>BMAU01012458.1:0-1200000 GCA_019973935.1 Trichonephila clavipes
GCTCTCTTTATTCTCTGCAGAACCGTTTCCATATGTTTAAGGTGCGACATTCGATAGGGCTTCGTCCAACTGGTTGATCGCTAACTAACTGGATTTCGTGTTCAACCAGATTAGTTAAACCGGGATTGTTTGAAAACATTTAGAGTATTTATTTAATAATTCGCGCAGTCGATCCATTTGTTTGTCGTGAAGGTGTTTGTTCAACTCGCTAACCTGGATTACGTCCTCGAAATCATAAACGAGAGAATTGTTTTCTAAGTATGGGATTTCTAATTCCTGGTCTGCGAGAGAGTTTTTTGTTTCATCATTAATAATTACGTTAACGTGTTCTGGCCTTTTCTAATATGGTTTTAGCATTTTGTGAAAAGGTTGAGTCATATCCTTTTCAGAGGACCATAAATCTCAATTTTATTTATTACTGCATTCCGAAGCAGCGTCATCTAGTGAGCTTTCGTAGCTCCGGCTTGAATAATTTTTCGGCAGAGGCCTACTAACCACTGCTTGTTCAACACGTCGCGTCTTTAACGCATTTTCGCGCCCTGCGCGGCACCACCAGTCCTAACGTCCAATAATGAGAAAGGTTTATTTCCCCGTCTTCTCTAAAGGGGTATAACTCAACTTTTAATTAACCTAATTCCTGCATGTCTTTCTCTTTGTAAATATCCCCTTTTGTAAATATTTCCCTTTAACTTTAAATAAATTCTTTTTTACTTAAATGAAGTATCTGTGTTTAAATGACTTTGATTCAATTAATTCATCACTCACCCTTAAGTACTTACCCCTAGACAAACCACCTCGCCAATCTAAAATCCCGCCTTCTGAAGAGTCTGATTTTTATTCGAAGATTTATTCGGACTCCCACATATATATATACATATATATACATATATATACATATACATATATGTATATATGTACATATATATATATATACATATATATACATATATATATACATATATATACATATATATACATATATATATGTATATATGTACATATATATACATATATATATACATTTATATACATATACATATATATATACATATATATGCATATATATATATACATATATATATACATTTATATACATATACATATATATATAGTTTCTCTTTTTATTTGTACTTTGGTAATTTAATTTTTTTTTATTTGACAAAGCCCCATTTATAACCACGCGCTTTTATAGACTTCATGTGTATGTGTCGGAATCTTTGAACCCAATTTGTACCCACTTTATAAGATCTTTTACATTCGAAATTTCGCACACATATCCAGGACCGATGTCAATACAATTATTTTGTTCCATTGTCCTAATCAGGATCATCAGGATTAACGATTTCCAGATTTGGAGACTAATTCTGGATCACATTTCCAGATTTTGTGACTAATTCCAGATTTCACGACTACCGAAATAGCTGAGAATTGATTCAGAAGTCACACACCGGATTAAATACTTTCTCACAAACGATTCTTAACGTGTACTTTTATTTATAATGCTGATGCACGTTTTAGAAAGAATATTCAGCTCTTATTTAGAGAAAAATATAATTGACTTTACACCTTCTTCTGCATTAAATATTTCAAACTTAGCTCTTCCAGATTGCCTTCAGTTAGCTCATCCTACAATTTGTAAACCAGGCCGTGTCACCGCACAGATAACATGCCAATGGGTATTCCAGATTCTGAAAAATGACGCATTTAAGATTCATTCATCAATGAATAAATAATAGTTAAAGAAACTAACAAAACACGCTTTTATTGCAGATGAAACTAAAAAAAAGAAAAATAAATCATAGCTTAAAAAACTAAAAAATGCTCCGTTAAAGTTTAAATTGAACTAAAAATTAATAAATAATTCTTAATATAAGCGTAAAATGATTAACGAGAAAATTAATACCATTGTGGTAAAAGCGTGTGGGGTGCTTTGTACTTTTTACATTAACTCTGCATTTCGGAATAGAACTAGTAAGAAATTATAACTATTTTATTTTAACTATTTAAATTTCTTTAAAATAAAATTTATTTTTATTTCAAACATGAATTTATCATGTGCAGGATGGCAGCAGAGAGTTTTTACTGAATTCCAGACTGAAATCAGTATTATTTGTTTAAAATTACTTCAGACTTGCTTGTGCAGTTTTGTTTTAAATTCATTCAAATAATTTCATTCACTTCACTGAAACAAATAATTATTTTCTAAACGAAAGAACATTTTACACTTTAATGGTTGATAAAAATGATAAAATTTCCTTTGAAATGGACCATGACGGGGCCACTCAGAAAATCCAGGTGGACCGCAGGTTGTGTATGTTTGGTCTATATTTTATACCTTTCAAAATTTATCAATTACTTACAGAAGTTACTTTTCTATACTTATTATCAAGACATATGAAATACAACGCATCCATGTTGCGAATATATCTCAAGTACCATCCAAAGAATCATTTGATGTTGATGCAACAAAAGAAATTCTGGAAATGACAGCACGAGAGCTCCAAAAAATAACATCGCGATCATTCGATGAGTGCTTTGGAAGAGTAATAGTTCCAATTTTTCTGTCGTTCTTCTGTTCATTAATCAGGAAGAGTTCTCGGTACAAAGGGGTTTCCTTAAAGTAGTGACAGCTGGTTGGTTGTGCCCTTTGTACCGGAAGAAGAGGTAAAAGGGCAATAATCAGATTAAAGTCGGTGACACAAAATTGTTCTCTTTCACTTCGTCTGTGAGTGAAAGGAACTATTTTTCTAGACAACATACTGTGAAATCCTTCTAATTATTTTCTCATTTATTTTTCCGTCTTGAAAGGTTATGTGATGTAAGACATGGCTGATGAAGAAGTAAAACATGTAATTTGATACGGAAATGATTCAAGATCTAAATACTACTCTTCATTTTGTCCTTTGAAATAGAATATAAGACATACTGATTGAAATAGAGCTTATATATAAATACAGTCGAACCCATATATAATGAAGTAGCTAAATTCCGGAAAAAAGTTCGTTATATGGAAAATTCGTTACATAGAGGTTCATTTTTTAATATACTTTATAAACCACACAAAACAAATTTTAAATTCATTAACACCATATATTAAAAAAGTAATTATTTACCTTTTTTATTAATATATATTTATTTGATATGTCTTAACCATCAAAAAAGAAAGAAAAACTGCAAGGAAAACAAGAAAAAAAGAATGTCGAAGAATTCACTGCATTTTAAATATTAAGGAAATAATTTTGTACTAAAATTAATAAATTTTAGGACATTTTATAATTTAAGGCATACGAGTGATATTAAGCATTCATTATTTTTTAATTAGAACACAGTGACATGGAACAACTCCACTGGGGGTGAAAGAGGATATCGAAAACGTTTCTAGTGAACTTGGCAATGGGGGTTAAAAGTTGCACATCTTGGATGAAACGTGCAGAAAGCTGATGCGTACGGCGATTTAGGATCTAATAAAAACAGTTCAAGGTTTATGAACACCATAAAATGTGTTAAAGAGAGAATAACTTGACGTTTTTTGAGAAATAGTTTAAAAAAGGGGAGAACAAAAATTGAATCACAAAAGAAAAAGTTCGCTATATAGAAATTGCGCTTCGCTATAGAGAGGTTATTTTACGAAGAAAATCATGAAGTATCCAAAGTTCCACGAAAAAGTTCGCTATATAGAAAAATTCACAATATAGAGGCTCATTACATAGAGGTTCAACCATACTATATGTGCTAATTTGGGTCATAATTAAAAGGTGTAATGGCCTCCCACCTGGGGAACCATCTCTTCATTTACTCGGCCTATATCTGTAGGGGGTAAAAAATTGATGACCCAAACTAGCCATGAGAAAAATCCAATTTATTATTACCAAATCTAATAATCTAAAACAAGCCAACGATAGAGGGGAAATCTAGAGTGATAAAACGATAGCTCAAAACCTTATGTGAATAAACGCATGAAATTCTAATAGCTTAATTTTAGTCAAAGTTATCTTAAGAATTCTAACTTCCTTCATTTATTTTAATAGCTAAAGTCCGTCCTATAATCACGTGTCTAAATTCCGATCCTTACCGTAACAGCACTGCTTTGAGCAACACATCTTCTCTTCCTTCTCCTCGTGGTTACTAAACTTCCACTATATATACTATTTAATCTGCATATCAAGGTTTCTTATTGAGAGGGATAGCTGTGAAATAACTCAATTACTGGCCCCAAAGATTCTCCAAGAGGATTAACAGAAAATCACGTAAAGCCCCGTCACAAAAGGTGTTTCTGCGTGGGTGTTTATTTATTTGCTGATTTTGTATTCCTTTTCATTATCTTAAGATGAAATCAAAACAATACTTCTTGCTAAAAGATCTTTAGTTAAAAATAACAGGACACAGCATGTATTTCCTTATTTTAAGGTATCCGACTACGTTCGGAACCGTGATTTTGCAAAAGCGTGTAAATGGATAATATTTATGATATTTAGCGTCACTTGGATTAGAAATTATATAAAAAATTGTTTAAAAATACTATTACAATAAAAAATTATTTAAGTACAATATTTTGACAAAAAATGAACATAAGATGAACAATTTTCAAAATATTCTGCTTTTGGGAAAAATGCTTCTATTATAATAATATTTTGCCTGTATATAGCTGACCTTTGTACAGAGGCTCAACTAGAATTTTGGAAATATATAACTCAGAAGTGGGTTTATCCATGTTTTACGACAACAGAGGGGGAAAATTTTAAGAAAAAAACGCCGATCTTTTTTTCAATTAGTTGTAACTCTGAAAATAATGGGAATTTTTCAAAATTCATAGTTGAGCCTCTGTACAGAGGTCTGAGCTATTTACAGGCAAAATATTATTATAATAGAAGCATTTTTCACTGAAGAAGAACATTTTGAAAAAAGGTTATTCTATGTTAATTTTTTGCCGAAATACCGTATTTAAATGTTTTTTTGTCAAAATGTCCTTAAAACAATTTTATGTAGGTATTCTAATCAAGTGACACTAAATATCATGAAAATTATCCATTTATAAGCTTTTTTTAAAATCACAGTTCCGTACATAGTCGGATACCTTAATTCCAATTAATATAAAAACAAAAGTACACTTAATAAAAATGCATAGAAATTTTTATAATATTACATTCTTAAAACATAAAATCAAGTCTGTAGATTTATTACATTTTAACAAATCGCGATTAGTATTTGTGTAACGAAATTGTAATAACACCGAATGTTATTAAATTACAATAATTTGGCTCAAACTACAATGTATTTCTATGAATTTACAGCTTATAATCTAATTGTTACAATTAGTTCAATTCAAATGATCCAAGTTAGCAAACTTAATTTGCGAGTCTCTTAGCAGAATGTAAATAATGATAGCACCATATTGCATTAGCATTTTAACGAATAATGTAATAGTTTTAAACAATATATGTAAATAATGTTTTCAATGCGATGGAGCATTTAGTTGATTTTGATATTTCATTATTCCTTCGTAACTAAAATAGTAATAATCATTATTGAATTTTAAGCATAATAATTGTAATCAAAGTGAATTTCAAGAGCACTTTTTTTTTCAATTATATTATTACATATATTAAATGAATGAATATTTTTTTAAATAAAAGGTGTACAACTTTGCTTCCGCCGTTTTGCAATAGATGGCTGTAGCGGTAAGTGGAAGTCAAAATAAATAGATCGTAGATGTCATACAATAAGCTTAGGTATTTTTAAACATGACGCCATCGAAATATTAGTCGATTTGCGTCTGCATCATAAAGTTATTCTCGATTATAAACATGTCAGCCAAATTCTCGTCATTTGCGGGAGGTTTTAATTTTCTGCTTTAATATGAAGAAATCTGCGTCTGAGGCTCATCGAATGCTCTCAAATACCTATGGTGAGGCCGATATTAGTGAAAGAACGTGCCGAGAATGGTTTCAACGCTTCAAGAACGGTGATTTTGAAGTCGAAGACCAGCATGGCGGTGGAAGAGAGAAGGTTTTCGAAGATGCAGAATTGGAGGCATTACTTGATCAAGACTCGTGTCAAACGCAACAAGAATTGTCAGGATCATTGGGAGTGACGCAACAAGCCATTTCAAAACGCCTGAAAGTCATGGGAATGATTCAGAAACAAGGAAATTGGGTGCCGTACGAGTTGAAGCCGAGAGATGTTGAATGACGTTTCTTTGCTTGTGAATAGCTGCTTGCAAGGCAAAGACGGAAGGGATTTCTGCATCGCATTGCGACTGGGGACGGGAAATGGGTTCGTTACGATAATGCCAAGCGCAGAAAATCATGGGGATATCCCGGCCCTGCTTCCACGTCGACGGCAAAACCGAATATTCACGGTTCCAAGGTCATGCTCAGCATTTGGTAGGACCAGCTCGGCGTAGTGTATTATGAGTTGTTAAAACCGACTGAAATAATCACAGGCGATCGTTATCGAACGCAATTAATGCGTTTGAGCCGAGCATTGAAAGACAAACGGCCGCAATACAACGAGAGACATGATAAAGTGATTTTACAGCATGACAATGCTCGACCCCATGTTGCAAAAGTGGTCAAGACATACTTGTAAGCGTTGAAATGGGAAGTCCTACCCCACCCACTGTATTCTCCAGACCTTGCTCCTTCGGATTATCACTTGTTTCGATCAATGGCACACGGCCTGGCTAACCAGCACTTCCGGTCTTATGAAGAAGTAAAAAATTGGATCGATTCGTGGATCGCTTCAAAAGATAACCAGTTTTTTCAACGCGGGATTCGTACGCTGTCCGAAAGATGGGAGAAAGTAGTGGCCAGTGATGGACAATACTTTGAATCATAAATGTAAAATCAGTTTTTTACAATAAAGCCTCGAATTTCGGAAAAAAAAAGGTGGAAGCAAAGTTGTACACCTATCAGATAAACATTTTTTAATCTGTGTCTTTCGAAATCATTAAGATATTTCTATTAATCAAACTCAAATAGTAAGTATAAAAAACATGCGTGAATATATATATGCGTGTGTGAAATTTTTTCATCTTGGCTCATCTTCAATATGTAATATAATTCATTATTAATGGGTTTAATTCAATGACTTATATGACTTATTAATTAAGTTCGGTTCGTAAATCTGTAAGTTCGTGACCCAGTTACAATGTAGAAAAATATAAATAGATTTAGTTATACCTTTTAAATCTATCATGATTGTGTGCGGGAAAGTCGGGTACTAAAGGCACGAACTCAATTATTTTTTTCAAAATATTTACTTTGACCTAAATTGTAATATATGTAAGAATGAAGGCCAAAAGGTTTAGTTCTTTCATGTATTTTATTGACTTTGAAAACTTTAAATGTTTTTCACGACTTTGTATTTTTTTATCGTGATCATATATTTAAAATGCTGAGGCTTTTTTGTATTCATTATAAATCTTTGAAACTTTTCCTGGTGGTTTTGTATAAAATGTTTGATAAATTCTGCGCATAGCTTAAGGATTTATATGAAGAGCTATTTTTTAAAAGATCTATAAAATTAGATATAGCTGCTTTTTTTTTACTGTTTTGTAACATTTCATTCCATTTAATCTTAATTTATTTACTTTTTAATATGTGCTAATTCAGGATGAATTTTGCATTAAAAATACTTAGTACAACTTGAATTTTAATATATATTAGAATGGATACTATATTTTAGCTCGTTCAATTATTTTTTTATTTCAAAAACTTTTAATTGCTTTTTCTCAGCTTCTAATTTTTCATGATGATCATGTGTTTAAAATGCTAAGGCTTTTTTTTCATTCACTATAAAATTTTGAAACTTTTTCTGGTTGTTTAATATAATATTTTTGATAATTCTGTGCATGGAATAAGTATTTAGATAAACAGTTATTTTTTTAGAGATCTATAAATTTAGATATAGCTGTGTGTGCGTTTGTGAACTGTTTTTATAGTGTCTAAGAGAAAAAAATTCTAAAAATAAAAGTATCACTCGTAACACCAAACCTATGCACAGAATTGTGGAAAATACTTCCAGGAGTATCAGAAAAAAATGGTTCAAAGATATTTAAATTTGTAAAAACAGTAGGAATTTTAATAATTTGAAATAATTTTTAAAATTTTAAAATTAATATATTGTTTGTTTAAAAATAGTATTTTACTTATGAAATGTTTATTACATATGTGTTCGAATACAGTACACATAATTACATTCTTATAACTATCTAAGTAAAAGAAATTGTGTTCAGGGTACCGTGTCCTCTTAAAAACTACAAAGTTTTCACTTGGTTACATCAGAAACACATTTTGTTTGGAAGCTGTGCATATTCCAACAAATCTAAAATATCAGGGGGAAAAAATTCATCATTACAAATAGTTTATCTAATAAAAGAATCATCCTGTATATCATCAATATTACTCTTTTTATTTAATGTCTGTGAGATTCGGACAGTAACAAAACTAGAGAAGGAAATCAAATGGCATCTTTTGAGAGAAAAATGCTTCGAAATGTATTTGGAGGTGTAAGCGAAAACAATAGTTGGAGAAGAAGATACAATTTTGAATTATGCAGAATTTATAAACAACCTGCTAGCATCAAATGCATAAAAATAAATAGAATTAATTAGATACTCCATGTAACTCTAATGCCAGATGATAATGTTGTCAATAAGGTAGTGCGTTTCAAAGTCATTGAGATTCGTAAGCAAAGAAGACCAAGGCCGAGATGGCCCGACTGAGATGCCAGCATCCGTGTTGACGGCATCGTAGTGAACGAACATTGGCAGCATGCATTCATCATCGTCATATAATAGCTCATCCCCTAGTGTAATGGTATGCAGTGCTATTGAGTACACGTCTAGATCATCTATGGTTATTATTAATGGAACTTTGAACAGAGTACGTAACATTTCTGGTGTGTTACGACCCGTGGCTCTACACTTTACTCGAGTCCTGCGAAATTCTACGTTTCAGCAGAATAATGCACGAATGCATGTTGCTGGTATTGTACGGGCCTTCCTTGATACGGAAAATGTTCGGCTGTTGACCTGGCCTGTACGTTCACCAGCTCTCTCGACAATAGAAAACGTTTAGTCCATGGTTGCCGAGGGACTGGCTCGTCACTATATGACGGTCACTGCGGTTGATGAGCTGTAGCATCGTGTTGAAGCTTCATGGGCATTGGTACCTGTACATGCCCTCCAATCTCTGTTTGACTCAATTCCCAGGCATATAAGTGCAGTGTTTACTGCCAGAGGTGGATATTCTGGGTGCTGTTTTCTCAGGATCTATGCACCCAAACTCTTGAAAATTTAATCACTTGTTACTTCCAGTATAATATATTTGCTTGATAAATATCATTTTACTCTTTCTGCATTTCTTCCTGGTGTAGCAATTTTAATGGCCAGTAGTGTACTACAATTTTTAAGATTAAAACTCAACTATGTTTTTGTATTCCAGTATATGTGGTATGCTGGTGTTCTAGTATGTTCCAATGGAGCATTTTTACGATTATAGTATCATATATAGTTTTTAAAATAAACTAAGGTTTTATGTGTTTTATTTAGTTGATGTAATAAAAAATACCGTTTGATTCTTTTGTTCAAAGCAATTAATTAAATAAATTAAAATATTAATTATCTATTAGTGCAAATAAGAAAATTTATCCTTAAGGGCAGTTGGAAAGCTAAAAACTTATTTCTTGACAATTTGAGTTTTTTACATTTTCAAGTTAAACAGATTTTAACCTTTCTAAAAATATCTTACTTTAACGTCTTGTGTAATTAGAAGCACTTAAAACCTATTTTTAAATAATCATTGAAACTCGGCCACGCCCATTTGAATGGCGAAAAATGTAAACAAAGTACTTCGTTTTCACTTAAAAGTTGAACGTCTGATCTAAACCAAAACATCTATCTTTTATTGTAAATTGAGCCTTTTATTTTTTTATTTACTAGCCGATTAGATGCCTCACACTGTATACATTAAAATCAAATAATCTTAAAATATAAATTTTGATGTTCGATGTACCTTTTCTGAGAAACTACTGCTCACAGGTATGTAATTTTTGTATGATATATTTATAATGATGGCTAATAAATACACTGAAAGCTTTTTGTAAAAAACTCAAAAAATTATTTCTTATCTGAAAAATGGGTCAAATTTCGCAATGTTTGATAAAATATTTCATAAATTATTAAAAAATTCAAAATAAGCTAAATGCTTATTTTAGTATAATAAGAAAGTTGTACTTTCATTGTATGAAATACTTCAAGCATATTCATATAACAGATTTTGAGAAAAGGTACATCGAAAAAAGCCAATTTAACATTGTAAGTATAGAGAGAGGTTTCCAAATCTTCAAGTATTCTCCTCACAGACACACAAAAAAACCTGTTTCTACACGTACCCTTTTTGGTATTATAAAAAAAGCTTTTTATATTTCTATTTAATAAATAAAACTATCTCAAGCAAAATACTACAAAGAAATCATTCGTATATTCAATTTAGACACAATTGTATTAAAACGTCGGTTAAGGAAAATCTATGTAAGAGAAAATAAAGAAACACACTGCCTTTATAATTCAGTCTCATAGCTGAAAAGAGCAATACATGAAGAATATATTGAATTTGGAATACATTGAATAATTTGAAGAATGTTTTTTTTCTATTCATCTTTTATGGAAAAAAAACGTCAATATCTCTCTCAGCAACATGATAGAAAAACAGGTTGGCGTATTTTTGTTGTTATATGTTAAGCAAATATTTTTATCTCTGCCATTTTCTAATACAGAAGAGATTCGTTTATCCGAATCAATTGGGACTGGATACCGTTTGGATACGCGACTGTTCGGATAACCGAAAACTGAATGCGATTCATGCAGTATATTAAACCGGACACAATACGAATATTGAAAATCTTTACCTTCGGGAAACGTGCTTGAAGAAAAAGCAAAATGTCACAATTTTACCTTTATTGTGGGAAATAATCACTTATTTTTCGCTGTACCATTGTGCACCTTCGTTTTTTCGCTGCACAAGGTCTCTGATTCTCTTGAGCAGCAGTAGTTGAGTAGGAAAGCACTCTGATTGTTGTTCGTACCGGTTCATAGCTGTCTCTAACGCAGAAAACGCGTCAGTATTTGATGGACCCTTGCTACTTTCGTTGTACTCGTTTTCATCCGTTTCATCGCCATCCAGGTTTCTACATCTTCTTCATCGCATTCTTGAAATCCTGGGATCGATTGGACAAAATTGGTAATCTCCCTGTGGTCGTCATTGAAGTCTTTTTCGCCTTCTAAATCTGGCCACAGCTTATTCCATGTATTTTTCAGGCTCAGTCTTTCGAGCGAGTCTCACACTACGGCTAACATGTAGCAGGCGTCTTTCATATTGAGCTTTTCAGCAAAAGCAGCAACACTTTCTTCGTCGTTTTCTGCCAAAATCACTTTTAATATCACGCGAAACAACTAGTGAGCATTGCACTGTCCGAAAATATATTCATATACAGTACATATAGTTGACAAAAAAAACTGGTCCGGATATTTACGCTCCGGATAATAAACGTTCGGATGAACGACGTTCTACTGTACAAATAAGGACGTTTATCTTCAATTCAAAAGGATAAAAAAATTCCAATTTAGATTTTTCCTAATGATTTCAGTTGTAGAATTTAGATGTAAATCTTTAGATGCAAACTTTGAGTGTTAACAGCTTTTGGACTGTGAAAAAATATACATAGGGATGCAGGAAGAACTAGAAAGGAAATCGGTTTGAGAAAAAAAGTCAAAAGCACTCTAACTTTACACAAATTTCATTTAAAAACAAATTTACTTTCACCTGAACAATAAATATAAAGCAATAATTATAAATTAAAAAATATTAATTACGTTGCACAGTTTCTGAGCGTGGGTAAGTTTGGAAGTTTACTTACTGTGATAGCATTTTTCTATAATTTTACTTTTCATTGGAATAAAGGAAGTTATTGATGTTTTTATTGGGGAATTAAATCATAACGTGTAAAGAAGGCCTTCGTAAAAATTGTCACATTTGGTACAAAAAGCATCCATTAAAAAAAGATAAAGCCACAACTATCCCAAATCCTCTGTTGCTTTAAAAGAGTAACACCAAATCGTGAATGAAAATAGTATTTAACCCTTTAACAACCTATACATCTCGCTCAGGGGGTGCGTTAACTGCCCCTGGCGTATATACATGTCTCTTCTTATTATGATCCTTTCATTGCGCTGCTATCAATAAAATTATTTTAGAAGTTTTGGAATGCAATAAAATGACCTTGACAATGTTTTCAAGGGATTTGCTTATTTATGCCTCCCCCAAATCACCACATACGTGTGCCTATGTAAAAAACAAGGGCACTAGGGAGCGAATCGCGTAACTTTTAATCGGTAGTTAAGAGGTTAAAATCCTCGGTTTATAACCTTTTGATTATTACCCGAATTCAGATCTTGACAATTCATACATTGGTTGATGGATTGTTTATTAAGTCGCTGTTGTTGTTGTGGTCGTGTATGACAAAGGGTTGCCAGAGCCTTGAGAGGTTGGACTTCTGCTCATTTTAGTCGCCTTTATGACACGCATAAGCTTACGTTGGAACTATTCTACTACGGTCACCACACGGAAGACTATAATAATATATTTGTAATACCTGATACTGATGATCAGTTACTTTTGGCGTGATTGTATTTGGTGTTTTTGGCGAAGATTGTCCGAAGAATCTGTTAGGCTTAACGTATGACGCCTCCAATTAGGCTTAATGCAGCTGCATTCAAAGAAAAAATTCGAAGCTTGAAGTGTTTTGCACTTTTCGATTTCTTTTAAAGTCTGCAGCGTAAAATATATGCTAAGAGATGATTA
Organism: Trichonephila clavipes; assembly: GCA_019973935.1. NCBI lineage: Eukaryota > Metazoa > Arthropoda > Arachnida > Araneae > Nephilidae > Trichonephila > Trichonephila clavipes. The sequence goes on from BMAU01012458.1 coordinate 12,864, forward strand.
CTGGAAGGATGATAACTTGATAAACAAACATGTAACATTTTATAATAGCTCATTACAATTTTACGATACAGTGCGATTACTTCGGCATAACGTTCCGCCATTTTATCACCTTTTGAATTAGTATCTGTGTTTATTAAGTTACGCTTCGAAGTAACAATAGTTCTAATGGTTATGTACCTAGAAATTTTGAAGCATGGTCAAGTTACAGGATGATACTTGAGCTGGCACATTACTCTTGCTTTTTTCACGTCATCTAACGTGTCTCAGGCGTTCTATAAGGGGATATTTGGTCACACGTGGACTAGAATAACGCTGGCCATGATTTTGTAATAATGACTACTCGATTAATGCAATCATATTCATAGTTCGAAGAAAGATTTTGAGATTCATTGACATATATCCACATCTTTCTTATTAGTTTTCAAGATATCGAACTCATTAAAGAATTTAAATCAAAATGAATTTTGAAGAAAAAATTTGAAAAAATTCTTCGCTTCGTATATTAGAACATATTTAAATATTACACATTACATTAATTGCACCAATATTTTATTGGCAAACATGACAAATAGGCGGATTTTACAATAAAGATCTAAGGGTGTGGATGATAGCAGCCAAAGTTTGTATTCCACAGATGTCTTATATTTTATATGTCTTATATATCTCGAAAACAAACAAAAATTTATAGCATATTAAGTTCAACTTCGTGAGAACCCCCCTGGGTTCCACCCTGGACACTAAAATTGAATTGAGGCAAAGAATTACCAGACGCCATTTTTAGAATAACAAATTATATTTATTCAATTGATTCAATAAGCAACCTTCTAAATACAAATATTAAACAATATGTCTACGTCAAAGGGATATTTAGTATCACTTTAAATCACAAAATATGATATTAATCAACTACTAAGCTCAATATCGAACGGGTTTACCGGAAAAAGACGACCGAGAAATATACGCAACTTGAATTACTAACATTCATTAACACACTTTACACTAACTTTATTATTTATTAACTCTTGTGGTCAGAGAAACTAAGTTTTAAATTTCACCTGGATATAATGTTCTCTCCAGGTAGACCAATCCTTCCAATGGTATTTTGCTGACTAATAACCGTAAGACTCTAATCACGCAATCCACTTGAATCTTCTTAACTTCGTCACTACTTCTCTTGGCTCAATGGCCTTCTGTCTGATAACTTACAACGCTCTCTTTAAATAACTTAATTCATCTGCATATCCCGTTTTCTCCTTTCAGAGCTGGTTGGCAATATACGCAAATTTACAATCCCCAAAGACGCCTAAGAGTATTAGTGATAAGGTGCCGTATAGATTCATCACAACTTGTGCCAATTATAATGCATTTCAATTCTTAAATTAAAAAAAACATATTTAGAATAATTATACAAAAAATGCACTTTATATATATATATATATATATATATATATATATATATATATATATATAACTTTAAAAACAAAAGATTCTATATCGCGTATAAATGAGGAAATCAGGTAAATAAGAATTTTAAAAAATATTGAATTGAAGTAAACGATAATAATACGGAAGAGAAGTTTCCATTATACTATTTAAGGGTACCAGGACATTCTCGAAAGAATAAAATGCCAAAAATAAGTCTTTGTTTATGGGACCTATATCTTTGAAAATTTCCGATAGAGCTTCGATTTGTTTTGTGATCTTAATAAAGATATTTTAATCATTCTGTAGAAATACAAAAATAATTTGTAGTCAAAAAAAAATTATGTTTAATTTATGTTGGACATAATTTTTTTGAGATCTCATAATACATGCTTACGTTTAGGTACCATTTTTTTCAAAAAGTACCTCTTAAATATGTAAAATACACTTTTCTCATATATTAAACAATATGCAAAATATAGTGAACCTATTTTTTAGTAAAATATTAAGAGATAGTTTAATTAAACAATTTGGAACCCTATAGTGTAATAATTTTTTAAAGTGTACCTAAAAGCAAAATTTATGCTTTGGAGAAAAAGTGATTGATTGACTTATTGAATATTAACTTCTCACTTTTCAGTAACACGAGGGCTTTTGGTGACGGACTACGTAATTTTGAACCATGGTCAAGTGACGTGGACTACACCTGAGCTGGCACCCCTCTCCTAACTACCACACCACACCAACTGGAGGACGTTTCAGCACGTTAAATCGACAGATTTAACGTGCATCGCTTCCCTACACTGCGGGTCTTTAGTGGTACTGGGCTCGAACTCGTGACAAGGCAAGCCAAGACCAATCGGCTACCACGGCTTCTGGAGAAAAAGTGAAATAACTAAACATTTGTAAATGCTTGCTTAAATTTTTTTTGTCAACTACTTTTTTTCCAATTTAAAGGTTATTTTATCAACGAACATATAAGTGTTATACATTTTTAGATTCAGAAGAATATGCACTATATTTTAATACAAAAATTGAAAAATCGATTTTTTGAATCTGGTTTTATATATATATATATATATATATATATATATATATATATATGTGTGTGTGTGTGTGTGTGTGTGTAAGGATAATTAAATTAGATTAAAAATTAAATTCCCTATCTAGCACTTGACTCATCTTTCTCAGTCCCCATATTCAAGTATCAAACTAATTACCCATTTATTTTTTCCAAACATATGGCCTAGCCAATAAACATGTCTAATTCCACATCGTTAGATTTAATAGTCAACATATGTCAGCATTAACTTGCAAGCACCTTCTTCAAAGCAGCCAAAGCAGCGATACTTACCATATGTTTTTCAAGTGTTATCCACTTGAAACCCCCACCATGGCGTGCTTTTTCCTTCTCTCTCGGTATGAGAACAGATGTAGAATTGGTTGAATAAAGACCGTCCCTTTTTCTAACTTTTAATCTGATTCTGTCTCCAAAATCATGACAGAATTAAAGCCGGCAGGATTTTTATCTGCGAGTGGATTCCAAATCTTAACGTAAAAACTAATCTTTTTATAAAATAATTTTAATATAAAAACTAAAGCCAGCGACCATAATAACTGATATGGAGAATTTGACGGAACACCGAATGCACCATATGCCAATATGCTGAAGACGTCGGATTTCCAGAATAAAAAATGGTACGAAAAAAAAAAAAACGCGCTAGTGATCCCCGGAAGAACATCGCTCTTAACCCCCGAGAAGAATGCAGTGTTTACCGCCGAACGTTATTTCTACCGTTGCTGAAGATACCAGCAAGTTTGCCATTAAAGAACCAACTTTCGAATGACGAAAAAAGAAACAAAACAAAAAGAGAAGCGTGAATTCCCCAACTCAGTGATGAAAGGCGTCCAATCCTTTCCGCCGGAATAATAATAATAATAAAATATGTTCTTCTTCGAATGGCATTGCGATTTAGTTACAGTGATACAATGATGGAAGGACCAACACTGCCAGAAAAAAAATCTTCTTCGCCGGAAAGTCTGCACGGTAATACTGTGAAATAGTGAAGTATCAACATGGAAAAATAAGTAAATAAATAAATAAAATTTTACTAGTGAAAGAAAGTGACAACAGCATCTGTATTACGGTTCACCAAGGGTTTCTGACGTTGCAAAGTGGAGGTCAGTTAAATTGTATATTTCCAATTTTAGTAACATTGAAGAACTGAGTTTTGCTGAACAGAACTTTGCGAAAAAGAATAATATATGATATGATATGGTATTTAATTTTTATAATATAGTTGTGTTATAAATGTGATTCTTTATATTTTAATTGAGAAAACAAAGTATATAGGTTTAGTCTTGCAATATTTTGAGAAATTTTAATACACTTCTCATAATTTTATCCTAAGATGTCGAATGAGTTAACAGTTATGAGAGAAATTGGTGTTTTAAAGTTGAAAGATATAAATTAAGTTATTAGAGAAATGACTCTAAGGTACTAATACTAGATATATTGATTTTTATAAGAAACAAAAGTGAAGTCAAGTTGTATTCTTTTTTCTTCACTGAATTTTATAGTTTTGTTAATTATTTTATTCAGCAGTAATCTTATTGCATGTCATTTAATTTTTTTTTATTTTGAAATTGTGTGTTTTGATATACCGGCCATATATCAGGATTCCCTATTTCTCGAAATTTTCCTTATCTAAAATTAAAATTAACTTAATAACTTGAAGTCTAATTTTGGATATTATACAGTGGATAAGGGAGAATACAATTATTATAATTTTGTATATGTCTCGAAACATTAAGAGGACAAACTTGTTTAGTTTGATATGTACACCTCTCATTGTTTCTTATCAGCATCCCTGAACATCTGTGAGTTGATGACGCAGATTTCTCAGAGAGATGTGTTCAAAATTAAGTAAGGTGATACAGTTTTATTAGTGAATGTGTGATGCAAGAGAAACTCAAGAATTGTTGTCTATGAAACGTATTTTTAGAAGGTTACGGAAAGATTCAAAATATTGCATGCGATATTAAGTTACAATGAATATTGTGAAAATTTTTCATACATACTAAAAGTTAGTATTGAAGTGAATTCACTTTTCCGACTCAAAATAATACAAAAGAGCTCTTATATTCTTATAATTTTTATATTTTATAACGCATATGAAATAAAACATTGTTTATTGTGTTGGATAGTGCATAGAAGTTGTGTGTTATACACCGTTTTCATATTATTAATAATTTCATTTTATTAGTGTCTATATTTTTTTATCTTTTTAAAAAATGTATTTCATATATGCAAAATGTGTGTAACAATATAAGGTATTACTACGATGGCGCCAGAGTAGATTTTTATACAAAATTATTATTTTAACATTTGTATGATTTCATGTATTTTTATATTTACTATCTTATTGTTTGATATATTATTTTCCAACATAATTTTTTTGAAAATATCTACCAACTATAATACGAATCTATTATTATGAAGGAATAGGAGGAAACGCGAGCTCTTATTCTAGATGTCGAAAAGATTTAAACAAGCTAATCTTCAATTATATGTATGGAAATTCATTTTTATCAATTAATATGTTGGAAGTGTCCTTACTGTGTTTGTTGTTATAGTTTCGTTTATTGTATTGCATTTTGATTTTAGTATTCCTATTGCTTAAATATTTCTACTGTATGTAATATGTCTTTCTAAATCATGTTATGTATTGTTTTGTGTTTGTTGAGAATTGATTAAGTTTGTAAAGAGAGAAAAAATCACGCCATGACTCCCTTTTAAAATTGGGGGGCAAATGTAAGGATAATTAAATTAGATTAAAAATTAAATTCCCTATCTAGCACTTGACTCATCTTTCTCAGTCCCCATATTCAAGTATCAAACTAATTACCCATTTATTTTTTCCAAACATATGGCCTAGCCAATAAACATGTCTAATTCCAGATCGTTAGATTTAATAATCAACATATGTCAGCATTAACTTGCAAGCACCTTCTTCAAAGCAGCCAAAGAAGCGATACTTACCATATGTTTTTCAAGTGTTATCCACTTGAAACCCCCACCATGGCGTGCTTTTTCCTTCTCTCTCGGTATGAGAACAGATGTAGAATTGGTTGAATAAAGACCGTCCCTTTTTCTAACTTTTAATCTGATTCTGTCTCCAAAATCATGACATATATATAAGCAGCATAATTTTAAAAAGAAACGTTTCTATACCAGCATGTAAATTAAGAAATCAGATAAATAAGAATTACAAAAATTATTTAATTAAAAAAACGATAATAACACCGAAGACAATTTTCAATTATAGCTATAACCATTGTATTATTGAAACAGTCAATTGAAAATTAATTAAAAATAATAAGAGAAATTTTTAAAAAATTAAATATATTACTAGACGAAACAAACGGTCTTGGTATTACGTCTAATATTATTATCTTTATGACTCACAGTTTTTAATAAATATATAAATTAACTTCGAAATATATCTGCATTCCTCTAACGATCAAATATATTTGAAGAGTCACTTGTTTACGAAGCCAGAAAGTATAATGTTCCAAACAATTCAAAGAATGAAATTCTAATCTTACTCAATAATGTTCGATATCGAAAGTCAAAATGATTTGCGTTCATAATGAGATTTGGTACGTAAAACAAATGAAAGGAAATCCATCTAGTCTGTTCCAATTAAGAAGAACCATCTTGAAAAGAGCGAATTTGTATGTCTTCATTTCATGGATAAATGCGGTAATACAAGCAAACATCTTCCTTAATTTAATATTGTTCGGGACAATAATGGGATATTTGATACCGAAGCCACATAGTCCAATCAAATATTAAATGAAGTTCAATTTTTCGTGGAATCTAGTGAATTACTTTGAATTGAATTCATTCATTTGAAAGGAGTTATTCCTTTCTCAAAGTTTGATTAAATTTTTGGTGGATACTTGAAATTGAGCGGGTTGAATATTACGTAAACATTAAGATTGTGAAGTCGAAATTAAAGAACAGAAATGTAAAATTGTCATTGAATATTGACAAAAACATGATAATAACCATTTAGTCATAATTCATGAAGAGAAATAAATTTAATATAACTGTTCATACTGTGTTTTCTCAATTCATAAAAGTCACATAATAAATACGATTATGTGTTCTCTATTGGATTCAGGACAAACTTACATAAGACTTGTTGTTCTAATTGTAAGATTTAGACACAATTTTTTTTGAATTTGATAATATTGGGTAACGATACTCAAGTTCTAAAATTAAACAGTACATATTGAAGGATAAAGAAGTTTTGAATGAGCTAATTTTATGTGAATTGCAAATTATTCAAAAAAAAACCTTTTTGCATATTTAAGATGCACAAAAAAAAGCATATTTATTTAAGTCTGCAGATCTAATAGCTGGTAAAAAGGATTTTTTTTAGTGATAACACCTCGTAACTCTCTTGTAGTTCGATTTTTTGAAAACACCATTCTAAGCTGATCTCTGCTCAGCAAAAGTAACATATTGTTACACATTTTGCGTATTGAATGTTTAAAATAGTGTAAATAGTTTATACTTGGATATGTAATACGTTAATTTTTATTTTTGTTGTATTTATTTTATGTTAAAATAGTGTAATAATCGCAAGCAATGCCGTTCCTTACATTATAATGGCGATTCAATGGGAGCATAGCGAAATGTTGGTGTTAGAGCCAAGTTGGCGTCATTTTGGGTGACCCTGTTGGCAACTTGGCGATTGGTTGAACGGTGCAGAAGTTGATATTCTGTAGCGCCACTTGGTGGGGAACTGCAACAAAGAGACTTGGACAAAAATTTTCTCCACACAAAAAAATACATATACATGCCAATTTTCGTAGTGATCGGTAGAATGGTGTTGAGTGAAGTGAGGTTATATATACAAACATCCATTTTTATATATAGATAGATACGTGTACTTTTAAATCGAGTGCAATTTGTTATCCTATGTTCGTTACTATTGTTGGCAAATATGTATTTATTAAAAGAAAATTTCCTCAAAAAGCGAACGCTGCCAACAGCAAAGCACATAAACTAATAGTCAGGAAACACGTGATTGTCATTATCATGTGATTATGACGTCACATGAATGCTTAAAATACACATCAACTTGTATAAATAAAAGTGCAAAAGTTTTCCATTTATCAAAGAATAAAGTTCTTTTAAAAAGTAGTTTCATAATATCAGTTAAATTAATTTCATGTAACAATCACTAACTTGTGGTAAATTGAATAGATAATTTTTTTTTATTTTAAAAACCTTTATTTTAAATAACAGGCCTTAGGCCTAAATGCTGCAATGTGCCAGCATTAAAATCAATGTCGATAATGTTCAGTTGTTAAAAGAAAATTGAGCTCCATTCCAACACAAATAGAAATTTATTATCATTAACATGAAGTTATAACCAGTACCAACACACAATTTTTGGTAACTAATATATTTTATGTCAATAGACACTTCCGTATAATATATTGATGGGAGGCCAGAATTGTCCTATTTTAGAATTCGCCCCTGAGACGGCTTGGAATTTGTATGAGAGCCCCCTGGCCGGATGTGGTGAAATTCCTTTTGGTGGGGTGCGTCAAGAAAAAAAGTTCCCACGTTAAAAAGTTCACTAAACCCATAAATTGTGAGGTGGTGTAACACTGCGCCGGCCTCATGACCAATCAGAGAAATTATACTGGACAAGACAAAGAGTCCTGCCCTAGGATTTTTGGGTAAAATGTCGCCGAATATAAACGGGACGCACCCCCATTTTAGAGACAGAGAGCCGATCCCAGAGCTGCAGATAATAAAAAAACCGAGATTTCTTGCCTCCACCATGTCCAATCCCAGCACCCTCCCTCTCTCAAGCTAAGTTAATTTTTGATCTTCTTGTAGTAAAGTAAATTTTCATATGCGTGTGCTTAAAATAAATTTAATAATGTTTTAAAACTATACGATCAGTGTTTGATTTAGTGTGAGATGAGTGTTTTAATTTAGAATTTAGTTAACTTGTAGTCATGATGCGATGTTAACTTATAGAACTTGGGTCAATGTTAAAATTAATAAGTTTTAATAGCGTCGCATCAATATAGACTTGTGTATCTGCTTGGTATGAGTAAAATCAAGAAAGTGAAAGCTGTAGAAGAAGGGATCAATGTTAATATTGTACTAGGTACTAACATGTAATTTTCATAAAAAACAACTTTTTAATAAAATTGTGAGGGGCAAATACACACATAAATAAGATTTTTTCTTAAATATTATTCACCAAAATTACAAAAATGTTGTGTGTTTTTCTATATATCTTCATTTAACCCTTTATAAGGCCGTGATAAGTAGACTTACCACCAATTTTTAAATATTCATTGGAAGCTTTTTTTTTACCTATGATGTATCTTGTTAGCATTTTGGCTAACACTACAACTGACATCCTGACATCCAAGCGCAAAGAATGAGCAGTAAAGACCAGCAAGATAACTGTTCCAGAGGATATACGATTGCCTAAAGTTGATGACCTTATTCCAAATTGACAAAAAAGCATTTTGACGTTGCCGTTTGTGCTCTACTTAAGCACATAAGAACAAGATACGTTTGAATAGCTCATAATGTTCACCATGTGTTGATATACAAGGTGTGACACAAAAAAAACGAGACTAAGTTTGTAGCTTGAAAAAAGAGAATTGGCAACAACTGTTTTGTTGACGTCTTCCCACACACCTCCCCTATTCATGTGGTCAGTTTTCCCTTGATCGATCACACCAGTTGAGAGTACTGCGTCATTGATTGAATACGTGCAACTGCATTCTTCCGGGAAAATATCGAATCAACATCAAGTTTCTTGTGAAACTTAAGAAATCAGGCGTGGAAAAATTTCAAATATTAACCGAGGCTTATGGAGAGGAAACTTTGTCTCGTGCACATGTTTTGAAGGGCATAAGAGGCTTTCAAGAGGAAAGGTCAGTGTGGAAGACAATGAACCTTCTGTGCGCCCAAGTCAGCGGTTACAGACCAAAACATAGTTAAAATTTGTGATATGAGTGAGATTCCACTTACATCAGTGGTCAGACTGTTAATTAACACTACTACATTGTAGTACTAAAAAGACTTCGTGAAAAATATTAGGGAAAAAGAGATCAGAATCGGGGGGTGATGGATCACTGTTGCACCAAGACAATGCATCCGTTGACATGGCCCTATTTATCAAGCAGTTTCTGTCCAGCAAAAACATTATTGTGATGGGGCATCTTCCTTATTCACCTGATTTGGCCCCATGCGACTTTTTTTTATTTCCTACAGTTAAATCTCGGATAAAAGAAAACCCATTTTACCTCAATTGAAGAGATTCAGGTAAAAAGGGGAAATCTCCTAAAAAGACTTCTAAAACCCTCGTTCCAGAACTGTTACCAGCAATGGCAGCACAGAAAGCAGAAGTGTGTGAATGCTGAAGCGAACTACTTTGAAGTTGATATTGTCAGGGAGAACTGATTCTATAAGTACAATAATTTATCGGACCAGTCTTGTGTTTTGTGTGTCGCATGTTTTCGGAAATTTCACGTTAAGTAATGTGTATGAATTCTTAAATTAAAATATATTTAATTTATAATTCCTTAAGTATATATATTTTATTTTTTTTTATAAATATGATGTAATGCAAAATAAAAAGAAATGCAAAACATGTCTAAATTTGAGTGAAAACAAAAGATGTCTTACATTTAAATAACTCCCAGTGGGTGGTAGGTAACAGAATTCCCACCAAAAATGTGGTCTTAAAAATCAAATTAGTGTTAGATAATAAGCTAAATGAGAATTTATTTTTCGGTTCCTACTATTCTTTCACTCTCTCCCTATATATATATATGTATATATTTATTTACTTATATATAGATATCTTGTTCAAATTTTCAATCGTTAATAAAATATCTTGTATTCATCCACTGAAGTTCAAATACATTTTTTAAACTTGTAGTAGATGACATTTGATGTTAGCACAGTATTTTTTCCAATATTAATTCATTAATTAAATTTTATTTTTTAATTTTAAATTTATTCTACGTTATTTCTGACGAAGTTTGAACTAGAACCAACAGATGGCACCTGTAAGTTTTTCTAACGAATTTTTTCTCGGCTGCAAACACTTTTTTTTAAAAAAAATTGTAGTTGATGACACTTGATGTTCATACAGTTTTTTCAAATATTAATTCTTCATTTAAATTTAATTAACTTAAATAAAAATTTTCTTTTATTGTCCTAAGTAGAAATTGACGTTATTTTTTTGTGTGTGCATTACTTGTTATAATCCAATATAAACCTAAAAAATATTTTAATATATTACAAGCAAAAAAATGGATCTTATAAAGGTTTAAGGGATCATGAATTTCTTCCAATTTAGTTTGTAACTTTTATTCTTTTATTATAAAAAGACGTTGGATGTGTGTGAAGCCAATTCTGCCAATTCCTCTACTTTATTCCAAAGAAATCTTTCTCCCAACCCTTCTCTGAGGGATCCAAGCAAATGGTATTCCGGAAGTACTAAATTCAGATTACAAGTAAGATGGTCGATTGTTATCCTGAGATCCTCCCTTAATTTTCCTTCTGATACACCAGCTGGTTAAAGTCTCGTTCTGTCCTTCAGAAAGAGAACATTTCGGATTCGCAATGAAACGTCTTTTGGACTAATGCAATACAGCAGCACTTCTCAAAGTGGGTGGCACGCCCTCCTGGGAGGCGTAATAGTCCTACGGGGTGGCCGCAAGCATATCGAAAAGTGGGAAATGAAAGATTAATAAGAAAAATATTTAATTTACTGAAAGGATGCAAAATAGAATAAATTCTAACATTATTAAAAAAATACTCTTTTACACTGATAAAATATACCTATAAATGTATCACCACTGCACAATGTATTTGATAATGAATTTATCAGTACTAAATTAAGAATAAATTTAATATTAACTAATGATTTACAAGGGCTTGTCTTGCAGAGCAGTTTTTAAAATGAGAGTTTAATATATATATATTGATACTCTAAGGTCTTTTTTTCTATATTTAGCTGATATACCTTTATTTTGTCTTCAAAGTAACCCCGGCAGAAAAGTTCGGTTTCAAAAAGGTAGGATGTTGGAAATAGATGATGAGACTTAAGAAATGGATGATTGAGGAAATAAATATTTAATAAATTAAAAAATACTTTTTCAATTCCTATTATTAGCTCACTCTCTCTTTCTCTCTCTATGTATATATATATATATATATAAAATTTTGACAAGATATATATATATATATATATATATATATATATATATATATATATATATATCTTGTCAAAATTTTCAATCATTAATAAAATACTTTCTATTCATCCAATCAAGTTCTAATAATTTTTTAACTTGTAGTGGATGACACTTGATGTTAATATAGTTTTTTCAAATATTAATTCATTAATTAAATTTAGTTTATATAATTACTGGTTTCTGATGCCAACTTACAATCGTCTCTATTGTTGTATCAATGTAACTGTTAAAACAAAGACAAAAGTTAGCGACGAAAACCTATTTTTCAGCCAAATCGGGTGTGCATTGTTATAACAATGCTGACAAATCACATTCTTTTTTCAATTCCTACTATTAGTTCACTCTCTCCCTATATGCGTATATATTTATTTATATAAATTATATAGATAGATAGATAGATAGATAGATAGATAGATAGATAGATAGATAGATAGATAGATAGATAGATAGATAGATAGAAAGCATAGATAGATAGATAGATAGATAGATAGATAGATAGATAGATAGATAGATAGATAGATAGATAGATAGATACAGATAGATCAGAGAGAGAGATACAGAGATATAGATGAGATAGATAGATAGATAGATAGATGAACAGAATAGATAGATAGATAGATAGATAGATAGATACAGATAGATAGATAGATAGATAGATAGATAGATAGATAGATAGAATAGATAGATAGATAGATAGATAGATAGATAGATAGATAGATAGATAGATAGATAGATAGATAGATAGATAGATAGATAGATAGATAGATAGATAGATAGATAGATAGATAGATAGATAGATAGATAGATAGATAGATAGATAGATAGATAGATAGATAGATAGATAGATAGATAGATAGATAGATAGATAGATAGATAGATAGATAGATAGATAGATAGATAGATATCTTATCAAATTTTCAATCGTTAATAAAATACTCAAAAAAACATCCATTCAAAGTAGGAATTGACTTTAAAAGAAAATTTTATGTTACTTGTTCAATCTATTCCAGTACTTAATACTTTTTCTGTTACTTAAAAATGTAACTTACTTAAAATATCTATTACTTAAAAGTAACAAATACAAAGTTTAATACTGTGATGTACCTCCCCTCGAAGTATCAGCGTGAGCTAGAGGTGTAGGGTTAGCGAAAGAACTATGATCAAACATTATCTTAATATGACTTTATTAAGATATTCAACTTAAACCTTTATCAAATTCAATTATAGTAATTAATATGAGAGAATATACGATGACGCAATACGCAACACACAATATGTATATTTATAATAAGATCTAATCTAATTCAGACCAATCTCAATAAGCGAACCGCCTAATCCTCGATTCTAATATTAAGTAATCAATCCTACCTTATTATATCTCGTAATAGCACTTGTCTTTATCTGCAATGGGATGCAGCTTTACAACTACTTTCCAGTCGAGCACCAATATATGTATCTACGTCACGCACAACTTATTCAATCTTAAAACACGAACTGTAATAATCATCAACTGCCACAATGCACATCAATTGTCTAACATTCCTTTACATTGCCATCCCGCTTACTCTAAGATCCGATATTTAAAGTCCATTTATTTGCATCTCTTATTCCCATCTCATTTCTTGGATTTGGTTGGGAAAGAGTTGCCATTAATTCTGGCCCAAAGAACCCAAAGGACTTGTTACAGAAAAGACGCGCAAGACGTCACAAGCCCCTCCAAGAAACAAAACGTGATTTATTCAAGGGTCTTAATGGCCCTTAAGAAATTACGTGCCTAAATTTTATTCTTCTATGAACTGATCTCGTGACTAAAGTACCAAATCCCTGATTATTGTACAATTAACTTGCTCTCCTATTATACTTTCAATTGGGTTTCTCGACAAAACGTCAGCTACTGTATTCTGAGTTCCCGGACGATGCTCCCATTTTATATAAAACTCTGCTAATTTTAATGCCCATCTGATCATTCTATTTGACAAATTTTTACCATTCGTTAAATGCGTTAACGCAGCGTGATCTGTAATAACCTTAATCGGCAAAGAACCTAAATATGTTCTGAATTTATTCAGAGCCCAAACCACTGCTAAACATTCTCTCTCTGTTACCGTGTAATTCCTCTCAGCAGCACTAAGCGTACGAGAAGCAAATACTACTGATCTCTGCTCTTCGTTTAGCACCGCTCCTACCCCTATTGATCTTGCATGCGTAAATAACTCAAAAGGTTCTTTGAAATCTAGGAATTTTAAAACTGGCGCTTTTGTTATGGTCGCCTTCACTGCGTCGAAAGCTTTCTGCGCCTCAATTGACCAAATAAATCTCTTTAATTTTCGTTTAAGATTATAAAGAGGTTCGCAAATATCGGCATAATTTTTAATAAATTTTGCGTACCATTGGGACATTCCTAAAAATTTCGACACCTCCTTGGAGTTACGCGGTGGTTTCATTCCAACTAGAGCTTGAACTTTTGTTTCATCAGTTTTGATTCCCTCCTTATTAAGGGGTGTTGGAAAGCTAAAATCTTATTTTTTTGACACAATTTGAGATTTTTACATTTTCAAACTGTATAGATTTGAACCTTTCTAAAAATACCTTACTTTAACCTCTAGGGTATTTAGAAGCCCTTAAAACGTATTTTTAAATAATCATTGAATTTGGGCCACGCCCATTTTAATGGCGAAAATTGTAAACAAATTACTTTGTTTTTGCTTAAAAGTGTAACGACTAATATAAACCAAAACATGTATCTTTTATTTTAAATTGAGCCTTTTATTTTTTCATTTCCTAGTTGATTAGAAGTCTCACTGTATACATTAAAATCAATTTATCTCAAAATGTAAATTTTAATGTGCGATGTACCTTTTCTGAGAAACTACTGTTCACAGGTATGTAAATTTTTTATGAATTATTTATAATGATGTCTAATATATACTAAAATGAGCTTTTTGTAAAAAACTCAAAAATTTAATTTTTACAAATTTTCTAAGTAAAAAATGGGTCAAATTTCACAATGTTTGATAAAATATTTCATAATTTATTAAAAAAATTAAAATTAGCTAAAAGCTCATTTTAGAATAATGAGAGGTGTACTTTAATAGTATGAAAAATTTCAAGCATGTACATAAAACAGATTTTGAGAAAAGGTACATCGAAAACAGGCAATTTAACATTGTCAGTATAGAGAAAGAGAGAGGTTTCCAACTCCCCTTAATAATTAAACCCAAATATTTTAACTTTTCACAACCAAATTTGCACTTGTTCTTATTCAAGGTTAACCCCGCCTCATACAATAATCGAAAAACTTCTTTCAAATGCTTAACATGTTGAGTGAATGATGGAGATGATATAATCACATCGTCCATAAAAACAATTCACAGACTTGCCTATCACGGGTTTGAGAATTATATCTATTGCTTTCTGAAAATTGGGAGCCACCCCTGACAAGCCAAATGGCAATCTGCGAAATGCATATGTACCACTTTTCGTGACAAACGCAGTTTTAACTGTATCACTAGGGTTCACAGCTATCTGAAAATATCCCGACCGAAGGTCCAGGGCAGACATTATCCCTGTATGGGATATGTTCAGTATTAAATCGTCTATTAAGGGTAAAGGATACCTAGGGCACTTCGTGATCGCATTTAGTTTCCGATAATCAACAGCAAATCTATATGCTTCCGGATGATCCAGCGGTAACCCATTATTATTTCTACATAACACCACTGGTGACGCGTACGGGGATTGAATGGGAATTATAGTTCCTTCTTTCGACATTTTGTCTACGTGATAATCGAGAATCTCCTGCTTCACCCTATCATACCTGTACGGCTGAGAAACTACCGGTGGGTTATCTCCCGTGTCAATCTCATGATAAAAAACATGCGTAAGCCCTGGTCTATCTGAGAAGAACCATGAAAACTATCAAACAAATCTTGTAATTCCCGTTTCTGTTTTTCTTCTAATTTTGTCTTAGAAAGATCTATTTCTACTTTTCCTATTTCAACCGTTTTAACCACCTTATTAATCTGCGAATCTGGAATCGCTAAAGATTTTCAATCAAAGTCTAAAATAATCTTTGATCCACCTATGAAGTCTATCCCAAGAATACATGGGTATTCCAAATCTGCTAAAACATGGAACAACCAATGCTTTTCGAAATTCCGTATTCGAATATTTAATTCTACAGCTCCATATTTCGACATTTTGCTCCCTATGCCGTGATCATCTGAGTACTCGATTTCTTTACTTGCTTATAAAAAAATATTTTTGGTATGTCTCCTGCAATATAAATGACTTATCCGCTCCAGTGTCCCATAACGCTTTTGTAAAAGTCGCGTCTAATAAAATAGGAACATACGTAAGTTCTACCGGAGACATACATATTGCTGAAAGTTTAATCGGTGACTGATTTATCGACTGCGTCTGATCACCTTTAATATCACTCACTATTAAAACATTTAATCGTTCCATTTGCTTTCTACTGCCTCGACTAAAATTTTCACTCGAACCCCTATTTCTTTGGTCCCCTCTACTAAAATCGTCATTTTGACCTCGATTTCTAAACTGATATCCCCTATCGTTAAATCTTCGATCATCGTTTTGAAACCTATTCCTGCTCTCGAACCACTGATTTCCTTGACGGCTGTTCCGATTGTTACCCCTATAATCATTTTTACCATTATTCGGTCTACGCACCACTTCAGAATTTCTCCAATTTCCTCGATTATTACCAACATTAGACATCCTACGCTCATTCCAAGCTCGTCCTTCCACATTATCACTATTTCTCGAACCCAGTGTTGCCTTGCATGAATATCTTTCCTCAAACTTAGCTAAGACTTCCAATAATTGGATCGCGTTTTGCGGATTACGCACTTCAACGTAGTCCTGGACTTGCGGCTCAAGTCTAACAAAAATATGAGCTACAAGGGCTTTCTCAGACATCCCCAGTTCTAGATTTTTTTGCAATTTCAGCAAATCGTAAACAAAATCTATCGGTTCCTGGTTCTGTCTTTGCTGTGACGCGAAAAAAACGTGTTTCTAAATATTTCCTATTTTGGATGGCAGGGAATGCTTTCGACAATGCTGCTTTCAGCTGTGCGAAGTCCGTGGCGGTATTTTGCCCTAACACCGATCCTAATATTTGGTACCAATCCAGGACTCTCCCCAGGAGATGACCTTTCAAATAAGCACATGATAAGTCACTGGGTGTTTCAAGTAATTTTATTTGTAATTTATAAGTAATTTTATCCTCTAAAAATTCGTTGACGTTCTCCGACCCAGAAAAGTACACTTCTGGCCAAACATTGAATCCTCTCGCGTTTCTCATCTCGGGGTCATATAGATTAAACCTAGTTGGGCGCCATTGTGATGTACCTCCCCTTAGAAGTACATCCCTCGAAGTATCAGCGTGAGCTAGAGGTGTAGGATTAGCTTAAGAACTCGGATCAAACATTATCTTAATATGACTTTATTAAGATATTCAACTTAAACCTTTAACAAATTCAATTATAATAATTAATATGAGAGAATCTACGATGACGCAATATGCAACACACAATATATATTTATAATAAAACCTAATTTAATTCAGACCAATCTCAATAAGCGAACCGCCTAATCCTCGATTCTAATATTAAGTAATCAATCCTACCTTATTATATCTCGTAATAGCACTTGTCTTTATCTGCAATGGGATGCAGCTTTACAGCAAACTTCTACTCGAACACCAATATGTATATCCACGTCACGCACAACTTATTCAATCTTAAAACACGAACTTTAATAATCATCAACTGCCACAACGCACATCAATTGTCTAACATTCCTTTACATTGCCATCCCACTTACTCTAAGATCCGATATTTAAAGTCCGTTTATTTGCATCTCTTATTCACATCTCATTTCTTGGATTTGGTTGGAAAAGAGTTGCTATTAATTCTGGCCCAAAGAACCCAAAGGACTTGTTAAAGAACAGACGCGTAAGACGTCACAATACTTATTTAGATAATTTGTACGGGTAATAATTAAGGCCACATAATAGTTTTAGTGCCATAGTACATTATTATTGTATTGAATACATTATTATCGTATATGGGTGGTGATGAAAATTATGATCGAAAATTAGGTCACAAATACTTTGTTTGATCTGCTTGAACAAAAAGTTTTAGAAGCTCTGTACTACAGTAAAATTCTCAATAAGTTTACAGTAGTATTTACATTATTCAAGCGTCGATCGTAGAAAAAATAGATTTACCAAAATAAGTTATGAATTTTATAAAAACTGTACAAATATTTCTTCACCAGAAGATAATTGTGAGATTTTGCCTTTAACTCATTAGTTTGAAATTTTGTACACCTTTCTGTACTAATCTGTTTTAATTCGAACGAGTAATAATGCACTCAACTTCCATCAAAATTAAAAGGCGTACCTGAAATATATAGCTTTCTGCTTCATATTGATTCAAATGTCTTTTACAAATCTCTATTCTAAACACTTTTGATATGCATTTAAAACTCAAAGCACCTTCAATACTGTAATTTTTGCAAAATTTCGGGCTTTCTTTTTCAGAATAATGATTTGTACACTTCTGTATGCCGACTATGTCACTAATTTCATTAATTATTATTCGTGGGTCATCCATTAATAAGATCCCGAATTAGGTAAATTTTTATTCCGATATGATTTGTTCTCGATCGAAGATTTGACAGATTTCAACTTTCTAATGGCCTTTTTTTAAATACATTGTTACCTTTATTTTGCCATGTTTTATAAACATTTCAACGAACGAGTGGTCCAGGGGTAGAGCCGCCTCCAATGGAACTGTTGGTCTCAGGTTCATAACCTACCAACCGCTACTCGCCAGTTTTTTTTAATTTGATTTAAATTGACTCTCTAGAATTTTCCAGAGAGTTGCAGCGTAAGCAAATTTATGTTAGTTCAAGTACTTCTAGAATATTCTAGATGTCACCACTGTATGATATATAACCTGTGCTTCCCTCGAGTTGGGGGTCAGCAATCGCCGCCATGCCACTCAGCAGAATGAAAAAAACCCACTTTCGTCAAGCCCCACATCCAAGTTATCATGACATGGGATTGAGGATTGTGTTACAGTCCGGATGCCCAAAAGACAACGCCTGTTCAGTTGGGGGTCAGTTCGTCTGATGTACGATCAAGTAGATCACGCCTGCCTTCTTGCATTCAATAAATTCTCATTTCTTTATTCAATCATTGTATTGCTACCTGTTCTACTCCGAGAATCTTCGTGACCATATACTAGAGAATCTATGTACAGTGTCATTACCACCCTGGGCAATAAATATGTGCTCCATTATAATTAATTTTGACATTTTTGTTTCTTAAATTTGAAAGAGCTCGCCATGCAATTGTTGTGAGTTCAAACTTTATTCTATTTAATTTTTTTTTATTCAAACTTTTTTCCACATTATTTAAACTTAAGACATCTATCAAAGTTGCTGTAAAAAATATATTGTTACGTAGATTGGGGTTGGAGAATTTTATGTAAATTAGTCGCAAAGATCAACACAGTTATTCAGGAGCGATGGAAATTTATTAGGAATTGAGAATGGCTAAAATTGGGGGGAAATGCGGCTTAGAGTCGAATTAAAAGGGGATTTTTACGTATTTCCGTCAGTATAGGCAGTGAAATAAGGTGCACCTTCAGAGCATTGAAGCCCTCCTCATATATCTTTCATTAAATATTTATTCTCAAAAGTCTAGAAGCAAAAAGAAACCGATACTTTTCCTCGCGACTTATCTTAGTCAATAATGTTATCCAATTTCCAGTGCTTCTATGATATCATTTTTCATCTCCCATGATCTTTCTTGAAAGATATCGAAAGAAATTGTTCGATATTTGCTCGATATTCTCTCTCGACATTTATACAGAGTGCATCCACTCTAAACTCTCCTTCCCTCAACTCTAACAGCTGGAGATAGAAAGAAAAGTTTCTTTCAAATCAAGCGTATTGATCGTTGAGGGAAGTAGAGTACAGAGTTTTACTTACAATTCCACAACTGAGACCCATGTGAATCTAAAGCTGATTCCGAGAAGAGTTGGCAACATCTGGGACTACTTAACTCCTGTAAACTTTTCAAATTGTGAGAGAACTTATAGTACAAGAGGAGGCAGTGGGTTATTTTTTGGTGAATGAGAGATAATTTAGATGATTTTGTTTAAGCCACAGTCTTTCACCTATTTTTGTATTCAAATGGGTATTTATCTGTATATGTATAAAATGATTTCACCTCCTTGCAATTCCTTTTATCGACATTTATTATTCAAAATATTGTAGAATTTTCTGTTTTTTTTGAGACTCTAGTTAAGCTCCTTGTGTGCCGACAAGTATAACACAAGGCTTACAAACGTAAGTCAATACTCAAAACAATGGAAGCTACATGTAGAAGAACATAGGCACAAATGGGAACCAAAAGTGGGAAAAAAGAGGATACAAATACAACAAATACAGAATTAAATACAAGATTTCTCACATGCAAATGGAGATAATCAATAATAAAATTATACAATGATGAAGATAAGAAAACATGATCACAAAAATTTTCGAAATACAAATACATAAGGCATACATACATACATATACATACACACATACATATATAGGGTGTTTTTTTAGAGGTATAGAACTTTAAATTGCAATAAAACAACGATGTATTATTCGATTGACAAGAATTTTTTTTATTCGAAAGATAATCTTGTGGCATTACATTTTAAATATGATCAAGCAAGGCATATATTCGTCGAATTGGCCCAAAACGAGATTGCCGTTGTTCCCGATTTTCATAAGCGAATTTTATTTAGCGATGAAAGGCACTTCTGGTTGAATGGTTACGTCAACAAACAAAATTGCCGCATTTGGAGTGAAGCTAATCCACAAGTGTATGTCGAAATACCGTTACATCCAGAAAAACTGACGGTTTGGTGCGCTTTATGGACTGGTGGAATCATTGGTCCGTACTTCTTCAAAAACGATGAAGGCCACAACGTTACAGTCAATGGTGATCGGTATAGAGCCATGATTACTAACTTTTTCATTCCTGAATTGAACAATCATGATGTCCAGGAGCTGTGGTTCCAACAAGACGGTGCAACATGTCACACAGCTCGTGCCACAATCGATTTATTGAAAGACACTTTTGGTGACCGTCTAATTTCACGTTTTGGACCTGTGAATTGGCCTCCAAGATCTTGTGATTTAACACCGCTAGACTATTTTCTGTGGGGCTATGTAAAGTCATTGGTCTATGCGGATAAGCCACAAACGCTTGACCATTTGGAAGGCAACATTCGCCGTGTTATTTCCGATATACGGCCACAAATGTTGGAAAAAGTCATCGAAAATTGGACGTCCAGATTGGACTACATCCGAGCCAGACGTGGCAGTCATATGCCAGAAATCATATTTAAAATGTAATGCTCCCTGACAACATGATTTTTCAATTCAGGAATGAAAAAGTTAGTAATCATGGCTCTATACCGATCACCATTGACTGTAACGTTGTGGCCTTCATCGTTTTTGAAGAAGTACGGACCAATGATTCCACCAGCTCATAAAGCGCACCAAACAGTCAGTTTTTCTGGATGTAACGGTGTTTCGACATATACTTGTGGATTAGCTTCACTCCAAATGCGGCAGTTTTGTTTGTTGACGTAGCCATTCAACCAGAAGTGCGCTTCATCGCTAAACAAAAATCGCTTATGAAAATCGGGAACAACGGCAATCTCGGTTTGGGCCCATTCGACGAATCTACGCCTTGCTTGATGATCGTTTTGATGAATTGCCAAACCACAAACTGAGAATAAATCACTAGACAGCTGTTAAATCGGTCGTGATCTTGGAAAGTAATGCAAACTTAAACTTCTATACCTGGAAAAAAAACACTCTTTGCAAACATCTGAAATCAAAATATCTCTTTACTGATGAGAAGACATCTCAGCTGACACACCACTCTCCCAATTCCCCGCAACACCATATTGGAGCTTTAAATTGCAGTAGAAAGAGTACACAATAATTATAATTAGGTTTTAGTCTCATTTCATAATAAAAGTTGACTCTAATAAATGTTCCACTTTCAAAACTCTGTAAATAAGGAAACACTGGTCAAAATAACTCCAAATTTTAATTGTATGTACTTTAAGGTATCCGACTACGTTCGGAACCGTTATTTGGCAAAAGCGTATAAATGGATAATATTTACGATATTTAGTGTCACTTAGGTTATAAAACGTATATAAAATTGTTTTAAAAATAGTAATACAGTAAAAAATAATTTAAGTACAATATTTGACAAAAAATGAACATAGAATGACCCATTTTCAAAATATTCTCCTTTTATGAAAAATGCTTCTATTATAATAATATTTTGTGCCTGTATATAGCTCAGATTTCTGTACAGAATCTCAACTAGAATTTTTGAAAGATATAACTTAAAAGTGGATTTATCCATGTTTTACTACAACAGTGGGAAGAAATTTTAAGAAAAAAATGCCGATAATTATTTCAATTGGTGATAACTCCGAAAATAATGTGAATTTTTCAAAACTCTTAGTTCAGACTCTCTGGAGAAGTCTTTACTCTATCTAAGCAAAATATTATTATTATAGAAGCATTTTTATAAAAGTTCAACGGTTTGAAAAAAGGTTATTCTAAGTTGATTTTTGCCAAAATATTGCATTTAAATATTTTTTTGTCATAATGTCCTTGAAACAATTTTATGCATGCATTCTAATCTAAGTGACACTAAATATTATGAAAACTATCCATTTATGCCAGTGTTTCTCAAATTGTGGGTGCGACCCCCAGGGTGGCGCGATAACCCTGCGAGGGGGTGTGAGCATATTGAAAATAAAAGGTTTAAAAAAATAATTTTTTTGGATTGAAGTAAAACAAAATGCCTTCTGAGACAAAATAAAAAATACACATTTACAATAATATAATTTATATATATATCATCTGGTTTTCCACTTTCAAAAGATTCCACTTCAAACGCTCATTAGCTATCTTTGATCCTAAAACCAAATAAAAAAAGATATTTTGTTTGCTTTGCTGTAATCCCTCGATGAGAAATTTTTTTATTACGTTTCTTTAAACCCCATAAAATACTACTTTTGATTATCATCTCTTTGACCTTCAAACTTACTGGTACGTTTAACTCTGTCTCTTTTTCTTTTAAGAAAGTAGTAAATAATATTTTTCTGTTGCTTTTTCCCCCATGTGAATGAGTTTAATGATGTATGGATAAGCATATTGAGCACTTTGAAGGATTAATTGGCCAAGATGTATTTTTAAGAGTATTCTGAAACATGTAATGCATAATGAAAAACGTTTTACACAATTATTTTTTTAGAACTGACATCGATGTTTTTGTATCGAATACACTTTTTACATGGGAGCGGTCGCATAAGGCGCTGAATCACACCATATTCTGGTAAAACTGTTTATTCGTTAACAGTGAACTTAACAGTATCCTCCTATAAGACAGTCTTAATGGAAACTAAAATGAATTTGTCACATGTATGCCTCTTTTTTGAGAGTGGCAAACGTTTTTTCACGATCAAGGTACTTTTTTTGATCGAGTTCCCTGCACGCCCACTTTTGTTCAAAAATATTTTCTATGAATATGCTATACATTCCCCGATGATTAACTTTGTGGTTTTGATTGCTGTGTTATACGACTTATTATGGTTTATAAATGTAAATGAGCAGAATATAAAAAATATGTTCTTTATTAAGGTCGCGCACATTTGGAACAGTTTCTTTAGTTTTATTGGTTTTTTCTCAAATCATTAAAGAAAAATTAAAATGTCCTTGAAAGTAGGTATGTATATTTTCTCAAAATGGGCATCTGTGATCTCTATTGAAGAAAGTTGAAGCTGATCAAGCAATTGAAGAACCTGATAAATAATGCATATTAATCGTGATAGCGAAAGTAAATATGAAAAAAGCGATAAACATGAAACGTTTGAGTTGATTTGAAATTTTCAAATGCTGCCTAAAGAACTCTATCAAGAAAACTCTATATGAAGCCATAAATGTAACACTTCGCCTTGTCAAAAAGACACAAGCAAGAAAAGGTTCAATATGCTGTTTGTAGATCATCAAAGAACAGCAAAATTACAATAACGTGAACTAAATATGACAGTTTTCTGGCAAATAACGTTCTTGTATAGTAAGTGAAAAGTGTCTGTGATTTACCTGAGATCTATATTTTGTCTTCAAAGCAACCACCGCATAAAATACGGTTTCACAAAAGTACAATGTTGAAAATAGTAATATTATACGAAATGCTTTTGTTTTCAGTGCAGAAAACTCATCATCTACTTCTGCCCAAAATTAAAAGAGAGTTTTATTACAAAATTGTCTTTCGCCACTGGATGTGAAATCTATGAAAATTTCTTCTTCGGTATTTGAAAGCCCTTCTGAGGTATTTTGAAATGGATCTCTAACCCATTCGTAACTTGCTACCAAGTTGTCCTCAGCAAAAGAATATTTTTTAAAGTTTTTGCCAACATAGCTAAATAATATTCAATAGTTTTATAAACAACTTCCATGTATTGTTCTTCAGTTTTGTAAGTTTTTACCCATTCATCCGCATTTTCAAACATTTCTAGGTTTTTAGCTTTAAATTTCTGCTCCTTAATTCTAATTTTCTGCAAAAAGCAATAATTTTATCACTCGTGTCAAACATATGTACATTTGATCCTTGAAGTTGAAGATTCAATGCATTTAATTTCTCAGATATATTGACTAAGTAGCTCAACCTCAACAGAAATAAATCATCTTGAAATTTCTCAGCTTCCGGTAGGTTTTCCTCTTCTAGAAAAATGGTAATTTCATTTCTTAATTCATAAACACGTTGCAAAAATTTCCCGCGTGATAACCATTTTGCTTCGCAATAAAATAGCAACAATGAATGCGCTGCGCCCATGTCTTTGCAAAGTCAGAAAAGATTATTGATTTTAGGGGGGTCTCATTTTAATGTAATTTACTACAGTCACAACTGTCGTTAGCACAATATTAAGACCAGAACTCATTTCTTTGGAAGCCAGAGCTTCTCTGTGGATCATGCAATGTGTCCAGATGCACAGTGGAGATTTTTGTTTCACAAGTGCTTGTATACTTATAAATCTTCCTGGCATTGTACGAGCACCATCGGTGCATATTACGACAAAGTTTTTCCACTATATATATATATTTGCCTCGTTTATAAAATTATATAAAATATCAAATAATGCTATTGCTGTTGCTTTAAGTTTTATTGGTTTGCAAAAAAGTAGTTCTACTGCAGACATATCATCCCAAAATCGAACATACGCAATGAAATGAACATTTTTATCGCTATCTGTTGCCTTGTCAAGCTGAATTAAAAACAATTTATCACGCAACTTACCGAGAAGCTGTTGTTCTACATCTTCAGCGATATCATCAATTCGACGGGAAACAGTATCATTTGAGAGGGACATGGACTGCAACTCTTTGGCATAATTGTCTCCAATCATAATTTTTACGAGCTCAATTGCTTCAGGCAAAATAAGCTCTTCGGCAATAGTGTGAGGCTTTTTACATCTGGCTATTTTATATGATACTTAGTATGAAGTAACTAAAGCTTTTTCATTCACTGACAAAGTTTTTTTAAAAAATGTTTTTTGTTTTCCATATGATTTTAATTTTGATTCAAAGAACTCTCGAGGTTTGTTAATGTACTCACCATGAAGCGTTTTGAAATGTCTTTTAAGTTTATTAGGTTTCATACTGTCTTCTGCCAATATTTTTGAGCAACTAACACACAGGGGCTTTTCTTCTCCATTTACTTCAGTAATGGTAAATCCAAAATTCATGTATTCTTGAGAATATTTCTTTCATTTAATTTTTAGAATTATGCTCGTCTGTGCACTTGTTGATGCTTTATTATCGTCGAATGTTTGCTTACGACTTAAAAATTTATCCATGATTTTTTGTTTCAATCTTCTGCAGTAAATACTTAATACGGTGAATTACAACTAATGCGCAAATGATAAAATATACATTCAAGATAGATTTGGTAGCTATAGAAGCATCGAATCGAACAAGACTGGCTGGAATTGTACGAGGTACAGCATTATTACCTGTTTTGCGCAGTCATCCGATAGTTTGACCAGACTCACGCAGACGCTCGCGAGAATGCCAGATGTGATGGATATGATAGAGCGCAACATATAAAGTAGACTATTTTTCAGTTTCTACTATAAGTTCACTCTCTCATATATATATATATATATATATATATATCTTGTTCAAATTTTCAATCGTTGATAAAATACTTTCTATTCATTCATTCAAGTCCAAATGCATTTTTTAATCCTTTGACGGTTAGGAAAATGAGCAGTTTTCGTTTAGTTAATTCGCGCAGTATTCCGAGTAAGCAGTAGTTGAAAGTGGCAGCTGTTTTCCCCCGCCGTTCTTCCGAAAATGTCACCCTTCTACGGTGATGCCGTAGATAGCTCGCCTCATGCATTTTGAAGGTTTCTTAAAGTATTTGTAGTACACAAATAACAGTTTTTAGGTACTTTAAAATAATGAATAAATGATAATTATTAAATAGTAACCACATCACCAGTAAAACTAAATCGGCTAGGAGCGGGAGAATTTGAATCAATTTTACACCACTGTCGAACACTCGAAAAATTTTCCGCATCGCTTGTATCGTCTTCTGAGCTTGATATGCTGTGAACAAAGTCTTCATCAGACTCAAAACTTGATAAGCTTTCTGTATCGAAATCAAAATCATCATCATAATAATCTAATTTTCGCTTTTGAGCCATTTTACTTTACAAACAGTCTAAAAAACGGGCCAAAATACGCATAAAAAGAATAACGCAAAAAAAGAACCTTCATTATGAAGAAAAATTCATGGAACCCGTACTGCCATCTGTAGACAGTAAAACTAACTAAATTTCGTGAGTAGGATTCGTTTGTAACCTAATCAATGCAGAATAATGACCTTGAACGAGTCCATCTCGTCAGCGCCCTTTGGGGAAAGGTTTAACTACGCGAGTAGAACTCGTTTATACCCATTTCGGTCGAAATCTGGCGCCCGAGCTGAATTCGTTTGCGCGCATTCAGAAGCACTACTCGATTGCGAGCTGAGCTCGTTCATGACCATCAAAGGGTTAAACTTGTAGTGACACTTCATGTTAATACAGTTCTTTCAAATTTTAATTCATGAATTAAATTAAAAAATGAATAAATAGTAACAAACAAAAATTATAGTCCAACAGAATTTATAGAAAGGAAAAATTTTCGTGTTGTCCTCGTTAACGCAAGGGATAGCGCGCTGGGCTTCTAATCTGAAGGGCGGTGGTTCGAATTCCATCTGAGATGGCCTAATTTCTGAGAATATGTGTGATTACTTCTTTACTATACTATTTTTCGTACACTAATTAAATTTAATTAATGAATGAATAGTAACAAAAAAGAATAGTCCAATACCATATAACTATTTAATAAAAAGTAACTAGAATAAATTTTTCTTTGTTAGCCTAAGTAGGAATTGACATAAAAATTTATTTTTTATATCACTTGTGCTAATGACATTTGTACTTTTAGAAATGGATAATGGAGGAAATAAATCTTTAATTAAATATCATTTTGCAATCTGTTCCAATTTAAAAATTAGAGAAATGAAAAATAACATAACATTATAACTATTACTTAAAAGTAATTTGCTTAAAATATATATTGCTTAAAAGTAACGTTTATATACAAAATTTAATACTCAAAAAGTGCATTATTATTTGCATTCAATACATTATTATGTTGGGGGAGGGGCGATGAAAATTATGATTGTAAATTGGGTCGCCAGTAGTGAAAGTTTGAGAAGCACTGATTTATGCGCTTTTTTTAAAATCACGATTCCAAACGTAGTCGGATACATTAAGAAGGGGGAAACGATAAGCCATAAGAAAAAGTTCCAAATTTTATCAGTAGACGGCACTGTAATACGCAAGATGGCACTCCTCCACACATTGCAAAACCAGTAATGCAACTCTACAAGAGACATTTCGAAAATGACAGAATAAGCAGCCGTCATTTTCCAGCAGTCTAGTGATAAAGTTCACAGAACCTCAATCCTTATGACTTCTGGTTATGGGATTGGCTTAAAAATGTCGCGTTCAGAGAGATCCGATTGCAAATTGAGCACCTTTGAAAGCAAGGATTAAACATTCACAACGCGAGCCCTGAGACACTCCGCTCTGTTGTTTGATGGGTTCAACTTGAAGCGGAAAATAGTGGACAGCCTATTGAACATGTCTTGAGCAAGTCTAGAAGTAACATTGTCTTTATCGTCGCTTTTTATGCGGTTTTGGGCACAAGGACAGCTCAAAATCTATTTTTCCCATCCAGTGTAATATGACTTTGTTATGGAGGATACTTTTCACTAACACTTCCATAACTCTTAAATGGTTTGGGAATTGCATTTCCCTTCAAAAAACTGAAACAATCATGCACATTGAACAATACATTTGGTTTAATGAACAATTCATGCCAAAGTCGATTCAAAATGTCACTTGTAGTCAAATCCATTTTTCCTTTACCGCTTCCACGGTCATCCATTTATACACTTAGGAATACTTTATCAATCTTCCCTTCTTCAAGTATATTCTCAGCTCATATTAGAAGTCATTCTGTGAAAAGTGGTTCTTTTTTACGAGAATTCGAAAAAGTGGATCTTTAATTATAACCATCCTGCATGCCTGAACTACTATTATTTTATTTCAAATTTTGAAATCTCTAAAATTTGAGCATTTATCACATTTATTGAAATCATTGTGTTTATATTATTCTATTAAAAAGCAAGTTTTTATGATTCAGCTCGAAGCAAGAAATCCTTCAATTTAATTTAAAAAGAAATTAAATAAATAGGGATAAATTAAATCTCATTTAAATTTTATTCAGTTTAAGTTCAACTAATTACCGAACATAAATCTTTTAATTTTATTGCATTTCAAGATTAGGGCTTACATCCGTGAAAAAAATCATATGGAAAAAAGTGGAATTCTGTGAAGTGTATCAATAGCATTCTTCCCTCTAACACATTACTTTAATCCATTACCAATCTATCATGTCTAGTTGATTCCAACTATTGCAGTGACAACATTATTGGTTCCCTAATAGGCAATCAAGTGTCATCATCTATCAGAACCAGTATCATCCAGGAAAGCGAATCTACTCCAAATGAACATCACATGTGAAACATTTACTTCGAAACCAATAGAGATATTTCCTAATATAGCTTCTGTAGCTCCCCATTACAGCTGCAATGGGGTAACTGAACTAAATGAACTTAGGCTCGATTTTCTTAAAATCTGAAGTATTCTATGGATCTCGTACTCCAAACTCTACAGGTGGTCTCTTAATGAATACGTTTCAGTTACTTTTCCTAAAAGCTAAAAATAAAAGACGAGTCTTTGATCGCACACGGAAAAGAAATCTCGGATCAAAGTGGATTTTCTGACTATCTTGGGGGGCTGCATAAAATTCCTTGCGCCTCTGATCTAAACTCATGAAGAATCTCTTTAAAATAACTGAATATTTTTAAAATTGTGTACACGTAAAAATATATGAGTTGATTTCTTGAGTTTTGATTTTTAAGAACTGGAGGCTTGCTTGATTTTATATTTAAGGCTGTTTCGCCGTATATACAAGAGCGTGAACTTAACGTGGAGCACATTTTCGGATAGAAAAAATACTTCTATTTTTATAAAAATTTATGACATTGTAACATGCGTTTGTTTATAATAAAGTGTTTTTAAAATTTCAAAATGTTTCGTAAATAATTAGTTTTTCCTTTCAACATGTAAAGGGATAACTCATTTAACATTACGGTATATGAGAAAAAATGCGAAACACATTTTATAAAAGAAAAAATGTATCAACTCGGATAAAAATGAGTAGTATGATAAAATAAGAGATTCTCTACAGGATAGTGAAGCCAGAATATAATATAATTGTTTGAGTACTTTTATATCTGAAAAGATATTCCGAATTCTCAGGTCCTATACTTTAACATTAGCCGGAAAAAGCCTTAAAGGAAATTTAAACATTGATAATGTTACAATTGCTTAAAAAATGTATTGTAATAAGAAGAAAAATTAATTTTTAAAGGCATTGAAACTAAAAGAAAACACACTGAATGTAAGGAACTTTAAGAGCATTAAATAAATAAAATAATTTCTAAAAAAGATCTTAAAGTACTTTGGTTGTTTTGTTTTGTTTTAAATTTTAAAAGACATTATTCTAAGATTTATATTTTACCAAGAGAAAATGATACTTCTTTAAAACTTCGAAAGTATTTCGGCTCGTAATTTACTAAAAGATTAAGCAAAAAATATTACTTTATAAAACTGAAAGGAACTTGACGCTTAGGCTCATAGACGAAAAAAATAGATTTATGGAAATTTCATTACTTTAAAACAAACAAGAAACTTGAAACTTTGAGTAATCTCTTAATCTGCGTTAAAATATGCTACTTTTTCTCTTTTCGAAAAAGTTTTATCAATCTTTCAGAAGGAAGGATGTCAGCTTACCATTTTTGTTTCTCAATTAAAATGTATTTTATTACATTAATATATGATAATTTTTCAGGGAGTTTTAATATTTTGATAAAATCTAATCACCTTAAGTGGTTTGAAAAGTAAAAATAATTTATTTTCTTATTTCTCAAAAAAAAGAAAAGGAAAAGAGAGATAACATATTCTTGATTTTAATAGTTTCTTTTAGTGTTCATAGTGATTATTAGGCTTTGAACACATTAACAGATACTTTAAAATCTATTTATTGTTTTCCTTATACACTACTTGTACTAATTTAAATCAAAAGTATGAATCCTCAGTTTAGTTTTAAAACGATGCATTAATATCTAAAAATAATTTACTTCGATTTATTTTATTGAATAAAAAAAATCTTTAGGGTTTAGGAAGCATAAGGTAAATTCCTTAAATAATGGTTTTAGTTTTAACTGTAAATTATTATAGATTCAACTGTAAATTAATATAAATTTAACTGTAAATTATTATAGATTCACACACAATACAGAAAGCTTAAGTAAGACTCCTTAAAACATTTAATCTCTTTTATCAGGAAATGATTTGCTTTAATGCTATCTATCAACTGCTCAAACTTGTTAAAATAATATTTCCAGGTAGAACTTGTTCAATAATAATATATTTTTAATATTGTTATGAATTTTGCGTCATGAATTTTTAAAAAAGTGTAAATAATTTATATCTGGATGTGTAATACGTTTGTATTGCTCTATGTTGTATTTATTTAATGTTAAAATTATAATAATCGTGAGAGCAACACCGTTCCTTGCATTAAAATGGTGATTCTATGGAAATTTAGCGAAATCTTGGCAGTAGAGAGAAGTTGGCATCATCTTTGGCGACTTGGTGACCCTGTTGAAAACCATTTTTGGCAAGTTCATGACCCTATGGATGCTTCTAGAAATTAGTTGAAAATCTACTAATATCACGATCTACGACGCAAGAGGGATTTTTCGAGAAAAATCCATGAGGCTATAAAAAGATGTCGCTCAACGAAACTGAGTCAGTATCGTTTTGACTGTTGATTAGTAGTCTTTTATTTACCATTGAAGAGTAGTGTTAATTTGACTGTGAAAATTCGATCAACGATTAGATATTACTTCGGTTGTTGTGTAGGACGAGCGAGTGCTTGGGAAGAACCTCATACATACTTGTATTTCAGGCACTGATAGTTGTGTCTGAGCGCCGTAGAAGGTGTGAAGGTCTTCTGAAATTTACTCATTGAATTTGAGTACTGTATCCTGTGTTTCAAGGATTATTTTTCGACAATAAATTTCCATCGCTCCAGAAGAACGGTCTTGTTCTCTGAGACTGGTTTGCAAAAAAAATACTCAAATCCTGATCTACGGAAAAATATAAATGAATGGAAATAAGTATAAGTATAATAATAATTGGAAAATAAGTATAATTTCTAAGAGAAGAAACACAAGGTAGAACTCTTCAAGTAAGAACATATATTTTGATTTCTAATGACTTGTTGATAAAGTCTGATAAATATATATTCAAAATACTTTTCATAACGTGACTGCCTACCTTGAAAATGTCGTTTTTCGTCTGCATAAGGCATATTTTTATCTCAAAATCTTATAGTTTGAACATTTTTCTTTCCAAAACAATAAAGTTATAATGATTTTAAAAAACATCACTCTATGCAAAAGGGCGGTAAGATAAAACTTTAAATGCGTTTTTCTCAAATTTATGTTTGAAAAAAGAAACACTTTAGCGGATACATGATATCTTAAAAACTAAACCAGATAACGTTTTAAAATTTTGTGCGAGTATTTATTATACTATTTTTCATAAGGTGGACCATAAGTTTTGTTGTAGGTTAACTATTTTTTTCATTTAGGGTAGTTTTTATAAAGAAAAAACTTTAAAAATATCGAAATTTTTATACTATTATGTATAATTGTCTGTAATTTTTTTGTATTTTAATATTTCTCTTAGATTTTGGTTCATTTTGAAGAACCCCCTAATATGTATGTTGTGTATAAAGAAAATTGCGATGATTGTATTAGAGATTTTTATACAGTGTTACTTGTTTTAGTAAACATTTGGTAAAATTTCCTTGAAAACAACCAATTTTTCTAAAAGTACAATAATTATTTAAAAAATGTTATGCATCAACATATTTTTTTTTATTTTTCTTCCTAAAAACACTCAATTTGTTTCAAAAATTTGTTTTTTTTTAAATATTGGATCCGAAGGTAGGCAGTCCCCTTAATCTAAATTTACATAATATTCATAGTGCAAGGGTAGGCAACTATAAACCCGCAAAGAGTTTTTATGCTTTCCACCGAGATTGGCAGAAAACCCGCTTTAAACAGAGATTTCTTTCCCATGCGCAATCAAAGATTCGTCTTCTATTTTTCATGAATAGGAAAACCAAAGTATACCTGAAAGTGTTACTACTGAGAGATCATCTGCAGAATTTGCAGGATGAGGTCACAAGATTTCAGGATTTTAAGAAAATTCTTCAATTTGCTCTGTTATTCCATTACTGCTGATGTTTATACATCACTTGAGAAGCTACAGCATGAACTTATTGACTTGAAGTTAAATCACAGAGTGAAGAAAATGTTTAATGCTACAACATTGACATTTACAAATCTCTTGCCAGCTGAAAAATATCCACGTGTATGAAGAAATGTGCAGGGAAATTGTACTTCTTATTTTAATCGACATTTGTTTGTGAGTAAAGTTTTTCTGGCATGGAGATAAAAAAAAGTAAATATAGATGCAAGTTAGCTGACATAAACTTGCGGACTGTGATGAGAATTTTAAAAAAGAAACATCACACTCTTGATTTCAAAAGAAATATTCTAGAAAAGTATGATTGGGTACACACATTTGTCTCAATAAACTGATTCTAAAATTAAATGTTCTTGCAGCTTTTGTGATATTTCCCCCTTGGGAGAATATCACTCTCATTAACAGACTCTCATCTTTTCTTGGCAAATAATCGCCATTAAATTTAATTTTCGTTATGACGGTGAATGGTTTCTTGGGAAGTATTCTTCCCACCCTTAAAATCTAAATTTAAACATAAAATTTGGCAAAATAAAATATATTTCCTTAAAGGCTATAGTTTAATTGTTAATAAAACATAAAAACATTGCGATCAATTCAAAAGAGAAATAAATGTCCCACGAAAGTGTTAATACTGCCCCCTCTTTTCTTTGCTGGAATGTGTGTTTTGGAGATCTAGAAAAGCTTATTTGCTCATTTTTTATCATTATTTTCTTTTGCTCCTCTAGTATTTTATATCGGTTACTGCCAATGGGTACTGCTTCTGACATCCAGAACCCTCTTTTATTCTTGTTTTTATGTATAATTCACGCGTTTCGCTTCCGTAGCAGTAACCAAAAGATTTAGCAACTGCTTTTTTATATTATAAAGCTAAATCTTTTAAATATTTTTTTACAGCTGTGAATGAAGCGAATGTATATTTAAGTCATGAAATGTATTAAAGCGGTATTATGCATCCTAATTTTTTATTAAATGTAATATTTTAGGAAACGAAAGGAGAAGATTTATATAACATTGCATAAACATCACAAATTTCCAGGGTACTATTAAAAAAACAATAAATACAGATCTTAGTAAGTATACTTTCTTCTTCTTCTCACAAAAAGAAATTCATAAAAATTTGATTTTAATGCATATTTTTACTGATACGATAAATCAAAGGTACTTTTTAAAAAGCTGAGAAATAACTGGAAATATTAAATGCTAGTATTCGTAAGAAGAAAAATCTAATAAATAAGAAAAATATTTATTGAATTTAGTACCGATTAATATATGTTGTGACAGAGAGATTGGTTCAAAAATTTCATTAATTTTTTTAATTATCAGAATAGTAAATGTTTGTAAGATTATAAGAAATAGTTTATATATAAGATCTACCCTTACAAAAAAATTCTAAAAAAATGTAACATAAGTTTTTAAAAAAGCTTTTTGTGAAACTATCTGATTAGAACAGTGAAATTATTAAATATTTAAATAATACAATACAGTAATGTTGATGATTTTAAAGCAAATTTTTAATTAGTCTTTGTTAATTTTACCTTCTTAATCTCAGCTGGTTACTTGTGATTTTTTTTAGAATTGAATTACCAATATTATATATATTTCAAGCTTTAAACCTATGTGTAATATATGCACACACAAAAAAAAGTGTAATACACCCAACTGTTTTTGTTACTCGATCTTTTGAAATTGACACGATTTTGAAATAACACGGCACACGAATTTAACGATTTTTTTTTTCCTTACACGAATTTTTTGTTCTAGAACGAACCCCCAAAAAAATTGGGAATTGGTACCCATTGAAGGAGGGTGATTTGATTGAAGTCATGATAGTTTATGATAATAAGAAAGTCGATGAGAGTCGATAATAAGAAGGCGAAGGCGAAGTTCAGTTATTAACAGCTGATTTAATTTGCGATTGTTTGAAATTTGCTACAAGTATGGGACAACATTTTCTTATTCATGATCCTGACATAGAACGTGTATTAAAGTTTCAACTTAATCTTAAGCTTTGTGTAACATATATCAAGAATTATATATATGCAGCTTGAGAACCCACCCGCAAAAAAATAGCCGCTAATAACAGGCATCGTAACAACGTTAATAACGAACAAAATTCTTCATTTGAATCAAAGCTGACAGTTATGCTGTACCCACCTGCCCAACTATACCTATGATAACATTTTTGATCCAGTTCGCAATAAACGTACACATGCTAGTTATCAAGTAGTGATAAATAGTTATTAATTAAATTGAAATTAGGAATGAAATTACTAAAATATTATAGTCGGAATTTTCATTGTACACTAATTTTGTTTGGGTGCTTGTTTTTGTAATAGAAACGAATTATTTTTGTTTTATAAATATATAAGATGGCTTTCATTATTACTTTTTTAGCATGGTTTCTTAGGGTAATATATATTTAGAATTTTTTATCCTACACGGTTTTTTAAAATTATGGAAAATATTCCCAAATTTACTATAAATCGCATGTATTTTTTCCACGATCTTTTTTGCACGGTTTTCTAAGGAAACGTACTTACCATGTAAAAAAAGAGTTGGGTATACGTTTTAACTCAAACTATTTGTCAATTACACTCTTAAAATCATTACTTTTATAATAATATTTATTAAATTGCATGATGAAATAGGTAGCTCAAACTGCAAATTCGCACAGCTGTTAATAATTTAAATGATCAATGAAGATTGTAGAATTGCAAACGATGGAACATATGGAGAGTTTTAAAAGTCACGATTCTCTTTTAACGTGGAAATATGAGCAATTTCGGGCAATTTGCTTCGCTAAATTATTTCCCAAGCTGAACATCAAGACTTAATAACAGCTAAAGGGAATTTTAAAGTTATTCCATTAAGTGAAAGTGGGAAATCATTAATGCTCCAACTTCGATCATTAAAAAGAGCGCACTCGAATCTTTACCGAAATACTCGCTGAAATGGTACGTTGCTTTAGATGTAACTAACTTAATAATAGCACTCTGTTTGCATTAAAGTATATTAAATTTAATGTTAAGTAAGAATGTAAATATATAGTTTTCTTACGGTGTAAAAGTCTTCAAGTTGTAGCACATTTTTCTATCATTTAATGGAAGAAGTCACAGTAACATGTTGACGTTTTTTGACAACTCGCAAAAGAATATGCTTTTGAATTATTTTTATTACACATTTTAAAGCGCAATCGTCATTTTAAATTCCTTATATCACAGGGTTTCAAAACTGAAAAAGTAAGTTAGAAGAGTTTCAATAAAAGGGTGATTTTCAATTCCCTTTAGTATTATTTCCTTCCTTTCTCAGTGGCTCGACAGCCCAGGGTGAACCGTGGCCTTCTCAAGAAGCCTTTTTCAGGCCAGCCTTCTTAGTTCTCAAAACTAGGAGATCCTTTTCTAGCCATTAATCCATCTAAGATTTGGCCTGCCCTTTCTTCGGATGCCAATTGGTTGGGCATTGAATACTTTTGTAGTGGTGCGGTTTTCTGACAACGTGACCTTCCCATTTAATTTGTTGCATTTTGATGAAGTTAACAAAGTCAGATTCTTTATATGACTGTAGAGCTCTAAATTTGATCTTCTTCGCCATGTTCCATTTTTCTGAATTCCTCCAAAAATAATTCATAAAATCTTCCTTTTGTAGATACTTATCATGTTCTCATCTGTTTAAGACAAGGGCCAAGTTTCACATGCATAAGTGAATACTGATCTTATAAGAAATTAATACAATAAAACCTTTGCTTTTCTTTTGATTAAATTTTATTTCATATATTTTCGTATTCCATTAAGACATCTATTAACAATAGTAATTCTCCTTTGGATTTCAGTAATACAATCGTTTCTACTGTTAATATCCGAACCTAAATTAGTGAAACCCCTTTAGTAATTTATGAAGTAATAATTTTAATAACATGTTTTTTCAAAACTGTTTTAATTTGTTTAAATTTTATAATAAAGTAAACAAATAGTTGCGCAGAGATAAAGATCACGCTCAGTATTGTGTTTCCAGGGGAAGGAAGATTCCGATCGTAGAGAGGTTATAGAACCGTTGAATCGAACTCGAAATTATTAACATAAGAATAAATTACCTTTATTAAACTAATCACTAGAAATGAGAGTACGCGATATGCAGAAAAGTCAAGCCACAAGGCAAGAATCAATTGATACTTATCTGAGTAAGATGCAACCCCTCTAACTCGAAAAAGTGATGTGTGTCGTAAAAGTGGCAACTCCACGAACAAAATGCGGATCACTGCCCTCCTTTCCTCCTTGGTGTAGATCGACAATGTAGTTGCCATGTTGAACGGTCTCCTACACTCCAACGACTGCAAGGGAAGACGAGTGAAACGTTGTGTAGAAATCTTGCTGACTGCGCTGGATACTAGCGCTGTTGCCAAACCTCGGAAAGAGAAATGGCAAAAGTCTCTTTATTTTTTGATTTTCTCTCGTAGTTATAAAAAATAGCTGTTTTTAAAGAAATATCTGAAAATTAATTTCTTTTTCTTAATTCCTTTGTGTAGTTTTAACGTAGATGAATACTGCAATAACTGTTGATGGTCTTAAAAATTAATGAAATTGAATTCAAGTCTTTATCACGCAGTTTATTCGAATTTTTGAAGCCTAAAAGGTTGTCCTAAAAGATAGTAATCGATTTACTGGTGTAAAAAAATACTAAAACTCTAATGATAATAGTTAACGGAGAACTTCTGAATTGAAAAAAAAACTTATAACCGTGATATTAACTGAGAAAGAGTTAGAGGGGGAAAGTCGGTCACGTTAGATGTAGAATCAGTCAAAAAGCTAATTAGTGAAGAAGACAAATTCCCATTAATTGTTTTATTTCATTCACATAATTTTATTCCGCTAATTATCCAAAAAATATATAAATGTGGACCGAATTTCATGGCTATCTTCTTAAAAAATCTTTGTGGAGAGAAAAATGAAACATATACGCATTCGTCTAGAGAAGAGAAAAACAAGATTATTTCAATTAAATTCCACACTTAAAAATGTTTTTAAGATATTATACGCTTCTCGCAAGTAGAAATTAAAAGCGGTGATAAGAAAAAAGTACTACTGCACACAAACATATTTTTTCGTGTGTGTAAAACACTTTTCAAATATAAGTGTTTTTGAACAATGAGGTGGGAATCCTTTTTTAGTTTGTGATTTAATTTAGCCTTCTTATCGTGGATCATCGCAAACTTTCCTTCTGCATTTTTGCTCATTTTGATATGAGTCTTTCTCTAATTTTTTCGTCGCAAATTTTAAAGAGTTATGTAATTTAGTTTCCAAATATCCAAGGATTTTATTTTCCAAATAATAAAAATGAGGTATCATATTTGTTGAGGTATTCTAATTGCATGTATGCACTTATGCAATGTTAAAAAAAATGATAAGTCCAAGCAAAAATCTTCATTAACCTTAGATTTATTTGTCGGAACTTAACGTGAATTTAAACACAGTGCAAAAAATAACAATTTCGTCTATATTTATAAAAAAATAATACAAATACTTAAAATTACTTTTCATCCGAAAATGTATTTTTGTCTCTTATACATGTAGAAAGCAGGAATAAAAGATACGGCTGCATTATAGATTTTGATTACAATACTACTAATATTTTTTAAAAAAGCTTCCTCTTACCAATTAATTCAATAATTCTTCATATCACAGAATTGGTAAAATGTTTTAAAGTGTCATTTGATGACCATTAAACACACCTTCCTACAGACCATTGAGGTGTAGCTTTCGACGAACAGTAGTAGCAGATATCGTCTTACCCACTACCGCTGCAACCATAAATGCCACACGTGTAAGTACTGATCCTCGATTCCGCTTGGTTACAACAGCAATATATCTATCTTCAGTGTAGGTCGTAACCCTTAGAGGACCAATTACAGGTTTTCGGACAACTGTTTGGCCGGTTTGAAATTGTTTCCATAATCGTTAAATGACGGAATGAAGAACGCCGCAAAACGAGCTACATTTGTAATAAATTGACCTGCTTCAATGAGTCCGCCAGCACTGCCAGGGCTCAGAATCTTTCATTTATGGTGGATTTGTCTTCTGGAAGCCATAGAAACACGTCTAGCTTGTAATTACATCCATACGATTGCTCTAAATACCTTTCATCGGCACTTACATAAGTAACTCTTAAAAACCTTCACAATGCTGGCTTATACGACTGCCTGGTTTGCATATTTTTCGACTCTAAACCGTAATTGGATTGTTTCCCAACATATATGCATACTTCTTTCTATCTTTATAGAAAATTTTAGCTTCTTTAATTCTGATTGGCTTATAGAAATACATTAATATTTTCCTATCCATGCTTAACTTTGGAAGTGGGTGTAATTTAATCAATATTAATTGTTTGCATCTTCAAAGTTTGTATTACTATAATATTTCTTGGGCCACTGTATGTGCTTATGTATCACGTCATTAAAACACTAAAGATCACACTCTACTAATATAATACTGAGATCTCTCCTTAAATGTTATGCTGGTTTTTTTTCCAATTATGGCATTTATTTCATATAACTATTTTTTTAAATATGCCAAAGGTTTAACATTTTTATTGCTTAAGCCGTGATTGGTCTAGTGGGGCACAGAGTCACCCCAGGCTAACGAAATCCTTAATTCTGGGAAAACTGTTTATTTGTTACCAATGACCTTGTCAGTATCCTCCAATATGATAGTCACCATGTGAAGGTCCCCTTGGACCTCACTTTGTGAACGAGAATAAGTTGGAGTCATATAAGAACCAGTAGCCATTTTTATAAATAATTTTCTTTATTTGGTAATCTTTCCCAAATAGAATCAAAGACTTTTAATAACAAATAAATCAAGAAATAGTTATATGAGGTATAAAAAAGGGTCTTTCCTTTAAATTAACTTAAATATTTAATGATCCAATTAATTAACAATTAGAATATCGATTACGCAGAGATTACCGCGATAAGAGATCCCAGAATTATATTCTATAATGTTCCTATTGAACATTTAACTTTAATCTCACTCCTAATATAAAGCTTTAATGAGACTTTAATTATAAATCAATATTTACCACACTGAATCTCAACTCTTCCTGAGATTAAATTATCCACCAAGAAATCTTCAATTATAAATCTAACTTCACTATTATAACTTTCTGCTTCAATCTCTCTCTCCAACTGCTATAACTTTACTATTCCGTTAGACTTAAATACTTTATCTAATCTGCATATCAAGGAATCCAGTCCTCTTTTTGGAGCTGATTGGAAATAGGTAGGGAATTAAATTTCCCTAAAAAAGACGACTCAGAAGGTTAGTGATAAAGTTCCGTATAGATTTGTCACAACCATGATAACTAAAAAGTACTTGTCGCATATCTTCCTCTTTTTGGGGAATGACAAACGTTTTTTAACAATCTTAAGGTACCTGGGGTGAATGAGTGCCCCGCGGCAACTACTTTTGTTCCTAAGTACTTTCTATGAACAGGCTACATTTTTCATCTTGTTAGAGACTTAGTTGCTTTAATTGCTCATTATGGTTTGTGAATGTAAATGAACAGAATATTTTTTTAAAAAGTGGGTAGAGAGAGAGAGAGAGAGAGAGTTGCGCGCGCGCGCGATCTCAATTACAGATGTTGAAACTGATCAAGAAAGGGGTGCCTGATGTAGAAGAAAGATACGACGCCACAAATGTACCACAAGACACACTACACCCTGTCAAAAAGAAGGCTTAACATGCTGATTGTTGATCATCACTATAATACTACAATAACTTGAACAAAATATGGCAGTTTTGCTTGCAAATACCATTCCTGCAATGTTAGCGAATTGTGTCTATGATTTCTGCCCATTAAAGTCATGCACATTTTAAACTTTTTACTTTAGTTTGATTGGAATTGTTTCTCAAATTATCAAAAAAAAATTGAAAAATCCTAAAAAGTAGGTAAGTATACTTCCTCTTAATTAAGTTATTCACTGCAATTGCGGTTTTTATCGTGTACAATAAAAATAAATTTAAAAATGAATTGGGGTGACTCAGTCACCCCGCGTGACCGCTAACGTAACTAAAGAGTGCGCGTCTTTTCCCAGGTTAAAAAACTTCCTTTTGGTACTTTCTGAATCCTTCAGTCGAATCTAGACCATGGTTCAAAATTACGTGGTCCGTCGCCAAAAGCCCTCGTGTAGCTGAACAGTGCGACGTTAATCTTCACTCACTCACTCACTCAGTCGAATCTATGCATTAAAAATTCTACCATAAAATTGAACTCGAAGTATTGACTAAAACTCCACACAAGTGAATTATTACAAACACACCTACAAACTTTTTACCAAGAACTCCATGGTTTCTTTCAATAGTCTCAGAAAATCCACGATTACTCTCTTCATCCATGAATAGCTCCGATCAGCAAAGAAATCAAAAGGACCCTTAACTGAAGTCTTTATATATTATTTTATCAGACTCTCTTTTCTCCTTACTCTATGAATCGAAAGATAATGACCTAAATCAATCATATCTGTCAAGGCAGACTCATCTAAAAGCCACTCATGGTTTGTTTATTGGTAAAAAATAATATTGAGTGACTAGAACAGGGCAATTTAATCTACATCTTTTGTAATCTAAGACATGTTGTGCCTTATTATGGGTCGGTCAT
Source organism: Trichonephila clavipes (assembly GCA_019973935.1). NCBI lineage: Eukaryota > Metazoa > Arthropoda > Arachnida > Araneae > Nephilidae > Trichonephila > Trichonephila clavipes. Next base: position 54,407 of record BMAU01012458.1, read on the forward strand.
ATTGCCTTTAATTGAAAATAGTATTCTGAAACTGTAAAATATAGCTGATACATTTTTTTTACGTATTTAAATCTTTTGAACCAATAAGTTAAAGATGTGTTACTTTTTTTCAGAATATTCTTTTTCTCTTTAAATTTTTGGTTTCATTTTTAGATATTTTTTATATTGCTACGTCACGGGTGGCGAACCTTTACGTATCAACGTGCCATTTTTTTCTTAAGAAATGTTTGATTAGATGTAGACGTGCCGTCAAATAATTTTGACTTGTGATTATTGGGAAGATATTAAAACTAAATAATAACTCAAAACTCTTACTTTACTACGAAAAAATACCTTTTGTACTGTATAGTTCAAAATGTTAGTTATACATGAAATTAAGATTAAAGTAACTGTGGTAAACCCGACCATGGGTCCCTAATTGAATATGGCAACCCCTTAGAATAGTTTTGAGAGTCTTTTTTTTCCCTGGCAGTCAGTTCACAAGATGTAAACACACTAAGACGGTGTGTAATGAGAACCACAATAAAATAAAGGAGAATGAGAAATACTTCTTTCACCACATAATATTAGTGCAGAGCTTCTCAAACTTTCTGTACTGGCGACCCATATTTCCTTCGTAATTTTCCTCGCGCCCCCTTCCATTCAATAACAATGTATTGAATTCAATAATTATATACTTTGAAGTAAAGCAGCAATGTGACTTTAATTATAAACCGAACAAATTATCAAGATAAGTATTAAATAAGCACAAGAATGAAATTTTATGATATGCCCATAGGGTCACTGGTAATTACTAAACTGGTTCTTAACATTGTACTGTTAAATTAATTATGAAACACAGTGTGCAGTACTGATACATTTATAAGTGTATTCTATCAGTGTAAATGTGTATTTTATGCTTTATTATATCATAATGTATTTTGTTTTGATTCCTTTTAGTAAAATTATAATTATTCTAAAATAATCTTTTTATTTCGACTTTTCGATGTACTCGCGCCCCCTTGAAGGATCACACTAATGTGTGTGTGTGTGTGTGTGTGTGTGTGTGTGTGTGTGTGTGTGTGTGTGTGTGTGTGTGTGTGTGTGTGTGTGTGTGTGTGTGTGTGTGTGTGTGTGTGTGTGTGTGTGTGTGTGTGTGTGTGTGTGTGTGTGTGTGTGTGTGTGTGTGTGTGTGTGTGTGTGTGTGTGTGTGTGTGTGTGTGTGTGTGTGTGTGTGTGTGTGTGTGTGTGTGTGTGTGTGTGTGTGTGTGTGTGTGTGTGTGTGTGTGTGTGTGTGTGTGTGTGTGTGTGTGTGTGTGTGTGTGTGTGTGTGTGTGTGTGTGTGTGTGTGTGTGTGTGTGTGTGTGTGTGTGTGTGTGTGTGTGTGTGTGTGTGTGTGTGTGTGTGTGTGTGTGTGTGTGTGTGTGTGTGTGTGTGTGTGAACGTATATATATATGTATGTGTATAAATGTGTGGTTGTATGTGTGTGTGTGTGTGTATTTGTCTACACATGTGTTCTTTGGGTGTAGGCTTTTTTGTTGATTATTGATATAGCAATTGTGATGGAATGATAAATATAAATAAACCAATTTATTCTCTCCAACTGTATCGAAATCATTGCTGAATAACATTTCGGTTAGTCGTTTTAAATAACTTTAAAAACAGATGAGTTTTGAGTCGAACTCAAAACTTTCAACCCTTCAGAATAAAAATAAATCCTATTTGTAGAAACTGTCTCTTATCGATATAGATTCTCAAAATTCGTTCCTCTTCCAAAAATAGTATGTGTGCATTCCTTTTTTATTTCTTTTCTTAAAAGTATCTTTCTTATATTCCATTAAAAATATGAAGATTCCTATATTAATAATATCTTCGACAGATCGTACAGACTTATAAAATGTTTCTTACTAAAAATAGATTACTGAATCCTTTATGGTTTAACATCAAGGAAATTATTCGCAACGTGATTCTCTTTTTCTTCCAGTTTTCAAACGGAAGACGTCCTCTGGGAAAAGTATTTTTTACTTCTAAACGAATAGATGTAAAGGAAAAGAAAATAAGAAAATGTTTTGTTCAAAAGGTAATTGGATCATAAGATTGCATAAGACAAAGAATATTTTGTTTAATAAAATATGCTATTTATGTATGTATATATATATATATATATATATATATATATATATATATATATATATATATATATATATATATATATATATATACATATATATATATATAAATCTGTGCGTGTGATTGTCACTATATTCCTCCTAAACGACTGGACCGATTTCGATGAAATTTTTTGTGTGGGTTCCAGTAAATTCGAGAATGGTTTAGATTCACAATTATCGCAATTAGTTAAAAAGATATTAATTAAAAACATTCAAAAAATACAACTCAACATTAACCTGCATAGTTGTAACAATGCTATTGTTATAAACAAGCAAATATAAAAAAAAAAAAATTTTAATCAATTCTTACATAGCAATTAAAGAAGAAAAAGAAAGAATAAATTTATTAATTATAAGTAAAAAAAAATTTATTTTGCTAGTTTTTTATTAAATAATTGCAATTAATATAAATATGTATATACATATGACAGAATCACAACATTAAGTGGTAATTAATTTTTATTAATTATCATTAAAGTATCGTATTGTCATCCAAAACAGTCGTGTGTATTAAATTTCCTTTCAACTGAATGCTTTAACACGTGAGAAAAACACCTTTTCAAATTTTGACATAAGTCGCCAAAAGGGTCACTAAGTCGCCAACATGGCTGTATTTGTAATTTTTTAAATAATTATTTTAATCAATTAATTTTTATTAATTATAATTAAATTATTGTATTGTCATCCAAAATAATAATATACATTACATTTCAGCTCAATTGAGCGCTTTAAAATGTATTTTATTAACGATTGAAAATTCCACCAAAATAAATAAATAAATAAACAAACAAATAAAATATGTATAGAGATCATGAGCTAATATTAGGAATTGAAAAAGATGTAAGTTGGCGTCAAAAAATGATTTTCAGCCAAACTGGCCAAACCCGGTCTTTATTGTTATGAAAATGCAGACTATTCACGCTTTTTAGCGTTTTTAATTAATATCTTTTCAAATAATCTTTATGTATGTAATTTTTCTGTGCGTGTGTATGTAACTGAACTCCTCCTAAACGGCTGGACCGATTTTGATGAAAGTTTTTGTCTGTTCCAGTGGACTCGAGAATGGTTTAGATTTATAATTCGCTTTAGAAATGTTTATTAAACTAATTTTTTATTTTTAAATTGTTGATCTTGGAATGTTTTACATTGGATCCGGCAGACTGCGCTACGATCGCAGTATCGAATATTCAAAATCTTTTATTTTGAATTTAAAGATGTGTGTACAGGACAACGTCTGTCATATAGAAATATATATTTTTATAAATATATATATATATATAGTATATATTCAAAATCTTTTATTTTGAATTTATATATATATATATATAAATATATATATATATATATATAAATATATATATATATATATATATATATATATATATATATATATATATATATATATATATATATATATATATATATATATATATATATATATATATATATATATATATATATAAAGGGTGTTTTTTTAGAGGTATAGAACTTTAAATTGCAATAAAACAACGATGTAGTATTCGATTGACATGAATTTTTTTTTATTCGAAGGATAATCTTGTGGCATTACATTTTAAATATGATTTCTGGCATATGACTGCCACGGATGGCTCGGATGTAGTCCAATTTGGACGTCCAATTTTCCATGACTTTTTCCAACATTTGTGGCCGTATATCGGCAATAACACGGCGAATGTTGTCTTCCAAATGGTCAAGAGTTTGTGGCTTATCTTTATAGACCAATGACTTTACATAGCCTTACAGAAAATAGTCTAGCAGTGTTAAATCACAAGATCTTGGGGGCCAATTCACAGGTCCAAAACGTGAAATTAGGCGGTCACCAAACGTGTCTTTCAATAAATCGATTGTGGCATGAGCTGTGTGACATGTTGCGCCGTCTTGTTGGAACCACAGCTCCTGGACATCATGATTGTTCAATTCAGGAATGAAAAAGTTAGTAATCATGGCTCTATACCGATCCCCATTGACTGTAACGTTGTGGCCTTCATCGTTTTTGAAGAAGTACGGACCAATGATTCCACCAGCCCATAAAGAGCACCAAACAGTCAGTTTTTCTGGATGTAACGGTGTTTCGACATACACTTGTGGATTAGCTTCACTCCAAATGCGGCAGTTTTGTTTGTTGACGTAGCCAAGTGCGCTTCATCTCTAAACAAAATTCTTATGAAAATCGGGAACAACGGCAATCTCGTTTTGGGCCCATTCGACGAATCTAAGCCTTGCTTGATCATATTTAAAATGTAATGCCACAAGATTATCTTTCGAATAAAAAAAATTCATGTCAATCGAATAATACATCGTTGTTTTATTGCAATTTAAAGTTCTATACCTCTAAAAAAACACCCTTTATATATATGAAATCCAATTTCTTACTTCTTTAGTACTGTGGGTTCTAGTTATATTCTTCACTTTTATTTTATTATAATATATATATATATATATATATATATATACATATATATTGATTTAAAATTTTACGAGGTAACGTTCCATTAGGAAAAAAACAATCTGTGAGTGTTCTTTTTCACTGTTTTATTTTCTTTATACGTTTGCACATAGGAAAATGATGCAACTTTTCCCAATAAGAAATAAGTGATCTATACATACATTAAACTAGCTGAGGGACATAGATAGTTTGGCACTGGCCTTGTACGTCCAAGTTTGCGAGTTCGACCCCTACCCCAGTCGGTGGTTTTTAGTGATGCAAAAAATCTGCAGCGTTCATGTCGTATGATTTTGCATCATGCTAATGATCTGTCGAGTGAATGTTTGACTTAGGGGCTCTCTCTCTGTCTCTCTCTCTTTCGGCAAAATTATATTCCTAGTACCATTTCACATCGTCAGAGCTCAGGTGCCTCCCTCTGGGGAGGAAACTGGGCTGTAAAATTACATTGCGGCTAATGGTGTTCCACCAATAAAGTGATACCATCTTCTGGGGAATGTACCAGAACTGCAATGGTAATTACCAATCCGCAGCCCCATTCGAAAAAAAATTATTCCTTGAGTCTTTTTGAGCATCTTTCAGAGACAAAGAGAGGAATTGAATAAACTGTTTGATGAAAAGAAATTTAAGAAAAATACTATCCTAGAAATACAATACTTATACATCTAAAAAAGTAACACTACATTCTGTAATAATACACAGGACCTTTAAACAATTTTTATTGGTAAAAACTATTAAGATTAAATATGAAAGTATTATTAGTGCAATTTCACACCTTCTACTTTTAAATATTTCAAAATGATGAGAAAATGTTGTGAGTGAATCCAACAGCCACGTCTTTTTTTTCCCAAGTTCTCATATGAGCTCATTCTCTGCCACTCTTCTAATAATGAGTTGGTCGAGGGTAGCCAATGGATTCTGGTCGGTGGGGCTTTTGTTGAGTCTTCGATTCGAACCTGGTGTACCTGAAAAGCTTCCATAGGATGAAACTAATACACTTTAAATCTGTTGAGGCTCAAAATTCTCGTGTTGTTGTGGTATGGATATTTGAAAAGTGGGATGTCATCTCAGGCGTCGCTCTCGCCACTTACAAAGTTCTTCACTATTCTTCGAATTGTTTCGAAATGCGACGTCAATAAAAAATCAATCAATAAATCCAACTGGATGAGAAACTCGATTTTAGAGCTATCATAGAGAAATCAGGGACATTGACGCGAATCATTCTTTGTTTTAAAGTATACGGTCATTACTTCTACTTATATCTAGTGGCATGGAGTGCGATGTCACTTACGATCGCAGTTAACTCTTATCTTCTTGTGAAGAACTTTAAGGGCCCTTTTACACGAGTCAACTTATGTAGCTGAAGGAGCCGACAGTCAGCAGCTAGTATTGAATAAAAATCATCTGCGTCTATTCAGACGGTGTCAACTAGCTCTTCCTGCTGTGAAAATCGCTTCTTCCTCCTCACTAGTTGATTCAACTAAAAAGATATTGTAAAAGTTACACTCTTCACACGTGGCAACCTGTATATTGAAAGTTAAGAATGTTCTTTGGACTTAAGCATTGTGCCGATCAGATTTTTAACTTTGTTGCTAGGGAACTCCTTTTTCAGTCAACCTTGTTTGTGTGTATGAAAGAAATCCACCCTCTAGAAAAGTCGTGACGAGCGTGTGATACTGGCTTAAGTGATGCACTATTAATTTCAAAAGATGTTATGATATAAACTACGAATTGTTATTTATACACTAATGTGATATAACTAATATCTTTCATCTGTTCTTTCTTAAAATTGTTAGGATGGTATTCTTTCTTACATAGCCCAATCTATTAGTTGACTAGTTAAGAAAATCTGGTAGAATGCAAACTACAACAACTCGTAAGGTCAGTAATTCTATTGGTTATTAAAATATTTGCAATATTATGTAATTTCGAACATATAAACGTAATAGAGATGTCCATCTTCTTTTTATTTAATTTTTTGTCGTTTAGAAATTCTATAAAATATATTTTGCTGTATTGATTAGGAATATGCAGCTATCAGTCTTACAATGTAATCAAAAGTACTCGGATTCTGTCTCTTTAATTGAATGTTCTAACTTCAGGTGACGTCATAGTCACATAATGATTTTAATCACGTGCTTCCGGCTTATCAGTTCATAAACTTATGTGACGTCATAATTCCAAGATATGGCTTCACACGTCGAGAGCTGCGCCACTTCCTCAAGCATTTGAAAACCATGTTCTCCTCCACTATTAGACGCGAATAAAAAAATACTGTGGAAGTTTCGCTTTTCATACGCGACTAATTGAAAATAGAGAAATCCTTTTATTTTTTTCATTCATTTCACAAATTATGTATATAAGGATGATAAGGATAATAAGAATAATTTAAGCATGATATTGATGTGAATATTCGTACACTCCCTGCTCTGAAAAAGGCATTTCTCGTCCTTAAGATTGCAACAAGTCGAATGGATCTTTTTTATAAATGATAAAAAGACTAAATATGTACTATTTTCAAAAGACAGAATCCAAAATCTTTATCTTGAAATACATTCATATAAATTCGAAACAGTTAAAAGTTTTACCTGCTTAGAATCAACTATTACTATGATAACAGAATATCTCCTGAAACCCAGAATCAAAATAAGCCAAATAAAGCTGAGGCACTGAGGGGGGTTTTAAAATCTGAATTTCTTTCAAGAAACACAAAATTTTTAGTTTACTTAACTGTTATTAGACCAGTTCTGACATATGCATCTGAGACTTGAACAATAACAAAACTGGAAGAAAACCATGAGAGAAAAATACTCCGAAGTATACCTGGAGGTGTAATCGAAAACAATAGCTGGAGAAGAAGAGGCAGTTTTGGAATTATAATATAGAATTTATAAACAACCTGATATCATTAAATACATAAAAACAAATGGAATGAATTGGATGGCCCATATAATTCGAATGCCAGATGATAATGTTGTCAAAAGGTACTGCATTTCAAAGACCCTGGGATTCGGAAGCGTGGAAGACCAAGACTGAGATGGGCAGACTCAGTGGAATCAGACTTTGGGATTATAAACGAGAAAACTTAGAGAAAAAAATTAAACACGAGGTCATTATGGAGAAATCTTCAAAGGAAGGCCTTGCCTACGAGGTGCTGTCTGGCCAGATATGATGATGATAATGATGTATAAATAAGTCCGGTACTCCTTTTTCAATCAATTTTGTGTCCGCGAATGAAAGGAATTCTCATTCTCTCTCCTTATCATGGTGGAGGAGTTGCTTAGTGTGAAACCGGCCTAACAGCTGAATAATATGTGGATGGCACTCCATAGCCGACTACTTTATCCCTCTGTGAGCACATCTCCCTGATGCCATTTTTCAATACAATATAATTCTAATATCTCCATTCGATTCAAATATTTCCAAATTCCTTCGGTATTGTTGATACTTTTCCTTCGCTAGCAAGGTCATCAGATCTTCTGCCAATCGAACAGGCATGGAACATTAAGGACTCCAGATTCGGGAACGTCAGAATGTCGCAGACATGGAGCAACAATCAAAAAATTCTTGACAAAATGTATCGCAAAATGAGGTGAAGAATTCTTACTAATTTCTTACATTGAAATATAGAAGTATATATATATACATCACTGCAAAGGAGAGATGTCCCAGAAATTACCGATTTTAAAATATTTGATGTGAAATCGTCAGCCATTGATAGGATTAGGGCTCAGGATTTTTAATTAATTCGCCAACTGTATAAACTTCGCGAGGTTTTTGTTTGAATAAAAACATTCAATTTTTTTTTCGGCATAATAGTTTTTTATTTGCTTTGCTTTGTGAAAAAAGAGTATATGACACGAAATATGCCAACATACATGATTCAGGAAATGCTTAAGGTCTTCAATTTTTCAATAATTGCGCAAAACAGATGCATTACCTATACACGAGATAAATTCTGGTCATAGCAGATGAATGAGGTCACAAATTAAAGAAAAGATGCCCTACAATGAAAGGGATAGAACTCTTATACTTAATTATATAGATATGTAGTGATCAGTAAGAACAGCTTACGTAATAAAAAAGATACAGAATTTGTATTCGCATTTTTAAGAAAAATTAAATTAAAAGTAATAACTGCAGTATATACAACGTAATTTGCATTTTACAAAGTGTTTACGGCTTAAAATTAAGCTTTTGACAATGCGTAAATATTCAATAGTATAAATATACATTAAGAATCTTCTTTCGAAGAACATTAGAGATTGATTTTTCTTTAAGCTTAAGATGTTTCCTATAAAATTTTAGAAAACATTGATTACGATGCTTAGCATTTATTTCTATATCTCTGTAATTGGAGTACTAATAAGCTAAGAGGATATTCTCCGATAAATACGAATTTAGAAAAATGAAAAATTCCTAATGGCTACACAACAAAATACATCTTAACATCTTTCCCCACACAAACCTCTTACACACATACTTCCTTTTTTTTATACTTCCTATGTAATTTTTTTCCTCCCCAAGCACTAGGACTTTTGCGTCAGCAATGTTTAAGAGGGTTGATTCCAAGTGTATATATTGATTGTGTACTTGAGCGTGCTTCTTACTGCAAAGCTACATTAAGAAAGCTTTTTAAGGACCTTAAAGCTAAATGCCCTGAGGCTCAGCGATTTTTTTTTCTAAAAATAAATCGAGCCGGAAAAATATTTAATGATCGCAAACATTGCGAGAAAAGCAGAAGTGTTCAAGATATTTAGTTGTAACTGGCAACGCTCTGGAAGAGAATTTAAACTAGTTTTGCAAAAGATGTAGCTAATAGCTTTTAATACTTAAACTGTTTTCGGAATTTTTACATTTTTAAGAAGATAAAGAGTGTCTCTTAAACGAATATAACGCAGTAACAGAAAAAAAAGCTTTCTCTCTGAAATACTTTGAATAAATTCCCGTAAATATGCTAAAATTTCGCTATGAAACCTTGAATCTGTTTACTTTACTCTTCTGAAGTCTAATTGAATATGAAAAAATTGCAAATATAAACTGTGAATTCTTTTTTCATTTAATAAATACCTCGTAATAATGTTATTTTCTTTCTTAAACAAATGAAAAGTTTGTATTTCAGAATTCTACTATTTTCTACACAAATCTGTTACCATGGAAACCAAATCATTACGGTGACAACCTGGTTATGTCCATGAGTTCGTTACAGTGATGAACTCATGGACTGAATTATTTCTATCGTGCATACATGTCAAGTTGCGAATCCGTGTTCTGGTGCAACTGAAAATCCGCCATGTACATGGGATAATACACATTACATTTCAACAAAGAGATGTAGGAAATTTTGTACAATCTGTTACCAATTGTCTTCAATTGCCTCAAGATTCGATGTTAATGAACAATCAAACAATAGTCAATTAGAAGTTTGTTCCATTATACAATGGGATTTGCTATCAGATCTACAAAATTTCAGGGTGCGTAGTTTTTACAGAGACGACTCAGTATCACATAATAATGCAAGGTCGCAAATGCTGTAGTTGCAAGCTGTAGTGCAAAGAATCAGAGAAGAAGAACAGAAACAGTAACGCATTTTTGGGAAAGAAAAACATTTTATTGAAAGTTTATACCACAACGGGCATTCGAAATTACGGCCAGAAGTCGTCTGACTGGCCTGATAGCAGTGCTGCACGGAATTCTATAGGTTCTGGAAGATTCCAGGTACGTCGCATATCCTCCCGGCAGCTACAGACATCCGAGTGATGAGGTCTTCTACTGAAGGAACTGGCGTCTCGTACACCAAAAGAAAACCAGTTAACTCGTTAAAGATTTAGTCTCACATAACTTTCTGTTCACATTTGCGAAGGTTGTGTGATGTGGAAACACGGCTGTTCGGGTAACGTTCCTGGTACAACCGCCAACAATCCGCATCTTCATATACTATCAGCTTGTCGGTATTTCCTCGTTTGAATATGAATTCCTACTACTACCTCGGAGAACGGAATGCAAATGACGACTTACTTCAAGCGGAATTGGCATTCACGAAACCTTCTGTTCAGCGCCATCTACCCCAAGACTGCCAGGAGCAATCTTCCAGAACGTCCGTAATTCCATGCGGCATCACTGTCAGACTTGCCAGACGGCTTCTGGTCGTACTTTCAAACACCTGTTGTAGTACAACCGTTTAATAAAATGTTTTCTGTTACAGTAATGTGTAACTGTTTCTGTTCTTTGCACCATAGCTCGCAACTACGGCAGTTGCGACCCTGCATTCTTGTGTGATTCCGAGTCTTTTTTGTTACCCCTACACCCCGAGCATGTTTGTCAGTCTGGTAGTGAATTCCCCTGAGTAACATTTGCTCTGTATTTTCTATGTAATCAATTCATAACACAAAAAAAATCAGTTTTTAATTTCATATCTTAAAAAAGGAAAACGTCCATTTATTCTATATTCCAAACTCTTAAGAAGGCAATATAATAAACGGGGTTAAATGTAATCCATAAACTTGTATCGATAATGGTGCACTGTTCTATTTGTAGCTATTTTTTCTAAGTTCATATTTCTGTAAAAATAGACTTAACTCATAATATCTAGCAATTAAGAGAATCAAGATAAAAATTATAATCAGAATTTTATCTTGATGCAGATGTTTAAAATATTCATTTAAGTTACTGTGTGTGAAGGATAATGACCTAAGACTAGAATTGTCAAGTGTATATATGTTATAATTCCCCCTAGCATCCTTTTAATTAACTCTTTTAATAATTCTCTAATAATCTTTTAATTATTTGGTTCGAAACTAACAACCTGATCTTAATTGTAATCGACTAATATTACATTATGAATCCCTTTCCCGCCCATTGTAACCAATCAGAGCTCTTATTACAAAAATTTCCCGTGGTTTTCACCGTCGGGTATAAAAACCGATGTCCCTCTCTCTCTTCGCTCGTTTCTCTGTAGTCATGTAGCCGGCTGTTTTGTGCTGTGTGTTGTAGTTTCTTTGTCTGTATTGTGTCGTCCATGTTCATCGTAATTAATATGCCTAGGTGTTTCAAGATATTCAATAAATTGGATTTACTAATTTACCAGAAAGCCTCGTCGATCTTTCCATAGAAATGTATCAACATACAGGAATCACTCGCCACATGCAGCGCCCCATCCTTTGGTTTGCTACAGCAATAACATCCACTCGCCACGTCTTACAATTATTTTTACCACTCTTCAGAAATACTATAGAAATATTACCTATATATGTATACTCTATATGTCTCACATTTTAACTTCAACCCGGTGATTCATAAAAAGGATGTTACACACTCTTAAGAAAAGTGATAGTCGACATCAAGGTAGGACAAAGATTTTTTATAACTAGTTGCATGGCCCGGCGTTGCACGGGTTATGTTAAAAGGGAGAGAGCGTGAAGCAAGGAGGCCCTAGAAATTAAAAAAAATGTGTATAAAACTCGGTCATACAAATGCTGTGCCGAAATTTTTTCTCATTTACTTTGGCTGCGGTACAACAACTGTACTAAGTAATCAATAGAGAGAGTTGTGAAACTTCTGGAAAAAAAGAATGGACTAATTGTCTCTTAATCGCTTGGTACAGCAGCCAAAGTAAATAAGAAAAAAGCAGTACAACATTCAAGTATAGGACAAAATAATAGGAACACCTATAAAAAAATGAAAGTTTTTTATTAGTAAAGGGCTCGGTCACTTTGGCCTGAATCACAGTTTCTCATTCGACGTGGGATCGACAAATGGAGATCTTGAACAATATTCTCAGGAATTCACCCCCTTTCGTGTAAGGCCGTCTCAAGTTAAGAAATTGTGGATGGAGGAGGAAATCCAGCATGGACTGTGTTCTCTAAAAAACCCAACAAACACTCAATGATGTTCGGATCAGGTGACCGGGGACACCACATTAGATGTTCCACTTTCTCATCATGCTCATTTGCCATGGTTGAACACAGTAAAATGTGTGAACACGAGCATTATCATCTTGGAACACAGGACGTTCTACCGGAAAGAGAGTCTGAAGCTTATAATGAAGATGATCCGCGAGAATTCTTCAATAAGGATCACCTGTGATCATTCCCCTCTAAACAATGAGGGGCCTCAATCCACGAAAAGTTATTGGACCCCACACCATCAAAGAACCCCCACCATGTTTCACTATTTGAACCATACAGTCAACATGAAATGTTTCTGCTGGTATTCGCCAGACGAACACACTTCCGATGATTCTGAATAATGTAAATGAGGATTCATCAGACCAGATGCACTACCTTTCATACCCCTTTCATCACCACTAGGTGGCAAACTGTTGCGACATGTTACGACAGTTTATTGGACTGTCGAAGGGCTACTCATTTTTAAATAGGCGTTCCTATTATTTTGTCCTATACCTGTATGTACCCCTCAGTATAAAAGGCTAATTCGGAGTAATGTCAACTAGTACTTAAAAAAATTAATGCCAGTTTTATTGTTTGTCTTACAAGGCATGTCGAAATATAAAGGGAAATGCAAAGTTGGTGGAGCAAGGCATCTTGAGCCCTTCTGTAACAGCTTCTAAAATTCTCTGACAGTAAAATTCTTTTTAAATTTAGTAAAAGTATGATATATAAAACCAGTGGCGTAACGTACACCCCCGCACTGCGGAGGGGGGGGGCAAAGCTAGACTGACGCCATTAACGTAAAATTTCACAAAATTAGCTTTACATTTTTTTTAATCCAATATTTAAGCGATTTTCAAATTGGCGATCTAACATCCTTCAAAATCAAAACTTTGATCGCTTATTAGATGTCTTAGATCCAATAACCAAATCAAAAAACATTTTAATTTGCTGTATTCCCCGCGACGAAAGAGATACTTTTCTTTAGTGGGTTTTCTTTTCAAATCTAAATTATTAACGGATAAAAAGAAAGTCAAGACGGAAAATTGGATGAAATGCTAGAAAGATAAAAAAAAATTCATCACTGTTTTTTTATTATACTTCATGTTTAGCGATAGGAAGAAAAAAAAGACATCTTACTTTTTACTGAAGTAGCAAAGTAACTTATTGGCGTCTTTAGCTTCCCCCCCACACACACACGTGTATTTCATTTTCATTTAGCGAACTCGTAAATAACGTACATTTGTTATGCTTTTTTCAAGAAAAATAGTATTGCGATACTTGAAAACACTCAGAAATTTCCGTAGATTTATGAGTATTCAATCAAATAAAGGATAATGAGAAATGTTTCACAAAATTGTTTTCAGAACATATATATTTTTATATTCAATGCACTTCTATACAGGGAGTTTTCCTTCGCTGTTAAAACATTTTGATCTCACTTCTCTCTTGTAATATTAGAACTGTATTTTGTAAATGGAATAAATTATTCTGGTTCTTATACTGTTATTTTGTTAATAAGACAAGAAGAAACGCTGTGCTAAAATGATTGGAGTTAAAAACACTTTGAGTGGTTCTCAAAAACGAAAAATTCGAAAGGAAAAAGAGTATAATATTAATAACAAATATGCAAAATTGGATAACTTTTTAATATCCGCAAGTTCATCATCTTGTGCAAGTGCTAGTAGTGGTAATGCCAGGGAACTGGATGAACAAATCCTGGAAGAGAAAATTAATCCACAAGAAAAAAACAGTTTCGGACACTTCAACTAATAAGGATACTCTGTCTAAAGAAAAGGGGTCGGAAAATGAAAACGAAGATAAAAAATTGATTAAAAATGATTTTGCACGTTATGTAGGTACGTTCTTAGATGCAGATTTAAAGGAACAAATTTTAAAATTGGGCCCATACCAACCAGAAGGTAATTTGCAAAATGATGCCAAGGGAAGGAGCTTTTCATCATCTTATTATAGTTTCATATCCAAGGCAGGATAAAAAATCAAAAGGAAATGGCTGTGCTATTCAACATGACTTCATGTTGCTTACTGTAAGGTATATTGGCTTTTCGCTGATTGAACAAATATGTATTTTAAAGAAGCCTGGTGTAAGGGTGTGAATGACTGGCAAGGAATATCAAAAAAATTAAAGAGCATGAAAATTCTATAATTCATATCCAAGCATATCGCACATATGACATCTGTGGAAACAAAACAAAACGGTCGATTCATTATTGAAATGCAATTTTAAAGAAAAAGTTAATAAGGTTAGCCAAATCTTACGAAGAATCATAGACGTTACAATGACTCTAGCAATGTGCAATCTTCCTTTTCGGGGACATCGAGAAACTCGAGGGGAAATTTTTTGAATGTATAATAGACCTCTTGGTTAAATATGACCCTCTTCTCAATGTTCATTTGTCAGAAAAAAGAATTCAAAAATATCTTAGCCCAAAAATTCAAAATGAACTTATTGCTATTATAGGCTTTAGAATAAAAGAAAATATTGTTAAAAATATAAGGAAACGTTCTTTTTCTCTATTATTCTGGACGTGACACAGGATATTTCAAAAAACAACCAATTAAGTATTATAATAAGGTATGTAACAACTGATGTTAATGATAATAATGAGCCAGATAATATCAGAATTAACGAAACCTTCTTAGGCTTTATTGAGGCGGCAAATCAGACTGCAAAAAGTTTGGAAAGGGATGTGTTAAATTTTCTAAATACACTGGACATTGATTTGGCGAAGTGTCGAGGACAAGGATATGATGGGGCAGCCAACATGAGTGAAGCGTATGGGGGATTACAGAAATTAATTAAGGACAAACAACTAAGAGCAAATTACGTTCGTTGTTCAACACACAACCTCAATCTTGTTCTAAACGATGCATGTAATAACGTGCCTCATGCAAGAGAATTTTATGACTTTTGCCAAAAAATTTACACACGTTTTTTGGGCTCAGCATTAAAAGGTGGAGTGACCTGAAAATTGTGCAGAATAACGAGAACATTCAGCAGACTATTAAATCATTATGCACGACAAGGTGGTCATCTCGATTTGACTCTGTAATGTCAATTCGCTACAATTACATTTCGATTTTAAAAGTACTTTCAAATATTTTACTAACCAGTACTAATCAAGACGAGAAACATGAAGCTTTAGCGATTAAAAAACATATTAAAAAGTTTCAATTGTTTGTTTGTTTTTTGCTAATTTTTCAATATCAAATTTTACAGAGCATAAATTAAACTTCAAAAGCATTACAATCACCAAAAATAGATTTGGAAAACGCTAAGACCATGTTAAATTCAAGCTTAACGTCTATCGAGAATCTTCGTAACAATTTTACTAATATAAAAAAGAAGCTATTGGTTTGGCTAAAAAATGGGGTATCACCCCAGAGTTCGAAAAAAGAGACTTACAAAAGTTACAGTTTTTCGATGATTTCAATGCTGATGAAAAACTGCAAGACAAAGAACGATTGTTTGAGGTGAATGTTTTTAAGGCGAATATTGAGAGTAATCGCTTTGAGAGTATGAATGGCATTTACAAATCATTCAGTTTTCTTTCTCCCAAAAATATTGTAAGCACTACAAATGGTCTCTTACATAATAAAGCCAGTAATCTTCAAAAAGTATATAGCCTCGACCTATCTAGTAAATTTCCAAATCAAATTATGTCTCTAAAAGCAGTTTTTAGTGAAGATTTAAGTAAGCTAAATTCGATAAAAGATTTAGGTAATTTTTTGATGATTCAAAATAAGTTTGCTGCGCCAAGTTTACCAGATGTATGTATTGCAGTTTTATTGTTTTTGACTCTTCCAGTTACTTCTGCAATGGCGGAAAGGTTATTTTCTAAATTAAAATTAATAAAAAATTATCTACGTTGTATGATGTCAGAAGAGAGGCTCGCCTATTTGTCTTTGATTAGTATTGAACAACAAGAAGCAAGAAAAATTGAATTGGATGAATTAAAAACCGACTTAGCAAAGAAAAATGTGAGACGACAATCGCTTTTTTGTGATTTACTTCTTGAGTGTAGTTCTGTATATTAGCTAGTAGTGTCTGTCGCGAACAACCCAACGAACTAGTTACTTTTGTAGTTCAACCTGAGTGGTACTGCGAGCGCATTCTTTTTTGTGTCCATGCTTTCTTATTAGTAACAGTAGTTGTGTCTTTGACTTTTTGACAATTTATGCTAGAATTTTATCGAACTTAAGGTCACGCTTATCCCGGGATTCACAAACGAAGAATTTGGTAAGTGATACCTTTTTTCTATCATAAGGATCTGAAATCGAAAATATTATTTTACAGTGTTTGTATTTTTCTTAGTGTATCGTTTTTATTTAAGTTACCAGGTTATCAGTCGACTGTTGTTAGATTTTTCATTTTTTAAATGCTATAAATACTATCTAATGTTAAACGTTATTTACTTTGTTTACTCAGACACAGGTTGATTTTATATTCAGTTAAAAGTTTAATATTTAAATATTTTTACGTGATGTGTAAAGGTACATTATGTTAGGGTTTTGCAATTTTTTTGCAATTATTTTATATATATATATATATATATATATATATATATATATATATATATATATATATATATATGGGAGTCCGAATAAATCTTCGAATAAAAATCAGACTCTTCAGAAGGCGGGATTTTAGATTGGCGTAGGTGGTTTGTCTAGGGGTAAGTATTTAAGGGTGAGTGATGAATTAATTGAATCAAAGTCATTTAAACACAGATACTTCATTTAAGTAAAAAAAGAATTTATTTAAAGAGTTAAAGGGAAATATTTACAAAAGGGGATATTTAAAAAGAGAAAGACATGCAGGAATTAAGTTAATTAAAAGTCGAGTAATACCTTTAGAAGACGGGGAAATGAACCTTTCTCATTATTGGACGTTAGGACTGGCGGTGCCACGCTGGGCGCGGAAATGCGGTAAAAGACACGACGTGTTGAACAAACAGTGGTTAGTTGGCCTCTGCCGAAAAATTATTCGAGCCGGAGCTACGAAAGCTTACTAGATGGCGCTGCTTCGGAATGCAGTAATAAATAAAATTGAGATTTATGGTCCTCTGAAAAGGATATGACTCAACCTTTTTACAAATGTTTCAAAGGGAAAATCCTACAGAATCACCCTCTCCTGACAGAGCTGGTCTCTCAGCTCTTACAAAATGTTGAGAGCTTAAGTACTTTAAATACGAACTATTTTTAGTTTACAACTATAAATTTGATGATTATTTGAATGTGGACGCAATAAAGACAAATAATACGATTCTTAAAGATAATAAAATAAAATATTACAGATGAAAAGATGTATACCTAATATTCACAATTCCGGACCTAAAATAAAGCATATAAAAACAAAATATTCTATGTTGTGATCTACAATTAACTAAACCATAAAAAAAATCCTTCACATCAATAGAAAGATAAAGAATAATACGAATATATAATAAATATTACAAGTGAATATAAAATGATTTATGGAAACGAGTGTTACCATAGAACATCTATTAATTTCTCAAGAGGGATATGAGAAAAAAAAATTAAAAATAATAAAAATAAAAAAATTCAATTAAGCATAAAAATGTTTCATCAAATCAGCTGAGGTGGTGGTTGAGTTCGGTCCAACGTGCTGACCAACCTTTTCCACTTCATACCTATCCTTGGAATTAACTTTTGTTACTTTGTAAGGGCCTAAGAACTTTGGTCTTAGTTTCAGTCCAGCTCCAAATTGGGTTCTTTGGATGGCTACTAAATCACCTTCTTTGTATAACGAAGCTTTCTTTCTTCTTCTGTTATACGTCTTTCTATTTCCAGACTGCAGGGTTTCGATGTTCTTTTTTGCATCGTTTCTTAAAAATTCGCGTTGTTCTAGTAATTCTTTCGCCATTTCTTCTAGAAGTAAGTCTTTGATTAGGATGTTTTCCTTGTTACGCATTTTGATTCCCACTAATAGTTCGAATGGTGTCCATTTTGTACTGCGACTTATAGTACTATTTAGTATTCTCTGTAATCTGTCGACGTATTTGTACCATTTTGTTGAGTCGTCTAATGATAATTTGGTGAGAACTGGAATCAAAGTTCGATGAATTCGTTCAACTTGTCCGTTTCCTCGAGGAACACCTGTCGCTATTTATAGATGGTGAATGTTTTCTTCATCACAGTAGTCGTTGAATAATTTTGAAGTGAACGCTGAACCTCTATCAGAGATAATTCTGATGGGATTACCAAAGGTCTTCTACTGTTGTTTTAGTTTTTCGAGAGCACTTTCAGCAGACACAGTTTTGACGGGATATAGCCAAGTAAATTTGGTAAATGCGTCTACTACGGTGAAAATGTGTTGATAACTTTTGTTTGTGGAGGGTAAAGGACCAATGAAGTCAACATGGTACGTACTTAAAGGAATGCTTTCCTTAGAAATAGGATTCAAAAACCCTTCCTTTTTGCCAGTTTTCTTATTAGCTAAGATACATGGAACACACACACACACACAATTAACTATTACTTTTTAACGACGTTGGATAAATTTGGGATAAAAAATTCCTGTTTCACAATTTCTTCGGTTTTTCCTACTGAGAAATGACCATTTTCGTGAATTAATTTAATTAGTTCAGCTTGCATTGCTTTAGGTGTTACGATTAATTCTCGACCATTTAAGTACTTGTACAGTATACCATTTCGCTCAAAAAATTCTTCTGCTTCTTGCTTCTCTAGAAGTGATTTCAATGTTTGGATGTTGTCATCTTCCTCTTGTGCGTTTTTAAGCTTTGAAGTTAATGTATCAATGCATACCATCATTACGGGATATCGGCTAAGACAGTGCTTCTCAAACTTTCAATACTGGCGCCCCCCTTTTCAATCACAATTTTTATCGCGCCCCCCTTATACATTAATAATGTACTGAATGTAATAATAATGCACTTTGACGCTAAAGCTACTATACGCGATCTTAATTATAAACCATACAAATTAGTAGCATAAGTATTACAGTTTGTATACTACTTTTTGCAAAATAAATAAATTAATTAAGTAAGACAATACTTCTCAAACTTTCACTACTGGCGACCCAATTTTCAATCATAATTTTCATCGCCCCCCCCAATAATAATGTATTGAATGCAATAATAATGCACTTTGAGTATTAAATTTTGTATACGTTACTTTTATATAATTTATATTTTAAGCAAATTACTTTTAAGTAATAATTATAATGTTGTTATTTTTCCTTTCTCTCATTTTTTAAATTGGGACAGATTGCAAAATGACATTTAATTAAAAATTTATTTCGTCCATCATGCATTTCTAAAAGTACAAATGTCATTAGAACAAGTAATATAAAAATAAATTTTAAGTCAATTCCTACTTAGGCCAACAAAGAAAAACTTATTTTAGTTACTTTCTATTAAATAGTTTCAATTAATACAAATATGTAATACATATGACAGAATCACAATGTTAAGCGACAAAAAGAGAAAGCGATTTTCCTTGCAATTTTTCCTTTTCTTTTCTATATATGGGGTATTGAATATTCTTTTTCGTTGCTATTTATTCATTAATTAAATTTAATTAGTGTAAGAAAATAGTAAAGTAAAGAAGAAATCACACACATTCTTAGAAATTAGGCCATCTCGGATGGAATTCGAACTACCGTCCTTCAGATTAGAAGCCCAGCGCGCTATCCATTGCGTTACAGGGGACAGCACGAAAAGTTTTCCTTTCTATAAATGCTTTTGGACTATAATTTTTGTTTGTTACTATTTATTCATTTTTTAATCTAATTAATGAATTAAAATTTAAAAGAACTGTATTAACATGAAGTGTCACCCACTACAAGTTTTACAAAATGTATTTGAACTTAAATGAATGAATAGAAAGTATTTTATCAACGATTGTGAAAATTTGAACAAGATTTATATGAGAGAGTGAACTTATAGTAGAAATTGAAAAATAGTGTACTTTATGTTGCGCTCTCTCATATCCATCACATCTGGCATTCTCGCGAGCGTCTGCGTGAGTCTGGCCAAACTATCGGACGTCTGCGCAAAACATGTAATAATGCTGTACCTCGTACAATTCCAATCAGTCTTGGTCCATTCGATGCTTCTATAGCTACCAAATCTATCTTGAATGTACATTTTATAATTTGCGCGTTAGTTGTAATTCACACTATTAAATATTACTGCAGAAAATTGGAACAAAAAAAATCATGGATAAATTTTTAAGTCGTAAGCGAACATTCGACGATAATAAAGCATCAACAAGTGCACAGACGAGCATAGTTCCGAAAATTAAATCAAGGAAATATTCTCAAGAATACTTGAATTTTGGATTTACCATTACTGAAGTAAATGGAGAAGAAAAGCCCCTGTGGGTTATTTGCTCAAAAATATTGGCAGCAGACAGTATGAAACCTAATAAACTTAAAAGACATTTCGAAACGCTTCATGGTGAGTACATTAACAAACCTCGAGAGTTCTTTGAATCCAAATTAAAATCATATGGAAAACAAAAAACATTTTTTAAAAAAACTTTGTCAGTGAATGAAAAAGCTTTACTTACTTCTTACAAAGTATCATATAAAATAGCCAGATGTAAAAAGCCTCACACTATTGCCGAAGAGCTTATTTTGCCTGCATCAATTGAGATTGTAGAAACTATGTTTGGAGACAATTTTGCCAAAGAGTTGCAGTCCATACCCCTATCAAATGATACTGTTTCCCGTCGAATTGATGATATCGCTGAAGATGTAGAGCAACAGCTTTTCGGTAAGTTGCGTGATAAATTGTTTTCAATTCAGCTTGACGAGGCAACGGATAGCAATAAAGATGCTCATTTCATTGCGTATGTTCGATTTTGGGATGGTATGTCA
This sequence comes from Trichonephila clavipes, assembly GCA_019973935.1. Taxonomy (NCBI): domain Eukaryota; kingdom Metazoa; phylum Arthropoda; class Arachnida; order Araneae; family Nephilidae; genus Trichonephila; species Trichonephila clavipes. The sequence goes on from BMAU01012458.1 coordinate 75,797, forward strand.
GCGGTAGAAGAACTACTTTTTTGTAAACCAATAAAACTTAAAGCAACAGCAATAGCATTATTTGATATTTTAAATAATTTTATAAACGAGGCAAATATAGAGTGGAAAAATTGTGTCGGAATATGCACCGATGGTGCTCGTACAGTGTCAGGAAGATTTAAAAGTATACAAGCACTTGTGAAACAAAAATCTCCACTGTGCATCTGGACACATTGTATGATCCACAGAGAAGCTCTGGCTTCCAAAGAAATTAGTCCTGGCCTGAATATTGTGCTAATGATAGTTGTGACTGTAGTAAATTACATAAAAATGAGACCCCCCTAAAATCAAGAATCTTTTCTGGACTTTGCAAAGACATGGGCGCAGTGCATTCATCGTTGCTATTTTATTGTGAAGCAAGATGGTTATCACGCGGGAAATTTTTACAACGTGTTTATGAATTAAGAAATGAAATTACCATTTTTCTAGAAGAGGAAAACCTACCGGAAGCTGAGAAATTTCGAGATGGTTTATTTCTGATGAAGTTGAGCTACTTAGTCGATATATTTGAGAAATTAAATATATTGAATCTTCAACTTCAAGGATCAAATGTACATATGTTTGACACGAGTGATAAAATTAATGCTTTTTGTAGAAAATTAGAATTATGGAGCCGAAATTTAAAGCAAAAAAAAAAAAAACTAGAAATGTTTCAAAAAATGCGGATAAATGTGTAAAAACTTACAAAACTGAAGAACAACATGTGGAAGTTGTTTATAAAACTATTGAATATCATTTAGCTATGTTAGCAAAAAATTTAAAAAATATTTTTTTGCTGAGGACAACTTGATAGCAAGTTACGAATGAGTGAGAGATCCATTTCAAAATACCTCAGAAGGGCTCTCCACTACCGAAGAAGAAAGTTTCATAGATTTCACATCTAGTGGCGAAATTAAAGGACAATTTTGTAATAAAACTCTCTTTCAATTTTGGGCAGAAGTAGATGATGAATTTTCTGAACTGAAAACAAAAGCATTTCGTATACTTTTACCGTTTTCAACACCGTACCTTTGTGAAACCGGATTTTCTGCGGTGGCTGCTTTGAAGACAAAATATAGATCTCAGCTAAATATAGAAAAAGAACTCAGAGTGTCAATTTCTAATATTAAGCCTTCATTTGAAAACCTTTGCTCTGCAAGACAAGCCCATGGAAGTCACTAATAATAATTAAACTTGCTCTTAAATTAGTATTAATAAATTAGTTATAAAATACATTGTGCAGTACTGATACATTTATAAGTACACTGGCTGAAGTATCCGTTCTGTGATTATTTTTTAAAAAATAATACATTATTCTTGATATAATAGCTTAATTGTAAGAAGAGTAAAACCAAGTGCACAACAATGCATACAAAAATATAAAATGATATTTTAAATGAATGCTCCTATTATAAATAGTTTAAAACGAACTGTAATTTTAAGCCTCACAGAATTAGCATTTAGAATTAATATTAAATAAGGAAAACGAATGAAAAATTCCAATGAAGAATAATTGTGCTATTTTTAATATTTAAAGCGAGAAACCTTCAAAATGTTTTAACCCGGAAGCAGGCGCCCACTCCACACTAACGTTAATGGTCGCGCGATCACTTCACCAAGTCAGCCCAATCCTTTTTTTATAATTATTTTTTTCTGTGCTCGATAAAACCACAATTGCAGTGAATAATTTAACTAAGAGAAAATATACTTACCTACTTTAAAGGACTTTTTTAATTTTTCTTTGATGATTTGAGAAAAAATCCAATAAAACAAAAAGAAACCGTTCCAAATGTGCGTGACCTTAATAAAGAACATAAATCACAGACACTTTTCACTAACAATACAAGAACGATATTTGCAATCAAAACTGTCATATTTTGCTCACGTTATTGTAATTTTTCTATTCTTCGATGATCTACAAATAGCATGTGTAACCTTTTTTGCTTGTGTCTTTTGACAAGGCGAAGTGTTACATTTATGGCTTCTTAGTTTTCTTGACATCTTAATTTTCTTGATAGAGTTCTTTACGCAGCATTTGAAAATTACAATTCAACTCAAATGTTTCATGTCTATCACTTTTGTCATATTTACTTTCGCTATCACGATTAATATGCATTATTTCATCAGGTTCTTCAATTGCTTGATCAGTTTCATCTTCCTTCAATAGAGAGATCACAGATGCCCATTTTTTTATATTCTGCTCATTTACATTTATAAACCATAATAAGTTATACAACACAGCAATTAAAACCACAAAGTTAATCGTAGGGGAAAGTATAGCATATTCATAGAAAATATTTCTGAACAAAAGTGGTCGTGAAGGGAACTCGATCAAAAGAAGTACCTTGATTGTAAAAAACCGTTTGCCACTCTCAAAAGAGGCATAAATGTGACAAATTCATTTTAGTTTCCATTAAGACTGTCATATCGGAGGATACTGTCAAGAAACTGTTAACGAATAAACAGTTTTACCAGAATTTGGAGTGATTCAGTGCCTCATGCGACCGCTCCCATGAAAAAAATGTATTCGATACAAAAACATCGATGTCAGTTATAAAAAATAATTGAGTAAAACGTTTTTTATAATGCAATTTCAGATTACTCATAAAATACATCTTGGCCAATTAATCCTTCAAAGTGCTCAATATGCTTATCCATACATCATAAAACTCATTTACATGGGGGAAAAAGCAACAGAAAAATATTATTTACAACATTTCAGTAAGTTTGAATGAATTGAATATTAACGTAGACTGTTCAGCATACACGAGGGCTTTTGGCGACGGACCACGTAATTTTGAACCATGGTGTGACGTGGACGACACCTGAGATGATAATCAAAAGTAGTATTTAGATGGTTACTAGAGGTTACAAGAAACGTAATAAAAAAATCTCATTGCAGGATTACAACAAAGCAAACAAAATATCTTTTTTATTTTGGTTTGGGATCAAAGATAGCTAATGAGCGTTTGAAGTGGAATCTTTTGAAAGTGGAAAACCAGATGATATATATAATTTATATCAGTGCAAAAAAATGTGTATGTTTTATTTTATCAGAAAGCATTTTGTTTTACTTCATTCCAAAAAATAATTTTTTAAGCCTTTTATATTTTCAAGATGCTCGCGCCCCCCTTGAAGGGTTATCGCGCCCCCCCCAGGGGGGCGCGCCCCACAGTTTGAGAAGCACTGGGCTAAGAGCATCAACGTGCTTCATACGACTTCCTGCTCTGTGCTCTATTTCATAATCGAATTCTTCTAATTGAAGCGCCCATCTGGCTATGCGAGTAATTAGCTCCTTTTTTTGCATAGTCTTCTGAAATGCTGAACAGTCAGTTACTATTTTAAAGTGTTGCCCTAAAAGATAAACACGAAACTTCTTTAATGCGTTGATAATTGCTAGTACCTCTAATTCGTAGCTGTCATACTTTTCTTCTGCTGTATTTGTCTTTTTCGACATGTAGTAAACGGGATGTAACTTTCCATCTTCTGCTTCTTGTAACAAAATTACGCCGTACCCTTGTTTACAGTTGTCTGTATGCAGTTCTGGTTTTCTTCCATACTTGTAAAGGTGCAAGATTGGGCCTTCGGACAGGATTTTCTTCAATTTTTCAAATGCTTCTTGTTGTTGAATCCCGAAAAAACAAAGAGGTTTTCTTTTCTTGTTAAATCGCTAAGTGGTTTAGCTATCTTTGAATAATCCTTGATGTACTTGCGGAAATATCCAGTTAAACCAAGAAAACTTTGTACTTGTTTAATTGTTGTTGGTTCTGGAAATTTTCGGACAGCTAGTGTCTTCGTGGGAGATGGGGTTTAATAGTTCCGCTTTCTACAATGTGACCTAGAAATTCAATTTTCTTTTTTAAGAATTGGCACTTCTTGAACTTAATTTCTAATCCGTATTTCTTTGCGACTTAAAAAATAATTTTAAGTTTTTCGAGACCTTCCTGTTCGTTTTTCGCTGGAATGACGAGATCATCTAAATAACTGATTACAATTCCTTTCCGAGTAAGATCTCTAAATATACTTGATACGTAGCGTTGGAAAACTCCTGGACTTGTGCTTAGTCCGAAAGGAACTTTGTTGAATTCAAATTATCCATGTGAGACGATAAAGGATGTATACTTTCTGCAATCTTCGTCACCATCGACGTGGAAGAAACCATTGCGTAAATCTAATGTAGAATATACCTTTGCTTCTTGCAAAGTGTCTAAAACATCTTCGATGATAGGTAACGGAAATGTATCTTTCACAAGCTTCTGATTCAATTTTCTGTAGTCAATGCACATTCTCGAAGATCCATCTTTCTTTTTTACCATTACGATGATTGGACTTGCATATTCCGCAGAACTCGGACGTATAATGCCTTCGTTGAGCCATTCTTCTATCTGTTTGTTTACTTCTTTTCTTTCTGTGAAAGCTAGTCGACGAGGAGGTTGACAGACTGGTTCTTCGTCTTTTAAAATAATTCTCATTGTGACGTCGGTAGATGCTGTTTTTTCTGGCTTGTAGTCTTGAATTAACTTTTCAAGTTCCTTCTTGATTTGACGATTTTCAACATGACGTAGGTCTAGTTCTTCTTGAAGATTTTCAGCAGATATTTGCATAAGCTGTGCATGATTCTCATATTTGTTGAATTTAACTCCTTCTTTTAGTAAAACTTATCGATGCTTGTTCCAAAAGATCTGATCCAATAACTGCTTCGAATTTTTTAATTTATCAGTCGGTACAACATGCCAAGTTAACGAGTAATTTTCATCATCTATTTTGAACTCATGTTCAAAGGAACCGATAGTTGTCACTTGTGCTTCACCAATACCTGTGAGAAGCATCTTGTTCTTTGATAATTTTGTTGGATCCATTATTCTTCTGCTTGTGTTTTCTCGAAGCAAACTTACGGTACTACCACTGTCTATCAGCGCCGTGATTTTCACCTTTCCAAAAAATATCTCTTTAGTACGTAAACCTTCCTTAACGATGAGTGTGCAAGTTTCTTTTGGAGGTTCTTTGAATTTCTGCGATTTTGAATAGTTCGTCTGAGCATGCTTGGAAGCATTGTGATTTGAGTGTTTCTCGTAATTTTTGTTGTAATACCCTTTCTGCGCGCTGTCTTGATATCTTTGAACAGATTCGTACTTGGTAACAGGGGCTTCGTAATGTTTGTTGTAATTCGTTGACGCTGGAAACTTCTTATCTTTCTTGTTATACTCGAATTTTCCTGGTGATTCATATCTGCGATTCTTTTCTGTGAATCTGAATTCTTGTTTCTTCACAAATGGACTGCTAGATTTTTGTTTCAGAGTCCTTTTAAAGTCTTCGAATTCTTCTAGTTTTTCTGCTAATTGAACAGGGGGAGTTCATATTTGCCCATTCATCAAGATAATATTCTTTAAATTCAAAAGGAGTTTTCGTTTGAGTTGATCTGTTATGATTAGATCTGATAACTTGTTGAAAGTATCTATCTTCAATCCATCTATCCATCCGTTGAAGTAAGTGTTTAACTCATGGTAAAAATCAATCCATGTTCTTTCAGATGCTTTTTGGTGAGTGACAAATAGTTGTCGAAACTTTTCTGGAGTTAGTTTAAAGCGTTTCAGCAGTAAATCTTTAACGTGTTCGTAAGAGTTAGCTTTATCGTCAGGCTCTCTCGCTATGATGTGAGATACTTCCGTCGGTAACAAGCCTAACAGATGAGAAACCCAGTTTTCTTGATCAATATTTAATCTCTGCGCTTGACGTTCAAATAATTTTAGATAAAGACTGATGTCTTCTTTCAAATCAAAACGATGTATAAACTTTGAAATTTCTTTGACGAGAAACTTAGTATCACTTTCTTTGGATGTATCAGCGCCTAATTGGATTCTTAACTTTTCCAACTCAAATTCATCTTTGCGTTTTCGCTCATCTAACCTCAATTGTTCGAAGCGTAATTTTTCTTCTCGTTCTTCAATGCGTAATTTTTCTTCTCTGGCTTTGCGATCCTCAACAATCGTTGAATGTATGCTTTTGGTCAGTTCTTCGTCATAATCTCCACTACCAATAATTAAATCTTTGAGTGTGGCGATGGTCATCAATTTATCGAATTTTAAATTTAATTCCGTGGCTAAGACAAATAAATCTTCGCGTCGACCTTTGCCAAGATACGCCATTTTAAAATTTAAATTTAAGTTTTGATAGTAAACAAAGGAATAAACAAAATTGTCACGCGTTCAAACAAAAACAATGATGTTGCTATTGGCAATTCTCGTTTGCATTTACAAAAATTCTCAAGTTAAAATGATATTGCATCAAAATACACTAAATATACATTGAAATATTCAAATTCTATTCATTTAGAAATATTTTAAACCAGTAACGTATAAAGACAACAATGGGAGCTAAAATACGTAATGCTTAATTTAAAGTAGTCAAATCATTAATTTCAACTAAAAACAAAACCTTTTTTTTTAAACCATTTGCTATATCAGTTCTCATTTCGTTATAAAAAATGCAAAAAGAATTTGAAAGAAAAAATAAATTAATATAAATCTTGTTTAGAAACTGTGATTAAATTTATTGTGATATGAAAAAGTTAGTCATTTAAAGTTCTTTGCTGAAAAAAGCAAACAATTAGAAGTTAGTCACTTATAGAAAAATCTGGTATATGTTTTTTATTACACCAATAAAAATAAAATCTTTTAGTATCTCTTCAGAACATTCTAAGGATAAACACATGTTTCAGCATAATAATTCTGTCAAAAATGAACTCAAAATACTTATATTAAACGATAAAATACACAACATTAAAATAAGATTATACATGATCTTTCATCAATTTTAAAAAACATAGCATATTTCTTTCAAAATATATTTCTCGAATACTCGTAAAAATAATTAATTACTAAACAGCTGCAAGAGAAATGTTAAACTATATGAGTCATTGAAATTACGTTTGCAACCAAATAGAAATGTTTAGGCATGGGAGAAACATTAATCCCTTAGTTCAAGGTCGATGACGTAACTGAAGAAACGCAAACTTTTCATATGAAATGCAATTCCTTATTAAATTAGATAAAAACTTGAATATTTTACGTACGACTTTCTTAATATTTTAAAAGATATACTTGTAGAAAATTTTAATTGATACAATTTCTATACACAAATAGAAAAGTAGTATTTCAGAAAAACACACATGATATTTAAAAATATAAATTACTTCATGAAATCGACAACAATTTTTTCATAATCAAATTAACGGTGACTCACGTATTCTTTTAGGTTTTTTTCCTTTTGAAGAACAACATAAAAAGTACCTGATACAGTTGACGACGTGTGATTAATTACTTGAAAACAAACTTCAAAGGCTCCTGGATGTGTTCACTGGACTCGTGAAACTCTTGTAGTTGTACACGGCAGAAAATAACTTGAAGCACCTAAATGTTAGTATGTTATGAGAGGCAATCCGCATTTTCGATTCAGTCAGTTTATAAATTAGGCTTGCAGCCAAAAATGGTTTTTTTTTTAACGAAGAAGTGGGTTAGAAGGTTATCAATTTATTATTTAGAGAAGATTTTCGAAATCAAATCCCAGGCGATCCCCCAATTATTTCTGTGGGAGTCCGAATAAATCTTCGAATAAAAATCAGACTCTTCAGAAGGCGGGATTTTAGATTGGCGTAGGTGGTTTGTCTAGGGGTAAGTATTTAAGGGTGAGTGATGAATTAAATGAATCTAAGTCATGAAAACACGAATACTTCTTTTAAGTAAAAGAAAGAATTTATTTAAAGTTAAAGGAAAATATTTACAAAAAAGATAATTACAAATAGAAAGAAATGCAGGAATTAAGTTAATTAAAAGTTGAGTAATACCTTTAGAAGACGGGGAAATAAACCTTTTCTCATTCTTGGATGTTAGGACTGGTGGTGCCGCGCTGGGCGCGGAAATGCGGTAAAAGACGCGACGTGTTGAACAAACAGTGGTTAGTTGGCCTCTGCCGAAAAATTATTCGAGCCGGAGCTACAAAAGCTTACTAGATGGCGCTGCTTCGGAATGCAGTAATAAATAAAATTGAGATTTATGGTCCTCTGAAAAAGATATGACTCAACCTTTTTACAAATGTTTCAAAGGGAAAATCCTACATATATATATATATTAGGCTTGGGACCCAAGATCTGACCTTGTGGGGGGCCCAATTATTTTCCGTTACGCCACTGTATAAAACGTCTATATATCCATGGATAATGAATGCATAAACACTGCTGATTGTTCACAATAAAACACCAAAATGGACAGGTGGTTCCAACGCCACTTTTGTTCAAGATATAACTTACAATATATAAAGGTGAAATAATTGAAAATATAGCCATCTGCAAGGTAAGGGAGAAATTGAAATCTGTATTGTGGGAGTTTTGCCTCCATAGCTGGTAAGAACATCTTATACATGACACATTAAATAGAGGATGCTTCGGATGTCTTTTTGGATTGTGACAGTGTAGCAACGGTGCTAACTGCACGTTTTTAGACCTGCATTGATAAATCTGGACAGTACTATAAAATCTAAAGCAACAGGATACCTCGCGCTTTCTCTCACTGTAACGTAGTTATATCTCTCAGAAGGTTTCACAAGTTGTTATTCTCCATTGCGATTAATTAGTATATGCTTTAACTTAATTATTTTTAACATGTTTGCTTCAGTAAAATGTGCAGAATGGCCGTAATTAAACTGCAAGTGTTCAAGGGGTATTGGAGAGAAAACTACTGGGAATATTCCAGAGAAATTTGGTATCTACACGTTTCGGAACATGTGCAAGTCAAAAGAGCAAAGGAAAAAAAATCGCCATTTTCACCCGATAGATGGTGTTGTGTCGTGTTTCAAAGCTTATCGATGGCTTCTATGGAAATTTTAAGCTCATCGTACAGTATAAAAACAAGACCAGATTGAGTAATGGTCAATCATGACTCTGAATAAGTAAGAACGTGCATTGTTAGTGAAGATATTCTATCAGAATGGTAGCAATTATTCAGCTACTCTAAAAGAATACCGGCGTATGAAGCGATTAAGAAGAGGTTCAATGAATATCAATGGATTGAAAAATACGATTGAAAATATGACATAAGTTTGAAGAATTGGATAATTGGGCGTTTTTCCAGGCATAAGAGGGCGGCGTCCCGTAAACCCGGAAAGAGTGTAACAAATTGATGACGCTATTGCTACTACGAATAGAAGTTCAGGAGTCAGTACGCTGCAACAAGTGACTATCAATATTAATGCTTCTATTTTTATTTTGTAATCCCATTTAATTAAAAAAAAAAGCCGAAGAAATGCAAATCTAACGAAAATTAAAAATTTCTCCTAAGCAAACATACTGGAGCAAAGAAGAATATAAAAAATTTTAATTGAATTCTATATTACAGCATTTATTTTGACAAGAATTTCCTTATTCATTCAATTTATGAAATGTTTTGAGGAAAATTATTTGCTATGTCAATTATCTTGTATCAAAACAAATGTATAGGGCCTCACAAATTCACCACATACTTTCTAAAGTTAATTCTTATCATAATGTTTACATCATTATTACTACGAGTAAAATCTACTTTGGCAGGTACATTTTTTTAAGCTTGTTTTATAAATTTCAAGAAATTAAAATGTCCGTCCACATATTAACCCTTTGCCTTTTTTTTACCTTTAAATGAATCTGAAATAAAATAAGTAATACAAAAAAAAAGAATTTTTAAGTCGTTTTCTACTTAAATCAACAAAGAAAAATTTAATTTTATCTACTTTTTATTAAATAGTTACAATTAATATAAATATGTATATACATATTACAGAATCACAATATTAAGTGGTAATTAATTTTTATTCATAATCATTAAAGTATCGTACTGTCATCCAAAACAATCGTGTAGATGAAATTTCAGTTCAACTGAATGCTTTAAGACATGAGGAAAAAAACTTTTCAAGTTTTAACACAAGTCGCCAACGTGGTTGTATTTGTAATTCTTTAAATAATTAGTTTAAATCAATTAATTTTTATTAATTATAGTTAAATTATTGTATTGTCATCAAAAATAATCATGTATATAAAATTTCAGCTTAATTGAGCGCTTTAAAAGTATTTTATCAACGATTGAAAATTCCACCAAGATAAATAAATAAATAAACAAACAGATAAATAAACAGAGAGTGTGAGGTAATAGTAGGCATTGAAATAAATAATTTATTTATGCTTTATACACCATAAGTTGTCAAGTTTTAAAAAGAGAATATTTAGTTTGAGAAATGTGGTAGTAATCAAATTTTGATTTAAATTTCTTTCTTTGAGGTTTAATTAAAATTCCTCGAACATGACTCTTGTAAGTTTTAAATATGTTACTTTAACCTTTTAGATTGAAAGTAACTTCATAAGATTTTTTTAATAAAAAAAAATTACAGTTTATCCATCTTTATTTCTAAATTTTTTTTGTTCATAACTTATACAAAAAGCTTTGGAAATTATGTTTAGTAATAAAATATGTCAATAGATGGCACCACAAACAATACTGCGTTTCAGAAGGTTTTTAGAAAGCTAAAAGGTGAAGAAATATACCGTATTTACTCGAACCTTTTCCGCTGTCGATTCTAAGCTGCACCCCCAATTCTCTACACGTTTTTGAGGGGGGAAAAATCGTGTAAAGGGCTCATCAATGTCTGAAACCTTAGAAAGTTTTGAAAAAAACTTGAATGAGAAATAATAAGAAGTTAATAATTAATTTGACCAGATTAAAAACTTTCAAATACATACGTGAACTTACAATTACTCTAACCGTTAGTATGATGTTTCGAAAATGATTCCTCACTCCCACTTGTTACAGCTGACTTCAGAATTCATACCGTCACACAGTGGGCAGTTTTCCCAATCTGGCGTACGAAATTATTTTATGGCTTTAAAGTCTTCATAATTATATCTAATGATAAAAAAATCATAGTAATTAATGTAAATTGGCTGTTTTTTACTAACAAATAAAGTTAATAGGGTCTTAACTAATTTATGTGCAGTTTCAATTTCATCAAGAATAAATGATTGCTAAGTCAAACTAGTTTTAAAGCAAGGATCTGAGGATATTAACACAAAAGAATTATTAAAGATTATGGAACATTTACAAGCAAAAATTATATCATTTTGCTTACGCCATCGAAGTATATTTGTTTCATCCTTGTCAAATTTTTAGTAGCCACTACTCTTCCTTTTTTTTCTGCATATAAAATTGTAACCCTTTTCATACTTGCGTCATAGTGAACTCATCTTGATGTTTTAACGGATATCTTTGATGTTTATAATCGACTGAATAACTCAAGATAAACTGCGGAATGGGATATGCGGTCTGAATGGACGGTTACGTTTTTCCCTTTGAAAGAGGCTGAAATTCAAATTCTTTGGTCCAACACATGTTTTGCCTTCGATTCTATGCTGCACTCGATTTTCACTAGCATTAACACTGGAAACATGGTGCGGTTTAGATTCGATTAAGTACAGTATTATATATATTACATTTATTGATGCTTAAACATTTTGAGTTTAAGATTCACCAAATATGAGTTAAAATTAATACAATTCCTTCTAATGTAATATATAAAACCTAGTTCATTCTAAATACATCCGTCATTCTTAAATATATTTTGAATACTTTAAAATTTGTTACATTTTCTGATCACATTTTTTTTAACTTTTTTAACTCCCAGAGAAAGAGGAACTTTTTTTATCAAAAATGAGACAGTGCAAAGTAGAAGAAAAACATGTTTTTCATTTACTAATTACAAATTTGAAATTCATTTTAATTATATATCTCGTATTGTAAACTATTTAGCTCTATTTAAATTTCTTTTTCATGAACTAATTTTAAATTGACTATTTAAATTAAACATTAGTTATAGATATTGTGTAGTTTGAAAATTTTCTTCCATATAAATATCGTCTGCTTTAATTAAATAATTCATGGAATTCTTAATTTATCTGATTATTAAATTTATTTGCTAATAAAGAATCGTCTGTTCTTAAATTTATTTCGATTCAATTGGCATCTTTTGTTATTATTCAAAAATATTGTTACGAATTTTGTGTAAATAGTGTAAATAATTTGTATTTGAGTGTTTAATGCATTTATATTGCTCTATGTTATATTTATTTCATGTTAAAAGTGTACTATTCACAAGCAGTGCCGCCCCTTACGTTATAATGGCGATTCAATGAGAACTTGGCGAAATCTTGGCGGTAGAGCAAAGTTGGTGACCATGTTGGCGAGTTTGGAACCCTCTGGAATCTTCTAGAAAGTGGTAGATCTCACCACTAGTGTCACGTTCAATGACACGAGCGGTTATATTTCTAGAAGTTTCTGTCGCGCATATATGAAAAGGATGCTCGCCGGTACGGCAGAGAGTCTGGATTAAGCCAGCGAGTAGTGAGGATTGTTTTGACTAGCGAGATTAACTCGGCTGTGCTTGTGAATAATCTTTACTTACGTGTATTTTTAAACACTGTTATAGTGTTTGATTGCTGTTGAAGGTGTGAAGACCTTCGGATATTTACCCTGTGGATATTACCGATGAATCCTGTATTGAAAGGATTGGATTTTCGATAATAAATTCGCATCGCTCTTAAAGAACTGATTATTTTTTCTTTGTGATTGTTTTTACATAAAATCCTCAAACTCTCGGATCTACGTAACAGTTTGGTGTGAGAGGTGGGATTTTATGCCAATAACAAGAGCGATGGATGACCAACTGAAGGCTCTGTTGGAAGGCATCACTGCCTTGAAAAGCGGCCAAGAAGATATGCAGAAGAGCCAAGAAGAGACTAAGGTGAGAATGGAGGGAATGCAGAAAGGTCTGGATGATACTAAGAATGAGTTAAAGGAGAGATTGGAGAAATGTCAAGAAGAACTGAAGGATTCTCTAGAAAAGAAAATTGACAATGTTCAAGAGAAAATCAATAGTGTGGAAGAGAAAATAGCATTGAAAGTAGAAGAAAAGATTGCAGTAGTTGAAGAGAAGATAGAGAAGAAAGTGGAGCAAGTTGAAGAAAGAATTGAAGGAGTGGTTGAAAATTTTAGCCTTATATCATAGCGAATGGAATATCTTGAGAGGAAACTTCTAGCGGGCGGAAATGAGAACAAAATCAAGAGTGTACATGTGTCTGCCTTCCCAGAGCCTGTACCTGCCTCACCGATATCAGTGAAACTGTCCACCTATGATGGAAAAACCAACTGGGAGGTGTACAAGACTCAATTTTGTATAATTTCCGAAGCCAATGGATGGAATGAAGGGGTCGAAGCATGTCAGCTAGCAGCATCCCTTAGAGGTGAAGCCGCTGAAACATTGTAGACTCTTCCCGACATAGAGCGACTGAATTTGAACTCCCTATACAATGCTCTGGATCTTCGGTTCGGCCAGAAATACTCCAAGGAATACGCACGTCTGCTGATGAAAACAAGACTCCAGAAAACCGGAGAAAGCTTGCAGGAATATGCCTCCGAAGTAGAAAGGCTCGCCAACTTGGCTTTCTCCGATCACCCAGCAACTGTGAGAGAAACAATCTCTTTACAGTATTTCGTGGACGGCCTGAAGGAGGGGGAAGTCCAGAAGGCTGTGAGAATGGCAGATGTGCAAGATCTTAAATCTGCCCTGTTATATGCCCTGAAATTGGAGGCCGCCACTCAAGCTAGTCGCCGAGGCCGCCAATTCATCCGAGGAGCTAGAGTGACCTTAGATGCTCCCTGTGAATCTCCATGAAAAAGTGACATTGAGAAATTAAGAGATAATTCCAAGCTTTTAAGGTTCAACGTCAGAACCAAGAGAAACGCAGCTTCAAGTGCTGGGGATGCGGTGGAACTGGACACCTGAGAAGAAACTGTCCCCGATCAAGGAAGGATGAGAACATCGTCTCTTCTTCAAACAGGAAAACTAATATATGGCCATCTCGCGGGGCCGAGGTTGCCAGATAATGAAAAGCCCCATTATATACAAAATTCTTCAGATTACGGCCGTAAATGGTGGCGACAAGGGACTTTACGTAATAGGACAAATTAATAACATCTCGTGCCGTATGGTTGCTGATACTGGAGCCCATGTATCTATAATTAGAAAAGATTTGTCTCAAAATATTATCTGAACGCCACCCTGCGTTTCCTTGCAAACAGTGACAGGTGACAAGATTCAGGTTTATGGGAAAGATAACGTCACTCTAAGGTTTGGAAACATAGACTATCACCATACGGCATATATAGCAGATATCACCGATCCCTGTATTCTTGGACTGGATTTTCTGAAGAACAATAACTTTAAATTGGACTTTGAAAATAGCAATATGCATTCAAAATTTGAAGACATCACTCTTTTTGGCTTACAAACTCAATTTGAATCCAACCAGAAAATTATTGCAAAAACCAAACTCTCTTTATCACCAAGAACTGAATGTACAATACCTGGTTTAGTAGCGGAAAATAGAAAATTCCGATTCGGCCTCATTGATTATCCGGACACAGACAACTCAAAAGGAGGAGTACTGATAGCTTCATTAGTAGTAGACCTCTCGAAGTCAGTCATCTCAGTGAGGGTGGCTAACATTAGTGACAGGACCAGGACTATCCAGGAAGGAGAGGTAATAGCAGCTTGTGCTCCTGTCACTTGTGTAAACCGAAAATGCAATAGCCAAGACCATTCTTCAGACAATCTAGTCAAGAATTTACTACAAAACATTGACTTAAACAAGAAACAGAGATGCGCTGAAGGAGAGCTGATTATAGAATTCCAAAGCGTATTTTCAAGAACATCTGAGAACTTTGGAAGAAGAAGACTAACGAAACACCGAATCGATACGGGAGAGCATCCTCCTATTAAGCAGCACCCCCGACGACTACCATTCGCTAAACAGGAGGAAGTCCAAAACCTCATTAAGGACATGAAAAGTAATGATGTTATTGAGCCATCGTCAAGTCCTTGGGCATCTCCCATCATCTTGGTCAGGAAGAAAGATGGCTCAACCAGATTCTGTGTGGACTATCGTCGGTTGAATGACGTCACCAAGAAAGACAGCTATCCTTTGCCAAGAATAGATGACACGCTAGACACACTTGCCGACAATACCTGGTTTTCTACCCTAGATCTCAAAAGCGGGTATTGGCAGGTAGAACTCCACCCTGACGATAAAGAAAAAACTGCTTTCACCACGGGACAAGGACTGTGGAAATTTAAGGTTATGCCTTTCGGCTTGTGCAATGCACTTGCAACATTCGAGCGTCTTATGGAGACAGTCCTCGGAGGACTTTCGTACGAGACCTGCCTGGTTTATCTAGATGACATTATCATCGTGGGGCGCTCCTTCGAAGAACATCTGAAAAATATCAGACGTGTGCTACAAAAGCTGAAAGAAGCTAATCTGAAATTAAGTCCATCCAAGTGCTACCTATTCCAGCGTGAAGTTACCTATCTCGGACACATCATTTCGGCAGAAGGTGTACGAACAGACCCAGAAAAGATCTCGGCTGTGAAAGACTGGAACTGCCCGACTGATGTTCACCAGCTCCGGAGTTTCTTGGGCTTATGCACGTATTACCGGAAATTCGTGAAAAATTTCTCAACGATTGCCAGACCACTCCATAAGCTGACCGAGGCAAAACAGAAATTCATTTGGACGGTTGATTGTAACAACGCCTTTAACAAGCTTAATGACGCACTAACATCTGCTCCAATCCTGGCATATCCTGAAATTAGGAAACAATACGGATACGGATGCAAGTCATGAGAGTATTGGGCCTGTATTGTCTCAAGAGATAAATGGTCAGGAGCGTGTCATTGCCTATTTTAGCAAGTGTCTCTCCAAACCAGAAAGAAATTATTGCGTGACCAGGAAGGAACTGCTCGCTATCGTAAAAGCCGTTTAGCACTTTCATCCTTACCTCTTCGCTCGAAGGTTCCTGCTGCGAACAGATCATGCCTCATTGACCTGGCTACTGAATTTTAAAAATTCAGAAGGCCAAATAGCTAGGTGGATACAGAGACTACAGAAGTATGACGTAGAAATCCCCCACAGAAAAGGATCAGCACATGGAAATGCAGACGCCCTTTCGAGAAGACCATGTCCTGAGAGCTGCAAATACTGCTTGAGAATCGAAAAGAACTTTGGCGTAATAGGTCCATTAGTCCAATATTGGAATTTATGTGTTTACATCTCTTCATGTACTTTTAATTTATTTGAATTGTATATGCTGTGGAGTACATTTGTTACTTTATATGTGATTGTTATGTGAGTAGTTTGCCTGTAAATACATGCCTCTTACTCAAGGATTGTACTGCCCGTGACGTGCAGTCTTTGAGGAGGAGGCAGTGTTACGAATTTTGTGTAAATAGTGTAAATAATTTGTATTTGAGTGTTTAATGCATTTATATTGCTCTATATTATATTTATTTCATGTTAAAAGTGTACTATTCACAAGCAGTGCCGCCCCTTACGTTATAATGGCGATTCAATGAGAACTTGGCGGAATCTTGGCGGTACAGCAAAGTTGGCATCATTTTTGGCGACCAAGTTGGCGGCCAATTTGGCGACCATTTTGGCGTCATTGGCGAAAATGTTGGCGAGTTCGAAAAAAAGAAACAAAGTAGAAGATCTCACCACTAGTGTCACGTTCAATGACACGAGCGGTTATATTTCTAGAAGTTTCTGTCACGCATATAAAAAGAATGCTCGCCGGTAAGGCGGAGAGTCTGGATAAAGCCAGCGAGTAGTGAGGATTGTTTTGACTAGCGATTAACTCGGCTGTGCTTGTGAATAATCTTTACTTACGTGTATTTTTAAACACTGTTATAGTGTTTGATTGCTGTTGAAGGTGTGAAGACCTTCGGATATTTACCCAGTGGATATTACCGAAGAATCCTGTATTGAAAGGATTGGATTTTCGGTAATAAATTCGCATCGCTCTTAAAGAACTGCTTATTTTTTTCTTTGTGATTGTTTTTGCATAAAATCCTCGAACCCTCGGATCTACGTAACAATACGTTTTTTCAGATGGAGGAAAGAATAACAATACATAATCGACTCTGTTTAAATTTAATATGTAACTAAGTTTTGTATATTTTCGAGACATTATCAATTATTTGGAGATGTTTTTGATCGTTTGAGTGACTACAAGAATAAAATGCGTCCACGGAATAAAGTGGCTGCTATTATTCATAAAATCACTGTGTTAAATTATCAAAACTCTATTCAATAAAAAGGTGTATTCGTGTTTAAATAAAATAATATTTCGTCAAAACCATAACGTGTAAATTATACGAATAGTGAATAAATATTTTATGATTTATTTACTGCTCATTTCACTTACTCTAATACTTCTAAAAATAATTTTCAACTTTGTGTCAACTTCAGTAAAAATACTGAAATTTAATTTATTGCAAAAGGTACATTAAAAAGTTCCATTTTATTTCCAAAGTATCAACAGAAGAATGTATGAAACATTTTCTCATACCAATAAAAACAATAACAATCTCTAAAATTCTTACTACTTAGAGTAATTATCATGGACATCTGTTTCAGAGGAAAAAGTTTCGAAATTGGCTACATTTACTGTTAACGTGAAACATTTCACATCAAAAAAATGTTATACAGAAATAAATATATAACTGAATAAGTAATAATATATTTTCATGTGCTTATTTCATAGATATTTTCCATTAAATATTAACGAAATAATCTGTTACAGTTGTATTATAACAATTCCACACAAAAAACTAAGCAAAATTAGGATTAAAAAATATAAATTTAATACAAACACTGCATTTTTAAAAACGTTTTAGTTCTATTAAACATATTAAATAGATGCTGGTTGATGTTTCATACAAATAATTATTAGGAAACAAAGATTGGAATTATTAAAAAAGAGGACAATAACACATAAATAATGAAAAACACTTCGAGAAACATGATACATAAAAACAAAAAAAGGATGAAGTAATACTTAGACAAGTAATGACTCAGAATTTAAAAATAAATAAATAAATCCAATAGTTCTTTCTTTAATAGAAAGGAAAATCACAAAAGACTTTTGAAGCTGTATTTCTTCTTTTTATATTTATTTATTTATTTTTTAGGAAATTTGAGGGGGGGAGGGTTCCATTTTTTATAATTTTTACTTTTGCTTAAAGCATTCCTTTTTATGTTTTGTATTTCATATTTCTTGAAAGTATCGAATATACTCCTTAAAAATAAATGAACGATGAAATTGTACGTTTTCACATCGATAGTTTTTTCATCTCACGCAAAACACAATACATCGCTAACTTTTCAAAGTGTCTAAATTATACTGTTTTTCAGATTCAGACTTTTTAACTCCCCAAGGCTGAGGCTCGGCTGATGCGAAGATGTTGTAGAAAATGGCAGATGTGGAATACGTTGCAGCCGTGATATAAAATACATAATTCCAATTTACTATAGTCGCCTAGAAGAAGAGGAATAAAAAAACGGAATTAAAAAAAAAACACATAACGGAATTAAAAAAACATCAAAATTACTAATCGAAGAGAATGTTCATCATTATTCTCGGAATTATTTTCAGTTAAGATATACTAAAAGATGTAACCTGTGGTAATTATTAATATCACAAATACTAGATGATGCCACCAGTTAGAATATTTACATGGTTTCCTTCTGGTAGAGAAACGGATGTCATAGGAAAGTGAATCGCTAAGTTGCCTGAGATGTGTTCGTGCAGAGATAGATCATTTGTGCTTATGAGTAATTTTTGACTCGTCACGATAGTGAAAAAGTTGGTTTTTAGTAACATTTTGGTAAAGTCTAATACTTCATTCATCTTCGCTTGGTAAAATAGAAAAGAAATACAAATCACATAACAGAGAATGTGTCTTTCTTAGATGATAAAACAAATAAATAAATATATTTGTAGTTGTCTCCAAATTGGAGTACCCAAAGTGGGGCATTTGGGTATTTCAAGTGGACCGGGGGGATTGATCGTGTATTACTTGAGAGTATCAGTTTCTCTCATGGAGTTCAACATCATTAAAACACCCGCTTTATAGTTCATGGGAAACTTAAGCTTTTTGCGGAAAGATATTCTTGAGCATTCTAGAAAAATGTACAGAGCATAATTTACATTAAATTTTAATTTAAAAAGTAAATTTGTTGCTTAAATTAAATGAAATAATAATTTGCTTTATTACTACAGACATAAAAACAGTAGTACCTAGGGACATCTCTATTTAAGGGACAATTTTATTGGTCTTGGTCTCCTGGTTCCTCTATTTTTTAAGTGTACGCAGGCTTTTAGCGGGGGTGGTTTGTGATTGTTTGGTGGTCGTTCATGTTTTTCATGTTATAGTGGTTTTTGTTATTGTTGTTTAAATAAGATAATTTTGAAGGATCTCTCTCTCTCTCTGTGCGTGCGTGCGTGCGTGTGCGTGCTTGCGTGCGTGTGCGTGCGTGCGTGCGTGCGTGTGCGTGCGTGCGTGTGCGTGCGTGTGCGTGCGTGTGCGTGCGTGCGTGCGTGTGTAGTGGGGGTATGATTATTTTCTAGAGCGAAATTTTAAGGTATCCGACAACGTTTGAAACCGTGATTTTGCAAAAGCGCATAAATGGATAATTTTCATGATATTTAGTGTCACTTAGATTAGACTACATGTATAAAATTGTTTTAAGGTATCCGACTACTTTTGACAACTTTTTTTTTGAAAAAATGGAGATATGGATGTTTTTTTTTTTGTGTGATTTTTACATTTATTTAGTGTATTTTAAGGAAAAAATCGTAAAATTGAAAACAGAAAAAAAAAATTATTATTATTAAAAGGGGGAAAAACTGGTGAAAATGTACAAAAAATTACATAAACAGGGTCCGCTCTGTGCAAAAATGTTTTGAACAAATTCTCAATTTTTCAATTTTAATGTGTTACTTTGTTATCCATGTTTGAAATGACCTTCAGGATAATAGATATTCAAATTTTTACAAAAGCTAGAGCCCTCTATATTAGTGACTATATGAAATTGCTTAAAAAAACAGTGATTATATTCACATAAAGGACTGTAAATTTTGAAATAAAACAGTGATCAATAAATCTGAAGGTCAAAAGACTTCTACTGTTATACGAAACATTCACAAAAAATTTCAGCAAATCATTTTCAAAACTTTTAGACTAATCGATGTCCCCATTTGAGTTTTTCGGAAAAAAAACACATTTCGAGTAAAACGCATTTTAAAGTTTGACATCTTGTGTAAAGTTATGGCATCTTCTTTTATTAAAACACTTGTGGTTTTTGTTTTAGTGAATGGAAAATAAAAAGCTTGGTATTTTTAATAAGCTAATAAGATGGCCTATAAAGTAAAATCATAAAAAAATTGTCAATTTTTGAAAAAAATCCTGATTTTAGGGTAGTTGGACACCTTAACGACATTTTGACAAAAAAAAATTATTTAAATACAATATTTTGGCAAAAAATTAACTTAGAATAATTTTTTTCAAAATGTTCTCCTTTTGTGAAAAATGCTTCTATTATAATTATATTTTTCCTGTATATAGCTCAGACCTCTGTACAGAGGCTCAATTAGAAATTTTGAAATAAATAACTTAGAAGTGGTTTTGTCCATATTTTACTACAACAGACGAGAGCAATTTTAAGAAAAAAACGCCGATAATTATTTCAGTTGGCTGTAACTCTGAAAATGATGGGAATCTTTCAAAAATCATAGTTGAGTCTCTGTAAAGAGATCTGAGCTATATGCAGGCAAAATATTATTATAATAGAAGCATTTTTCACAAAAGGAGAACATTTTGAAAAAAGATTATTCTAAGTTAATTTTTTGCCAAAATATTGTATTTAAATAATTTTTTTTGTCAAAATGTCCTTTAAATAATTTTATACATGTATTCTAATCTAAGTGACACTAAATATCATGAAAATTATCCATTTATGCGCTTTTGCAAAATCACCGTTCCGAACGTTGTCGGATACCTTAATAATAATTTTAGCATGAAAACATATAACGATCGCCTGTACGCAGAGTTTCGGCGGCAAGTGTATATTTGAAAATTCAGTATTTAAATCTCAGTTTTACCAGACAACCATTCAGCATAATGAAGCAATTATCCTTTATTTGTAACGAAGCCTGTATATCCTTACAATGTGGAAGTTTAAGAAGCACGATTTAAAGTTATTTTTACTAAGTGCCACACCGAAAGCAAATGCTTGTATTATACAGTTTTAGATCAATGTTTTATAAAGGTTGCCCAAATGAAAAGTGGACAAGTTGAATAAAAAGAATACCTTTCTTGGAAATCAAAAGAAATTTCCAAGGATGTTGTAACACAGGTCCCGTCATTTCGGTAGCAGGTCCATACTTTCACTCTAGAAAGAGCGTGGTTGGTTCTTGAGGAAATCCTACCCAGCTTCATTCCCTTCAACGTCCAAATAGAAACGTAATACTCTCTTAAATTGTCTAAAGGGCAAGAAGTTACAGGGGGACAAATCCGCACTGTACGGTGGGTGCTCTAACATTTCCAGTTGCCTTGGTTTCACGGGAGATGTGTGGGTGGACATTGTCATGGAGATCCCATGTCGTGTTTGCAGCCCTTCTCGAAACCTTTCACACCAACTGCTCCCAGACGTTCAATCTGTACAGTGCTCGTCTGAGACTGGCACTATTCGTCAATAAATGTCCGCATTAAACTCACCACCTGCGATCAGAAACCTTACTTCCACGCGTTGTTCTAATCTGGACGCATCCATATATAGCACGACTTTACTTTCGATTAATTTCCTCTGCCACTTACGGGTTTCACTGTTAAACGTCATATGCAGTGTTCATTGTCTACATTCTTCGTGTCCCTGTTTGGTGGCTCTGCTATAGCTGCCCTCAATCGGATGCAATCCTATATGTCCACTTTTTATTTTGGCAACCCTTATATTTACTAATCATATGTGTAGATCAAATTTAAAAGCCTGTAACTGAATAGTTCTGTAAGAATTTCATCCAATTAATGGGTGAGAGTTTCGTGCAAATAAGTAAATATTAATTATGAAACTAAGAATACATAAAGAATTGCAAAAAATAATCCTTTATTATGCCACTGCAGCAAATAAATTTTGATTCGTCTTTCTTGTCATCATATTTGGAATATGTTTGCACATCTAAATCAAGCAGGAAATATGGAACCAATAAATGGCAACCATAATTAAATTTAATTATTCCTTACTGTACTTTAAAATACTTAATTTCATTGTTAAAATTTAATTTCATACTTTTTTAATAAGAATAGCAAACAAAAGGTTTTATAAAAATACTTACACCACTGTGCGTAAAATATCCTACAATCATAGGACCAATGATTCCGTTGATATTAGAAATAGTGTTTGTAATTCCGTAGAGGGTTCCTGCAAAGAAAAAAGCATTTTAAAAATACATATAATAAATATGTATTATAATAACAACGCATGACCTCTCATATTGGGAAATATTTACTTGCTTTTAATATTTTTTATTCCACTGCAATATGGAGTTTATTTTTATTTAAAAAAAACAATATATCTTTTGAAATCGAGATTTTCAAAATTTAAAGTTGTGAGAGATTTGGCTCTCTCTCTTGCCCGTCTTGAGATGTGTGAGGAAGGGAAGAAATACCAGACATATTCAAAATCAATCTATTTATTGATCAAACAATTTACCGACTCAATTCAAGCAATTTCAAAAAGAAGAGAATCTCCCAACATGAGCAATACAATAGAGCGTCGTTTATCCGAATCAATTGGGACCGGACACCACTTGGGTACACGATTGTTCGGATAACCGAATGCAATCCATACAGTATATAAAACTGGACACTATACGAATATTGAAAATGATCACATGTGCGGGAAACGTGCTTGAAGAAAAAGTAAAATAGGTGCAAAATGTCGCAATTTTACCTTTTATTGTGGAAAATAATCACTTATATTTCGCTGTACCTTTGTACACCTTCGTTTTTTTCGCTGCAAGGTCTCTGATTCTCTTGAACAGCGGTAGTTGAGTAGGATAGCACTCTGATTGCTGTTCGTACCACTTCGTAGTTATCTCTAACGCAGAAAACGCGTTATCATGTGATGGACCCTTACTACTTTCGTTGTTGTTGTTGTCCTCGTCTTCATCCATTTCATCGTCAATAGGGTCGGATTCTGAAACAAACTGACCTTGGAAACAAATTGACCTAGTATTCCGCGCAGATGTTTACCAAATAACCCAGCAGAAATTCCCCAAATATCTCTGAACTTGTGTTTTCCCGTCACTTTCGGCCTCACGCGAAGCAACTGTTGAGCATTGCACTATTCGAAAACATACTCATATACAGTACATGTAGCTGACAAAAAAAACGTTAGGATATTTGACGCTTAGGATAATAAACGTTCGGATAAACGACGTTCTACTGTATGTGTGGATTAACAGCGAGACGCACGAATTACGTGAGGACTACAATTATTGATCCTATTATTTTATAATTAATTCTAATGTCCCAAATATTTAAACACTAATTAAATCCTAGTGATCAATCGTTACTTTAATTATTTCGTCTGTCTAATATTTGAAATCCTACTATAAATTTGAATGATACCTGATCAGTAGTAATCTCACCAGTCTCCTGACTTTTTCTCTCACTCCTTCTCTTATCAGGCTAGAAAACCTAAACAATGTATAGTGGACGAAATTTAAATATCACGGTTTCCTCCTCAAAGGGTTGGTTGTGAATAAACGCGAGTTGATAGCGCAGAGATTTCCCATGAGGATTAAAAGAAAGTACGTGGATAGATCCGTCGCAAAGTGCATATCCAAACACTATGTAAAAATCCCTTCGAAACTTTTTATAGTAATTTTTTCCTGTACATATTAATAAAGCTATTAAATCTACATTATTTGGTAAGACATGCATTGGGAGATGAAAATTAATTGTATAATATTTCTAGGAAACGTTTGTCAGTTTTATATAGAAGAAATTTTTTAAAGTAAAATCTTACAAAATAAGTGCTTTCCTTGTAAAATCTAGTTCAATTACACTAATACATTTGAATTTTTATACATTCAAATTTTTGAGAAAACTAACACAATATATTCGTAAAAGAATACCTAAAATTTATATTTGAAAAAAAACTGAAAAAAAAATTGAACGCTTATTACTTTTTCAAAAATATTCGAATTAAAAGAAAAACTTCAAGTTTTGTGCACACGCGCACACACAAGGATTGTATATGAAGTAAAGAATTTACTCAAAATAAAAAATATATATTTCAATGCAAAGATTTAATTCTTCGAACTTCCACATAAATAACTTCCGAAATAATAAACTTCCATTTATTATTTTAAAAATGTATTTAATTTGCTTAGGTTAACAATTTTTTTAAATAAATTCAACGAATAAAATGTATCAAGAAATACAACCTGCTAACTTTCATTCAGTGCAAATTAGTACGTTATTTACTTATTCTTTGTTATTATTCTTGAATTGTAACTGTATATTCTTTTCGAAATAAAAATAACCACTTATTCCATTTGCTGTGTATGTAAAGTATCTTCCATTTCAAACTTTTCCACATGCTCAAATCAATCATGGGAGATAATCGAATTTTCATTGCAGGAAAATAGTTAAATTTTTCCCAAAAAAAGTATTGTTACGTTGATCAGGGTTCGAGAGAATTTTAAGTTATCGAATTCAACGAACAAAACAGTTCATCCGGAACAATGAAAATTTATTATCGAAAAAAAATCCTTGAAATATAGTATATAGCAGCAGAATTCGCAGAATTAATCTCAGACGGCCTTCAGACCTTCTACGATGCCCATACACAACTAACAGTGTTTAAAATACAAGTATGTTAAAGATTATTCACAAGCACTCGCTCATCATACACAACACCCGAAGTAATAACTAATCCCTGGTTGACTCTTCACGGTCAAATCAATACTACACTTCAACGGTGAAAACAAGACTAACTCAGTTTCGGTGAGTGACTCCCTGTTTATAAGTCTCACGGATTTTTCTTGAAAAGTCTGCTTGCGTCATAGATCGGGATATTAGCAGATTTCTCCACTATTTTCCAGAAGAATCTGTAAGTTCATGAACTCACCGAAAATGGTCACCAAAAATGATGCCAACAAGGCTCTATCGCCAAGATTTCGCCAAGTTTCCATTGAATCTCCATTACATGTAAGGGACGTCGTTGCTTGCGAATATTTTAATTTTAACATAAAATAAGTACAACATAGAGTAATATAAACGTAGCCCACATCCATATATAAATTATTTACATTATTTTAAAAATTCCTTACACAAAATTCGTAACAGTATATAATCCACTCAAAATACACTGCTCAAAACAATTAAAGGTTATTGTAAGTTTTATATAAAATAAAGATATAAGCGAAATTTTTTTTTTTTTTTTTGCCGAAAATGGAAGAAGAGAATCAGAAATGCAAATTTTTCTGATTTTCAAACTGTGAAGTATGCTAATTTTGAGTTCGACGTCAAAAACGTCGCTTCAGCGGCAGTGAATGAAATCTGACTTTCAACTGAAATGATGACAAGGATGATCGGCATTCAGTGACTGCTTTGTTTCGATGAGTACGATGTCTCAGCGAAGTCATTTAACCGATTCAGAAGCTTGGAGAGTTGTTGGTAGGTTAGAAGGCCAAACTCAAGCCGAAGTAGCGCAAGCCATTGAGTGTCACAAAGTGTGATTTCCAGGATCTGGAACCGTTTTTGGAGACTGGAAGGGGCAGGCCGAAGACCAGGATAAGGTCGTAGACAGCAACAACGCCCAATGAAGATCGTTATTTAGTGTTAACGGCTCGGAGACACCGAAATATGAACGCTACTCTTCTCCAACAACACCTTCGCTCGGCTACTGGCACCACGGTTTCAACTCAGACTGTCCAAAACCGGCTCCATGGTGTAGGTCTGTATGCTCTCCGATCGATGGTATGTGTTAGACTAGCATCAAGGCATCGTCGCGACCGCAGGGAGTGGGCAACAGAGCATGGAAACTGGAGGAGAAATGAATGGAGGAATGTTCTTTTTTCTGACGAGTCCCGTTTTTCTGTTCATCCGGATAATAGGCGTATTTTCATCTGGAGGGACCTGGCAGTAGGAATAATCCTGCGTTCGTGCACGAAAGTGTCAGATTTGGCGGTGGGGTAGTGTTGGTGTATGGTGGCATCTTCATTGACGGGCGCACAGACCTCTATATCATTTGTAATGGACCTCTGACTGCTCGCTGATATAGGGATGAGATCCTCAGACCTATTGTAGTCCCTTACGCTGCAGCAATCGGAGATGACTTCATTTTAATGGACGATAACTGCAGGCCACATCGTGCTAACCTGGTGACGAGGAAGGAATTTTTCGAGGAAGGAATCGTACGAATGGAATGGCCAGCGTGTTCTCCAGACATGAATCCAATAGAGCACGTTTGGGACGCTCTAGGAAGACGAGTTTCTGGCCGCCAACCACCCCTACAAACTCTCCAAGAACTGGAAAGAGCTCTTCTGGAAGAGTGGGACAGAATACCTCAACTCGTGCTTAATAGCCTCATTGACTCCATGCCTCAAAGGTGCTCAACATTGCTGGCCGTCCGTGGAAACCATACCCCCTACTGAAAATGATTTCCTTTGAAGAAAACACCTTTTCTTATTCTTTTTTTTTTCCATATGCACAAATTGTGTTTTTTTTTCTCTTTTGTACAAAAATGCACAATAAAATGCATTTTTTTTGCCAAACATGTGTAATTTATTCTCATATAACCTACTACATCTGTCGACCATGTATCAATCAGCTAAAAAGTTTCCCAGCCACAAGATCCACCTAAAATCGCAATATCCTTTAATTATTTTGAGCAGTATATTTAATGACTACCAACCTGCAAAATCTGGACTCATGTCAACGTGCGTAACGTTGAACCCGGAATAGACAAATCCATTGAATGCCATAGCCAATGACAACAATCCGATATTTATATATGGACTGCAACCAGACACTGTAATGCCCAAAAGACATACACTTGGTCCGAATAAACCTGAAAGGAAAAAAAGAGTTTCATGTTCATTTCATACAGTTAATCTTTGTCAAATTTCTTAACTGTTCGTTAAATACCATATTAAGAAAATAATTCTAGAAAAATTCGGAAATAATTTCTGAGAAAATAATACCATATGTTTCAGAAGAAATTCAGAGATGTGCTGAACTTCTTTTGATTCTTGTCTATTCCTTTGTTTGAACCTACGAGGTATGTAAATTAAGTAATGAGACTGGTAGCGTAGTGTTTGATCTGGCAACACTAGGGAAGTGGGACATGGAGGGGAGGTAAGTAAACATGTGATGCGTCATCAATATGAGTTTGAAGTCGCTGTGTCACGTTAATTGTCTGTAGTGATTTGTTTAGTGAAACATGTTTTTTTTGCGTGTTTTGAGGAGGGCAAGGTGCATTGACTTTTTGGAATCGATTGAGAATGATCCCCATTTTCTGGAACATGTCATTACTGGTGATGAGTCTTGGGTGTGTGTTTGAATACGACTCGGAAACCAAGCGCCAGAGCATGGAATGGCACACTTCAACATCTCCAGGGCCAAAAAAAGCAAGAATGAGCAAGTTAAAGATCAAAAGCATGCTGATTTGTTTGTTTTTATAGCCAGGTAATCGTGAACAAAGAGTTTGTGCCTCAAGGCCAAACGGTTAATCAACACTTTTACCGAGAGGTTCTTGAAAGACTTCGAAAAAAGGTCATGTGTTTGAGGCCAAACATCAAAAACAGCTGAGTGTTGCATCAGGACAATGCACCTTGCCACACAGCAATTTCAGTGAACTGTTTCTTGGTTAGTAAGAACATTCCTGTTGCTCCTCAGCACCCTTATTCCTACAATTTGAGTCCTTGTGACTTTTTCCTCTTTCCGAAATTGAAGAATCGCCTTAATGGTCATCATTTTGGGACACTGGAAAACATTCAAACTTCTGTAATCGACCAGCTGGAGGCTATTTCAATATCGAAGTTCCACCAGTGCTATGAGGAGTAGAAGAAACTGTCTCCAGCGCTGTGTGGCTTCAGAAGGCAGTTACTTTGAAGGAGACGATGTTGAATTGTAAGTTTATTGGAATAAACAAGTGAAAAAATCAGTCTCATTAATTAATTTACACACCTCGTACATTAATGAGAGGAAGAATATGTATGTATATGTCTGTGATAAAAAATAATAATTAATGATTTGGAGTACCAAATTAAAATACAGGGTGTCCGGACATAAAGTATCCAAAAGTAATGGCTTATTCTTACTGAACTACCCATCAGAATGTAATACACTGTTCCTCCATGGAAAAGAAAACTCTCCGAGATTTTTTGGGTTTAATCCGATCGGCCGCACGCGCGCGCCTTATTCGGCAATCGCAGACGATAAACTTTTTACACTGACTTCATTAGTAAAGATGTGGGCCCTACAAAAAAAGGTGCAATGCTGCGTACTTTGGTTAACGGAATTTAAATATGTCACGCGTGTACAGCGACATGTTCATTTTTGGTGGAACTGTGTTTTATTTTGATGTGCAACTGTGGTGTAATTCTATTTTATGCTTAAATACAATTAAATTGAGATTATTAAATCAAAAAATCGAAAAGGTAAACAATCAATATCCTTCTCCCTCTCAGAGAGCCATGGTTAAAATGTCAAACGTTGACCGGTCCGCGGTGATAAAAAGCATATGTTGTCAAATACTTATACAAGCGTTAGACTTAACCAATAAATGGTCGTGACTGACAATCTCACAAACCGACTAGACCAGTGATACTGATGGGAGGTCGCCGGTCCCTAGGGATTGCAACTGTAATTTTTATATCTGCCCTGTTGTTGTTTACAACGAAAGGAATTTGTTGGGTGCGTCTCTTACCCCACCGAAAAGGGTGACGCGTTCCCACGCCTGGAAGAAGGCATTGCACCCATAAATACATCATGGTAAGGGGTGTTTTTTGGGAATTTCCCGCGCTTGGCGGATGTCATTGACCGTGAGAGGATATCCTTCCGCTGACTCTAGACCAATCAGATAAGTTGATTGAATTTCTGTAAAGAATCCGCTCCAGCACATAGGTGAAAATTGCCGCCAAAATAAAAACGAGATGCACCCCGAATTGAGAGACTCTCTGACGTTTTTTCTTTCACGCCCACTTGGTCTGACACGTCCCTTCCAATACCGCAGGTGGGGACTCTAGGCACCGTCATGACTCCTCTCTCTCGATCTCTATCAGTTAAGTAATGTTCTGTTATATATCTCTTTATAATTTAACGTAATTTCAATCTTATTGTTTTAAAATAAATTAATGATTAATTAGAGAATGTCTTTTTATTTAGCGCACAGTTTATTTGTCTTTAAAAGATCTAATGTTTAAACTTAAGTTATAGTGTGACGCCAACAGAAGAATAGAACCGGGTTTTATTTAAAATGGATCTAACGAAATAAATTAATCAATTTAATTAGTTTAAGTTAAACCGGCGTCGTGCATTATCTGGTGCCAGTGACCAGGATATTAAATTTTTTTTCTTTGTACCATTATTTGAATTTTTTTGTACATCCTTGATATTGTAAACGTTTCTTAATGGATCATCACGACAAATTTTCATCTCGTGTGCCACTATGTTTTATGTAATTTGATACTGTGAATTTTTTTTTTTCTTGCAGTTTTAGTGAGAGGAAGAGAGTCCCAAGGTGCAGAGATGACGCAGGTACTGGTGCTCTTTAATTTTTTTTTTCTTCTTTTTAATATTGATGTGAATTTTTTTTTCTCTATGCATGTATTTACGCGAGAGCCGATTAGTTAAAAGTTTTATTTAAATTTAAGAGTTCATGAATTTCTTTTGCCTTGCACAAGTGCTTGAATTTTTTTTAATTTAACGGTTTCCGTTGTGAATTAAACTCGCTAGAAATTTTGTCTTAACTAATAATTAAAAAACATGCCACGTACACGACAATCAGACCCCTTAATGACGCAAACGGCGTCCGAGAAATTTAATCTAATTGATCTAATCCCAATGTACGACGGAGGTGAATCGTTAGGAATACGTAGGTTCTTAGAAAAAATAAACGATGTTACGAATTTAGGCAAGTGGTCAAACGATGAGAAAGTAACAGTTCTGAAATTAAAATTAGCGGGAATAGCTGAGGAATTTTTTTTATCCGACCCAACCCACAGTCAATTGGCAGAATATAACGATATCGCAAGAATTCTTATTGGAAGATTCGAGAAAGCTGTACCTTTATCAACGCGTCTCCACTTATTTTCATCATGTATCCAGGGTCCTTCTGAGAGCGTACAGGAATTCGCAGCACGCATCAATAAACTGGGAACACAGATTTTCCAGTCAGGAAATTCGGCTCAAAATACCGCGGTGAGAAATGCAAACGACCAATTGTTACAATCTCGTTTCATAAGTGGTTTAAGAAATGGCATACGCCGCTTCGTGCTTTCTCGTGATCCTTTGAATTTAGACGAATCAATCAATGCGGCATTGATAGAAGAGCAAAATATGAAATTGAATCAAATAGCTAGCGAAGAGAGATCCGGTTTGTCGTCCGCACAAACGGAAAATCCAGTTCTTTCAGCATTAGCGGATAGATTAGAAGAAATGAATTTAAGGGTCGGCCGACTACAAGAGGCCAGTGCAGTTACAGCTCGTAAATCAGGGGGGAACTATTTTAACAGAAGGGGAAACGTTTTCAAGTGCTTTTATTGTGGAATTCAAGGACATAGACAGGCGGAATGTAGAAAGAAACAGAGGGACGAACGCGCTGCCCGTTACCAGCCCCCCGGAGAAACGCCGCTAGCGAGTATTTTTCAAATCACCCCGGGTTAGAAGGGAGACATGTACATTTCAGAGAATTTTAATTGACACAGGTGCGTCCGTATCTTTAATGTCTAATTCCTTTTTCACTAAAATAAAAAATGATAACTTTAGGGAATTTAATGTTTCAATTCAGATTAAAGCCGTAAGCGGAGATACGGTAGAAATTATCGGTTGCTATGAAATACAATTGTCATTGGGGGAATTTCAATTTCGACATATTTTTTTATAACGAAACAAGAGATTAACGATAGTTATTGCGCTATTTTGGGATACGATTTTTTGAAATTATGGGACGCAGTTTTAGATATAGGAAAAACCGTTTATTAATTAATAATTTTTCAATTCCGCTTATTCATTATTCACTCCCCCGCGTGTGGTACAGAGTAACTTTATATATTAAAACACAAAACGTGTGTGGGTCCCCATTCGGTCACAAATGTTCGCATACATGTTGAAACATTACCTAATTCGACGTCATTGGCCACTATTCAGAGTTCAGCAAAGCTACAAACTAAAAACATTCATTTAACTAATTCGCAAATCAAGATTAATCCACAGACAAATGACACCATCTTAGAAATTAGAAACGATTCAGATAACATAATCACTCTTAACAAAAACATGAAAATAATTACAGTCAATAATTACGAAGACTTTTCTTCTGATTTTCCCGTTTCTCAAGATATTTTACCCCCACTCACGGAGAAAGATTTCAACCTTTCAGGTTTGGACAGTAAAATCAAAAGCAGATTATTTCAACTTTTAATTTCGCACAAAAAGTGCTTTCGCTCGCTCTACGGTAGAATTATCCGCAGCCGCTACGGAGCATCATAGAATTAGTTTACAACATGATTATCCCATTAAATGTCCGATTTATAAAATTCCATTTAATTTAAGAAACGAATTTCGACGTCAAAAAATAACAGATTTAGAAAAGGCGGGGATTATTTCAAAATCTAATTCTCAGTATAATACTCCGGCCTTGTTTGTCAAACAAAAGAAAAATGGCGCCTTGTTTTAGATTTTCGGAAACTCAACGAAATAACTTTGACTCAAGACTTCGTTATTCCAACATTGGACGACATTTTACATGAAATTTCGGGTTCAAACTATTTTTCGGCGTTAGACATGAAGTCAGCATTTAATCAAATTCCACTACACTTTGCGGACAGGCATAAAACGGCATTCTTACTCCCGACGGTGATAAATATCAATTTAACAGATTATGTTTCGGTTTAAAAAACTCGCCTAAAGCTTTTCAATCAATTGCACAGGAGGTCCTGGGAGATTTATTACACAACGGAGCTTTGGTTTATATAGACGACATTATTTTATTCACTAAAACTAT
The DNA here is from genome assembly GCA_019973935.1 of Trichonephila clavipes. Taxonomy (NCBI): domain Eukaryota; kingdom Metazoa; phylum Arthropoda; class Arachnida; order Araneae; family Nephilidae; genus Trichonephila; species Trichonephila clavipes. The sequence continues at coordinate 108,024 of BMAU01012458.1, forward strand.
AGATGAACATTTTGAACTACTGGGTAAGGTTTTTGAACGCTTTGAAAGAATCCACTTAAAATTTAATCCGAGTAAATGTCAGTTTTTAACAAAAAGTTGTAAATTTTTAGGGTTTGTAGTAACGCCGGAAGGCATTCTTATAGATAAAGATAAGTCCGTATCAATTAATGAGTTTCCAGTTCCAAAGGATCAAAAACAAATTAAATCTTTTAGGGTGCTGTAATTTTTATAGGAGATATATCAAGAATTTCGCGAAACGTGCAATTCCCTTAACGAATTTATTGAGAAAAGACACTCCATTTGAGTGGACATCTGAAACGCAGGAGGCATTTGATGATATTAAGAAAGCCATATTGAATCCACCGGTCTTGGCTCTACCTGATCAAAACGCGGAGTTACAAATAACAACGGACGCTTCTTCTCGCGGCATAGGGGCAGTTTTAGAACAAAAATATCCTAACTCTGAAGTCAAACCTTTATATTTTTTTCTAAGAAATTAAATCCATCACAATCTAAATATAACGCAACGGTTTTAGAATTTTTCGCGATATATACAGCATTAAATTTTTTAGACCTTTCTTGTTAGGCAGAAAATTTAAGGTTTTTACCGATCATAAGCCTCTCGCAGGATTTCTTTCTAATAAAAATCCCTCTTCCAAAATTTTGCGTTGGAAATTGGCTCTGGAAGAATTTAATTACGACATACACTACATCAGGGGATCCTTAAATTCAGTCGCAGATCATCTTTCTCGTTATATTAACAACATCACAATAGCTTTACCGGACTCTAAAGATCTTATTAATATGCAACGCGAAGATTCTGTTTTAAGCACTATCATACAAAAAATTGATCAAAATGATGTTAGCCCACAAATCAGCAACTATTTTATTAATGGGGAAGGTTTGTTATGTCATTTGTCCAAGCGCCCCTCGAGATCACCCAGGTCTAACACCACTAGAAAGCAAGTTTGCATTCCACATTGTCTAAAAGCTAAAATTCTCGAATCCGTTCATTCAGAATATGGAGGACATCTCAAATTTTTTAAAACATACCATCGACTCAGCGAAAACTTCTTTTGGCATAACATGTACAAAGACACTAAAAATTTTGTTCGTTCTTGTACCATATGCTTATCTCGAAAAAACGCCTTTAAAATCCCACCTGCACCCCATCAACTTGTTGAACAAAGTACTGAACCAGGAGAAACGTGTCATATGGATATTTTCGGTCCCTTAAAAACCACGCTTAAAGGTAATATATATAGCTATGTTTTATCTATGATAGATGCATTCACAAAATATATTCACATCGTTCCGCTTCCGGATATTAGGTCCAGTACGATTTCAAAAGCTTTCTTTGATAATTACATTGTACACAGGGGTTGCCCAGATAAATTAGTCGTAGATAACGCTACATATTTTAAGAGTTCCGAATTTGTGGAATTTTGCAGAGTCATGGGTATTCAAAAAAGGCACATATCAAGTTATTCCGCTCACGTCAACGGTAGGGTAGAGAAACCCAATCAATCGCTAGCCAATATCCTTGCATCAATTTCACAAAACACAAACGATTGGGATGAGCAACTCCCGCACACCATGTTAGCATTAAATTCAGCGATCCATGAAGCTACATACACATCTCCCTTTTTCCTAGAGCATGGCAGAGATATTCGATTATCTTACACTTACGAAAAGAATTCGATACACCACAAAATAAGTATGAATATGTCGAGAAACTTTTACCGTCTTTGGAGCATACTTTCAATAAAGTTTTAAATAATCTAAAGGATCAGGAGGCATCACATGTTGAATTGAGTACGAGAGCGACAAAACAACATCATTACGATTACAAAATCGGGTCCTTGTGTTTTATAAAGACGCCTAACATTAAATCTAATTTATCTCCAAAACTCAGACCTAAGTTCGAAGGTCCTTACAGAGTGATAGAGCGTTTTTCTAATGTCAATTATAGGGTGCAACATGTAGAACAATTGAGGAAAAGATTTAACACGCATGTCAATCGGATGATTCCATTTATTAAGAGATTTTCATATTTGCATTTGAAAAATTTGGGTGATTTACAACCAGACGAGACGGAGGTTAAGGGTATTGTTCCAGGTCCACGGTATAATTTAAGGGCTCGTGCAGGTAATTCGGCTCGTTAATACATTTCCGCGCTAAAATATTTGAGGAGACTTAATTTTTTTTTTTTTTACAATTTTACGCTTCGTCAATTCGAGAGCACGCATTGAATGGTACCTGTCTCATAGTTGCACCTTGTTTCATGTTATGTTTTATGTTTTTTTAGTTTGATCAAATTTTGTAGTCATTTATTTAATGATTTCCTGTTATTTAATGAATTCCAGTTAAATTTTTTATGCAGTTTGTTTTATGTCTTGATTTTATGCTTAAATGACATAGTGTTGTTTGTGGTTAATATCAATTTTAACTCTAGATAAAATATTTTTATGCTGTGTGTTTTGTGCAATATATTAAATAAATTTTGTGTAATGCAAGTGTTATTCAATGATAATCATGTACGTACGTCAATTTTTAATTTTATAAATTTTAAGTTTTAATTTATGTTTGCCGCAAAAGTCAAATTTTGGGGTCTCTGGACACCTGTCATGAAATTTGAATGTTGTTACGATACATACATATTTGAAATTTTTTTCTCATCTATTACATAATTTGTGTTGTGATTATTATCTAGTAAATTTAATTTTTTTTCATACAAAAAGTTCCTCTATTGAATAGTTTATTTTATGATGATTTGATTGTGTATAACTGTGTACTTTCTTATTAAATTTTGATTTTGCATAGAAGATTAATTTTTTTGGTAACGGCATTTTGTTAGAATTAATTTATTGCTAAATTTTGTTGGTGTATTAATTTTAAGTGGTTGTGTATTACTAAATGATGATAACATTGGAATTTATGCTTGTTAAGATATGGATAGAGATGGTTGTTTGAATATTTTCCCTAAGAAATTATGTTGAAACTTTTTTGCTCATGTTGTTTTGTTATGTGATATGAATTCTAACTTTGATTTAAAATTTTCTAGTGTCTTGGTTAGGTGTTTCAATGCTCATTTAACTTTATGTTGTTTGTTTTGCGATAGATTTGGAATTTTTTTTGTTGTTGTTTATTCAGGGGTTTAGATTAATTGTGGTTGTTAACTTAATGTGCAGTCAATAATTGTGTCTCGCTTGTGTGTTAAACTTACTAGGAATTTTAACGTTTGGTCTATCAAATGGTAATTTTTTTTTTGTCGTTGATGCTAGGCTTACATGTGTTGATTTATGTTATCGCGTGGGTAGATTATTTAACTGAGTGTTGATGTTGATTTAATTTTTTGTTCTGGATTTTAATACGTAGTTCTGCTTGTTATTTGGTAATAAGTTTTTTTTTGTTGTTGGTCAGATAATGGTGTTGAAAATTTTTTGTCCATTCGTTTCGAAAACGTGGGGAGAGCTTTTGTCCGCACCCTTTTTTTCGTCGGTAATCCCCCCCTCGCACGCCATCCGGTCAAGGCGGGATACTGTTTGTTGATTGGACATTCTGTTTCTTGGTTACTCCTTTTCGCAGGGACTCTCCCCCCCGCGGACAGCACAGTTCAGGGGTGGAATTTTTGGATGTCGGATTCTTGCCGCCTTAGGAGGGGTTTTCCCCTCGCCCCCCACTGCTGTCGCGACAGAGATAAGAGACTAAGCAAAATTTTTCCAAAGGGTTTTCGTTTTTTTTCCTTCCCCCCCTTGTTTCCTGTTTTTACTTTAGGGTGCTGTTGCTATGAGATTCGAGTTCCATGAATTTTTTTCTGGTTTGAAAATGTTGGAAGAGGATTGGGTGTGAATTTTTTTTTTTGTTGTTTCACTACTTGTTTAAGGAGTTAGATAAGTTTGAGTTAGGGATTTCGTGGAATATTTGAGAAAGTTATTTGAAGGAGATAGATAAAGTTTGCACTGATGAATTTGTTGAAGAATTGGGAAAGTTTTTTTTTTTTTCATGGAGATAGATAAGTTTGTTCAAAGTACGTTTATTCGATAGTTGTTTTTATGGAAATGGATAATTGAGTTGAAAAGAAAGTTATATGGTTTATTTGAGAAAATTGTTTGATGTACAGAAGGATATTTTGATTTAAGGATTTTGGGCAAAGGAAATTGAGTTGATATAATTATACGGTATAATTGAGAAAGTTGTTTTGATGTAGATAGGGTAATTTGAGTTAACGATTTGGTACACTTCTGAGTAAATAAGTTGATGAACATAGATAAGTTGAATTAATGATTGTGTGGTATATTTAAAAATATTTTGAGATGCATTTAGGAAAGTTCGAGTTGAGGATTATGTGAGATTTTTGTAAATAAGTTGATGCGCAAAGATGGGTTTTAGTTATTGGTATTGTGGAGGTATTGATTATTTGGAAGTTGCAGATAAGTCTAGTTAGTGTTATTGGGTATTGAGATTTTTGTAAATAAGTTGATGAGCATAGATGGTTTTAGTTAATGGTATTGTGGAGAAGTCAATTGATTAATTTTTAAGTTGCAGTTAAGTTTAGTTAGTGTTATTGAGTATATGAGATTTTGTGTAAATAAGTTGATGAGCATAGATGGTTTTAGTTAATGGTATTGTGGAGCAATCGATTGATTATTTGGAAGGTGCAGATAAGTTTAATTAGTGTTGTTGAGGCATAAGATGTTAACGATCTGAGGTAAAGGCAATTTTGGATTATCGAGGAATCATTTTAAGGTTACTGAGAATTTGAGGTTGTTGTTATAGAATTGTATTTGAGTTATTAATTAGAGGATTTTCGATGAATTGAGTTAGCGGTATTGTTGTAAATCGAGGATCTTTTTTTTTTTTTTTTTCGTGTTTGTATATTTGTTGCGCGTATAGTGAAACATTTTGAGTTTTTTTATATTATCTGGACTTGATACATTGTATTACGATAGATTGTTAAAAAGTTATGTTGATTAGTTAAGCGATATTTTTTTTATCTTGGAATTTATGTTTAATTATGTGTAACACTTGCAATAATTTTCTTTTAGTTAAATTACTTTACTCTGTATGTGTCGCCTCATATGACTTGGGTTGCATATCAATTTTATGTTTTTAATTTTTTTTTCTGAAATTTTCAACTGCACTTGTGATTTCTGGAATTCATTTCTCAAATGGAAATTCGAATGTATTGAATGTAAAGAAATTTTTTTTTTTCCTCAAATTTAATTTAAACAGAATTAATCGATATAGTTATTTTTTTTTACAATCGGATTTGCTAATTTTTTTTAGTCTTAATTCTGCACTCTGTTTCTTGTGTTGGCGGTTGCCGGCGATCGTCATATCGCAGGAAATGGGATGTTATGTTTTGTTTTTATTTTGCTTTTGTAAACTTTGGGGTGCATACTGATCACATGCGCACTCATAGTTTGCAATTCTAAATTTAATCACAGTATTTTTTTTTTTCTTAATTTCATTTATAATCAATGCTTGTAGTGAAGTTTTTTTTTAAAAATTCCTTAGGCTACTCAGCATTCTTACAGGTTATAGAATTTTTTTTTATCATTTATACGATTCGTTAATTTATAGAATTTTAATTTGCAAATCTTAATTAATTACGTTTAATTTTTTTTTAAACTTTCATTTGTAACCAATGCTTGTAGTGAATTTTTTTTTTAATTTCTTAGGCTATTAAGCATTCTCCGAGGTTATAAATTTTTTTTCTCCACCTATGCACACCCATGTTTCAATTTCTAATTTTTTTTTTTTTTTTAATTAATTATTTTCATTAAATATTGTTATCAATGCTCTTAGTGAACCATTGCAATTTTTTATGCTTTGAGTATGTGAAGAGTTCTGCTAGTATTTTTTTTTTTGAGTGGTCTGGACATTCACTTCACATTAGTCGTGTCAAGATTTCGATGTTAAACGATTATGAGGTATCTGTTTCTGGGTGCCACACTTGAATTGTATGTAAATGTTTTCACTAGCGTTTATTTCTTATATCAATGTATTTTGTTCAATACTCATAAGTGTTGTTATTGTGAGTTGCGCAGTTGTTAGATACGCAAATTTTGGATTTTTTACGTGTTATTTGTCTTAATTTTTTTTTATTATTTAGTTGCACACGATTCTTTGTGATTATTTAATTAATTCTACCTGTCATTCTGTGTTTGATGTTTTTGTAAATTGTTTGGGTGATCCATTCAGTGAAATTTTTTTTTTCTCTTCGTACATTAACGTCATTGTAGTTGTTGATAGTTAATTTGTTTTTCCCTCACGGAATTGGGTAGGAACTTCAGAAATTGCTTATAATTTTTTTAATTCTTATTTTTATTTTATGAGCGGTGAGAGGAGTTGGAGGTTGGTGCTTGGAGTCTTCGACGGCGGTCACAAAGGGCCAAGATTTAATGTTTTTTTTAATAATTGTGGTTTCATTACTAATATGGTTTCCCTGGGAGACAAAGTTTGTTTTTTTTATTTTTTTGCAGTTTAGCAGATTTCTTTAGACATATGGAAGAGATGATTGAGCTGCGGACACCATAGAAAAGTATGGACAGAACCCCCACAGGATTCAAACAGCACAGGAATACGAATGGCTTTCAGTGAGATTACGACGCTCCAGACAATTTTTTTTCTCTACCATCAAGACGTGGACAGCCGCTCGTGAACCAGGAGCATGTGAATTTTTGGACTTTGATATAGACATTATTTACATTCACTTACTGAAATTTTTGTTTTCCATTCATTCTAGTTTTGTTAATCTGAAAGAGGGGAGGAGTGATGGGAGGTCGCCGGTCCCTAGGGATTGCAACTGTAATTTTTATATCTGCCCTGTTGTTGTTTACAAGGAAAGGAATTTCTTGGGTGCGTCTCTTACCCCACCGAAAAGGGTGACGTGTTCCCACGCCTGGAAGAAGGCATTGCACCCATAAATACATCATGATATGGGGTGTTTTTGGGAATTTCCCGCGCTTGGGGGATGTCATTGACCGGGAGAGGATATCCTTCCGCTGACTCTAGACCAATCAGAAAAACTGATTGAATTACTGTAAAGAATCCGCTCCAGAATACAGGAGCAAACCGCCTTGGAATAAAAGCAGATGCACCCCGAATTGTCAGACACTTTTGACTCTCTCGGGGCTTTTCTCACACACCTACTTGGTCTGACACGTCCCTTCCAATACCGCAGTTGGGGACTCTCCGGGCACCACCGTCATGACTCCTCTCTCTCTTGATCTCTATCAGTTAAGTAACGTTCTGTTATGTATCTCTTTACAATTTAACGTAATTTCAACCTTATTGTTTTAAAATAAATTAATGATTAATTAGAGAATGTCCTTTTATTTAGCGTACAGTTTATTTGTCTTTAAAAGATCTAATGTTTAAACTTAAGCTATAGTGTGACGCCAACAGAAGAATAGAACCGGGTTTTATTTAAAATGGATCGAACGAAATAAATTAATCAATTTAACTTAAGTTAAACCGGCGTCGCATTATGTTTGTTCCATCATCCGGATGTTGCGGCCTGCGTGAAATACCTGTCATGTGTATACGGTCCGGCGGGAAAAAAGGTTGAATGCTCTTGGACTAGACCGAGTGCTGCCTTTCGACTAAATGAGCAATGATGATGTTTTGTGGTCAGCCTAAGTCCAAAGATGAATGGTGGACCTGACTAAAAAATACAGCCTTGCTGCTGTTGCAATTGGTATATATATATATATATATATATATATATATATCTATATATACTTCAAAACTCTCAGTTTTCCGTTTTAGATTTTTCATTTACATCATAATTTGAAGCAAAATGAGAGCTATTGGTGACGGACCTCGTAACCTTTAACCACGGTCAATTGCGGTGGAGGACAGCTGAGTTGCCATTTCCTCTTCAAATTTCCACACGATGTCAACAGGAAGATTTTGAGCCTCGACTGATTTAACGTGCATTACTTCCTAAGCCCTAACACTGCAGGTCTTTAATAACACTAGGTTTTAAGCTCTTACTCGATAACCCTGTTCACAATTTCATGACTCTGTTTACTCGGCTACCGTGGTCCACCCCAGTGTGTTTTTGAGAATACTTCCGGAAATAATATTTGACAATAAAAAGTTAACTTATCCATCTTATTGAGACCGAATTGTGAACGATACGTTGCCTTGGGCTCAAGCCCAACTAGTCGATGCCTCAATTTTATATGGTACCACGAGACATTTCTCATTCAAATGGCTTAATTCATGAAGTCACATAATAAACGCCATCACATTGTAACGGGTTCTATTCGGGGTTCTTCAGCTAATCCTATTGGGGGAAACTATTCTTTAACTGTGTGATTTTAGTTTAAAAACCGGTTTCCGTAGAGACGACTTGATTTTATGAAAATGTAAATGCTATTTAAGCCCTGAAGTTGGAGGGGGAGTTAATCGTGAAATCTAGGTATAATAGAAAGTAAATTGCGGTTGGGTTTAGAATCCTCCTGGAACTGGGGAATGATTGAATATCAACGTCGCGCTGTTCAGCTACACTAGGGCTTTTGGTGACCAACCACGTAATTTTGAACCATGGTCAAGTGACGTGGACGACACCTGAGCTGGTGGGGTACCAGCTCAGGTGTCTTTACGGAGACCAAATCAAGTCGTCTCTACGGAACTCTCCTAACAACCATACCACACCAACGGGAGGGCGTTTCAGCTCTCGACAGATTTAACGTGCATCGCTTCCCTACACGATGGGTCTTTAGTGGTACTGGGCTCGAGATCGTGACAAGGCAAGCCACGATCCGATACCTATACCACTCGGCTACCGCGGCCTGGAACTGTAGAAGAAAATAGCATTGGAACTATACCGAGTTATCGTAGTTTGAGAAGGACTGGTATAAGGAACTCCGACTTCAGTTGTCATTTTGAATAGTCTTATAAATTAGATTAAGGATTAGGAATCAAGATTTCTCACATGGTTAGATAATAAAGTTGTATATCATTCATAAAGTGTTATACGAGTATATAAAAAAACGTATCTACTTTCTCCGAACACCCCTACACCTGCGGCCTCCTGGTCGCGACAACGTGTTCTCCGTTGAATTCAAAATTTACATTAGACTTGCACTTGTCGTTCTACTTGCAAAATTTAGGTACCATTTCAGAATTGATAATTGGCAAAAATGTTCAAAAATATTCGGGCTCTTCAAAAAATTTTCAAAATTTAAAAAAAATATTATGTTATGCGTGCATTCTTATATTAAGTGCATTTTATTTACCCATGTACGTTGCTATAGATGATAAATACTTTTTAAAAAAATGTGTCAGGAAATAGCAAAAGCTGGCAACAGCAAAGCACACGAACTGATTGGTTAAAAAACGTGATTACATTTATCTTGTGACTATGACTTTACACGACTTTATGAACTGATTGGCTTCAAATACGAGATTGTCCTTATCATGTGATTATGACGCCACATGTATTAAACCCATTCAGCTATAGAGACAAAATTCTATTCTATTAAAGACAAGTAACTTTGATAACATTGTGTAACTGATAGCCATCTATTCCTAATGAATAAGTATTGAAAAACATATTTTATAAAATTTCTGAACGATAAAAAATAAAATAAACAGAAAAGAAATATTTCTAATACGTTTATATGAGAGAAATTAAGTAACATAATAAATATTTTTAATTACCTATAGAATTGCTGATCTTCCGAATGGTTGTGATTTTCATTCTACCTGATTTTCTCAGCTTGTCAACTAAATAGGAAACCATAACGGCACACACTGATTGAACTATATAAGGTAGTGCAGAGAGAATGCCATCCTAATAAGAAATTAAAGTTATGTTATCACATCAGTGTGTTAATCCTAATTCCTAGTTTATATCACAGCAGCTTTTCAATTAAGTAGTGTGTATATCATTTAGGTCGCTTTCACACTAGAAAACTTTGTGCCAGTCAACTCGTCACTACTCCTCTAGTGTGAAGATAGGGAGAGAATTCCTTTCACACGTGGACACAAAGTTGACTGAAAAATCACGTCGGCACTATGATTGAATATCGGAAGAAGTAATAAAAAGCTTTATACATTTACAATGCACAGGTAGACGCGTGTAAAGAGTGTAACTTCGACAATGACCCTTCAGTTGAGTCAACTACCTAAGAGGAGAACTTAGTTTTCCAGAACTACGCAGAAAAAAGTTCCAGTTCACCACGTGTGAAGAGATCCAGGTGATTTTTATTTAAAACTAGCTCTCAACTATCTGTACTTTGTATTACGTGCGGCACAAGTTGACTTGTGTGTAAGAGCTCTTAATGGTAGCTATTATAGCAGTGGCGTAGCTACCAATACCAATGGAATAGGCGGCGGTGCCGTGTTCCAAGGCCCTCAAGCTCAGGGGGGCCCTTGGACCCTAACCACCAAACAAGCAGAATATTGCTTTGATTTCTCCCACATTTAAGATATAAATACAAAAGTTTGCAATAGAACTATAATACCAGCAACTCTCAATTGAAAGTAATTTCGAGCTTGTAGGGAATTCCCCTAAATTCTTTCCGTTGTTTGTACAGTGTTAGGAACTTAACTTGTTGAAAAGTTTATATTACTTTCAATTTTTCAATTCCAACTATTAACTTACACTATCTCTATTTATTTATTTATTTATTTATTTATTTATTTGTTTATCTTGGTAGAATTTTCAATCGTTAATAAAATACATTTTAAAGCGCTCAATTGAGCTGAAATTTTATATACATGATTATTTTGCATGACAATACAATAATTTAATTATAATTAATAAAAACTAATTGATTAAAACTAATTATTGAAAGAATTACAAATACAGCCAGGTGGGCATCATTTTTGGCGACCATTTTGGCGACTTGTGCCATAACTTGAAAAGGTATTTTCTCACGTTTTAAAGCATTCAGTTGAACTGAAATTTTATATACACTATTTTTTGGATGACAATACGATACTTTAATGATAATTAATAAAAATGAATTACCACTTAATGTTGTGATTCTGTCGTATGTATTTACATATTTATATTAATTGTAATTATTTAATAAAAAGTAGCTAAAATAAATTTTTTCTTTGTTGATCTAAGAAGGAATTGACTTAAAAAAATTTTTTTAATTACTTGTTAATAATTATGTTAACATTGTATTGTATTTTCTTGTTCATACATATTTTTTGTATCATTTCCTGCTTATCTCGATAGACCATTTTGAAGGTCTAAGCTCTCTGGTGGGAGAGTTCGATTATCCTTATAAATAAATTCCCTAACGATTTTTAGTAGCGTGGAGCATTACGTTTCTCCAAGCTGGCTCCGTTCTGGTCCAAATATTAATGTGAATAATGAAACTTACACATATATATGTAGGTAGTACATAGCTTTGTTTTTCTATTTTCTGCAGAGCACGATAAAGATCTGAGGTTAAAGTAGCTTTGCATATTTAAAATATCCCTATATTTTTACTTGATTAAAACCAAACAAGATAGAACCCCCCCGCCCCCTTTTCTTTGTTCCAGACCCTTTAAATTCCCAGCTACGCCACTTACATTAGAGTGCTATAAAAAATTCTTTTGTTTAACATGGTCGACTATTATAGACTATTCTGTTTGTCAAATTATTACTAATAAAAGCTAGGTGATATATAGTAGATAAATACTTATGAAAAATAGAATAGATTTGTTACAATGGAAATGAAGAAATAAATTAAGACGAATTTCAGTTGAGTAGTGCTAACATTCACATGCTAAATGTAAACATTGGAAAGGAAATATTTTTCGTCAAACAAATCACTAAAGTATACTATTAGAAGTTTAAATATATTCTTATATTTTGATCAATTTTTAGACTTCAAAATTTATTCAATTTACCGACTGGATATCAAAGTGAAGAATACTGCTAAGATAGGTAGGCATTTCCGTCAGTAAGATCAGAAATCCAAAATTTTGTCCAAAATGAGAAACGATAACGGCCCACATAGGAAATGAAGTGAAGATATCTTTCCACGGAATGGCCATTTTCTGAAAATAGAAAGTGCGTCAAAGTTGTTTATTTAAAATTTACTAATCAACGGTAATCAAACAATACTAATATTTTTATCTCAATATAACGAAATAGAATCATGTTATTATGTTTAAATAATTGCGCAGCGTTTTTATAAGATTCACTGTGTGGAAGGAATCATTTACTCACTCATCACGGGATCTCCAGAAAATTAGACCTATATATTTTGAAAATTGGTGGGTATGTTTCTTTTTTTTTAGTTGAAATGTGCTAACGGGATTTGTGGAAATCGTCTCCCTCACAGTGGCAGAAAAGTTGATAATTCTGTCACTAACTTAGATAATTTTTATATATTGACTGTCATATAAACCCGGGAAATACCGAGCAATTTGTTATAATTATTTAATTGACTCGCTATCTTATTTGCTATAAAATCGTTCTTTTCATTGAGTCTAATTTTAAAATTTAGTAAACTTGTTCCAAACATTAATTAATTTGTTTCATTAAGAGGACACAGTACGATTCAAATAACAAAAATCGGTCAAAAAATCAAATATAATTTTTATAGCCTAGATTATTTTTATACACTTTTCTATAACCTCACAAAATTTGAAAGCATTAAACTTAAAAAAGGCAGAATTATGATAGCGTTTACACACACACGCGTTCGTTTTTCTTCACATCCCTATGGCAAATCAAAACTTTAAACTTACTTATCTCAGAAAGATAAAATAACTGGTTTGTCTTCATTTAAAATGCTAAGGCTTTTTTTCTATTGTGCCTAATGTTTTGAATTTTTTTAACTATTGCTAATGGTACATGTAACAAAAGTTGGTATGCATTTTTGAATAAAAGCAATACTTGCTTTTTTTAAAATGTTTGAACTCAGAATTTGTAAATTTTTTAAGGAATTTTCAATAAGCATTCATAAAAAGAAGTATTGTACAAATACCAATCGTTTTATCGCAAAACCCTTACCAACTTTTGTTACACATAGTTTGACGTACAGGTAAATCAAATTTCATAAATGTAAGTCAATTTTTGTAGGATGAGTAGCATTTTAAAATCACTTCTCAAATTTTAAGTTTTTTCCTTAAAATTTTAAATGGCTAGCTTTTTATGAAATTTTGGGCACACAATCTGTTTTACATAGTATATACACATAGGAGGCAACAAAAAAAGTTTTGAAAATCCTTAGATTAAAAATTTTTGCGTAAATCGTACCATGTCCCCTTAATTTCTTTATCCTTCCGTCTCGATTGTCATATTTTTCAATTCATCCGTACGAAGAAAAGGTATCTCTCAAGACCTGCTAGCTGCCTCAAAGTGGCGGGAGTGTGTACCTGGACAGAATGAGCGATGTACACATCGAGTATATAATTCCAGGTAGGGGGTCATCCTAAATATGAAGGCCATTCCATTATGTCCAGCTACAGCTAGCATGCACTTGGGGCAAAGTCAGTCTTCTCCCTTTGGTGCCCCAAGTCCTTGGATGAATTGAAGCTGCAGATTTCCCATTACTATGAAACCAACACCCTTAGTATTTTGATAAAAGACCTAGTTGGTGTCACCGACTTAATATTCCTGGGAATCAGCAGACGGCTCAATAGTGCTTTTTTAGTGGCCACATCAAATCTCTTACTTTTTAACAGGGCCGGAAAGCCTTTCCTGAGTGTCATAGGAGCAAGTCTGATAAGGCCTTCCCCAGCCATATTCTTAACTTCTTGAATTTTGTAATTGACGAGGTCTTAGGAAATACTATTTTATTTTTGGAATTTTTGGCGATTATTGGGGTTTCATGGAGATGGTGTGGCTACGCTGCACCACACATTTCTGGGATAAGAAACAACAAGAACAGGTATGCCAACTGCAGTGGCGTAACGGGGAACACTTGGGCCCCCCTGCAAAGTCAGATTTTGGGCCCCCAAGTTAGATTTTACAAAGGGTAGGTACTTGGTGATAGTCAGGCTGTGAGCCCTCTAGAGCCCTGGGCCCCCATGCAATGCGGGGGTGTGCGTTACGCCACTGGCCAACTGGTTTTTATAAAGTGGTAAACTTTTTAATTTTCATCTATAGCAGAGGTTCCCAAACTTTTTTGTCTCGTAGACCCCTTGCCATGTTTTTCGATTTCGGGAAGACCCCTGCTTACCTAATATTCAGTTTTTGCAAATTTATCATGTTAAATATCTTTTTGATATAGCTGGCACTAATACTTACTTCAAAAGAATTATGTTTCCAACTATAGTGAGGCATAGCATTTAAAACTAAAGAAGCACATATATGTTAATGAATTAAATTAGAGAATTAAAATAAATTAATTTTATACGTAAGACAATTGTTGCATAAAATAACTGAGCAATAAACAAATGCTTTTAATGAGAAGGATGAAACTGGTGCTTTAATAAAGAATTTCAATATTTAATATTATTCTAGTCAGGTTTAACCCTAAATATCCTTTGTTAGTAAGTGTCCAGTCCCCCTCCCCCTCATTTTGAGATTGGCAATCTCACAGAAACACCCTCTCACCAGTAAAAGCAATTAAAAACCTTCTCACTATTATCCATAATTCACGACAAATAACAGGTATATCTTTTTAAAGCCAAAATTGCTGACATCCATTTCTAAACTTTAGTTTAAGATCGTTAGGGCCTATTTTGATCAGTTCCTATTGTAATATGACATTTTTTTTCAATGAATTTATCTCGTCTACTGTGGTATAACTAAAAAAAACCTAGATCAAAATCTGAGTAAAGGGGAAATAAATGTTGAACGTAGGTTAAAATGTGTTGACAGATTGTCTGCGACAAATTGAGAAAATTCATAATGTCCAATATTATATTTCTTTGGTTTAATTCTGAAAAGAAATGCTGAAATGGTCCTTATCTCAATAAAATGTATGCTGTTACCTCACTAAATTTAGTAAATAAATCTGTTAAATTGGTAAAATCTGGTTTAATGAGAGTCACTATTATAGGACCCCCTTTACACCCCATGGACACCTAAATTATTTTTTCGCTTGCGTGGATCCCTTTCAGGTCATCATAGACCCCTGGGGGTCTATATAGACCACTTTGGGAACCACTGATCTATAGAGTAATTTGTGAATTTTCTGATAAAAAACAATTAAAACATAATGCAAATCTGTTTTTATTTGGTGAAGTTTGTATCTCACAAGATAAAAAATTAATTTATTTAAATATTTAAAAGTAACTTTTCAGCTGATTTTTTTTTTTTTTACTATTTCTTCGCAAACTAACCTCTTGTGAACTGGCATCTTTATTTTTTTCAATGTATGAAAGCTCTTCTTTTGAAATGCCCGGATGTTCAGAAGGTGTATCATATACGAAAATGCTCCAGAAGAAAAACCAGATGCAGCCCATTGAGCCTGAAATATTTTCAATCAGTATTTAGTATCTCTCAAATTTATGAAATTACACTGCTGGCCACACAAAATGCAGCCCCCAGACAGACCAAAGATATCACTGCGAAATTTATTTTATCGAAAGCATGTTGTACAAAGATAAAACAATGAAAATTACAAACTCTTGTGACAAATGAAGACAAAATCAGTAGTTAGTGCAGCTGCCATGATTGGCTATAACCGCTGCCACACACCTCGGCACAGAATCAAAGAGGTCTTCGATGTGTCCTTGGGGTACAGCAGTCCATGCGGCTTTCACATATTGCCAATGTTGATCTGGTGTAGCAACGGCTGGTGTATCCCGGGCCAGTCATTGTGCAAGCATAGACCACGCGTTTTCGATTGGTGATAGATAGAGAACAAGCAAGTCAATAAAGCAATTCAATCTGATGGGTTAAGAAAACTCTTGAACATTGCGTGCCACGTTTGGTCACGCATTATCCTGTTGGAATATAACTGATGATAAGCGGTGAATGTATGGGAGGACTAGAAGGAAGAGTACTAGAAGGGTGTGGCAGTGAAATCCAATACCACCACAAACCATGATACCGGGGGCAGGGCCAGTGTAGCGATGCATAACGAAACATTTTTACAGCCTCTCACCATGGTTTCTCCAAGCTCGAATCTGACCATCGTGTTGCCGGCAGAAGCGGGATTCGTCGGAAAACACAATGTCGTTCCATTCCGTTGTCCATGTCCGCCATTTATCGCACTATTGGCGTCGCAAACGCCTGTGGTTTCCAGTCAAGGGTAAACGAAGCAATGAACACCTTGAGGACTCTTCGCAAACAGCGAAGAATGGTACAAGAGGACAGCGAATGATGCGTAATAGACTGAATCTGTTATACTAAAATTTGTGATGTGGCTGCGTTATCTATCACTGCCATCCGCACAATCTGCCTGTCATCGCAGGCAGTGTTGTAATGAGGTGGGTGCTATCGGCCCCGTCGGTGTATCGTTTCCTCCTGCATCAGGTGATGACAGATCCGCATCACTATTTCTTGGTTAGGTCTAACGCGTTGACCGATTTCTCTGAAGGATAATCCGCAATCCCAATTGGCTTCTATTCCTCCTCGGTGGAAACTTGGTCAAAAGAAGCTCGACGTTTTTTACGAGGCAAGGTAAACAGCTTACGCAACAAAACGTAAGTCAAAACATTTGCCGTGCTTCAAATTGCCAATCTGTATAGCGGTGGTAGGTGGCGCTACGGTCGTCCGTGATGTGCGTCTGCGCTATAAGGCTAATGATTTGCATATTTTATCGCCGCCAATGCATAATGTAAATTTCACCTGATTTGCATGCTTCCTTCAGGGTGTTAAATTTTGCTTAGCCAGCAGTGCATTAAAGCAATTTTATTAAGATTTGTAAATGATTGTAACATTTTCAGTTTTGAGAAGTTAACTTTGTACACATACATATTTGAGCAAAATAACTTACATGCAGATAAAAATATTATGTACCTCACAAAATAGAGTAGTTTTCATTTAGCATTTAAAAGAACATTTAAGTATGAATTCTATGGATGTGCAACATTCCTAAAATGTCTGGCAAACTATTAATGCTTTCACTATTCATTAAAAACCATTTAAGATTGTGTTTCCAATTTATAAACATTTCATGTGCCTTTAGTTATTATACAATAAGAAGTGAGAAAACAATTTCCATCTACATAAGTAATTTTCCAATTATTTTGATAATTTGAATTGCCCTGCTCCATTGAAAATTTATTCATTTTTAAATGAAGCATAATCCTTCATTTCTTTTATTTTAAATTTATCACATACTACTTTCGACTTTCTCTTGAACCCATGCTACTATGCATTTCATTTGTACGAGGTAGGATTCAGAAGTTCCCGAATTGAGTTTCTAACTTAAAAAATATTACCAATTATATTGCTGAAACACATTCTCCTTTGAAATAATACCCTTGAGAAACAACCCCTTTATTGTATTGCTTGTAATGGTCATCGAAACATTTCTGGAATCCATTTTTAGCAATGTCCTTTCATTCAGTCTGTGACGGGCTCACGCGTCTTTTCTTTAACATGTCCTTTGGGTTCTTTGGGCCAGAATTAATGGCAACTCTTTTCCAACCAAATCTAAGAAGTGAAGTGTGAATGAAAGATGCAAATTAACAAGCTTTCAAATATCGGAACTTAGAGTAAACGACATGGCAATGTATGGCAATTTGTGGCAGTTGATGGCAAGTAGAGAAATGTTAATATAGTTCGTGGTTCAAGTTTGGATAGCGTTACGTGGCGGTGATTAGAAGTTATAATTGATAAAGATATAGAGAACCAATGTGTATACCAGTGCATGCAAGTAAATACAAGATTGCCTTAATGATATTAGAGATTAATTCTTCAGACAGCAACAAGGTAGGATTGACTATTTAATATTAGAATCAGTGATTGTATTAGAATTGAATTTAGGTGATTAAGTTATTGATAGTGGTCCGAGTTAGGTTAAATCATTATTATCTATATATATTGTGCGTTGCGTATTTTGCCATCGTAGATTCTCTCACATTAATTATTATAATTTAATTTGTTAGTAGTTTAAATTGAAAACCTTAACAAAGATATATTAAGATTATGTTTCCTTCTAGTTCTTTCGTTAATCCTACGCCTCTAGCTCACGCTGATACTCCGAGAAATATTCTCCCAAAGGGGGGAGGGATATCACAAGTCTGCAATGAACTTTTAAATTCATCTGCAGATTGGAGACATTGAAAGCGACGTGCTAGTTCTGGAACTATACTGAAGTCGCAGGAGACTAAATCAAAGGAATAAGGAGGATGTGGCAAAACAGTTGTTTTCGTTTTCACTTCGTTGTTGTTTGAAGCCTGTTCTGAAGCATCGCTGCGGAAACTTTTCAATGTTTTCAGCGGCGTGAGAAGCATGCGGACGCACGCATAGAGCGTTCCACGTATTCAAAACTTTCCCTGCCTTCCCTGAAGCATCAATGTCTCTTAAAAACTTGTGCTTGCGATGATGTTTCACTGCTATACATATGCTACAACAATTCGTCAGTCTCCGTAGCACTCTACAAAATTTGATCTTAATTCTCTGCTCAGTCCAGAAACTTTAGAATCCAACTTCGTATTTTGCAATTTTCAGCTGATTTCGAAATAGACACTATTTTGCTATTTTGGAGATATCTATGTGTGTAAGGGGGAGGAGGGTTACTGGATGTCTTGAGACTGTCTTTTTTCCCAAGTGTATAACAGAAAAACGACTAAAGAGCACTGTGCGTGCTATGTCACATGGATGAGTGTATCTATGCTAAAATTCAGTTTATTCTAAAATAAAGGTAACAGTAAAGCTTAATTTGCTGAAGCAAAGTTAAATTGTCAACTATGGTTTTTTAAAAAAGGGAAGCGTGTTGAATCTTCTTCTTTCTTATCCCTCTGGTCTGAATCAGACCAGATCCATGAGTTTGTTTACCCTTAAAAAATCTAAAGCCAAAATAGGCTTCTTCAAAAGGTCCTCTCGTACCCAGTCAACGCAATCAAGTAAATGTTGCGGTGTAGCTTCTGAATCATTACACTTGGTGCAAATTGGAAACGTATTGGTACCCAGAAGGATTTGAGGGAATTTAAATGCCTCGTAAACAGTCGAGCAAAAGTAGTTTGATCTCTACTGCCACCTTTAAAACTGATCGACGCTCCAGGACACTGACAAGATACCACGAATGTGGTAGCGGTTGTTTTCAGGAGCTGTTTATGGAGACTTTACATTTCGATTATAGCTCAATGTACGTCAGAGATTCCTCATTGACCTGAGTTATTGAAGTACCACCCTTTGTAAAGTCATCTGCTATGTTATTATATTTCAGCCTTACATGGGACGGAATCCACTACAGAAGAATTACGGCAAAACCAAACAGGTTCCTGAGTTTATCAATAATATTTATTCCCTTGTGTTCTCTATTTACTTTCCAATTGTTTAAATATTGAATAGGACTTCGACTTATGAAAGAATCCAGATTTCTCCAGTCAAATGACTCTCAGAAACACAGTCTAGAACCATGTCAATGGCAATCAATTCAGAACTGAAAACGGAACAGTGATCGGTATTACTGCGTTTTTTTTTATAAGCAATATTTCCTCATTTCCAAATTTAATAAAGGCTCCACTTTCAATGTATTCCTGATTCTTGCTACCGTCTGTATAAATAAGAATAGCTCCTTCAGGAATGCTGTCAATAAGCTCCAGAACAGCCTGTCTCAAGTATTCGGGATGTTGAGAGGACTAATTAGTATAAGCAAATAATTTTGTACGAAAATGTACTTTAGGCAAAGAGTCCAGTGGGGATGCAATGAGCTTTAGAGTATTATATTCCACAGAAGATTGAGCAACTCCGAGCAGAGTGTTGAATACTTACCACTACCACAGTTTGAGACAAATCAGAAACTCATACGCACAGCAACAATAAAAATACTTTACATAAACTAAAACATTGATTTTTTACAATAAAAAAGAAGAATTTTTCAAGATAATTGCAATAAATTTAAAATATTTTGTGGGTACGGAATTAATGATGTTTGTTAAGGTGACTGAATACATTCGGAACGCATTTATTTGATATTTAGTGTCAGTTGAATTAGAAAATACATATAAAATCTTTAAAAAAATATTTTTACTACAAGATTATTTTTCAGTTTCTATCTTTCTATATGTAAAGAAAGACGCTTCTCTCTCTCTGCTAATTTCCGTGTAAACACATTCTCAATGCTCAACATAGTATGTTTTCAAGTTTACCTATTAAACATATAAATAATATTTTCTAGAATTAAATCTAAGCATAAACCTTTGGGAAATGAGCATATTTTTTAAATTTATAGAAATTCTAGATTTTTGTAACCCAAATAAAATCTTAAAATTCTATAAGATGGGCGCAAAATCTAAAATTTTCCAAGATGCACCAGTATTTGGGTAAATATATACTTTTAATTGAGTATTATAAAATATATTTTACATATCAATTTGTAAATATATGTCGTAATTATGTGGGGTAAGGCATATAAATCATATAAGTTTTTTGTTCATAAAATGTCCCAGAAAACTTACCGAACACATAAAAAACTGATGGCCACCCTCCAATGAAATCTGAGCTACATAACCACCCAGAAATGGGCATGGCTACAACATTTCCTAATAATGCACCCGTGTAAACAATCGTAGAAATCATGCTTCTTTCTACTTTTGGTGACCAGCGGCTGATAGCAGAATTGATGGCTGGAAACGTTATTCCCTGTATGATAGAAAATATCTCATTTAACACTGGCAAATAAATGTTTTTAAACATTTTGTCATGTTTATACAACTGCTTATTTTGTAATAAATTTCGAAAATAGTTTTCGCGCCTCTCCCCAGATGGGGTGCTCAATGAAACTCGGTCATGTACAACGACGAGAAGCAAAGTTATACAACACCTCCCCAGCCGTGTAGAGCAACCGTACTTCCCGCTTTTTTCCCCAGCACATGAACGAAACGATACGTTGCGAAAATTAATTCAAATAATTAAACAGTGTCCATCCTAACTTAATAAATGGACTCATAATTGGATACAATAACACAAAAAAAACCACAACAATATTTCTTCTTCATATTTTTATTTAGGTTTATTACAGCGGGTTTTTTTTTCATTTTTTTTAATGTTTTCAAAGCCAATTGCTTAATTTTATCTCTTTTATCAAAATGTCACAAGGATTGGAGTTTCTAGTAATAGAACTAAAGTGACTACCGTCAAAATTGTCTCTAATATAATCAGTCCAAAAATAGGGCATTTCCATTATTAAATGTGTGGAGGATAGAACCCGCGACGCTCGGGTTCATAGCCGAGTAACATGACCATTAGACCAGAGTTTCTCAAACTGTGGCACGCGCCCCCTAGGGGGGGCAGTAACCTGCGAGGGTCGCGCGAGCATATTGAAAATGAAAGGTTTAAAATAATAATTTTTTGGAATGAAGTAAAACAAAATGCTTTCTGACATATAAAAAATACACATTTCCACTGATATAATTTATTTTTATCATCTGGTGATTATCAAAAATAAAAGATTCCACTTCAAACGCTCATTAGCTATCTTTGATCCTGTAACCAAATGAAAAAAAGACATTTTGTTTGCTTTGTTGTAATCCCATGATGAGAGATTTTTTTTATTGCGTTTCTTTTAACCCCTAAAATACTACTTTTGATGGTCATATATTTGACCTTCAATCTTACTGGTATGTTTCACTCCGTCTCTTTTTCTTTTAGGAAAGTTGTAAATAATATTTTTGTTGCTTTTTTTCCCATGTGAATGAGTTTTATGATATATGGGTAAGCATATTGAGCCCTTTGAAGGATTATTTGACCAAGATGTATTTTTATGAGTATTCTGAAACATATAATGCATAATGAAAAACGTTTTACACAATTATTTTTAGAACATGCTACAATTTCTCCATGAACAATTTTGTGGTTTTGATTGCTGTGTTGTACGACTTATTATGGTTTATAAATGCAAATGAGCAGAAAATTAAAAATGGGCATTTGTGATCCCTATTGAAGGAAGTTGAAACTGATCAAGCAATTGAAGAACCTGCTGAAATAATGCATATTAATCAAGATATAGCGAAAGTAAATATGGAAAAAGCGATAGACATAAAAAGTTTGAGTTGTTTTGAAATTTTTAAATGCTGCCTAAAGATCTCTATGAAGGAAACTATGAAGCCATAAATGTAGCACTTCGCCATGTCAAAAAGACACAAGGAAGAGAAAGTTCAAAATGCTATTTGTAGGTCATCAAACGACAACAAAACTACCATAACCTGAACAAAATATGACAGTTTTGCTGGAAAATAACGTTCCTGTATTGTTAGCGAAAAGTGTTTGTGATTTATGTCCTTTATTAAGAGCATGCCCATTTGGAACATTTTCTTTAGTTTTATTGGATTTTTTCTCAAATTATCAAAGAAAAATTGAAAAGTCCTATAAAAGTAGGTAAGTATATTTTCTCTTAATTAAATTATTCACTGAAATTGTGATTTTTATCGTGTATAGTAAAAATAATTATAAATAAATTATAGTTTTAAAACAAACTAAAAAACACGCTTTTATAGTGAATCGAAATAAAAAGTTAAAAAAAAATATTACTTAAAAGTAACATATACAAAATTTAATACTTATCTTGTTAACTTGTACGGTTTATAGTTATGATCGTATTGTAGCTTTTGCTCCAAAGTGCATTATTATTGCATTCAATACATTATTATTTTGGGGGGAGGTGCGATAAAAATTATGATTGAAAATTAGGTCGCCAGTAGTGAAAGTTTGAGAACCACTGCATTAGACTAAAGTGAACACACCTCCCCGGTGGCTGTTATCGCTTATGTAGATACCGCTGCAGTAACCATCCAGCACGTGGTCAATTGACATAAAGTGAGGGATCGCGTTGATACAGACATCCTCAAGGTACTAAAACGATTTTATCTTTCTCATCAGATCCACTTCCAGTGAATCCCGTCCCATGTCAACATTGCTGGGACCGAAATTGTGGACAGCTTAGCCAGGGCTGGTGTTCGCGAAACTACAACGCCTGCCGTTCCTCTTACTTATTTGGAACTATTTTCAAAGTATGAAGCAAAGAATAAGGCCATTTGGATGATCCCACCGGTGCACCCATGATATCAGAGAAAATGCCCTGGTGGCTCCTTGGTTTGGGCAGCAGTAGACGAGATCAAACTGCGCTTACTCATTTCCTTATTGGTCATCTGATGTAACTGACTTTTATCGATGGCAATAAACACTTCGAAATTTGCACTAAGTGTTCTGCTCAGGCCTACCCTGGCCACATTTTATCTTGTTTGGGGCTTACCAGGCAGGACTTGTTTCAAGATCCCCAATTGGTTTTGGACTTCTTCAAGGTGAATGGACTCATGGACCTGATCTAGCTCTGCTGATCTCGGGGATGAGAAACAACAACAACAACCGCTGCAGTATTCCCCCACCCGTGAATCGGTGGATAGGCGATCGAAAGTTGTATTTCTAATGGCGAGAATGTAAGTTGTTACTGTTAATTGGTGGTGTTGCGTCAAGTGAGTCTGACAACTTTGGTTGCTGAATCAAGTATATCAAGGATTCAATATAATTTTTTTTTCGGAAAGTAGGAAGTAAATGAAGCTCGCTGACCGTTATTCTACAGAGGCGACTTTAAGTAAAACCGCCCAAAACCGATTCCATCGTATTTTAGTGATACTTATCTTTTGCGATTTTAAATAAAAGTTTGGTACAATTTGGAGAGATGGCTTATGTAATGTAAATGTGAAAAAAAGTGAATAAATCTTCTATGTTTTCAAGCTCCTATGCATGCTTTAAGAACATATCGTTATTCAATTGGACATCTTTATTCTAAGTATCTTGTGTTTAATTCTAATTCTATTTTATTTTTGCATACACTCTGCTTTTTTGTACTCTTAAGCTTAATAATATCGTAACTTAATAACTTTTATGTAATATATTCTTCAAATGAATAAATATTTTAGTGCTAACATAAAGTGATAATTTAAATTTCCTTTTTCAAGTCTTGTCAGTTAAACTAGAATACAAACATATTCGAAAAACATGCGTTTTAAGAACATTTGGAATAATAAAAAATAAATTTTCACAAATAAATACTATATTACCTCTCCTAATCCTTCCAGAATTCTAATTGCTATAAAAGTTTTAGTTCCTAAATCTGCTGCTAATGGAGTAAGTAGAGAAAAGATAGCTGTAACCAGCACCCCTCCTCCATATAGCCATTTAGCTCCAAACTTTTCGGCAAGAATTCCTCCAGGTAGTTGGGTTGCCAAATAACCGTAGAAAAATGATCCTAAAATAATACCTTGATCTTTCGAATCCCAGTTGTATTGTTCTCCCTGTAAAAAAGAATTATGTATTACGTAATGAACTGGTTAACTAATTTAGTATGTTACACAATATTAATATATTAGGCATTCAACTCAAATCCCAGGTGTAAGGCAGTGCTTCTCAAAGTTTCAATATTCACGACCCAATATTCAATCCTAATTTTCAACACCTCTCCCCTCATACAATAACAATGTATTGAATTCACTAATACTATACTTTGACGCTAAAGCTTCAATAAGACTTTAACCTCTTAAGTGCCACTGGCGTAAATAAACTTCTCTCTCAACCAAAGCGTTGATTTCCCCGGACGTATATATACGTCTGTGATGTTCCTCCCCTTGGGAGAACATTTCTCGAAGTATCAGCGTGAGCTAGAGGTGAAGGATTAGCGAAAGAACTAGAATCAAACATTATCTTAATATGACTTTATTAAGATATTCAACTTAAATCTTTAACAAATTAAATTATAATAATTAATGTCAAAGAATCTACGATGTCAAAATACGCAAAACACAATATATATATATTTAGATAATAAGACTTAATCTAATTCAGATCACTATCAATAACCTAACCGCCTAATCACTGATTCTAATATTAAATAGTCAATCCTACCTTATTACAGCTTGGAGAATCACTCTGTATTGACTGCACTCTGCACTGGTGTGCAACTTGAATTAAATATATTCGATCACTTATAACTTCTAATCACAGTCACGTGAAGCTCATTCAGACTTGAACCACGATTCCTCTATTAGACATCAAATACCTGCCAATTTCCATCCACTATCACAAATTGCCATACATTGCCCTCTCGCTTACTCTAAGTTCCGATATTTAAAAGCTTGTTCGTTTGCATCTTTCATTCACACTTCACTTCTTGGATTTGGTTGGAAAAGAGTTGCCATTAATTCTGACCCAAAAGACATGTTAAAGAAAAGACGCGTGAGCCCGTCACACGTCTTTCCGAAGTACGATCTTTCCTGTGCACTGCTCTCCATAAAATTATTCCGAAGGCTTTCGAATGCAATAAAAGGGTCTTGACTGTGTTTGCGAAGGATTTATTAATTTCAGATTATTTGCTTCTTTATTCCTTACTATACATCGCAAACGCGCCTACATGGAAAACGTTTGCCATTGGGAAGCGAATCGAGGAACTTTAAGTCTGCAGTTAAGGAATTAATTATAAACAGTACAAACTATCAAGATAAGTGTTAATTTCCGTACATAATTTTGTATATGACAAGCTCATGGGATCATTGGTAATTATTAAACTTTTTCTTAACTTTGTACTGTTAAATTAATTATAAAATACATTGCGTAGCACTGATGCATTTATAAGTGTATCAGTATACATATATATGTATTTTATTTTTTATTATGTCAAATGTATTTATTAATTTACTGAAGCTAAGCAAACAAATTTAATTATATAAAATTTTGTTTTCGACATTTCAATATGCTCGCGCCCCCCTCGTAGAGTTGTCATGGCCACCAAGGGGGTAGCGCCTCACAGTTTGAGAAACGCTGGGTAGAAGGGTAAGTTCTGTTCAAATACTTTCTTTCGGTTAGATCTTAATTTGGGGGAAACGTGGTTTCGTAGGGCTGTTAGCAATGAGTCATGTACTTTTGAACTGTCGTTATGTGCGACAAAAGCGATGCTTGAGCTGGTACTTCCCCTTCATGCTTCCACATCACATTATTTAAAAGTTTTTTGGGACGATATTGAATTAAATATGCAGCAACAGTTTTCTAGAAAATTCCTTTGGCAGAATCAGTATTCAAACTCTCGTCTGGATTAGACCTAGCCATTAAGCTTAAGGACTGAAATCTTAAACACTGTAATCTGCCATAGATTCTCTCCCCCCGATTTGAAACAGTTTTCATTGAAGAAGACTAAAATGCGAAATCATTTGACTTTATAAATGACATTATTTGTCATAAAAGGAAATGAAGTTAGAAATTTAACCCCTTCCAGGTTCATTTTATTTCTAGATTATGAATAAAAAAACATCAATTTTTTCAATGTATATTTTCAAACATACATATCCTTTTAAACATAATAGCATCATTGTATACAAAATTTCTTAAAAATTAATGTAAAAAAATCTGTTTAAGGTATCCAACTACGTTCGGAACCGTGATTTTAAAAAAGCGCATAAATGGATAATTTTCATGATATTTAGTGTCACTTAGATTAGAATATATGTATAAAATTGTTTTAAGGACATTTTGACAAAAAAAATTATTTAAATACAATATTTTGGCAGAAAATTATCTTAGAATAACCTTTCTTCAAAAAATTTTCTCTTTTTATAAAAAAAAATTCTTCTAAAATAATAATATTTTGCTTAAATAAAGTAAAGACTTATCCAGAGAGTCTGAACTATTTTTTTTTGAAAAATTCACATTATTTTCAGAGTTACAACCAATTGAAATAATTATCAACGTTTTTTTCTTAAAACTTCTCCCCTCTGTTGCCGAAAAAAATGGATAAAGCCAATTCTAAGCTATATATTTCAAAGATTCTAGTTGAGCATCTGTACAGAGGTCTGAGCTATATACAGGCAAAATATTATTATAATAGAAGCATTTTTCGCAAAAGGAGAATATTTTGAAAATGGGTCATTCTATGTTCATTTTTTGTCAAAATATTGTACTTAAATAATTTTTATTGTAATAATATTCTTAAAACAATTTTATATACATTTTCTAATCTTAGTGACACTAAATATCATAAATATTATCCATTTATACGCTTTTGAAAAATCAGGGTTCCAAACGTAGTCTTCTGTGGGTGTGTTAAATGTTTCTGTTCATCTATCTCACATCTTTCGTATGTATCCCAGTAATAAACACACGTCAACAAAAACAATCTATCAAAGTTAAGAGATGCACCCACTTTATTAAATACGATGAGCAATTAACGAGGTACGCAAGATATGAGAAGACTTTAAATACTTAGAACACTTACGTCAATTCAATCGCTGTGTGACTTCTTAGCTACCTAACATATATTAAATCTTAAGGGACAGATCGTCAACTTACATATAACAATTATCAATTGCTAAACATCTGCGCCTCACATCAAATTGTTTAATCACTGCTCCACTAGCAGTCTACCATATATCTTCTTCTAACCTGAAAGCCTAGACCAGGGGCAGCGAAGCTTTGTGGATCAATGTACCATTTTCCCTATAGAAGCGTTTAGTGATGTATAGACGTGTCGTCAAATAATTTTGACTTGCGATTATTGGGAAAATAATAAAACTAAATACTAACAACTCAAAACTCTTTATTTACCATGAAAAATACTTTTTGTACTGTATATAGTTGAAAACATTTTAGTTATACGTGTAATTCAAATTAAAGTAACATTAGTGTAACTTCTGTTGCTGCAGATTGGATGACAGATAACTTATATTAGGATTATAAGATGTTACTTGAAGAAGAATGCAGGCTGAATTGGAGTCATATGCCAAAATGGTTTCTAAGCAATATATTATTTTTGCTGTGGCTCACTATTTTAACAAGATGATTTGTGATTTGTTTCAAAATGCCGTTTTACAGACGATGTTCTGCATACCACTGTTCCAGAACATAAAATACGCACCGCGTTTTGTCATCTTTACTAATAAAGACATATTTTTAGATTCACCAAGTTTGAAATTCTCTGTTACACTTACTATTTCGCACTTTTTGTTCTGAACTAGCCATGTTGAATAACTGTTAAATATCGTAAATATAACACAAATAAACTGTAAAATACAGTTGTGTCGACGGAATTGACTATGCTATGCGTAGACAAATTTTGCATCGCAATCAACTGTAGTCCACGACGTAACTAAGACAAAACAATAACAAACGAGTATGCTCCCAACCTCCTAGTAGAAAGATCACGGATAGAGCCATCACAAGTTCACGCTAACTATAAATATAAAGCTTAGAACACCCATATTGTATCTTGAATTACAAATTTTATTTACATCTTACATTATTTACATAAATGATTATGACATTACTAATCAAAATTTGACCGTGTATAATAACTTCGAAAACACGGTACTACACATAAACCAACATCGCAATCTGAACAGTAGAATCTTGTTTCTCTTCTTAACTTTACTGTCTCTTTTTTAAGTAGCAAATAATACACTGTCGTGTTGGATTAGTCTTCTTCTCTGTTAGGGGGAATGGAGTCAACAAAGTGACTTTCAGACAAGCGTGAAGGAGGGGATCAGCATGACGTCCTCTTTTTGCAGAAATTTCCACCGAGTGGTACTTTGCAATAGTTCGAAACCATAAAAAGCACAGGTGATATAATAGGGGAAAGACCGATTGCACAGTGTAAATTTTCACAGTGCCCGAGCTACATTCGGGACGGTATGTTTGGCTTGCAGGAACTCAGCTCGGGAAAAGCCGTGAAGAAGTAAATTAAAGTCGTTTAAATTTGTCATCTAATCGGTAAAAATTGGCATTTTTCCGAAAAAGAAATTGAGCTAGTTTTATAATACTACGACAGTGCTTCTCAAACTTTCAATGTCTGCGACCCAATTTTCAATCATAGTTTTCAATCATAGTTTTCATCGCGCGCCCCTCCATACAGTAACAATGTATTGATTGCAACAATGATTGTACTTCGACGCTAAAGCTACAATTCGATTTTAATCCTAGAGTGTACAAATTACCAAGATAAGTATTAAATTTTGTATGTAATTTTGAAAGTGACAAGCCCATGGGAGTCATTACTAATTATTAATCTTTTTCTTAACTTAGTATTGAAAAACTAATTATCAAATAAAGGGTGTTTTTGAGAGGTATAGAACTTTAAATTGCAATAAAACAACGATGTATTATTCGATTCACATGAAGTTTTCTTATTCCAAAGATAATCTTGTGGCATTGCATTTTAAATAGGATTTCTGGCACACGACTGCCACGGCTGGCTCGGATGGAGTCCAATCTGGACGTCCAATTTTCGATGACTTTTCCCAACTTTTGTGGCCGTATATCGGCAATAACACGGCGAATGTTGTCTTCCAAATGGTCAAGCGTTTGTGGCTTATCCGCATAGACCAATGACTTTACATAGCCCCACAGAAAATAGTCTAGCGGTGTTAAATCACAAGATCTTGGAGGCCAATTCACAGGTCCAAAACGTGAAATTAGGCGGTCACCAAACGTGTCTTTCAATAAATCGATTGTGGCACGAGCTGTGTGACATGTTGCGCCGTCTTGTTGGAACCACAGCTCCTGGACATCATGATTGTTCAATTAAGGAATGAAAAAGTTAGTAATCATGGCTCTATACCGATCACCATTGACTGTAACGTTGTGGCCTTCATCGTTTTTGAAGGATTCCACCAGCCCATAAAGCGCACCAAACAGTCAGTTTTTCTGGATGTAACGATGTTTCGACATACACTTGTGGATTAGCTTCACTCCAAATCCAGCAGTTTTGTTTTTGACGTAGCCATTCAACCAGAAGTGCGCTTCATCGCTAAACAAAATTCGCTTATGAAAATCGGGAACAACGGCAATCTCGTTTTGGGCCCATTCGACGAATCTATGCCTTGCTTGATGGTCGTTTTGATGAATTGCTAAACCAAACTGAGAATAAATCACTTGACAGCTGTTAAATCGGTCGCCATCTTGGAAAGTAATGCCAACTTAAACTTCTATACCTGGAAAAAAACACTCTTTACATTGTGCAGTACTGATGTATTTTTGTTATATCAATGTGCATTTTATTTTTACTAAGTCCTAATGTATTTTGTTTTGCTTCATTTCAGTAAATCTGTGATTTTTTTAAATCTTTTGTTTTAAACTTTTCGAGATGCTCGGGCCCTCCTCGTACGGTTACCACGCCTCCCCCCTATGGTGTTGCGCCCCACAGTTTGAGAAACGCTGTACTACGAGCATTGCCGAGAATTACGTATTGAATTGCACTTGCAAATCAATATAACTGTAAAGCTAAAAAAGGGCATCTTGTTTTTATTGGATGAAGAAACCTTAAGGTATTTGACTACGTTCGGAACCGTGATTTTAAAAAAGCGCATAAATGGATAATTTTCATGATATTTAGTGTCACTCAGATTAGAATACATGCATTAACTTGTTTTAAGGACATTTTGACAAAAAAAAATTATTTAAATGTAATATTTTGGCAAAAAATCAACTTAGAATAATCTTTTTTCCAAATGTTGTCCTTTTGTGAAAAATGGTTCTGTTATAATAATATTTTGCCTGTATATAGCACAAACCTCTCTACAGAGGCTCAACTGGAATTTTTGAAAAATTCGCATTGTTTTCAGAATTACCACCAATTGAAATAATTATTGGCGTTTTTTTCTTAAAATTGCTCCCCTCTGTTGTCGTAAAATATGAATAAACCCACTTCTAACTTATATATTTCAAAAATTCTAGTGGAGCCTCTGTAGAGAGGTCTGAGCTATATACAGGCAAAATATTATTATAATAGAAGCTTTTTTTAACAAAAGGAGAACATATGGAAAAAAGATTATTCTAAGTTAATTTTTTGTTAAAATATTGTATTTAAATAAATTTGTTTTTGTCAAAATGTCCTTAAAAGAATTTTATGTATATATTCTAATCTAAGTGACACTAAAAATATCATAAATGTTATCCATTTATGCGCTTTTGCAAAATCACGGTTCCGAACGTAGTCGGATGCCTTAAAGAAAACATGATCGCATCATCGATAAATCTCATTTCTCTGACAGTCTTACATGTTTAAAAAACAACAGGAATTATTATAAATTCAATATTACTTTTGGAAACTTCATTGTATTATTATTCACAGTATGCTTGATTAAATTTGTTGCAAATGCTTAAAATAAAAAAACGCTAATTTAAACACGTTGTCTTAAAGATTTACAGTATAATACTTTTTTGGAACACAATCTTGTAATTATAACTCTAAGTTAAGACAACCAGAAACCATAGACATTGAAAAAAATTGATTTTTCCATTTTAGTATTAAAAATAGTGCATTTTTTCTGAATCTAAAAATGTATAACACGTATATATTCGTTGATAAAATAACCTTAAAATGTGAAAAAGATAATTGACAAAAATGTAAATAAACGTTTGCAAATGCTTAGTTTTTTCACTTTTTCTCCAAAGCATAATTTTTTGCTTTATGTACACTTTTTTTAAAAAAAAAATATTGCACTATAGCAGTTTCAAATTTTTTATACTTCTATACAGGAAACCTGTGCGCATATTGTGTTTTGTAGTCGAACTAGTACATAGTTATTTAAAAATAGTTTTATATGTGAAAAGGGGGAGAGGATAGAAATTTTCAAAATTATATATATATATATATATATATATATATATATATATATATAATATATATATATATAATATATATATATATATAATATATATATATATATATATATATATATATATATATATATATATATATATATATATAATATATATATATTTATATATATATATATATATATATATATATATATATATATATATATATATATATATATATACAAAGTTTTATATTTTTTTACTAAAAAAATAGATTCACCATATTTTGTGTATTGTTTTGTATACATGCAAAAAATATTTTATTTATTTTAGAGAAATACTTTTTTAAAAAATGGTACCTAAACATAAGCATGTATTATGAGATCTCAAAAATTATGTTCGACTTAAACTAAAACGAAAAAAAATTTAACTATAAAAATTATTTTTCTATTTCTACTAAATGATTAAAATATCTTTATTATATAAAATCACAAAATCAATCTAAGCTCTATTGGAAATTTTTAAGGATATATGTCCTATAAACAAAGAGTCTAATTTTTAGCATTTTACTCTTTAGAGCATGTCCTGGTACCCTTAAGACTAAGGTGTACATAAGTACTGATTACGTGATAAATCAGTATTTACGTGTTATACCGTCGACCCATTTCGTCAAACAAAATGATATACAACAAATAGTAGATGCCATCCTCACGCATTTTTAACACAATAATAATATTGATGACATCATTTGGCGACGTCTTTTGAATTAGCGGTGTCTTTTGATTTGGCTAAATTGGTAGAAGATATAATACGTAAGTACTGATAAATCAAATATTATTACCAAAGAAAATATATCGTTTAATTCAGTGTTGAGTCAATAAAAAAATTTCAGTCTTATCGAAAACTATTTTCATAAATTAAAAAATCGATAAAACCTACTCTAAACGTTTCTATAGTTGTATTAGTTTCATGGCTTAGAAGACTGGAACATTCTTTTACTTGGTAGGTCTCATTTCGATCCAGATCCGATGTGCTGTTTACCATCGCAACGATTGCTACACTTAGATTCACTCGCATGGCATACACATTGAACAGCCCTAGTGATCCTAGTACAGTGATGATGTACCTTTTTGGAATGTACCATCTTCCTGTACCTGTAAGTAAAAAAAGAACATTTTATCCATTTTTATCGCAAATAATTGTCTTGAAATTTATATTACATATATATATTTCAAGACATTAAAAATTAAAACATAGATTTGGCTTTTCGTAGATCGTATTATACTGTCGATCTATTTCGTTAACCTGGGAGTAATCGTGAGGGGCACAGAATCATCTCAGGCTCACGAAATCGTTAATTCTGGAAAAACTGTTTATTTGTTACCAATGACCTTTTGACTGTATCCTACTATATGACAATCTTCATGGGAACTAAAATGTATTTGACACAAATCTTCCACTTTTTTGGGAGTGGCAAACGTTTTTTTCACAACCTTAAGGTACCCGCGGCCATTTTTCTTCTAAAATATTTTCTATGAACAGGCTGCATTTTTTCCCTGTGAAGTTCTAAATGCTTTCGATTGCTGTATTGCATGACTCATTAAGGTTTATAAATGGAAATGAATATAACATAAAACAAGTAATATAAAAAAAATATTTAAGCCAATTCCTACTTAGATCAACAAAGAAAAGTTTTATTTTCGCTACTTTTTATTAAATAGTTACAATTAATATAAATATATATATATATATACATATGACAGAATCACAACATTCAGTGATAATTAATTTTTATTCATTATCATTAAAGTATCGTACTGTCATCCAAAACAATCGTGTATATAAAATTTCAGTTCAACTGAATGCCTTAAAAAGAGAGAAAAAAACCTTTTCAGGTTTTGACACAAGTCACCAGAATAATTAGTTTTAATCAATTAATTTTTATTAATTATAATTAAATTATTGTATTGTCATCCAAAATAAAATCATGTATATTAAATTTCAATTCAATTGAGCGCTTTAAAATGTTTTTTATTAACGATTGAAAATTCCATCAAGATAGATAAATAAATATATAGAGTGTAAGTTAATAGTAGGAATTGAAAAAGAAAAGGGCAAACGCAATCTCTATTGGATCGCGAAGTTGAAACTGATCAAGCAAGGAAAGAACCTGCTGAAACAATGCATATTAATCATGATAGTGGAAGTAAATATAAGAAAAGCAATGAACATGAAATGTTTGAGTTGAAAGGAAAATTTTCAAATGCTACCGAAAGAACTCCATCAAGAAAAATACAAGACACATTTTGCACTTTTTCAAGTTTATGTTGGGAAGCAAACTTTGCCTGTAAACCTCATCTTTCCAACAAGGAGAAGGTTGCTGCGGTGAAAACAACATACCTGGTGTGATTGAATTCATTTTGACCAAATGGTGTTATTGAAAATGGTGTGATTGAATTCATTTGTTATTTTATTTTGACCAAATGTTCAGAAAGATTTACCAAAATCGCTTAAATTCAAGCCGATTGGGATCATTCTGTAATAACCCTATAAAAACCAGGAGGCGAATGCGAAATATAAAATAAAAGTAAACTTTAATACAAAATTATAAGATTTGAAAATAGGTTGATGTAATAAATGTTTTATTTCATCTCCTTCCTTTTACATAGAGGAATTAATAAAATTGGGAACACACTATCTCGATTTTACGTGCCAGAAAGAAAAATTTCTAATGTATGAGAAAATATATCTTCCATATAAAAAAATTATTTTGTTATTGTTGTTCTCAAGGCAGGAATTCATTCAAAATGTTTGCATAAAAAAGTATAATGATGGAATAAGTTCTAGGGTATTTCCCAGACAAAAAAAAATGAAAATTTCACTTCATGAATAACTACTACATATTAGCAATACTAAACACAAACCTTTCCACATATTGCTTACTCATTATAAATATACTTTGTTTTTGTCATGCTGAGGATTTCAGATAATGCTTGAAACGCCATATTCGTCATAACAAAGGAATTAATATTGTGATTGAAAACATTTTGCAAGAAAGATAAAATTTTCATAATCACACACGCAATTTATGAGATATTTTTCTTATTTTATTGCAAATCAGCCAGTGAGAGATGGAAGAATGCAATTTTGACAATTCGTCATACAAGAGTTGCTCAAAAAAGAATGACGTTTCAATTTATCAAAAAACCACTCATTATTGTTGATTCACAGCTGTTAATTTGCCATGCTATTATAGTGACATTTATCGAAGGGCATAAAATAAAAAATAAGTAATAAAAATTACATTAATTACGTTGAGATTTGATTAGAATTTACGTCTTATTTTGTAGCAACACGAGGGATATAGGTGACGAGCTTCACAAATTTGAACACGGGGTCTTTTAACAGTAATTTTGAATCACGGTCTGCATGCGTAAAGACAACTATGCTGCCATCCGACTCCAACTTTCACACTCTAGCTTGAGGACTATGAAAATCATCAGATTTATTGTACATTACCCCCCAAGAGCTAGAATTTTGAAGTGATGACTTTTTAGATGCGTTTTGCCGAAGAGTGAATCTAAATTAAGCGTCAGGTTCAGGTGCGTTACGCTCAATCAGATTTACTCGGCTTCAGTTGGCAATTGTGCTCGGTCGGCGTCGCTCACTTAGTTTTGAATTTAAAATATTTTAGGCGTGTGTGTTTTTTTAAGTAAAGATTTCATGCATACTTTTTCCCGTGAAAATTTATTTTCTTTGTTTAATTATTACTGTCATGTAGGCCACTTCCTCTCAATTTCAGCGAGTGAACAAGAAAAGAAGAAGCAAAAATAATTGGGGAAAAAAAGAATATTCTTAGGTGGGAGATTGAAGAAAAGAAGAAACGAAAAATGGGATCTATTCTTTGATTCCAAAAATAAAAAATCCAAAAAAATTAAAATCCGAAATTTTATCGACATTATTTGGCCAGAAAGTTGTCAATATTTTGGTTTATATTAGTGATGGCAACTAAGACTTCGAGAAAATAAAAGCATCAACTGTAAAAAGTATGAACCTTCTCCTTTTGTTTGCTTAGCGAATTTTAAGAAAAGTAAACAGCGCTCAGGGCATAAATTTTCCTAGTCTTACTTAGTATACGGCGTTATATAAGTAGTTCTTACGTATTATCGCAATGGTATTGATGACATTTTTTGAATAGCACATATTTGCCAATTCAGCTCGCAAGACACATGAGAAATCAGGGTTACGAATTTGTTGAGTTATATTGAACATTGGCACTGTTGCGATAGTACGTAAGTGCCATGTAAACATATACATTTTATAAATCTGATCTACATAAGTAATTTATTTATAAATATATTTGAATATAATTACACTAATTGACATTTATATAAAAAAATCGTATATATTCGTAGATACATATATAAGAATGCGTAATTATTTAACCATTGCCCTTTAAAGAAAATGGAGGAAATAAACAAATCCACCGATGAATGGGCACGAAAATAGATCTACTTAAGACTAGTGTGCGAAAATTTCGCAAAAAAACGCAATACTTCCGAACAATTGGATTCTCTTGCCCAGAATAAACCAGTTTTCATTTCTATCATGAGGTCATAAGCAGAGGTCGCCAAACTGGTGGTCTGTGAGAAACTTTCGCTGGTCCCCAGAAAAATGTGTTAAATATACTTACTGATCACGTTAAGTTATGTTTTAGGATGAATTGAAACATAATTCAATTCATAACAATACGTGAAAAGTTATAGAAACGCTGCTTCATAGAATAACGTCAGAGCAAATAAGTCGTACAGCATTGTTGTATGTGGATAATAGATCCGTGGGCAGCGAAAATTCAGGATAATTATTTAAGCATGCATCTAAAAGAAAGCTTCATCGACCTATCATCCGACGAAACTCTCAAATTTAAATTTCATTCATTCTTTTCAAGATCTCAGTTTTGGCTTTCCGTAAAAAGTGAATACCCTTTTAGTGAACAGGCGATGAAAATTCTGATTCGATTCTCTACAACTTCTTTATGTGAAAAGGCCTTTTCATCTGTCACAGCCATCAAAACACGGTACCGATCTCAGCTTGTAATAAATGCAGTTCTCCGTCTTGCAGTAACAACATTGGATTCAAATATCCATAAACTTATTTCAAGTAAGCAGGAACATCTATCACACTAGAAATGTATAATGCTAAAAGTTTGATATACTTAAACCATTCTTTAATTGTTTCGTTTTTTCAGTTTTTGTTTATTTTATTATGGTTTATTAATAAATCTTTCATAATTTGATTATAATTAATAGTTTCATTTTATTTACTAGGCACATTTTATGTGTTCTTATATCACAATTTTTTATAATTTACTTAAAAAATCCTATTAGTGGTCCGAGGGATTTAAATTATAAATTTAGTGGTCCGTGAGATCAAAAAGTTTGACGACCGTTGTTCATAAGCACACGCACAATTTTTTTGTGTTGGTTATTTTTCTAAAATCAATGAAGTTTGCCTCGAATTTTAATTACATGAAAGCTTTAATATATCGGAAAGAGACAAGCCAAAATGCGCCAATTCGGCATGGAAAATGCAAAGTCAAACTCTGATGTACTGAACTGCCATTTCTGTCAAAGTTCATTTAACAGCCCACAACTTGCTTTAATTTTATTACACTAAACTGAATTTTTTAATTTTTTTTCAAAGGCCTTTGCTCAATGGCCTCATAAGCGCTCGGTACTTACGTATTATCGCAACAATCGCTAACTCTATTAATAACTCGCCAAATTGGCAACCCAATTTCCTATGTGACGTAAACACTGAATTTGGCAACCAGTGCTTCGTTTCATTACATGTCGCTCATAGGTTGTGATAATACATAAGTACCCCTTTGTCGTTTTACGCCACACATTAACCAATCAGTAAGTCGTTAAATTATAAAATAACCACAAATAAATTTATTACTATTGTCCATAAATTACGTTTTAACAGCTCTTACATTTTATCCCATCAACCATTTGCAACAAATCAAAACCCGTCGCCAAATGCCTTGATATGCAGCAAATAAAGAGAAAAGTTCTTGCGCTCGCCTTACCTTGCAATGCGGCTTACAATAACCTTGCTTAAAAGTTGCATTATGCTACTCTTGAATTATCTGCGGAGACTTATTAAAAATTGGGACCTACCTTCTACGGAAGAGCACATTGTGAAATTTTACAGAATTATTACAATATGTAGTCTGTTATTTAGAGTAAAGGAGAAAAAAATTAAAAGGACTCGAAAAAGATGTAGAAACTAACGAAAATCGTATTTACGTGTTATACCGTTGATTTTTCGTGAAATTAAAAGACTTCGCCAAATTCCGCTATATACAGCCAATAGTGGAAAACCATTCCCATGCATGTTCAAACGTAATAATAATATGACAGTATATTGCGACCTCTTTTTTGATTTGGCGAAATTGGTCAACAAATTAATATGCAAGTATCAGAAAATATTTGTTTCTTAAAATGAAAAACCTGTCTTTACATATTGCACCGTCGACATATTTCGCCAATTCAAAATATATCGTAAATCTCCGGTATAATTTTATTAACCTTGATACTAGTGCACATACGCAGAATATAAAAAGACTGTGGGGCCGAGCAAAATGGCGAAATAAAAAAGTATCGCGGAATTGCTCGGCAGCACTTACATTCACTAGTATTCAATTGATTGATTGAATATTAACGTCCACTGTTCAGCTACACGAGGGCTTTGGGCGACGGACCACGTAATTTTGAACCATGGTCAAGTGACGTGGACGACACCTGAGCTGGCACCCCCCTCTCCTAACTACCACACCACACCAACGGGAGGACGTTTCAGCTCTGGACAGATTTAACGTGCATCGCTGCCCTACACGGCGGGTCTTTAGTGGTAGTGGGCTCGAACTCGTGATAAGGCAAGCCACGATCCGATACCTATACCGCTCGGCTACCGCGGTCACACATTATTAGTATTCAAATTTATGTCTTTATAAAGAAGACTCATTTGTAGTGATTTTGAATGCCATTACTGAGTTTTACCTACTTCCCATAGCATAAAATCCCGTGTTCTGTGTTACAGATCTATACTGATGCAGCACGGGTGTAGGCGCTGTCTCGAGCAGTGGAATTTTCATCAAAAAGCGGAATGGTATTAGGATCTGTAAGAGCAATCCTGACTTCTCAGTTTTTCGGGTAGAGCTCTTAGCTATTGCTTTGAAAATTTGCTTTACTGAGAGTGTCAATACAGATATTTGGATATTTAGTGATAGCCGAAGCTCTATTCAGAATCTTTCTCAGTGGTGGATGCATGGTAACAAAGAGTAATGCCTAGCAATTAAATAACTTGAGTGCCAATGTTAAGATCTTTTTTCTGTGGGTACCGTCACACATGAATGTCTGCGGGAATGAGATTGCAGATGGTTTAGCTTGTGAGAACAGTCATAAAGATTATACACTTGGTGGCTGCCATACGTTTTCATTAATTGCTACCCATGTCAAACAAGATATCAGTTCCTCTTGGAATCAGGCCCCCATACATAAATAGTATGAAGGAAACAGTCCTGGTCCTGCTTTGCTTGGAACAGATAGTAGGTGAGATGAAACTACTCTTATTAGGCTTCGCAGCAGACATACTCGAGCTCAATGGCATGTGGCAGGTCTTAAAGTTTGCACTACCTGTCCATATTGCAATGTGACCCAAGCTGCTCCTGCCCACATCATGGCTTGTATTGTTTACCATAAGAGCCATCTGCTCTCAAGTCCTCCTACAGTTCTTCATTGTTTAAAAACGAACGGGTTCATGGACTTGATGTAGACGTTTCTTCGATCAAGTGGGATAGGAAGCAGCAACAACAACAGATAGTTGAATATTGTAGTTGTTGCCATATATTTCTTATTTATTTAAAATCTAATTAATTATTCATTGAAATAATAGAATTTCAGTAATGAAATATAACTTAAATTTAGTTGTTATGTATTATTGCACATATTCTTAGAAATTTTCGTCAATTGATTGCTTGGCGAGATAATACGTTAAATATTTTTAAACGAGATTCTTGTGTACGAGTATGCGTGAAAACGTCTTTTCGTTATTGTTTGTATATCACGGTGTATGGTAATGGTTTTCAGTTTGGCAAAATTAGTCGGCAGGCTGATATGTAAATACCTAGATTTGTTAGTTGTAATAATTTCCGTTAATTTTTCGTTGTTTTTTTTTTTCACATGGGGCATTTTTTCACAAATTTTAAGGGATCGCTGTCAAATGCTAAACACAAATTAGTAAAATAAATGCACAAAAATAAATCATAAACAATAATTTTAATTTAAAACAATATATAAAATATATTGAAATAAATTTTTTTATAATACACATAAAAAAAAATTTAAGTCAATTCCTAATTACTTACAGCGGTCAAAATAAGTATTCGATATGCGAAGATTTCTGCACATATTGAATTAATGAATAAAAACTGTACAAAAAACAACGCAATTTTTATTGCTTTTAAACCAAAAATCAGTAAGTATTAAATGCAGCATCTTTTGCAATGCATTAAAATGTAATAAATTAACAAAATCACTATTATTTCATTCAAAAGCCGCAAAACAAACAAACAAAAGTATTCGACAACACTTAAAAATAAATGAAAATAATCCAAATAATATAAAACTAATATCTATTTGCTCTTCCTCTCCGATGGATAACTTCTTTCAACGCTGTGTTATCAATTTAAAAAAAAATTCTGTCACCTCTTGGCCAATTTTCGCACATTCTTCTCTAAGGATCTCCTCCATTAGACCTTTGTTAGAAAAATGGCACCCTCTTAATTTTTTTTCCAATATGCTCGACAGGTGCTTCACTGGGTTGAGGTCTGGACTTAGGGGGAGGGTATTTTTATGACTTATGTCAGTTGTATTGTAGCTAAAGCCTTGTATTGTGAGCGAAGTGTTTTGGATCATTGTCTTGGTAAAACTGGTAGTCCTACTCGATTCCCAGTTTTTCAGCAATCTCGCGCAAATTTTCTTTTAAAATCTGTATGTAATACAGATGGCTCATTATGCTGTTAATGACGACAATATTTCCCACTCTTGAAACCGCCATACACCCCCAAACCATTTTACATCTTCCTCCATGCTTTACTGAGGACACCATATTTCGTTCCTTCAACTCAGTATTGCATTTTCTGTACACTATAATTTTGCCTTCACATCCAAAAAGATTATATTTGCTCTCATCTGCAAAAATTACACTGAACAAAAATTCTACTGGTTTATTTGCATATTTTCTAGCAAATTCCAGTCTTTGCACTCGGTTCTTTTTTATGTATGACTTATTTCGAGCAGTTCTAGCCTTAAATCCATTATTATATAGGTAATTTTTAACAGTTTGCGGCGTAACATCTATGTCCAAGCAATCCTTGTAACTTTTGCCAAATTTAGCGCATTAGTTTTGGGGTCCTTTTAAATTTGATGTACAAGCCATTGCTCCACCGCATCGGAAAGTTTTTTGGTCTACCAGATCTTGGCTTGTTATCAACGGATTTTTACTCCTTATACCAGTGCTTCTCAAACTTTCAATACTGGCTCCCCCCTTTTCAATCACAATTTTTATCGCGCCCCCTATACATTAATAATGTACTGAAAGTAATAATAATGCTCTTTGACGCTAAAGCTACTATACGCGATCTTAATTATAAACCATACAAATTAATAGTATAAGTATTACAGTTTGTACACTACTTTTTTGAGTGCAAAATAAATAAATTAATTAAGTAAGACAGTGCTTCTCAAACTTTCACTACTGGCGACCCAATTTTCAATCATAATTTTCATCGCCCCCCCCCAATAATAATGTATTGAATGCAATAATAATGCACTTTGAGTATTAAATTTTTTATACGTTACTTTTATATAATATATATATTTTAAGCAAATTACTTTTGAGTAATAATTATAATGTTATGTTATTTTTCCTTTCTCATTTTTTAAATTGGGACAGATTGCAAAATGACATTTAATTAAAAATTTATTTCGTCCATCATGCATTTCTAAAAGTACAAATGTCATTAGAACAAGTAATATAAAAAATAAATTTTAAGTCAATTCCTACTTAGGCCAACAAAGAAAAACTTATTTTAGTTACTTTCTATTAAATAGTTTCAATTAATACAAATATGTAATACATATGACAGAATCACAATGTTAAGCGACAAAAGAGAAAGCGATTTTCCTTGCAATTTTTCCTTTTTTCTTTTTCTATATATGGGGTATTGGAATATTCTTTTTCGTTACTACTTATTCATTAATTAAATTTAATTAGTGTAAGAAAATAGTGTAAAGTAAAGAAGAAATCACACACATTCTTAGAAATTAGGCCATCTCGGATGGAATTCGAACTACCGTCCTTCAGATTAGAAGTCCAGCGCGCTAACCATTGCGTTACAGGGGACAGCACGAAAAGTTTTCCTTTCTATAAAGGCTTTTGGACTATAATTTTTGTTTGTTACTATTTATTCATTTTTTTAATTTAATTAATGAATTAAAATTTGAAAGAACTGTATTAACATGAAGTGTCACCCACTACAAGTTTTAAAAAATGTATTTGAACTTGAATGAATGAATAGAAAGTATTTTATCAACGATTGAAAATTTGAACAAGATATATATGAGAGAATGAACTTATAGTAGAAATTGAAAAATAGTCTACTTTATGTTGCGCTCTCTCATATCCATCACATCTGGCATTCTCGCGAGCGTCTGCGTGAGTCTGGCCAAACTATCGGACGTCTGCGCAAAACATGTACTAATGCTGTACCTCGTACAATTCCAATCAGTCTTGGTCCATTCGATGCTTCTATAGCTTCCAAATCTATCTTGAATGTACATTTTATAATTTGCGCGTTAGTTGTAATTCACACTATTAAGTATTACTGCAGAAAATTGGAACAAAAAAAAAATCATGGATAAATTTTTAAGTCGTAAGCGAACATTCGACGATAATAAAGCATCAACAAGTGCACAGACGAGCATAGTTCCGAAAATTAAATCAAGGAAATATTCTCAAGAATACTTGAATTTTGATTTACCATTACTGAAGTAAATGGAGAAGAAAAGCCCCTGTGTGTTATTTGCTCAAAAATATTGGCAGCAGACAGTATGAAACCTAATAAACTTAAAAGACATTTCGAAACGCTTCATGGTGAGTACATAAACAAACCTCGAGAGTTCTTTGAATCAAAATTAAAATCATATGGAAAACAAAAAACATTTTTTAAAAACACTTTGTCAGTGAATGAAAAAGCTTTACTTACTTCTTACAAAGTATCATATAAAATAGCCAGATGTAAAAAGCCTCACACTATTGCCGAAGAGCTTATTTTACCTGCAGCAATTGAGATTGTAGAAACTATGTTTGGAGGCAATTTTGCCAAAGAGTTGCAGTCCATACCCCTATCAAATGATACTGTTTCCCGTCGAATTGATGATATCGCTTGGCTGAAGATGTAGAGCAACAGCTTTTCGGTAAGTTGCGTGATAAATTGTTTTCAATTCAGCTTGACGAGGCAACGGATAGCAATAAAGATGCTCATTTCATTGCGTATGTTCGATTTTGGGATGGTATGTCAGCGGTAGAAGAACTACTTTTTTGTAAACCAATAAAACTTAAAGCAACAGCAATAGCATTATTTGATATTTTAAATAATTTTATAAACGAGGCAAATATAGAGTGGAAAAATTGTGTCGGAATATGCACCGATGGTGCTCGTACAATGTCAGGAAGATTTAAAAGTATACAAGCACTTGTGAAACAAAAATCTCCACTGTGCATCTGGACACATTGTATGATCCACAGAGAAGCTCTGGCTTCCAAAGAAATTAGTCCTGGCCTGAATATTGTGCTAATGACAGTTGTGACTGTAGTAAATTACATAAAAATGAGACCCCCCCCTAAAATCAAGAATCTTTTCTGGACTTTGCCAAGACATGGGCGCAGTGCATTCATCGTTGCTATTTTATTGTGAAGCAAGATGGTTATCACGCGGGAAATTTTTACAACGTGTTTATGAATTAAGAAATGAAATTACCATTTTTCTAGAAGAGGAAAACCTACCGGAAGCTGAGAAATTTCGAGATGATTTATTTCTGATGAAGTTGAGCTACTTAGTCGATATATTTGAGAAATTAAATATATTGAATCTTTTCAACTTCAAAAGGATCAAGTGTACATATGTTTGACACGAGTGATAAAATTAATGCTTTTTGTAGAAAATTAGAGTTATGGAGCCGAAATTTAAAGCAAAAAAACCTAGAAACGTTTGAAATTGCGGATAAATGTGTAAAAACTTACAAAACTGAAGAACAACACGTGGAAGTTGTTTATAAAACTATTGAATATCATTTAGCTATGTTAGCAAAAAATTTTAAAAAATATTTTTTTGCTGAGGACAACTTGATAGCAAGTTACGAATAGGTGTGAGAGATCCATTTCAAAATACCCCAGAAGGGCTCTCCACTACCGAAGAAGAAAGTTTCATAGATTTCACATCTAGTGGCGAAATTAAAAGACAATTTTGTAATAAAACTCTGTTTCAATTTTGGGCAGAAGTAGATGATGAATTTTCTGAACTGAAAACAAAAGCATTTCGTATACTTTTACCGTTTTCAACATCGTACCTTTGTGAAACCGGATTTTATGCGGTGGCTGCTTTGAAGACAAAATATAGATCTCAGCTAAATATAGAAAAAGAACTCAGAGTGTCAATTTCTAATATTAAGCCTTCATTTGAAAACCTTTGCTCTGCAAGACAAGGAAGTCACTAATAATAATTAAACTTGCTCTTAAATTAGTATTAATAAATTAGTTATAAAATACATTGTGCAGTACTGATACATTTATAAGTACACTGGCTGAAGTACCCGTTCTGCGATTATTTTTTTAAAAAATAATACATTATTCTTGATATAATAGCTTAATTGTAAGAAGAGTAAAACCAAGTGCACAACAATGCATACAGAAATATAAAATGATTTTTAAATGAATGCTCCTATTATAATAAATAGTTTAAAACGAACTGTAATTTTAAGCCTCACAGAATTAGCATTTAGAATTAATATTAAATAAGGAAAACGAATGAAAAATTCCAATGAAGAATAATTGTGTTATTTTTAATATTTAAAGCGAGAAACCTTCAAAATATTTTAACCCGGAAGCAGGCGCCCACTCCACACTAACGTTAATGGTCGCGCGATCACTTCACCAAGTCACCCCAATCCTTTTTTTTTTTTATAATTATTTTTCTGTGCTCGATAAAAATCACAATTGCAGTGAATAATTTAACTAAG
Source organism: Trichonephila clavipes (assembly GCA_019973935.1). NCBI lineage: Eukaryota > Metazoa > Arthropoda > Arachnida > Araneae > Nephilidae > Trichonephila > Trichonephila clavipes. The sequence continues at coordinate 153,003 of BMAU01012458.1, forward strand.
AGAAAATATACTTACCTACTTTAAAGGACTTTTTAATTTTTCTTTGATGATTTGAGAAAAATCCAATAAAACTAAAGAAACCGTTCCAAATGTGCGTGACCTTAATAAAGAACATAAATCACAGATACTTTTCACTAACAATACAAGAACGTTATTTGCAATCAAAACTGTCATATTTTGCTCACGTTATTGTAATTTTTCTATTCTTTGATGATCTACAAATAGCATGTGTAACATTTTCTTGCTTGTGTCTTTTTGACAAGGCGAAGTGTTACATTTATGGCTTCTTAGTTTTCTTGATATCTTAATTTTCTTGATAGAGTTCTTTAGGCAGCATTTGAAAATTACAATTCAACTCAAACGTTTCATGTCTATCACTTTTGTCATATTTACTTTCGCTATCACGATTAATATGCATTATTTCATCAGGTTCTTCAATTACTTGATCAGTTTCATCTTCCTTCAATAGAGAGATCACAGATGCCCATTTTTTTTATATTCTGCTCATTTACATTTATAAACCATAATAAGTTGTACAACACAGCAATTAAAACCACAAAGTTAATCGTAGGGGGAAAGTATAGCATATTCATAGAAAATATTTCTGAACAAAAGTGGTCGTGAAGGGAACTCGATCAAAACAAGTACCTTGATTGTAAAAACCGTTTGCCACTCTCAAAAAAAGAGGCATAAATGTGTCAAATTCATTTTAGTTTCCATTAAGACTGTCATATCGGAGGATACTGTCAAGAAATTGTTAACGAATAAAACAGTTTTACCAGAATTTGGAGTGATTCAGCGCCTCATGCGACCGCTCCCATGAAAAAAATGTATTCGATACAAAAACATCGATGTCAGTTATAAAAAAATAATTGAGTAAAACGTTTTTTATAATGCAATTTCAGATTACTCATAAAATATATCTTGGCCAATTAATCCTTCAAAGTGCTCAATATGCTTATCCATACATCATAAAACTCATTTACATGGGGGGAAAAGCAACAGAAAAATATTATTTACAACTTTCCCAAAAGAAAAGTAGACGGAGTTAAGCATACCAGTAAGTTTGAAGGTCAAAGAGAGATGATAATCAAAAGTACTATTCTAGAGGTTACACAAGAAACGTAATAAAAAAATCTCTCATCGCGGGATTACAGCAAAGCAAACAAAATATCTTTTTTTTATTTGGTTTTGGGATCAAATATAGCTAATGAGCGTTTGAAGTGGAATCTTTTGAAAGTGGAAAACCAGACGATATATATAATTTATATCAGTGTAAATGTGTATTTTTTATTTTTTCAGAAAGCATTTTGTTTTACTTCATTCCAAAAAGTAATTTTTTAAGCCTTTTATATTCTCAAGATGCTCGCGCCCCCCCAGGGGGGCGCGCCCCACAGTTTGAGAAGCACTGCCTTATACTTTTTAATTACATAATGAACTCTTGTTCTTGGCCTATTTACAAAAGCCGAAATTTTATTTTCAGATAAACCGTTTTTAATGTGTATTATATGATTACATTTTAAATTTCCACTAACAACTCTCCTTGTTTTTGGCCCTTCTAGCTCACTGCTTAAATAAAACTTTCTAAATTCCCTCAGAAATAGTCCAAATGCTTTGAATTACTAAAATTTGCAACCACACTTAACGGTAATTTTGCTTCTCGGCATAAAAATTTATCAAAGCCTCCTATATCGAATACTTATTTTGCTTGCCAAACTGCTTTTGAAAATTATAACAGTGATTTTTTTTTTTTTTTACCTAGGTTTATTTTTGTAAATACAAAAACTTCTCCGTTAGAAACTGAACTGTTATATGCAACAAATAACGAAATATGGCTTCGTTGTTGTTGTATAGTAAGGTGTTTAACGTTAATATTCGCAGAAATCGTTGCATGTCGAATACTTATTTTGACCGCTGTAGGTCAACAAAGGACAATTTTATTTTAGTAACTTTTTATTAAATTATTACAATTAACTAGTGGTCCCGACAGATGTTGTCCTGTTCACACGTCTTAAATCCGAAAATTGCAAAATTTTTTGAATAAGTTGTAACAATCTGGACCGTTTTCATGAAACTTTTTATAAAGAAAGTTATTACAATACCTGACATCATCACATGTTACAGTTACCACAATTCGACCTATCGATTGCGTGTGAGTATGTATTTACTATGAACTAACTTGAATACAGAACCTATTCTGAATAGAAACTTTAAACTTGTTTTGATTAAAGGGTAAAAAAGATAAAATGCGAGCTATTCTCATAACAGGTATATTTTTAATGCACAAAAAATAAATTTATCGTAAGGCCATTGAATGTACAATGTTTTGGGTTAATTCATCGTTTCTCAAACTGTGGGGGGGCGTGCTAACTCTACAAGGGGCGCGAGCCTATTGAAAAGTCGAAAACAAACGGTTATTTAAAAAAATTATTAATTTACTGAAAGTAAACAAACAAAATACTGTCTGATATAATAAAATATAGAATACACATTTACACTGATATAATACACTTATAAATGTATCAGTACTGTACAATGTATATTTTATTATTAATTTAACACTACTAAGAACGAGTTTTATGATTATCAGTGAATCCATGGGCTTGTATTAACCCTTATCTTGATAATTTGTACGGTTTATAATTAGTTCTTTAACTGCCGATTAAAAGTTACGCGATTTGCTCCCCAATGCCACCGTTTATCACGTAGACGAGCGTATTTTGATGTTTTTTACGGGGGAGGGGTAGGAGGAAAGAAAGAAATAAGCAAAAATCCTATGAAATAAGTAAATCCTTCGCAAACACTGCCAATGTCCTTTTATTGCATTCCAAAACCCTCGGAATAGTTTTATGGATAGCACTACACAGAAAAGATCGTATTTCGGAAAGACCTAAATATACTTCCGGAAAATTAATGCTTTGGCTGAGCGAGACGTTTATATACGTCGGTGGCACATAAGAGGTTAAAGTCGTATTGTAGCTTTAGTGTCAAAGTATAGTATTATTGAATTCAATACATTGTTATTGTATAGAGGGGGCGCGATGAAAATGATGATTGAATAGTGGGTCGCGTATATTGAAAGTTTGAGAAGCACTGGGTTAATTTTTGAGAGGTATAAACAAACAAATGCGATGGTTGGCCAAACCTCAGACATGCGATATATACCTGGTCGTGCGAAAAGCAAGGGTTTTCTAAATCTAAGCCATAAATTGTCATTGTTTGATCTTTGACTTATTAATGGTCATAGCAAATGCCAAGCGAATTGGAAATTGCAAACATTTGAATGGGTAGGTGAGTCTGAAAGAATCATTGGGATCTGTGGTAGAAGTACAACTTCATCTTGAAGTTTGCTGCTCAAAATAGTGGCCTCAAGAATATTGCCCATAATTTTTATTGCCCATATTGCCCTTTCATAATTTTGGTGCATTTTTAACTAATTGCGATATCGGACCGAGAATTGTGAATCTAAATCATTCTAAAATCCACTTGAACTCACACAAAAAATATCATCCAAATCGGTCCAGCCGTTTAGGAGGAGTTAGTCACATAAACACGCACAGAAGAATTATACATATAAACATTATTTGAAAGATATTAATTAAAAACGCATGATTCGTCTGCATTTTTATAACATTGAAGACCCGGTTTGGCCAGTTTCGCTGAAAATCGATTTTCGACGCAAACTTACGTCATTTTTATAATAACGTTGTTAGAACAATGCAGGTGAGTATTGAGTTGAATGTTTTTAATTAATATCTTAACTAATTGCTTTATTGGACCGAATTGCGAATCTAAACCATTCTCTAATCCACTGGAACAGACACAAAAAATTTCATCAAAATCGGTCCAGCCGTTTAGGAGGGGTTTAGTCACGTACACACCCACAGAAGATTTTTATATATAAAGATTTGAACATGTATATACATATAACAGAATCACAATATTAAGTGGCAATTAATTTTTATTAATTATCATTAAAGTATTGTCACCCAAAGCAATAGTGTATAGAAAATTTCCCCTCAAATGAGTGCTTTAAAATGTGAGAAATAAACCTTTTAAAGTTTTGACACAAGTCGCCAACATGGATGTATCTGTAATTCTTTTAATTAGTTTTTATCAATTTCTATTAATTGTAATTAAATTACCGTATTGTTATCCAAAATAATCATGTATCTCAATTGAGCCCTTTAAAATGTATTTTATTAACGATTGAAAATTTGGACAAGATATATATATATAGGGTGATTGTAAATTAATAGAGGGAATTGAAAAAATACATTACTTTTATGGAAGAAATGCAAAATTATATAAAGTGTTGAATAGTTTAAAATTTACAAAAAATTTTGTCTGAAAAATATTTGGAAACTTATTGTGTATCTCGTCTTAAGGTACTTTAAAAATATTAAATACAGTAAAACGAAAACAAAATTAAACATGAATTGCTAACCCATAAAAAAAATTATGTGTTTTTAGTTATATGTAGGATATTTGTGTGTGTGGAAAATAATAGACGTGGGGAAATAACCCTACTTTATTTTATAATTTCATTTTATTGTAATCTTTTAAATATTAATTCCATACACGGATGTTAAAAAGAAGTATGTGTGTGCATTTCAGCAATGCTTGATTTACTAATAATATATTTTGATTTAATTATTTTAGATTTTTTTTATAGTCTCAGTATATATTATCCATAGATAATTTCTATAAACTAAGAGATTCCTTCCTAAATACAAAATTTAGAAACAAATCGTTGAGAAAATAAGAAATCGGATTGTCGGACAGAAATAACTTTCAGTAAGTCTGCTATATTTCATATTTTTGTAATAAATTCAAAATTCAAAAAAACAACAATGTTGGAAACGGAAAAGAACTTTTTGAACATGTGAATACCAAAAAAGATAAGTTGTGAGACTAATGGGCTCGATTCATGTAACATCATAGTCACATGACAATGACAAACGTGTTTCTAGCCAGTGGACTCATTTCATGACGGTCACATGATGAAGACAAACACGTGTTCTCCATTGAAAACTCAAAACATCTACTAATCATACTTGTTGCTCAATTTTCGGAACTTAGATAAAATTTCAAGTTTCATAATTGAATGGATATGTTCAAATGCTATGAAAAAAAATTCTTCAAAAAGAATTTTTTAAATCAAAAATAAACTTATTTATGCATATACTTTTTAAATAAAATGCACTTTAAAAGAAAGTTTCTGAAAGGAGCACAAGTCGGCAACAACGATCTCGTAAACTAATTAGATGGGGACAGAAGATAGCTTTTTTATCGTGTGACTAACGTCATATGAGTTTTTGAACTTATTAGCTAAAAACACGTAGTTATCACTATCATATGACTATGACGTCACATGATTTGAGCCCATTAATTTATAAATTCATGTGACTTCATACTCATACAATAAAAACAATCATGTGTTTCCAGTTAATCAGTTCATGCTCTTCGTTGTTGCTAACTTTTCTCTTTATAGAAACTTTCTTTTAAAAAGCACATATTTGGCAACAATAATAACGTACATAAGTAGCAAATTTAAAAGTACAAGAGTAAAATAGGATTTTTTTTAATTTTAATATTTTTTGATGAACCCTTTTTTTTAATTATATTTGAGCATCTTTTTCCAAATAGAACCACAAGTACAAGTTAGTTTGATGTCAGTTTTGAATTCTATGGAGGACATGTGATTGCCTTTACTATGAAACCGTCATGAATTGAGCCCAATAGAAAAAATTAAGCAATTGCAGGATAAAGAAGAGTCTTGGTGAATTTTTTCAATTTACAGTACCTTTAAATTTGTTTTAACAATTCACAACTTTTATCAGGAAAAATAAATGAATTTTATGAGTACCCTGTAAAGCTCTTGGAATATTTTGGAAGAAAACGTTCGATATGTATATTAGTAACTAATTCCTTTTGAAAGATATAGTGATGACGAGATAGAAGCATCGTGTTGAAAACAAAGAATTTATACTCGTATTTTAGGGATAGGAGAGCACGGTTCCTGTGCAGTTTTTTCCTGCGATAGGGAGAATTAGGGATAATTATATTAACGCCCCGCACCATAAAGCAACACGAGGGTAGACGACGACCTCATAATTTTCAACCCCCGTCAAATGATGAGGACGACACATAAGCTTACATCCCATCTTCAAACTATCACGCCACGCCAGATTTAACCTGCATCAGCCTCTCCACACGGCTTCATTTTATTTCAAAGAACAATGATTTTAAGAAAGATATAAGATGAAAGGAAATTTAAACCACTATAAGTCAAAATTCTTTAATGCAACTGTGTTTACTTCAAAAGTTTACTCTTTAAATTATTTGACATAAAATCGAAATGGAGCAGTTATCGTAATATTTCATCAAAAAGGGAATAAAAGAGTAATAGATGCAATGGAAAATTTTGTAAATCATTTCATTTGGTTTCGGTTGTAGTTATTCTATCCCATGTGTGGTCTTTGCTGCGATGAAAAATCCATATATACTACGAGTGTGACACAAAAAAACAAGACTGGTCCAATAAATCATTGTACTTATAGAATGAACTCTACGTAACAGTATCACCTTTAAAGCAGTTCCCTTCAGCATTCGCACACTTCTGCATTTGCTGCCATTGCTGGAAACAGTTCTAGAGCAATGATTTTGGAAAGCCTATTAGGAGATTTTTCTGTTTTTGCCTGCGCCTCTTCAACTAAGGTAAAATGGGTTCCCTATCAACCAGATTTAACTGTGAGAAATAAATAAAAAAAAAAGTCGCATGTGTGAAGCCAAATCAGATGAATGAAGAGGAAGCCCCATCACAGTAATGTTGTTTCTGGTCAGATCCTGCTTGACAGATAGGGCCATGTGAGCGGGTGTTTTGTCTTGGTGCAACAGCCATCGATCACTCCCCGATTCTGGCCTTTTTTTTTCCTGATTTATTCACGAAATATTTTTAGTACTTCAATGTAGTAGTGCTGATTAACAGTCTGGGTACTGATATGAGTAGGAACTTAACTCATATCACGAATTTTGACTATGTTTTTATCTGTATCGCTGACCTTGGACGCCCCACAAATTCATCATCTTCCACACTGACCCTTCCCCCTGGTAACCTCTTATACCATTCAAACACATATGCATGTGACAAAGTTTCATCTCCATAAGCCTCGGTTAATATTTGAAATGTTTTCGGGAATGCAGTCGCACTAGTTCACTCAATGACGCAGTACTCCCAACTGACGCCATCGATTAAGGCGAAACTTGCCACCTGGATAAAGGAGGTGTGTGGGATGACGCCACCAAAACAGTTGTTGCCAGCTCCACTCTGTTTTCAAGCTACACACTTAGTATCGGGGGTTTTTGTATGTCAGACCTTTCATTCAAATTCAACTATAAGAAGGCGGGAATTTAGATCAACGAAATAATTTTAAATACTTTTTTTTTTTTTTGCAAAATAGATCAAATCATGTGGTAGAACATAAGTACTTCAAATGTGTGATTCGATTCTAAGTAAAATTTCGCATTCTTATAAAATAAGATTCTTCTAATGAATTTAACCCCAAGTATTTGAACAGAACTTACTTACCCTTATACCCAGCGTTTCTTTTCAAATTTAGTGAAAGGCGCTACCCCAACTTAGTGGCCAGCCAAATGACAACTCTTCACGAGGGGGCGCGAGCAAATTGCACTTTTTTCAAATGTCAAAAACAAAATTTTATTTAATTAAATTTGTTTTCTGAGATTTATCAGTAAATTAATAAATACATTTGACATAAGAAAAATAAAATCGGCGCATATATGTATACTGATACACTTATAAATGCATCAGTCTCTCTACGCAATGTATTTTATAATTAATTTAACAGTACAAAGTGTTTTAAGAAAAGTCCGAAATAATTACCAACCGATCCCATGAGCATAATTTGTCATATACAAAATTATGTACGGGAAATTAAAAATATCTTGATAGTTTGTATCTGTTTATAATTTATTTTTTAACTGCAGAAATGGGTAAAGAATCCTCGAAACGAGCTTCCCAAAATGTCAAACGTTTTCCATGGAAGGCACGTTGAGATGAAAAGTAAGGAATAAAGAAGCAAATAATCTGAAATTAATAAATCCTTCGCAAACACAGTCAAGACCCTTTTATTGCATTCCAAAGCCGGGATGAATAATTTTATGGTTTTGTTTTCCCCATTCAAAGATCGTACTTCGGAAAGACGTGTGACGGCTCACGCGTCTTTTCTTTAACATGTCCTTTGGGTTCTTTGGGCCAGAATTAGTGGCAACTCTTTTCCAACCAAATCCAAGAAGTGAAGTGTGAATGAAAGATGCAAATGAACAAACTTTTAAATATAGGATCTTAGAGTAAGCGGAATGGCAATGTAAGGTAATGTTTGACAATTGAAGTTAGTTTGTGGCAGTTGATGGTTATTACAGTTCGTGGTTCAAATCTAAATGAGTTTTGCTTGACGTGAATAAAAGTTATTAGTGATCGAACACAGGAAACAGCCAAGATGCATACCATTGCATACAAAGACAAGATTGCTCGTTGCTCCAAGCTGCAATAAGGTAGGATTGATTATTTAATATTAGAATCGGGAATTAGGCGGTTCACTAATTGATAGTGGTCTGAATTAGATTAAGTCTTATTGTGTGTTGCGTATTTTTAACATCGTAGATTCTCTCATATTAATTATTATAATTTAATTTGTTAAAGGTTTAAGTTGAATATCTTAATAAAGTCATATTAAGATAATGTTTGATCCTAGTCCTTTCGCTAATCCTACATCTCTAGCTCACGCTGATACTTCGAGAGATGTACTTCCAAGTGGAGGAATATCACATTTTATCCAGCTGTAAGACATATCCACTATTGAATTCCAATATTTATACTTATATTCTTAAGGATAAAAAAAATCCGATTTTTTTTAACTGTTTTAAATTTTATTTCTTATACATGAATTCTCAACTGTATTACTTATATTTAATTTCCTCAAGTATTTCAAAACTAATGCTTTATATTCAAAAATGTTATAAATTCTTTTGTAACTCAAATGCATTTTAAAATTATTTAGTTTTATTACATATGTTTGAATCTATTTTCTTTAATAACATAAGAATGTATAAGATTTTAACCATCTATAACTCAGCGTTTCTCAAACTGTGGGGGTCGTGACAACTCTACAAGGGGGGGCGAGCATATTGAAAATTCGAGAACAAAAGAAATTATTTTAAAAAAATTATTAATTTACTGAATGAAAACAAACGTAATACAATATGACATAATAAAAAAATTACATACACATTTACACTGATATATTACACTTATAAATATATCAGCGCTACACAATGTGTTTTATAATTTTAATTTAACAATACTAAGTTAAAAATAAGTTCGTTAACTATCAGTGACCCTATGGTCTTGTCATACGTATAATTTAAAACAAAAATTAACACTTATCTTGGTAACTTTTGTACGGTTTATAATTAAACCTTGACTGTCGATCAAAAGTTTCGCGATTCGCTTCCAAATACCAACCGTTTTCCAGGTAGGCACACGTATGGGATGTATTGGGGGAGGGGGAGGAATAAAGAAGCAAAAATAATCTGGAATAAGTAAATCCTTCGCAAACATTGAGGAGGTCCTTTTATTGAATTCCAAAGTCTTCGGAATAAATTTACGGATAGCAGTGCACATAAAAGATCGTACTTCGGAAAGACGTATATATACGTCTGGAGAAATAAATGCTGAGTGAGACGTTTATATACACGAGGGGGGTTCTTAAAAGGTTAAAGTCGTATCGTAATTTTAACGTCAAAGTTTAGTACTATTGAATTCAGTGCATTGTTATTGTATGGGGGGGATGATGAAAAGTATGATTGAATATTGGGTCGAGAAAATTGCAACGTTGAGAAGCACTGGTCTAACTCGTTTGTAAGTATTTATTTAGAAAAAAAATGTTTTTCAATTTATGTAACCATACATAAAACAATTATAGTTCCATAAAGATATAAAGCGAAAATAAATCATCTACATTACAGGTGTCAAACTCGCGGCCCGTCCTATCGGCACACAATAATATATAATAAAATATCAGAATTTCTCTCGAAATAAGAAAGACAGTAATAGAGAAGAGATTTCAAATGTCAAGACGTAAACATGAAGTTTTTCTTTTTCTATTATTTATGTTTATTATAATCTATTATTCCAAATAAACTTATGTTTCTATGAATATTGAATTTTTTTGCTGGCCAACTAAAGTTAAACCTTGTTTGTTTTGCCCAAATTAGCCTTTGAGTTTGACATCCTTTATCTATATCAGTGGTTCTCAAACTTTTTTAACCCATGGACCCCTTTTTATAGTTAAAACTTTCCCATTGATGACTTTTTAAAGTCAAAACTTCCTCACTGACCCCTTTTTTAGTCAAAATTTGCCCACGGACCCTTTTTAAGTCAAAATTTGCCCACTGACCCTTTTTTTAAGTCAAAACTTTCCCAAAGACTCCCAAGTGAAAAAGATACATAAATGCATAGAGTAAAAATTACAAATTTTAAAAACCATTTTGTTGAAGAATTATTGTTGAAATTATAACTTTTGTTAAAAAAAAAAAGTTTAAATAATGACTTGGATAAACTTGATGAGATGCTGTTAGTGTATTTATGTCCATCTCAATGTATGTGAGTAGCTACCGCAAATCTCTATGAGCACTAGTTTCCAGTCGGATTCTTTTTTTGTGTGTGATGAGGTTTTTCTACGTCACTGAATCCACGTTCTTCCAAATTGAAAGATGAGAAAGCAGTCAACAACTTCTGCACAATAACCCATAATGCAGAATATAAAATTAGGATCTGTTTTTGTAACCAGAATTTGTGGTATCCTTGTTCAAACATTGGCTTTTGCTCCTCATCTGTGGATAGTTCAATAAGATGCTCATGTATTAGTATGCATTCATCTGTTTTGAGGATCTGAGTTAGTCCACGCGCAAAAGGGTTCAACACCCAGTCGGGAATTTCCATAAAAATAAAAATGCATCCAGTTTTTTTTTTTATTTTATATTAAATCTTGCGCATACCCCTGACATTCTTCAGAGACCCCCAAACCAATTTTAATTTTCTACGGGCCCCTGATTGAGAACCACTGATTTACATCAAAAACAAAATAAATCAACAAATTAAAACCGTGACAAATAAAAATAGAAAGTTCAAACATACCTTTGATATAATTTCCCAGTTCATTTTTTCGTGAGTGTCTGGTATGCAGAATAGGAGAAGTGGTCGCCATATAGAAAGGAAACTTAAAAAAGAAGAAAAACGCACACAAATATTTTATCTGACCGGGGGATGACAAACCACATATGCTCCACAGTTTCAATGAAACCTCTAATCTACTCTTCTCTCAACTGAAAATAATATTCCCAATAAACAAAAACGGGGGAATTTGATCATGAAAATTCTGCTGAATCATGAAATATAATTTAAGATTTAATACGCCATATTGCTGACTAAAAACATGTTCTTGATTAGTTTTTCTTCGACATATGTTTGGTATAATGAGACGTAGATTAATCTGTACATCTATTTTTTTCTTACATAATTCACAGCTACTGGGAAATATATTTCGTTCCGTTTATTAATGCTTCGTTAATGATAAATATTACAATGTGTACATTTCTCATAACTGAATATAATACAAAAGAGAAAATTGATAAGTTTGTTAGAGATAATAATTAATAGAAATATTAAAATGTTTTGTTTTATCGATTCTATTTTTTTTATTTCGAAGATGAAAAAATGCGCGTGCTAGTTATGTTATTTAATTGCAAGTATTTAAATAAATCTGCATTTTTTTATATAAATAAGGTCTACTTTAAGTAAATTAACTACTTAAAGTCAGCGGTGGCCAACCCAAATGACCTCACGGGCCACTTCGGAAGAACTTAACAATCTCACGGGCCGCATATAAATATATATATCTGTATATTAGATTTGAATCCATTACAAACATTTGTTGGAGTGAAAATTTAAAACAGACTGATATATTATTATTGTTTTCATTGTTTTTCATGTATACACAAACACACATAGATAGTATAATAATAATGCAATGATCAAATAATGTTTAATTTATTTAATTAGTGAGATATCTGTTTCTCAACTCTTTCGCTTAGTTTTTGCAAGTCGATCTCAATGCATGTGTATTTGCGTGTCGTAATTGATGTCGCAGATTTTCGTGCGTTAAGTGTGAGCACGATTTATGTTTGATAAATTTCAATTTAGAAAAAAAAAGAGATTCGCAGTAACAGAAGCAGCGTAATAAAATATAAACAGTTATGGGATTTATTTTTTACAAAAAAAAAAATCTTTAAACAAAAAAAATACTATACAAAATAGTCGAATTTTGTAAAGTTGTACAGAATCTCACGGGCCGCAAAATTATTCAAGGCGGGCCACATGCGGCCCCCGGGCTGCGGGTTAGACACTCCTGATTTAAGTGGTCAATTCCCCCCCAAAAAAAAAAACACATTTTCTTATTGCATATACCAGTTGATTCAAAATTAGTGTGACCAATTTTAAAATCATACAACTATGAATTGTGATTTTTTATTGCTTTGCTGCCAGTTATATTTTAAAAATGAAACATTTAAGTTACCATTCTAACTAGTTTTATTAGTTGGAATAAATTATGGCTCCAAAATTAGATTGTCAAACCAGAAGTGAAATTTAAAAGCTTTTGAAGGATGGTAGTTCAAAATCCTGTTATAAATAAAGCATTTAAAAATCAGAAAAGACACTTTGCTAATGGATTACTATCTAAACTTCGAAAAGAAATACAATTTGGCTGGTAATCAAAAGCTCCAGGAAAAGAATGTGGACCAAAGAAACTCCTTAGGGAAAAAGAAAAAAAAAGCTGAAAAGACTTATCAGTAGAAAATCCTCTGCCTGAAAGAACTTTAGAAAACAAACTACAGGTACAGAAATCAACAATTTGTCGTCAGATAAAGAAAATTGGCTTTAAAAAATTAGCAGATAAGTCTGTCTTCAAATGTCTGTTAAATCCGTAGAAAAACGAAAACGTTCTTGGCCTTTGTATTTAATACTATGCAAAGGTAGACACAAAGCGTGGATAACTTCTGATGAAGCACTGTTTCATCTATCGCTCACAACTGGCAAAACGAAGATACAATATATTTCACGCAAAAAACATCGCAAAGACGCAGCTGTTTTGCAAAAATCAAGTTAGTCATCAGGTGTTATGATATATATGAAAATGTCCTCCCAAGGCTTAACAAAACCATTTTTGTAGATCCAAAGGCTAAAATTTATGCTAAATACTATCAGAATAAAGTTTTTAAATACTTGATCAAAAAAAAAATAATAAACGACTTTACCTACAAAAAAACTTTGTTTTTCACAAAGATTCTGCACCAAGTTATACAGTAAAATCAAGTATAAAATGGCTGAAAAATTAAAAAATAATTTTTTTCTGCCTCATGATAAATGGCTACCTCCATCCCTTGACTATGTTACTTAAGATTATTTTTTATGGATTTACTTAAAAAACAATTAAACAGACGTGAAGTAAGAATACTCCAAGGGCCTCAAAAAGTAATCAAAAAAGAAGTTGGAAAAAATACCCTAAAAATGATCAAAACGCTCCTTTGGCTTGGCCGAAACGCTTACGCAAAGTGAACTACGCTACAGAAAACCACATTGAAAATTTCAAGTAAATAACTTAATTGGATAAAAATTTATGATGCTCTGAAATTGGTTGCATTATTTTTGAATCAACCGGTAATTAAACATAATACTAAACGGAATGCGAACATGGAAGAATTTTATTTTAATTTTCAGTTTTAAAGTTATCACACTATTTTATGTTTGTACCTCTTTACAAACGGTTGAGGAATTAGTGTGTGTGCATATAATATTACATAATATATGCACATACAATTTCAAACCTGCTGTAATACTACACTCATGTCCATAAATTAAGGATAATGAAGTTCAGCAAAGAAATAGACAGAAGCAAAACAAATTTGACTTATTTGTAAAGTCTATTTATTCAACAAAAGGTAAAGAGCAAAAAAGATGCTATATGTTTGACATAATTAATAAAAATTGCGATTTTTACTCCATGGAGCAAATTTCAAAAAATACCCTATTTACAAAAAACAGTATAACATGGTTAGTATGATGGTTAATACGGATTATGTCTCCTGGACAATGCAATACATGCCTTACAATGCCTAGGCATGCTGAGTATCAAATTATCAATCTGATCTTGGGGTATATTACACCACTTATCAAGCAATGCCCTCCGAAGTTCCGGTAGACAGGTGCGAGGGGGTTGACGGGCTGCAATTCGTCGGCCAAGCATATGCCCCACATGCTCTTTTGGATTCAAGTCCGGTGAGTATGCTGGTCAATATCCTCCGTGATATCCTCCGATTGAAGGCATTCGTCTACAATGTTTGCACGGTGAGGACGGGCGTTGTCATCCATAAACAGAAATTCAGCACCCAGGGCGCCCCGAAACAAACGTACATGTTGTTCCAGAATGACATCCCGAAAGAGATGTGACCTGTCATCGTTACACTCTGAACGTGCAGGTCAGTTCTGGAACCAAGAATAATTCCTCCCCAAACAAGCCTTCCTGCACCACCGTAACGGTGTCGTTCAATGGTGTTCTCTTGGTGGTAACGAGTAACTGGTGCTCTCCATATTAAAGTCCGGCGAGAATCAGACTGCAAACTAAACCTGGACTCGTCGGAAAACATCACACAAGACCACTGTTGTGGTGTCCACTATGCATGCTATCTACTCCGGGTTAATCGCAGGTGACAGAGTGAGTTGCGGTAAGTGGAACACATCTGACAGGCCTACGAGCATATAGACCAATGTGCCCTAAGTGTCTGTACACGATCTGCCTTGAAACTGTCGTACCAGTAGCTGAAGAGAGCTGACGAGACAGGTCTGATGCTGTGCTCCATCTGTTTCTTTTGGCAGTAACTGCCAAATATATATATACCGGTCCTCATTCGGCTTTGTAACTCGGGGGCGATCTGTGCTGTAATATCTACTCACATTACCATCCTCTTAGAATCGTTGCCAAAGCCTGGAGATGACACTCTGGGCGATTCCAAGTTCCTTGGATACTTCCAGCTGGGTATGTCCACATTCCAGTCATCCAATAATTCCACCACGTAAAAAATCATCCTTTGTGTCATAACTATGCGGTTATTGCACTGAAAGGCTTTTAAAGCGCTTGTGAACAATTTTACTTCTTTGCCACCATTCCTTATATACCCCTCTCTTACACTCTCGTCATTGTGACGTACTATTCGTGCCATCTGGTGGTTTCCTGTAATTTGCATATTCTTCTTCAAGATGTGTGTGATAATTCTGTAGATGAAATTTTTATTTTAGAGTTCAGTTTCTGTGTGATTCTAAATTATCCTTAATTTATGGACATGAGTGTAAGTCCAACATTGCAATGGGGACAGAGATAATATCGGCGTTTTTGGGTTACATTTTCATTTTCATTTCTTCTCAAGCAACAAATTGCACATTGATTTGCCAATCCCTGTTCTTTATCTAATATTTTTAAGAATTTAAATTCCTGCCTTCAATTAAAATTGTCCGCCTTCATCACACAGAAAATCCGGTATCAGAAGTATTTTAGTAGCATGGACAAATTGCATCCTCTTAAAAACACTAGCACTAATAGTCTCCCTTTAAGAGTTAAAAATAAGTGCAAACCAAAGATAGAAAGAAGAAAATATCAGCGCCCGTATAGCGTTCGGGAAAACCAGTTCAGAGATTAAGTTAAAAGGTAAATAACGCAAATATAAAGAAAAGAAAAACATTGCAAAATGTTGAAAATGTGAAAAAGTGAACAATTGATTTATTTTAACTCCTATAATATCGCATGTTTGAAAATAATTTTTTTATGTAAAACCAAAAATATTATAATTACGCAAAATTGAAAAAAAAATGTGAAACAAACAGTAAAGATATCCTACCTTAAACAATATGATTTTAAAGAGCTTCAAATTCTTGCTTTTGATATATTGAACTTCTGCGTATTTACAAACCCAATTAAATTTAACACTTGCTGGAAACTCCAATGAAAAACTGTATTTTTTTATTGTTATATAATTTCAAGATCTGTTTTCAAAACAACCTCCAAAACTTCTCTCCTTAAATGAAATGGTTGAATAAATCTAAATCGCATAACAAACATTTTGTTCTTTGAGTTTTACTTATTATTTTCGTCCAGGGTTTCAAAATATTTCCCAATATTTGTTATCCGCATATTTCGCCACAAATACTCTTATTTACATTTAACAAAAGCTATGGTTTCTCAAAACGATAACAATATAATAATAAATCAACATTTTTCAACGTGGGAAGTGTGTTTCATGGAACAATAAGTCTCTTCATAATAACTCTTTCTCCGTATCATCCAATTCCTTCTTGACGGCTCCGGTGGTTTAAAGGTTGAAGTCCGAGTCCGCTTTGAGAGAAGCCCGAGGTTGCGTGCTCGACCCAGGCTGGAGTTGATAGATTAACTGGATGCGACAATCGTAGGCATGCATGTCATATGATTATGTGGCATGTAAAGTGAGTGAATATTAACGTCGCACTGTTCAGCTACACAAGGGCTTTTGGCGACGGACCACTTAACTTTGAACCATGATCAGATGACGTGGATGACACCTGAGCTGGCACCCCTCTCCTAACTACCTCACCACACCAAATGTGGCATGTTAAAGATCCCTTGAGTGTCAAATTGACTCTGGTACTCTCTACAAAGTTAAATCACAGCAATATTTAGCATTCGACAAGAGTTTGAGTTGAACAAAATTCAAACGTCACAATTTGGTAGCGGAAGCTACAAAATGAAGCTACTACCACAAAATGAAGCCACCAATGAAATGGCTTCCAATCTTGGAGACCTGACGTGTCTGCAAAAAAGTAATTGCTAATATCCAACCAATTGAAGGGGGAGGTCTTTCTAATACAGTATTATTCAAGAGCTTATTTATTTAATCATAACTTTTCATTTAAATGTTTTTCGCATAATATTTTTATATATTCAAATTCTTATTAACTTAAATTTTAATCATATCTAAATACTTTATTAAAAAGGGCAATGGTAAATTTTGTACAGTCACCTAAATTCCAGGATAGGAGATTAGAGTCCGACGGGACTATGTGCTCCGAAAACCACCCCAACTACAGACAGTATTATTCGAATTTATTTTTTATTTTATTAACGTGATTGAGTGAGCGTTATATCTACGTTGCCCTATACAGCAATATGAAGACTATTGGATATAGGAAAACTATAGATAATTTCGAACCTCGGTCAAATGATGATATCACTAGATCTTGACAACTTTTAACTCTTGCAATTTCTAAGAGAAATGGAAATACTTTTATCTGAGAAGAGAAAAACATCACCCATATTTTTCACAAAGAAAAATTAAAGGTAGAACACACTGAGCTCCAATCTTTTGACGTATGTAGTAGCAGAATTAACCATGTGTTCACTTTTGAGACAGCTTTGTGGAAGAATGATTGAGTTCCATTACACAGCAAGCCATTTTAACACCATTTTATAAGCTTCACTTGTATATGTAACAGAATCTTTTAACTCAATTTTTACTCACTTTAAAAGGTCGGATTAATTCGAAATTTTGCTCACTTGTCCAGGACTGATGACAATACAACAATTTAATAATTTGTTCCATTGTTTGTTCCTGATCAGGATTAACGATTTCCCATTTTCAGATCTCATCCCGCATCTGGCGATTAATTTCAGATGCCATTTCCAGATTTGGCGACTAAAAGATTAAGTTACAACTTAGCTCTATTAACTATAAAAGGGTGTTTTTTAGTTTTTTAAACTATAATTTATTATTTTGCACCATAGGACTTCACAAGAATACCACACGAAACATACATAAAACATGAAGATTAATTGAAAATTAACATCTATCATATCACCTGCTGCCACAGCCATGTCGTTCCTCTCAAAAGAAAAAACCGTTTTCAAGAACTGTAGGATGCGTGTAGGCGCCACTACGCCATCTAATGAGTGTTTCCCTCTCTAACGCTAGCTAAAAAGTTCCCTCTTCCGATGTTCTTTCACAAAACTCACACTTTAATTTATATATCAATAGCATCTTGCAATACCCCAGAACCTCTTCGGTCTTTTTGTTAATGACACTATTACCGTAGACAAAAGGAATTACCCCAAGATTCTCTTTTGTTTGAAAACCGTTACGGGAAATAAAACACCAAAATTAATGTCTCAAATACTCTTTTGTCCTCTTCAAAAGAAGAAAACAAATGCAATCCAAAAATATTTTTTGATCATCATATCCCACAGAGAAAAAACACAAACCACGTCCCAGTACTCTATACATATAGAGTACGCTTTCTGACTCTTTCGATTCTTTAAGGATTAATTTCAAAAGCACAATTTTTCTTAAATTCTCTCGCATAAATCAACTTCAAAGATGAATAATAAAACTCATATTAGTAGATAACTCTGCTTTGTTAAAATCTTTATTTAGTCGACAAAAATTTGTAGCAGCACCTACGATTACCCTGTCAAAAATTGCGATTCTTTAAAATCACTCAAGCACCATGATTCGACCGTAACGAAGACCTTCGAAATTATCTTAATATATTTTGGATTTCCAAGCTTTGGCAATAAACCAATTAAAAGCGATAATAAATCTCAAGCGTGACATTTATAATCTATGACTATCATTTATAATCTCTAATTATAATTATTCATGACATTTATAATCTGTGATGCAAAGATGAATAAACAGTATGAGTATAAGATTAACAGCCCTTTTCAGGTAAGCAAATTCCCAATACAACCCGCGATCAAAAAGATAAAGTGATTGTATGTGTTTTACTTCCAAAAACAGCAAATGTCCTTTTAACCTCTAAAATCAGTGATTCTTAAGCTGTGGTCCATGGACCCCTAGGTGTCCCCAGTGCCTTTGTAGGGGTCCTCGGAGTCTCTCATGGAATGTTAAAGTTTCTCTCTTTAACACACTCTAAAAAGTATCGTGGAAAAAAATTAAAAAATGTGCCATCCTAAACTATATCACTAAATTGACCCCCGATGAAAAAATTTTGCTAGAATATGAATTTCAATTAAGTCGGGGAGAGGTGTTCAAAATTTTGGGGGTCCGCGATATCAGCCTGATACATAAAGGGGGGCATTGAAAGTTGCCTTGAGTTGTCAATTTTTTTTCCAAAAATGTTCCAAAAAAAGACACTTTTTATTGCCTATAACTAAGCATAGTACTTAAAAAATGCTAAAACAGAAGAATTTTATTTTAATTTTCCTTTTTAAAGTTTTCACACTATTTTTTATTTTATAATTCTGGAACACAAAAGCCCCTAAATGTTTGCTTTTTACAAGTACACTCTGTATACTATGAAGAATGTTTCAAATATCTTAAAAGAATTTATCTCAAACTTACAAAATAAATTTCATGTTCGTTCCTTTTTTTCAAATGGTTGAGGATTATGCACACATACTGTAAAATCCGATGTTTAACGCGCACTGTTAACTCCCAAAATAAGATCGAAATTTACGGGAGCGCGGTATACGCCGCTTATAAAAATGATAGCTTTAAAAATGAAATAAAAAGAGAGAAGAGCATATATATTAGACTTTTCAAAGATCGAAATACTGTTTGTTTTAAAGATATGACTTGCTTTATAAACTTAGAGTTGTAATTCTCGAAGTATACTATTTTTTCAAAAAAGCCTGGGATAATAAAGAGTGTTTTTTTTCCAGGTATAGAAGTTTAAGTTGGCATTACTTTCCAAGATGGCGACCGATTTAACAGCTGTCAAGTGATTTATTCTCAGTTTGGTTTGGCAATTCATCATGAATAGACTCACGCCTGAACAACGATTTTAGATTCGTCAAATGGGCCCAAAACGAGATTGCCGTTGTTCCCGATTTTCATAAGCGAATTTTGTTTAGCGATGAAGCGCACTTCTGGTTGAATGGCTACGTCAACAAACAAAACTGCCGCATTTGGAGTGAAGCTAATCCACAAGTGTAAGTCGAAACACCGTAACATCCAGAAAAACTGACTGGTGCGCTTTATGGGCTGGTGGAATCCTTCTTCAAAAACGATGAAGGCCACAACGTTACAGTCAATGGTGATCGGTATAGAGCCATGATTACTAACTTTTTCATTCCTGAATTGAACAATCATGATGTCCAGGAGCTGTGGTTCCAACAAGACGGCGCAACATGTCACACAGCTCGTGCCACAATCGATTTATTGAAAGACACGTTTGGTGACCGTCTAATTTCACGTTTTGGACCTGTGAATTGGCCTCCAAGATGTTGTGATTTAACACCGCTAGACTATTTTCTGTGGGGCTATGTAAAGTCATTAGTCTATGCGGATAAGCCACAAACGCTTGACCATTTGGAAGACAACATTCGCCATGTTATTGCCGATATACGGAAAAAGTCATCGAAAATTGGACGTCCAGATTGGACTACATCCGAGCCAGCCGTGGCAGTCCTATGCCAGAAATCATATTTAAAATGTAATGCCACAAGATTATCTTTCGAATAAAAAAAATTCATGTCAATCCAATAATACATCGTCGTTTTATTGCAATTTAAAGTTCTATACCTCTAAAAAAACACCCTTTACCTTGAAAAAATTACTTAAAAACATAAGAGCTCTACATACGTGCATTTCAGATTCCTTCGTAAGAAGTCGGGTGCTAGTTATGAGGTGTAGTTATCCAAAAATTTAAAAATGCAACTTGAAAGTAGAAGTGTGCGTTATACGCCGGATTTTGTGGTAACTTGGAACAAGGTATAATACTAAGTATTACAATGCAATGGGGACAGATATAATATCCGCTTTTTTGGATTATTTTTCCTTTTTCATTTCTTCTTAATAAATTGCGCATTGTCTTACCAATCCCTGTTCTTTATCGAACATTTTTAAGAACCTTAATTCCTGCCTTCAATGAAAAATTCCCACCTTCACCGCAAAGAAAATCCCGTATGAGAGAAGTATTTTAATACCACGAACAAAATACATCTCTTAAAACACTAGCACTAATAATCTCACTATAAGAATTAAAAATATGTACAAATCAAAGATAGAAAGAAGAAAGTATTTGGCTTGTACAGCGTACTGACAAACCGGTTGTGGCCAGCTTTCGTACGGTGTACGGGCAAACCAGTTAAGGGGTTAATCAAAAAACCATCCAAATTCTTAGATTTTTAAAATCTTTCTGCTAAATAATACTTTTTTAAAAAAGCTTCACAATATCTCTCAACTTTTTATTTAAAGCAGATGTACATTCATTCAAAACCATTTTCATTCATTTGTCCAGGATGGTGGCAGCAGATGACTCCAATTATTTAAATTATAACTGATATAATAGCAGACAAGAACGAACAGATGACTACAAGAAGACAAATTGACGTATACTCACAAATAAATATTAGAACGGATTATTTACTTACAATAGTGCAAAATATACTCGTTTCAAACAAGCTTAACGATGATCCAAAAACGGCTGTCTAGAACAGTTCCACTCTGAGGAACTCAGACATATAAAGTCTCTCTCTTTCCTCACAGTCAACGCACAAGCAAATTTCTTTTATGAACTGACTCGACTTTTGTTTCCAAGGTCCGTTGATTAGCCTCATGGAAACTTCTGGAAGGTTTGATTCTAGAGCTTTCTCGATGATTCCTTGGCAACAATTTTTTTCACCGAATTTGTCCCTAAGGAGGATGAAAACGTCAATGCGGGATCCCTAGGGATTTGTGAACTTTGCCTGTAAAATCCAGCCATTCCACAAGGAAAACTTCCACTACTTCAGGGAAAACAACACAATTGGCGTGTCTCAATATAAACAACAAAAATGCTCTTCACACACACAGGAAATGGCACAGCTTGTTGTGAGTTATATGGACCAGGAGATTCTGAGTGGAGGGAAGCCTAGTTGTCACACCCGCTCAGACCCCACGTGGTCTATCTCGACGAAAACCATGTGTAAAGACCGTATCACACGTATATTTTTCATGCAATTTTTTCGTCCAATTTTTGGCCGAATCTGAGGGGGAAGGGTTGCCGTAAACACAACTACGTGCTCTGACGTCAGCCGCACTCTATCTCCACATTGAAAAATTACTCGCCGATTTTTCTGCTTTGGAAAACGAATATCCAAAATTATTTCTTTCATTTCGCTTGCGCTTTTGTTGATGGTTGTAAACAGAAATAGAGCACCATTCTATTTAAAATATTATACGCCGTTAAAATATTATACACCATTAAAATATTATACGGAATATCTGAAGTGTTAGACGAAACCGAAGCCACCATCTTGTTTATGACGTAGGGCGAAGAAGAACCCCATTGGCTGGAATTTCAAGCAATTTTTATTTGGAACAACTTTTTGAGCTCGCTAGCAAAAAATTGTTCTAAAGTGGTTGCTATGGAAACTGAGTAAAAATTGCACGAATTGGTCAAAAAAATTGCTTGAAACGTTTACGTGTGATACGGCCTTTACAGATTCTACCTCAGCCTTAATCATGAACTTGGCTTCGGCATAACTAGGTGCACTGTTGTTTACTACGATTTTTTTTCCGGAATATCTCAGTCTAATATTTTAACTTGATAATCTAATTTGTTAAATCTTATTAAATTTTACTCTCCCCGATAGTATCCCAAGCTTGTAGCGCTGGGGGAGCTTGCGCGCTCTGACCACCCTGGGAGCTATGTTTTGGCGGTAGTTTAACTACCGGTAGGGTCACCCAAGCCGGACAGGTCCTCGTAGGGTAGGAGCCAGACTAAAAGGGATACCACCTCTTCGGGCTAAGTCAGTCTTCTTCCTTCGGGGCCCAAGACCTTCGGGTCATTAGAAGCTGCTCCTTTCTCTTTACTATGAATCCGTCTTTACCTGTTGAGGATACTGCATCGCGCCCATCGCGCAGGTTATCAAGGGGCGTGACCGAGGTTTAGGCAGAGGGCCTCGGTTGACAAGTGAATTACGGTCTGCAACTGGATCTCTGAAGATTCTTCAGTGTAACATAAATGGACTTTCTACCCCGGCAACGAGAACTAAATTGGAGCAATTGATTGACATTGCAGACAGGAATGGTGTTCAGATAGTTGCCCTTCAGGAAACTAAATTAAGTGAGCACACTAATATTAAACTAAAAAATGTTAGTATTTATCGTACGGACAGACCCTACGGAAGTGGAGTAGGATTGGCCTTTCTCGTTAGAGACGTTAACTATAAGAAAATCACATTACCCTCTACTGACTCTGACTTAGAGATGCAGGGTATCTCCATTACTTGGAAAAGGAGAGTGATTAACATTTTTAATCTTTATCATCCCCCTAACCAAGGCCATCTTCCAGCAGAAATTTTTGACTGCTCAGACAAAAACACCATATTTCTTGGTGATTTGAATGCCAAACAATGATCTGTTAAACGCTGATGATGATCGAGCTCTTATTTTTCTGAACTCTGGTTTACCAACTCACACGTCTTTCAGCTACGGTACTTCTGAGGCCTTAGACATCACACTTGTTAGCCCTGAACTCCATCCACATTGTGATTGGGGCATCCTTAACAGCATTGGCAGTGACCACCTTCCTATCCTCATTAATGTTCAGATTAATAGAAAAACCGTGACTTCCCATAAGAAATTCTGGAACTTTAAGAAGGCAAATTGGGATTAATTTCAAAGAATTACAGAAGGTTCCTTTGATAAAAGGACCACTATGTACAATCTAGAACAGGAGTGGCACAGTTTTAAACAAGTTATTATTCATGTCTCAAAGCAATCCATGCTTAGAGGCAACTTTAAACATCTGAAGTCTTATTTGCAACACAAGGATCCTGGGCTGAGAACTCTTATTCTTAAGAGGAATGCCTTACACAGAAAGCTCATCCTGACTGGGGATCGGGAGGATAAAGTTGAGCTTAACAAACTCAATGCTAGCATTAAACAGTTATACATTAAACTTAAGAGGGAAGCCTGGACTGGTCTGTGCAGTAACATTGATGCCAAAACTCCAAACACAAAATTATGGAAACTTGCTCAATCACTCAGTTATAATCAGCCACAAAACATGCCATGCAACACTGTTCTGACTTCGGATGGCAAGGCCGTTCCAGATGATAAAACTGCAGCTAATGTATTGGGAGAATTCTATAAAGGTGTGGGCAATTTGAAGTTTAACCCAAATGATGTTATTTTAAAAAACAGGTCTAAAAGAATGATCCATAATTGTCGTACTTCTAGCTTTGGTAACCACATTTTTATTAACAAGTTTACCTTGAGGGAACTTAACTTTGCTCTCAGGGCTATGGATCTTCGTAAACCTCCAGGCCCTGATGGCATTCATGGATTCATGATTGGCCCTCTGGGACCTCATGGCATGCAGAAACTTTTGGATATATTCAACTTTTCTTGGAAAATTGGTCGTCTTCCACGCGATTGGAAGAGAGCAATTATTATTCCTATTATAAAACCAGGAAAGGACACTAGTACCTCTGCGAGCTATAGACCCATTGCGTTGACCTCTTTTGTTTGTAAACTCATGGAGAAGCTTGTTCTTGCCAGGCTGAATGTTCACTTAAACATCAACGGCTTGCTTCCAAGTGAGCAGTATGGTTACAGCATTGGGGCGGTTGATCAGATCTTGTATTTTTGCCAGAGAATTCGGGACGCACAGAATAAGAAACCCACCAACCACACAGTTGCAGCCCTATTGGATATGTCCTGGGCATTTGACAGAGTTTGGCGCCAACTTTTGATTACCAAACTCCATAATTATTTTAGTAGAGGCAGAGCCCTTCCCTGGATATCGGACTTCCTCTGGGATAGATCCTTTCGAGTAAAATACAATAACTGCTTGTCTGATCCTTTCGCCATCAGGCAGGGTGTACCTCAGGGTTCGGTGTTGAGTCCCGTCTTTTCTCTCTACATTACCGGTATTGAGAAAGTGTTAGCTAAACACTGTGAAGTCGGAATCTTCGCTGATGATATCATTGTCTGGTCTTCCGGTTCCGACGTCGGCGAAAATGAGCTTAAACTCAACCGTGCCATGGAGGAAGCCCACTCCTTCGCGAAGATGCATAAGCTTATATTTAATGCTTCTAAATCTCTGACCACCTTTTTCTCAACCAATAGACATCTTTTCAACTATCAACCTAAGATCTCCATGAATGGAATCCAGTTGTGTTACGTTAAAAATGCTAAGTATCTCGGATACACTTTAGATCAAGAGATTACAAGCAATAAACATATTGAAGGCCAAGTGATTAAGGCAAGAAAGAGACTTAATGTCCTCAAATTTATGTTTCGTCGGGACTGGGGAGAGGAGGCCAGCACTCTCCGTACTACATTTATCTCCCTCATCAGATCAGTGTTGGAATTTGGCATCCCAATCTACTCCTGTGCTTCGGACATCAATCTAAATAAACTTGAAAGAGTGCAGCTTTGTGCTGCCAGAATAATTACTGGACTTCGATACAATTGTCAAAACGACATTGTGCTCTTCGAGAGCAACTTGCCTTCCCTTTCAAAAAGAAGACTATCTAGCCTTACAAGGTATTTTAATAAGCTATACAGCTACAATGAACAACACGGGACTTCTGCCTACCTACATGCATGGATTAACAATAGACGATTGATGAAACATAGCCCCTTTTCGTACGCAAGGACATTGAACTTACCTTCCTCTGATGTGGAACCTCACTCTCTGAGTTTCCCAGGAGCTGGTTTGGAACTCGATGGAATTTATTTTCATGATCAGCTTTTGACTAGTGTGACTAAGAGCTCTGAGATACCGGCCCTAGTTAACCAACTGGCTCTGGAGACTATCAATGGAATCCCACAATCTTCCTTGAAAATCTATACAGACGGAAGCAGGGGTGAGAAAGGCATTTCAGGAAGTGGAGTGTACATTCCTACTCCCTCTGGGGCCTTAGAATTTAAAATTAAAAACCCGAATTACTGTTCAGTTTTTAGATCAGAATTTATAGCTATCAGGAGGGGCCTGCAGTGTGCTGCTCAGTTGGAGGATCGTTTCCAGGAAATATGGATTTTGACTGACAGTCGAGCCTCGATTCAGCATCTCGCTAATTGGGGTGACATTGGTGATCAGACTAGTCTGGACATACTGAGTCTTCTTCGTGATCTTTCTTCAGGACATAGTATACATATTCCCTTCGCATGTTGGCATAGAGGGTAACGAAAGAGCTGACTTTTTGGCTAGGACTGCTGCTGTTGAGGGTGTGAGTCCAAGAGGGAATCTCACATTTTCTGAGATTTCCACAATTTCTAAATTGGAGCTCAACCGACAAATTAAAACTCCACCCAGTCATGCATGGTACTTTGCTAAATGTCCAGGCGAGTGCTTTAGACTCAGTAGTAGACCTCTACAATCTACTTATTCTAGATTTTTGAGCGGACACACAAGAGCTCTCAGGTTCTCTAATGGACAAAAGAATTTTCCGGAATGCCACTGGTGTTCTTCCGGAGAGGCCTCGCCTAATCATATTTTACTTTGTTTGGGTTTTAAAAAGGACAAGGTCCTTTAAGACCCAATGCTGTTTTTAGATTTTTTACAGTTTTTCGGATTCATGGGAATTGTCTAGCCCTGCTGGGCAGTACCGAGATTAGTCAAAAAAAAGTTTTATTTCATTGAAGTTTATCTAATGTTACCAACAAATCCTGGAAAAGGCACCCTAGGACTCAAGAATTATTTGAATAACACCACACACATGCACCAGTATTATTTTTTGCAGCTATTCTTTTTTAAAAGAACTCTCCTATATTTTCACCGTTATTTCTTGTATTTAGAAGGTGCAGAAGCACAAGTATTGGTACCCTCACCTCTAAAGACGGGGATATATATTCTTCGAGTATTTTTTCAGGATGAAGATTAAGGATTTCAAACACAGTATCTTTCTCGATGCTGTTCTAGTCTCTAGTATTATGTTCTTCTAGTATTATTTTGCTTTTGATATCCCTGGTTTTCGAATAATTTGTCGTGGTCCTTCGATCGCGGGTGTGAGAAGGTTCGCGCGCGAATAAGAATCATACATGTCTCAATTTAAACATCTTTATTTCCCTTTTCCACTTATTAGACTTTATTAACCCTCTGAGTGGATGACCCGCTAATTGAATTTCACTTCGAAAGTGGTCTACTTTTTCAAAGCTAGTGGTAGCGAAAATGTTTCAGATGAATTTCGCGAACTGCTTCGAAAGCGTACCGCAGTTTTATGCCTTTCCCCCCTTAAAACTGCGGGAGGTCCTCAAATGGTTTTGCAGGGGATGATTTTATTGCTTTTCGGTTTCTGTGTTGTTCGAAAGGGGAGGTTTCTGATTTACAGCTGTGGCCTAGGGCGAGGATTGTGAAATGGACATTTTCTCCACTTCACGGCCAACAGAAACTTCTCCCAATTTATTGCAAATATATATTTCATATATTTGGAAAACTTGCACAATTTCTGATCTAAAAACCAATTAGGTTTTAAGAAATTTTAATTTTCTGATTTTTGATTTTAAATTCGGTTTCATTTTAAAGCATTTTTGAATTCCTAGATTGAATTCATTAAAAATATTTTTTTAACACAATGCATTATTTCGTGTGAACTGTCTATTAACTGTAATTTTAATTTCTAAAATCCTTTCTGTTTGCTTATGTTTTTAAGTTTTTGAGTTTTCTCACATTTACTTAATTAAGATTGATTTAAAGACCAATTTATTTTTTGACACATAGTTTATATAATTTAAAAGCTCTTTACTTTGTTTATATTATTTTTTTCCTTTTGAAAAATGCCATGACCAAAATGTACGCAGGCTACTGTGATAAATAATACTTGAAAGAGATGGAATATGACTGAAAATGGTAAATCTAAAATCCAGCTTTCATGTGATATTACAATTAGACTACAGAATGCAAATGTTGCAGAATGAACTAAATATTTCCCTGACGTACCACAAACTACATTATAATAAATATATTGTAGTACTACATTACAGTATTTTAAAGTCATGCAACAAAAACTTAAACTTGCTTACCTGCCACGATGGGGAACTGAGAAAAAAATATATTATTTACAATCTTGGTGATTTCTGGATTACGTTTGTATCGCTACTATTTTCTGTATAAATATTTTGCATTTAAAACTCTTGAGAATATATAAGGTTCTGATAAAACGGAATAATTGATCAAATTAACAATTGTTATCAATATTATGTCGAAGAAAATTTTGAATTAGAAAAGATATTTTCAGTCATATTTATTTCAAGTAGAATTTTCATGTAGAACATAAGTTGGACAGTAACATATTAAAAATTAAAGCTTTACAGGCATTGAATTTTTTTATGCCTTTACAAATTTTAAATGTGTTTTTCTCAGATTTTTAATTTTGAAGATGAGAGTGTATTCTAATCCCTTAGGCGTTTTTCCTGTTCAAGATAGAGTCGTGAAATATCTTGTAAATATTCCCTAACATATTTTCTAGTAATTTGCTTCTAAAATCTAAGTATTTCTTTTCCCTTAATTTTTTATACAAATATTTTATCCCAGTTTTTGATGTTTCACGACTAAATCGTAAATATAAGAAACAACAGTCAAATATCACGGGTGCAGACGGCGCTCGCTGATATACGAGTGAGAAAATTACAGCAGCATAAAATGCGACCTCGTTTGAATTATATCTAATGTGCATATTTGGAACTGTTTAGCGTACTCGAATTAACTCAAGTGCACACGTCAAGGGTTTATATTGCATTCTAAGTCAACACGGTGGCTACTGACGAGCGACTACGTAATTTTGAACCGCGGTTAAGTGACGAGGATGATACCTGAGCTGATAACTCCCCTTCCAAACTTCCACATCACACCAACGTGAGGACTTTTGACGTCGATGTGGTTAACGTGCATCAGCTCCTCCAACGCTAAACTTTTGTGGTACCAGGGCTCGAACACTGGACACGAGTTCATAACCACGACCATCAGGCTACCGTGGCCGCAAAAGAAAAGAGCAAGTTTGAAAGAAATGTAATGGAGAAGTATATTTGAAGAAATAACTTCAAAACTTAACGAAAAACCAAAATATCAAAATTTATTTTAGGAATAATAGTGAATATAACTTCGTACACCTAAAACCACTTTATGCAGTGTATTTTGAAAGTGAACGTTTCCCCTTTTAGAGAAACTTACTATAATTATGTCAAATTCCTTTCATTTTGCTCTAAGGGGATCCCCGAAACAATGTAATTTTTTTGATACACAAAATTACTTATGGTTGAATCTAATACAAATCCCTACAAAATGAATGAAAACCCTTTTTATCATATAAATTGTGTTTGAATAGGAGATGGTTAGTTAATAAGAACATTTAAAACGTGTCGGCAATCTATGGACCTGTGGCACGTGGTACAATTCTTAGTGGCACTCAGCACTACTCTACAAATTTGTCAATTCTGAGTGGATGGAAGTTGATAATAGACCTTATTTGACAAACATCTTCTGAGTTATGGACATTTATGGAACTACAAAATAATCTGAAAGATAATTCTAAGGATAAATTTACAGCTATTTTGTAAATAATTGAATGTTATTGCTAGGGGATTTAATTGTTGAAAAAGAAAATTGTATGTACTCTGCTTTCCACTCATGATTCGGCATATCAAAGTAAAAAATCTTTCCTAATATGAAAATATTTCGACTCCGCAAAGAAATTGTTTAACAACTGAATGCTCAGAATCGTGTCACGCATTATACCCCCTGGTTTTGCGATATGAAAGAAGAGTGGTGAAAGAGTTAATTCGCATTACAATTTTTATTTAACTGTAATGAAGGGAATAATTTATATTTCACTTTGTCTATTTCTTATTTAAATAAATATGTTGGAAACATACATTTTTAATTTTTTTTATCTTTGTTGAAGAAATAGTAACATTTTATATTGTTTATTTTTTAGTTAATAAATGTATTTTATTGATCCATAATTAATATAAAATAAAACTGTAAATCTAAATTATTTACCTCTATTCTTTAAATCTGCAAATATTACCGTAAAAATCGAAGGATTTCAAAAATTACCTACTATGTGGCACGCTGAATGATACTGACAGATTAGCTTGGCACGTCTTAGCTACACAGTTGCCGCCCCTGATTTAAAATGTTGTGAGTAAGATAACCATTATATTTTTAAAATTTTATAAATATACAAAAGGAGAGTATTTTGGCAATACATGTTTTAAAAGGAGTAAAGTTTACGAGAATGAAATATAAAATTGAGTTAAAATTATTGGTACTCTATCAACCGTACTTCTTATATATATATATATATATATATATAAGAAGTACGGTCGATAGAGTACCGTAGTTACTGCCAACTTCGTGACAAAATGATTGGAAATTAAGTTCACAATTCATTGTTATTAAAATATATAAAATTTTACATGACTTATTTTTGTATTTGTTATTTTTATATTCCTTACTGAAAGCAACAAATGGGAGTTCATTACCTGCCAAAACTGCAGAGGCCTGGTTGTTTACTCCACAAGCTCCTACCTTATGCTTACTCTGCCCTACTAAGTAAAAAATGCCGTCTTCTGCTCGTCAAGATCATGGAATTGCAGATATTGTTTTCCATATATTTTAAATATTAGTTTTCTAACTTCTACATCAGCCTTTTAATAGTCTACACTCCTGCAAAGAAGTCTGAATTCAAAACTATAAAAACTTATTATTCCCAACAATGTCATTTATACCTTTATTTTTTATAATCTATGAATGCGTTAAACTATTAATTTGTTATCGCGACTATATATTTAATATTAAATGCGAAAAAAAAATGAATAAGTTTCAAACTGAAACTTAAATTGAATTTTTCAAAAATTGTCATCGATATTCTCATAACTTTTACATATTGTCATTTTAGCATATCACACATCTATCTTCTATGCAAAAATCTATTATAAGTTCATCAAATGTTTCAGCATATTTTTACTCATAACATGAAGTTTTCAACCACATTGTGAGGCCGCGGTAGCCTAATGGTCAAAGTAACGGACTCGTAGCTGGTGTGTCATGAGTTCGACCCCAGCACCACTGAAGATCCGCCGTGTAAGGGTGCGATGCTCAAACGTCATCCTTGTCACTTGACCATGGTTTAAAATTACGAGGTCCGTCGCCAAGGAAGTGAATATTAACGTCGCACTGTTCAGCAACACGAGGGCTTTTAGTGATGGACCTCGTAATTTTGAAGCATGGTCAAATGACGAGGGCGACACCTGAGCTGGCACCCCCTCTCCTAACTACCACACCAACGAGAGGACATTTCAGCTCTCGATAGATTTAACGTGCATCGCTGCCCTACGCGGCGGGTCTTTTGTGGCACGAACACGAGACATGCCAACCATGATTCGATACCTTGACCACCTGGTACCCCAGCCACAGGTCCATCGCCAAAAAACCTCAAGTAGTTGAGTAGAGAAGAGAGAGTGCGACTTTAATATCCCCTCACTTAATTAAATTATATGAAATTTAAGGAATACTTGAAAAAATATTAGAAGTCGAATATATATATATATATATATATATATATATATATATATATATATATATATATACACTGCTGGGACAATTGCTAAGGACAGATAACACTATCATCCATAGCAACCACAAAATGAAAGGAAGCAAAATGTGGAAAATTAGAATAAGTGCGGGATATTAGTAAGAAGAAGTATGAGTATGCAAACTTTTTTTCCACGTCTGTTCATCACGTGATAGCGTTCATAAGAGCTTTAAAGGTTTTGACGCGTGTGGACAGTTGTTGTTTCAAGTCAAAGTTTTACAGGAAAGATTTAATAGACGAACTTAAAATTTTTGGCATGTCTTCCCGACATCACATAGATGATTTTATGCGTTGCCAAATTATTGGAAAGATCGAAGAAGGGCGAAAAATAACAGATGTTGCCAGGGTGTTCGACATCGCTCACAGCGTTGTTTCACGGCTGTGGAAGTCATTTAAAACTACTCGAATGTGTAATAGACGGTACGGGGGAGGCCGTGTTAGAAGTACGACGCCTGCAGAAGACAGATATATCGTCCTATCAGCAAAAAGGAACAGGCGCACCACAGCTCAGCAGGTGGCAAATGAGTTTCTTGCTGCCTCAGGAAAGCAGATCTCCCGAAAAACTGTTGTCAGACGTTTGAGGGGAGGAGGACTATACGCACGCAGACCTGTTGTGTGTGTCCCATTGACCAGACAGCACCGTACTGCCCGTTTGCAATGGTGTCGTGAGCATCACAATTGGACTGAACAGGACTGGGCATGCGTACTATTCTCAGATGAGAGTAGGTTTAGTCTGTCATCGGATTGTAGACGCCAACTGATCTGGCGCGAGAGTGGTACTGCTTATCGTCCAGAAAATATCCAGGAAAAGGACCGATATCCGACATGCAGTATCATGGTGTGGGCCGGCATCATGTTCAATGGCCTCACGCGCCTACATGTGGTTGCGAATGGGACTATGACGGGCCAACGATACATTGATGAAGTTCTACTTCCTCATGTTCGTCTTTTCCGTGGTGCTGTCGGTGATAAATTTGTTTTTATGGATGACAACGCAACATGTCATCGAACACTCGCTGTTCAGGATTGTCTAGACAGTGAGGGTATTCAACGTCTCGTATGGCCAGCACGTTCTCCAGATCTAAACCCCATTGAAAATTTGTGGGATGCTTTGGGAAGGCAAGTTGCTGGTCGAAACTATCCTCCGACAAACAAGAACACCCTCATCCGTGCACTCACAGAGGAATGGGATAAATTGCCTCAACAGCTGCTGGATAATGTTGTGCAAAGTATGGTGCGACGTGTGGAATGTTGCATCACACTCCACGGTGGACATATCCCGTACTGATATCTTTCTTTAAGGTGCCTGCTGACTTTTAGATGCATTGTTCCATTTCTCCGTACGCAGATCAAATGAACATTTTTTTCCTTTATATGTTTCACAGCTTTTGTACTTTCCAGAACAATACATATTCTTTATTCTAATGTCTGAACAGTGTGGCAACTATATTTTATCCTACTAGGCCTCATGTCTCGCTTAATGTTATGCTACATAGCAATTTGTGATCCGTCCTTAGCAATTGTCCAGCAGTATATATATATATATATATATATATATATATATATATTAAAAAATTAATCTAATGATAATTTTAAATATCCAAAGAATTATTAGTATTTATGGTAAATATATGTTTTTCAACTGAGTATTTGAGACACGCATAAATATCTTTTTCGAAATTTCAATGTAGAATTTCAGTGGAGCTAATACAAAATTCCTAGTTTTGCATGGTTAAGATTATAAAAATGTCCAAATTTTTTAATAACCTTTTCTTCAGTCAACCACTAATGGAACATGAATGATGAGGGATTATGCATAAATATATATATTTTTTAACTTGAATTTAAAAAGGATCTTTATATTTATTTATATGCGCAAATGTTAACTGTAAATTTGTCCAGATGCTTTTAAATACTCTTTATTTGAAGATTCAAGCTAAAAATATAAACTTGAAGTTAAAGTTCTCTTTGAATGAAATTAATGTTCAGACATTCAAAATTCAAATATAATTTGTTATCTGAACAATACAAAACAAGGGATTCTATGTAAGATGCCCTGAATATCTGGCTTTAAAATTATGAAAAACTAAAAGATTTAAATAGGGTTTTTTTAACAATACATATGAATTTTTTGCAAATAATGTAATACAGAAACTTAAAAATTATTCATGTTTAGAAGTGTCCGAAATTTTAAAAGATTTTAAATTTTGAACCTTTTTTTTTATTTTTTTGACACATAACAAAATAATCATTTTTAAAAAAAAATCCCTGAAAGTATTGATTAAAATAAGAAAAATGAAACAGTAAATTATCCTCAATGTTTTAATATACAATTTGAATTTAAATACTACAGATATTTTTTAAAAACTTAGACATACATTATAAAAACTTAATTCCATTTGAAAATTGTAAGGTAAAGAAAAAAATGAGAATTCTCAACTCGTTGACTTGCAATTATTTCCGTACACTTTAGGGTTTAAAGAAATTCTTCCCAGTTTTTTACGATTGCTACAGGAACCGGTCTCCCTGTGAGCCATAAAACTTCCCCTCAATGCTCATTGTGTCTCCCCGACCGTCTCTAATTATCTTTCAAGATACTAAACCTTTAAAGGGGGGAGAAGAATTCGGAAAAACACGACTTTATCGTTTTTGAACACATTACTTGAGGAGGAAAAAATCAGTTTGGTTTATTTTTGGTGAGTCCCCGGCCTTACGAAAAATTCAGTTCCGTTTTCGAAGCCTCTCTAGTGGGGCGGAAAAATCCGTGCTGTGCGGTTGGAGGGTTAAAAACCTAAGAATGCTCTGTAATAACTAAACCGTAGGAGCAATCAAACTTATTAAACTAACGATAATATAAATATAAACACATCTATTCTCCCTAGCTCTCTTGCTCCAACACTTAATCTTTCCTCCTTGGATTAGCAATACTAAAGGCGAACACCGGTCGCTCCCTCTTTATTTTCTTCTTATACTCAATTTTCAACCATCGTCCCACTTACTCCGTGTGACTAGCACTGAAATAGAAGCTTGCATTTGTGGGAACCCCCCTGGGTTCCACCCTGGACACTAAGATTAATTTGAGGCAAAGAATGACCAGACGTCATTTGTATAACAGTAACTTATATTTATTCACTTGGTTCAAATATCAAAATTCTAATAACAAATAGTAAGCTATATGTCTACGTCAAAAAGGGATTTATCTTTAATATTAAATTAAGTTACGAAATATGAGATTAATCAATAACTACGCGCAATATCAAAAAGGTTTACCGGAATAAGAGGTCTGAGAAATACACGCAACTTGAATTATAAGCTTTCATTAAACTTGAACTAATTTTATTAAACTAATGATTGTGTGTGTGTGTGTGATAAGCGGTACTAATCTAGAATATATCACCTGTGGTATTTATGATCTCTCCAGGTATATTAACCTCCTAAGGCTCCTTCGCTGAATAATATCAGAAATGCTCGAATATCGTAATCCAATTGAATCCTATAAATCTTGTCATTACTGCGGCTGGCTCAATAGCCTTCTTCGCTAACTTACAACGCTCTCCTTAAATACCTTATCTACTTTACATATCCCATCTTCTTCTTTTAGAGGTCATTGGAAATATACGCGAATTTACAATCCCCAAAGATGCCTAAAAATATTAGTGGAAAGGTTCCGTAAAGATTCGTCACGCATTAACATAAAATTAAGTCATCTCTACGGAAAGTGGTTTTCAACTAAAATCACAGTTAAAAAGAGTATTTTATCCAAAAGGACTAGTAGAAGGCCAAATAGAACCCTCCCTCTCCCGTTGCAAATTTACTTTTTAAGAATATATATAACTAAACAGGAGTGGCCAACCTTTTTGGGAAGAGTGCAACTATTTGATAAAAGAATAACTATGCGTGCCACTTCCAACTTTTCCAACAAACAAATATAGAAAATTGAAAAAATTTTACTTATAAGTTTATTACGGGATTTTTAAGCAAATGGCACATTTTTTTAATGCGAGTCTATATATGTAGTCGATATTTAAAAATAATATAATAAATAATCGGTATAAAATAAAAATGAGTAACTTGAATCATTTAATTCAAAACAATTATTAAACGCTAGTAGTTAAAATATACCGGTTCTGGAACAGTGGAGCCGGTGGAGCCGGTGGCGCCAGGAGGTTGAGGCGCATGCAAACAAAAGAGGGTGGAAGTCCCCCCGGATCTGAACCGGGAAGATGGTTTGTGATTGATAAGGGTTTCGGGGATCTGTACTGATAAGAAATGCACACTTTTAGCGATAACGAGTTGAATTCTGATATAGTTTTAATTAAATGATTATATGATTTTTTTTAATTACGTCATTGGAAGCAAATTTTAATTGGGATAAAGAGTCGAATTTTTCTGTACATATGATTATTTTTATATAATTCCGTATATAAATCTATTTCTGAAAATCATGATATACGTGTTGAATGATTATTTGTTATATTTCAAATTTGATGCTTTGTGCTTGTGATTTCTGAAACAGAGGATTGAAAATTAGGCAAACGAAAGGGAGTGGAAATTCCCCGGTCTGAACCGGGAGGATGGTACCCCTCCGGGCTCTGATAAGGGTTTCGGGGCTCTGTAAATGGGTGCTAGAAATGCATGTTTTTAGAGATAACAAGTTATATTCTTATATAGTTTTAACTAAATGGGTAGAATTTCTGATTTTTTAAGTACGTCATTGGAAGCAAATTTTAATTAGGATAAAGGGTCAAACTTTTCTGTACATATAAATATTTGTATATAATTCTGATAAAGTCTATTTCTGAAAATTATAATATACGTGTAGAATTATTGTTTATTACATTTCAAATTTGATACTTTGTGCATAACTAAAATATATTTTTCATTGATTTTGCATGTATTTTTATAATTCTGAGATAACTTAAAAATACTATGCTTATATAAAGTAAAAGTTCTGCATATGTTTTTTCGTTTGCAAAGTAGTTTCCCTTTACATGAAACATCCCTTTCCTATGATAATATATGCGGACCTTGTAATTCTGGTAAAACTTTCTTTGTTAGACGAATCTTAGAAATAAAATTAATTAATTCTTTTCCTCCCAAAATTATTTGGCGTTATGGAATTTATCCAAAATTGTTTGATAAGATATCTGACATAGAATTTCACGAAGGCATGCCTTTCGATGTAGAAGATATTACTAATGCTTTCGTAATAATAGATGACTTAATGAATGAAGTAGGAGATGACAAAAGAACTTTCAAACTTGTTCACGAAAGGAAGCCATCATAGAGATATTTCCGTAATAATTATTTTACAAAATATTTTTTTTGCAATGAAAAACAAATTATAGGAATATTTTTTTAAATACTTCCTACCTAAGTTGTTTTAAAATGTTAGAGACAAGCAATAGATCTCTTGTCTAGCAAGACAAATGTATCCATCTCAATCGAAATTTATGATTGGAAAACTATACGAAATACAAATGCTACAAATTTGACTATCCACTTTGTGAGAGATAGAAAATAAAACCTTCGTTCGAATCATTTAAGGACTTTTTCAAAAGAAAAAGAATTTTCATAGAGTTTTGTTGAATAAATATCTCAGAACAAAAACATTGTATGCAAAACCTTTGTCATGGATAGAATATTAAGTGCGGTTTGTGTTCTTCAACATTTGTTTTTAATGTTTAGTCTGTTTCCTTCTTGTTCCTTACACTTAAATATATTAATATGAGTAAAGTAATTAAAAAGTTGAAAAATATTGAAAAAAAGTTGAAAAGTAGTGAAAAAGATGAAAAATATTGAAATATTTAGAATATTGTTGGTGGACTTGAGTATTTAAGTTAAGAGCAATAGTGATAAAATTTCTTTTTTTCATATTAATCTTAAAATAATAATAACTTTATAAATTTAAATATATGGTAAACTTATAAAGAATTCGAAGCAAAATCTTATTCATCTTATAATAATAATAATAATACAAACACAAAATATGAGAACAATATTGTATTTATTCACCTTCTAAAATTTATTCTTACATTATATCTTTTCTTAAAATATTGATACAATCTGAAATCTTTCTGTTTGCTACGAACAAATTCATATAAAATATAATTCATTGAAAAGCCTTTACTGATTTTCACCAAGAAAAATATAAAATAATGACCACATAGAAATAAGGAATATCCCTTGGTTAATCCATTTCTCAATAAATAAAGTCCTTCAGATCTCAACAATTTTCCTTTTATAAAACAATGTGCTAACAGAAAACTTAATTTAATCTTATATTTTTTAAAATGTATTATATGAGAAGCATTGAAATAAGAGTAACATCATTCAATATAAATAATATATACATTCGACAGGTATATGCAAAAAATGAAGAGGAAAAATTTACATTCTTAAACATGAAAGAATAAGATATATACAGAAATCAATATTTATAAAAGAAACTATTTAATTAAATTCTCATTTATATAAAATATTAGCTTTCATTTATATGGCAGTTACCGAAAGCTAAAGTTGTAATACCATCTTCAAGAATATATCTTATCGAAGGGGCAAAGTGAATTTTTTTTACTTTTTACAGAATGTATTTGATGTATAGAACTGTTAATGGGTTTAAACTCTTCACGACTTCTATACTTATTTATGAGGCAATTTTTATAGTCTTCATGAGAAATTTTACTTTTTAAAATAGATATATGTATCTCTTTGCTGTATTTTTTCTAAAGTTAATGTTTTTATGCTGTACATTTTTGCATTGAGATTTACGAACTCAGTTGCTACCATACCATTTAACTCATCTGTCATTTTTCCGAGAACATTATTAGTTAAAGGATTATAAAGAAAATGATTTGGAAGCAAATATATGGGTCATTTCAATAAAAAAGAAGTAAGTTTTCTTTGAATAGATACAAGGTCGTTATTAATTATTTTATAAGCATGAAATGCTGGAGATGCTATGAATTTCTTAGCTCTTTTCTCTCTATTCACTAGATAAGTCTTAACGTTTTGCGTAAATTTTTCATTGTTTTACCAAACACGGCATTGTTTAAAAGTTTAAAGAGATCTTTTTCAAAATTCTTGTTTGCTCGTTTTCGATGTTCAGTATTAAAATCTATATAATTTTTTAACCGAGGACTTTGTTTGAATTTCAGAAATTGATGTATTTTTTTTTTAATTTTTAAACCTAATTGTACATATAACTTCAAATTTCTATAATGAACATATTTAGTTTTATTTCTGAAGTCAGGGGCCAATTTTTCCACAGACTTCGATTCTAAAATACTGAATTCTTTAGCAATATTTTTAGTATAGAAGGAACCTTCAGATACACTTCAACTTTTTCTAGAGCTAATGGATAGCAGTTATGCAAATCGTGCTATTAATCTGGATATTCTAACTTAAAATATACAACTTATATCCGAATCGTATGGTACATCCATGAAGTTAACGTATTCATCAGTCCAGGAAAAGTCGTGTGTAGACAATGAATGAATGTCAATGAATTATATTTTATATGAATTCGTTCGTAGCAAACAGAAGGATTTCAGATTGTATCAATATTTTAAGAAAAGATATAATGTAAGAATAAATTTTAGAAGGTGAATAAATACAATATTGTTCTCATATTTTGTGTTTGTATTATTATTATTATTATAAGATGAATAAGATTTTGCTTTGAATTTTTTATAAGTTTACCATATATTTAAATTTATAAAGTTATTATTATTTTAAGATTAATATGAAAAAAAGAAATTTTATCACTATTGCTCTTAACTTAAATACTCAAGTCCACCAACAATATTCTAAATATTTCAATATTTTTCATCTTTTTCACTACTTTTCAACTTTTTTTTCAATATTTTTTCAACTTTTTAATTACTTTACTCATATTAATATATTTAAGTGTAAGGAACAAGAAGGGAAACAGACTAAACATTAAAAACAAATGTTGAAGAACACAAACCGCACTTAATATTCTATCCATGACAAAGGTTTTGCATACAATGTTTTTGTTCTGAGATATTTATTCGTAACAAAAACTCTATGAAAATTCTTTTTTTTGAAAAGTCCTTAAATGATTCGAACGAAAAGTTTTATTTTTCTATCTCTCACAAAGTGGATAGTCAAATTTGTAGCATTTGTATTTCGTATAGTTTTCCAATCATAAATTTCGATTGAGATGGATACATTTGTCTTGCTAGACAAGAGATCTATTGCTTGTCTCTAACATTTTTAAAACAACTTAGGTAGGAAGTATTTAAAAAAATATTCCTATAATTTGTTTTTCATTGCAAAAATATTTTGTAAAAATAATTATTACGGAAATATCTCTATGATGGCTTCCTTTCGTGAACAAGTTTGAAAGTTCTTTTGTCATCTCCTACTTCATTCATTAAGTCATCTATTATTACGAAAGCATTAGTAATATCTTCTACATCGAAAGGCATGCCTTCGTGAAATTCTATGTCAGACATCTTATCAAACAATTTTGATAAATTCCATAACGCCAAATAATTTTGGGAGGAAAAGAATTAATTAATTTTATTTCTAAGATTCGTCTAACAAAGAAAGTTTTACCAGAATTACAAGGTCCGCATATATTATCATAGGAAAGGGATGTTTCATGTAAGGAAACTACTTTGCAAACGAAAAACATATGCAGAACTTTTTACTTTATATAAGCATAGTATTTTTTAAGTTATCTCAGAATTATAAAAAAATACATGCAAAATCAATGAAAAATATATTTTAGTTATGCACAAAGTATCAAATTTGAAATGTAATAAACAATAATTCTACACGTATATTATAATTTTCAGAAATAGACTTTATCAGAATTATATACAAATATTTATATGCACAGAAAAGTTTGACCCTTTATCCTAATTAAAATTTGCTTCCAATGACGTATAAAAAAAAAAAAAAAATCAGAATTCTACCCATTTAGTTAAAACTATATAAGAATATAACTTGTTATCTCTAAAAACATGCATTTCTAGCACCCATTTACAGAGCCCCGAAACCCTTATCAGAGCGGAGGGGGTACCATCCTCCCGGTTCAGACCCGAGGGGGGGGATTTCCACTCCCTTTCGTTTGCCTAATTTTCAATCCTCTGTTTCAGAAATCACAAGCACAGAGCATCAAATTTGAAATATAACAAATAATCATTCAACACGTATATCATGATTTTCAGAAATAGATTTATACGGAATTTTATAAAAATAATCATATGTACAGAAAAATTTGTCTCTTTATCCCAATTAAAATTTGCTTCCAATGACATAATTAAAAAAATCATAATCATTTAATTAAAACTATATCAGAATATAACTCGTTATCGCTAAAAGCGTGCATTTCTTATCAGTACAGATCCCCGAAACCCTTATCAATCACAAACCATCTTCCCGGTTCAGATCCGGGGGGACTTCCACCCACTTTTGTTTGCATGCGGCTCCACTGTTCCAGAACCGGTATATTTTAACTACTAACGCTCAGTATCTACTTTATGTGGCTTTTGAATTACCGTAAAATCCTGCGTATAACGCTCACATTTAACACAACAAATAAGATAGAAATTTATGGGGGCGTGTTATACGCCGGGTACAAAAATGATAGCTTTAAAATTTAAAAAAAATATGCATTGAAAAAAAATTAGACTTATGTGTGGATCGAATAATTGAAAGAAATGACATGCCTTATGAACTTAAGGTATCCGACTATACGTTCGGAACCGTGATTTTAAAAAAGCGCATAAATGGATATAATAATTTTCATGATATTTAGTGTTACTCAGATTAGAATACATGCATTAAATTGTTTTAAGGACATTTTGACAAAAACAAATTTATTTAAATACAATATTTTGGCAAAAAATTAACTTAGAATAATCCTTTTTCCATATGTTCTCCTTTTGTGAAAAATGGTTCTATTATAATAATATTTTGCCTGTATATAGCTCAGACCTCTCAACAGAGGCTCAACTAGAATTTTTGAAAAATTCACATTATTTTCAGAGTAACCACCCATTGAAATAATTATTGAAGTTTTTTTCTTAAAATTTTGCTCCCCTCTGTTGTCGTAAAATATGAATAAACCCACTTCTAAGTTATATATTTCAAAAATTCTAGTGGAGCCTCTGAACAGAGGTCTGAATTATATGCAGGCAAAATATTATTCCAATAGAAGCATTTTTCACAAAAGGAGAACATTTGAAAAAAAGATTTTTCTAAGTTAATTTTTTGCCAAAATATTGTATTTAAATAAATTTGTTTTTGTCAAAATGTCCTTAAAACAATGTTATGCATGTATTCTAATCTAAGGGACACTAAATATCACGAAAATTATCCATTTATGCGCTTTTGAAAATCACGGTTCCGAACGTTGTCGGGTACCTTAAAGGATTGCAATTCTAAAAGTATTATTTTTTCTAAAGCTTAGAATAATATCTCGAATAAACGATTTCAAAACATGAGAATATTGTGCGCGCACATTTCCGGTTCCTTCGTAAAACAGAGGATGCGTGTTATACTGGGAATATACCTAAATATTAAAAATTGCAGCTTCAGAGTATAGGTGCGCATTATACGCACGATTTTACAGTACTACTTTCTTTTTTACCAAGTCATCTGTATTAAGATTAGATCTCACAGATGCGAACAAAATTAGGTTGTTATAGGTGCACATTAGCCAGTGGCGCACTCGGGTATTTTTCAAGGGGGGTCCGGGGTTGAAAGTTCACCATTCTTGTATCATGCTCCTTTTGATTTTGTCGATTTTCAGGAACAAAACACAGTAAAAAACTAATTTTTGAATAAATAATTAGCATTAATTAATAAAATTAATCATTAATAACAAGTAATTAATTAAATTTTACGTACTATATACTTAGAACTATAATCAATCTGAAAAAAAACCAAGGGCTTTTGGGGGGGTCCGGACCCCAGGCCCCCTTGTGTGCGCCACTGACATTAGCTAATTTTGAGTGATATTTGTTTTATTCTGTTCATTGCAGAAAAAAAAATCGTTCACAAGCATATTTCGATCCAAATATTTCGAGGTATTCTCTCTGAGACAACCCCATTTAAATAAAATTTTAAAAAATAGTTATTTATTATCTTTCAAAAAAAATTTAAGTTTTCAGTAAGTCTTCGCGTGGTAATGATACAACTCCATCGTAACACACTGTGGCACGATTGCCCCGGGTTGCCCCCCTCCCTGAACTAAACAAAACTCAGAAAATTTTCGCTAAGCCATTAATTCTTTTCAATGAATTGTCAAAATATTTTGTGCTGTTATACTAAATTCTTTATTCATGTATGTTATGTGTGAAGCCTGTTTTATTTTTACTAATATTAAATAAAAATTTCAAAATCATGTAGTATAATTTATTGTAATAAGTAATGAACTTTGAGTATATACTGAAACTTCTGCGTGTTAATAATTAAGATTTGTTAAGTTTCTGCAAATAAAAACATTGTTAATGGGTTGTTTTTATAAAGAAAGATTCTCTGTGTTACCTTAATAGACTGGCGACTCCTTTGGATGAACTCCTGATTAAGCAAATAAACTGGGAAAACACACAAAAACTTCTACAACACTCTTTTATTTTTTGTTGAACAATGAAAATAAAAGAGAATTTTGTTTATTTTTTCCCCATCGATTGGGCAATATAATTCCAAGAAATTAAAAAATG
This sequence comes from Trichonephila clavipes, assembly GCA_019973935.1. Lineage (NCBI taxonomy): Eukaryota > Metazoa > Arthropoda > Arachnida > Araneae > Nephilidae > Trichonephila > Trichonephila clavipes. Next base: position 196,414 of record BMAU01012458.1, read on the forward strand.
AATTTCCATCGAGTGATATAAGCCAATGGCAATCAGGACTCTCATCCAACAATAGAAGATTTCCCGTCAACTTCGGATACCTCCTAAGCAGCTACTCTAACCTCGCTTCGCTGCCACATCCTCCCAACCAATCAGGAGAGTCTCATTCAGCATGCCACATTCAAATCTTCAGATATGGGATGGAGGAACACTTCGCGTTTCATTTCCCTGAGACATTCAGCGTCTAAGTATATATTCGATGATGTCTTCTGGGACTGGGTCAGCTGCCACAAGGGGAATGCTTGTTCGTCTTCGTGTTTTAGTTTTATATGAAACTGAGCTATGTATGCGCTGTTCAACGACACCAGTATTCTTCAAACTGTGTTCGACGAAATCTTGGGATTCCACGAGAATTCTTCACATTGAAAAAAATATACCGTAAAATCCGGAGTATAACGTGCACTTTGAACACAAAAAATAAGATCGAAACTTAAGGGGGCGCGTAAAACGCCAGGTATAAAAAGGATAGTTAAAAGAGCAAATTTGGTAAACTTTTAATATATAATAATTTATACATATAACATGGAACTCTCATACACTTTTTAAAAAAATAATTTTGGTACTCCCCAGTAATTTCTGAAATATCCATTATGAAACGGAAATTACAAAAATAGAATAATGCAACAAAGTAGCTTCTAATATGTGTGAAAATGGTAAAATATTTTTTAAGGAATTGAGTTGCTTAAAATTAATAGGGTTACCACAAAACTGGAAAGTTTACTTTACGAAAAAAAAGAATCATCTACGCAAAGAAACTGTTTTTTGAGCGCTTAATATACAAATACGTTTCCGATGTTTTAATTTTTCAATTACACTCAAAATATAATTGTAAGGCTGGTTGAAAATTTCTAATCTGAAACAAACCCAAAACTGTTATAAAAATTCCTTCTCTTTTTTTTTTTTTTATGTATTTTTTAAGGTGCCAAAAATTCGGTGTTTTGGTGAAAATTTTCAAAATTTCTTTTATGCTTTTATTTTATATAGCCCATTCATTTAAGATTCCAAAAACCCTCTATTTTTGTTTCTACGATATTTAGAAGCAAAGTTACAGCATAATTAGTAAACCGGAAACGGAGTTTACAAAACCGGAAGTAGATTCCCACACAAAATATTTTTAAGATATGGAATTGAAATTTTCAAAACATGTTTTTTTTTAGTTCTATCTGTATTATGAATCAAAATATAATCTCTATGTATATATTTATGTATTTTTTTGCTTCTTCATGAAAAAAAATCATTCATTTTTTTAAAAAAAATCGTGTTTTTGCATAAAATTTGGCATACTTAAAAAACTTTCATAAGTATTAAAAATCTTTTAATTTCAATCACATATAAAGATGTTATTCACGTTCTATTAAAATATTATTTCAATGCATTCATTAGAATTTTGTGTAACTAATTTTTCATCCAAATTTCACGAAAAACGACAATTGTATTAGTCTATAAAACTCTCCAAAAAACAGCAAAAGGTTAAAAAATTCTGAATTACTTAAACATGAAGCTAAAGAGATCTTGACGTATAAATATGGTGAGTTTAAAAAATGTACAGTTGGTAGAAAAAAAAAATTTTTTTTATACTGTATTAAAATCTTTTTTTTTTTCAATTTTTTGCTTCACGGTAAAGTTTCACTACAGGTTTCCTTTTTAAGATATTGAATTGAAATTTTCAGAAAATGTTTTATTTAGTTTTATCTGCAGTTCAAACAATTATCTGATCTCTGTGCTTGTATTTATGTATTTTATTGGACTTTTCGTGAGAAAATAACATTTGTTTCTTGTAAAGAATTTATTTCTTGCATAAAAAATTACATATTTCAAAAACTTTCAAAAGTATTACAAATCTTATAGTTCTAAGTACAGATAATGATGTTATTTATGTATTGTATAAATATTATTCAAATATATTAAATAGAATCTTCAATACAAGCCTTACCGTAACTGCAATTTTTCACTAAAATTTCTCTCAAAATTCCCAATATATCCAAAATTATTTTTAATTTTGTAAAAATTGTACTTGAATTCTTAGTTTTATGACCTATTTAAAATAAAAAGAGTGTTTATTTAGTTGAAAATTTATATATTTAAAAAAAAGTGCTCCGAAGGTAGTCACATACTTAAAAGGTGTAATTGTATTTTGGACTTTACTGTGTTGCGGAAGAACTGCATAATTTCTAACTCATTTACTCTATTTTTCTGACGCAGCCAGACGTAAGAAGATCTAATAGACGGACAGTCAAATTTGAATCAAACCACCAATGGGCTCGATTCATCACTAGAGGGCACTGCGATCAGCGTTTGTCACGTGATTTTCCATGTGCGATCAAGTAAACAATAACAGCCGATCGTTTTACACTTGTGGTTATGCGCTAACTTTCGAATTTGCTCCTTACATTATTATTTTATATACTTTAAATTCTTTTTAGTGCTTTAAATATTTTGAGTATATTTTCTAGTCTTTTAGTATTTGTTTCGTGACTAAATATATATTATATATTTATAGTTTTAGTTATATATATATATATATATAGTATTAGATTTAAGTTTAGTTTATTCTTCTATTCTTTAGCTTCGTGTTTTTGTATAATTTTAGGTTTAGTAATTCTTTTTTTATCAGTGCCAGCCACATTGTGATTTAAATAATTATGCAATGCTATATTGAACAAAATTTTTTACCACATAATATTGTGGTTCCGTTATATGTGCATACAAATTTATATTTAATAAAAGTAACTAAAGTAAAATTTTTCTTTGTTGACCTAATAAGGAATTGACCTAATTTTTTTTTTATATTACTTGTTTTAAAATGTAAAATATTACAATGGACTAAATTCATATGACATTATTATCTAGTGATATTTGTTTTCTATTGTTTCCCGCCTAACACAAAACACTCTCGTGATTTGTTTTGTTACTTCGTATAGCTATATTATTCTTTTTGCAAGTTATTTTTTGCTTTTACTTCATATACATATTTATATATATTATTATAAATTTTGAGCACTGAATGCTAAAAATAGTGTAAATAATTAGTTCTGAATTTGTGTAATACATTAATATTGCTTTCTGTTGTGTTTATTTTCTATTAGAATCGCGAAATTCGCAAGCGATTCCGTTCCTTACATCATAATGGCGATTCAATGGAAACATAGCCAAGATGGCATCATTTTTGGCGACCATATTGATGCTTCTAAAAATTATTGGAGAAATATACTAACATCACAATCTCTGATGTAAGCGAATTTTTGAGAAAAATTCCAGCATACTTTAAATAGTGCGTGGTACTCGCCGAAACAAAGTATTGTTTTGAGTACTTAAAAGACAGCTAGTGTTTAGTTAATACTTCAGCTGTTGAATAGGACGAGTGACTGCCAATGGAATACATTAGTTATTTGTATTTCTAGAGTTGTGAAGGTACTGTATCTGGCACTTCTAAGCATTTTAAACAATAAATTTCATCGCTCTTGAAGAATTGTCTTGCTGTTTTAGACTGATAGCATTAAATACTGGAACCCCGATCTACGATTATTTTTACATTCTAACATGTATCTTGTTTCAGAGCAGATCGGCTGAAATACATTCATTCGTTCTAGTAAGCAAAGCTATTCCTTAGCAAATTTTATTATATTTTTTTACATAGAAACTTCTTGTAATTATGAAAAAATAGGCTGATTTAACTGTTATTTTTTAATATTCATATAAAGTTTCCTTTTTACTGTTCTTGAAAATCCATTTCAGTATTATTGTTAGGATATCCAAGTTTTTAATATTATTCATGGTTTTATTTTTTTAAATTGTATGGAAATATTTGGTTTTCATCTATTAGACAATTTATATGTAATTCAATAACTCATAAGAAATAATTTGTAATAAAGAATAATCCAATAAAATTTAGCCATTATTTCTAAAAATTATGTATTATCATGATTCCTTTCTTAAACTTAATAGTAAAAGAGTATTACCTTTTTTGAACTTTGAAGAAAAAAATTTGATTTTAAAAGAAACTTCAAACCTTCATAAATGATGATTATAAAGTAAAGTCAGACAGTCAAATCTGGCAAATGTTATTTCATTACAGATTCATCATATATTTCAAAAAATCTTACTATGTCTTGAGAATTTTTATAGAACAGTTGTGTTTCAAAAATTAGTATACAATAACAATGTTTCAACTTTATGTATCCATATTAATGCAAGATTGAAACTGACAAAAAAAAACTCTTTTAGCATACATCTCAGAAAAATACTCTTCATGAGTACATAAAGAAGCAATGTTATTGATAGTCTTTCAACAGAATATGAAAAATGCATTTTATAAATTACAATGAATTTCTTAGTTAAAAATAAAATTTTCATATGCTTCACTTGTATTATAATTTAATACTTGTATTATAATAATATTAAAATTAAATGTTGATAAATGATGCATATTTAATAAATTGTAATTACTAATTTAAACTAGCTATCTAAGAAAAATTTTGTATGCTCCTATATGGAAAAATTTTCACAAAAATAATTTAGGGGATGCTCCTTCCTCTACAGTGTAATAGTTTGTTTCAAACAATTTCTAAAAATAATCCTATATCTTAGTATGATTCATTTCTCTTTTTTTTCAACTAAGGAGACGATAATTTATAAAAAATAAATTTAAAACATTTATAGGTGATAATTACTAAGACTATCAAAGATACCAAATATTAGTATTTTATAACAGATATCTTTAAAGGCTTCACAATGTATTGGTGCAAATCATACTATTTTAAGGCCACAGCTTAGGTTTTGATTTCAGTTTCATTTTAAAGCAATTTTCCTCTTAAATTGAATGTCTCCAAAATTGATTGGAAACAACAACTTTTTATTATATACAAGTACATGTTTTGTTTGCTGTTTGAACAAATGGATAGGGAAGTTTGTTCCTATTGCATGTTAATTTTTCATCATATCTAGCCTTAGGCTCCCTTCACACCAAACGACTCCGATTCATTCACCATCAAACTTGTCTGATCAACCAGGATTCGGCTTCGTAATTTCCCGCTCAAATAAGTCAAGATTCGCTTCCCGCATTCACACCAAACAAAACCGGTTCAATCTGCTGTCATTCTGACTTACGCGTGATTCGGCATGTCAGATTTTCTTTCGTGATTCACCAGCAACCGGGAGCTATTTCTTAAAGAAAAAGTGAATTTAAACAAATAGAGTGTTTATTTTTATTGCTTTTTATATTATTAATGATTATATCCCATAAAGTTTCTATTAAATAAGCTAATTTTATATATTTAAAGATTTTAATGTTCTTGTTAGGGTTAGCATGAGTTGTTTTTATGCCAATAGATGGCGCTTATATTTTTGTGTGTTATTCATTGTACAGTACAGTCCCGCTAATCCGAACACGGCTAATCCGAACATCCGGTTAATCCGAACGGCTCCGCGGAAAAATTTTTATAATTTTAAGGACGAAAATAAAAATCGGTGAATATTTCAATATAAAACAGTATAAACCTTAATTCAAAACAGTTCTTTATTTAATATTCACGCACTGTACATCAAGTTATGGTACAAATTTTAAAATGGAATAAACTACAGAACAGAACACTAATGTTTAGTATGAAAATTGTACAACATAACCCGTACTCCCAGTTCAAATAGTGATTTCGCTGTTACTCCGGCTAATCCGAACAATCACGTAATCCGAACAGGGGTCGGTCCGATATTGTTCGGATTATCGGGACTGTACTGTATTCTTTTTTATTATGTAAACTAACTCTAGTTCTTGTCGCCGAGTGTGTAGGCTGTATTTTATCCGTGCTAATCCAGCGCAAATAACAAAATTAACTTTGCATGTATTATTTTATTTAATTTTATAAATTTGAAAACTTTATTCTTTACTTTTTAATACTTTAAAGCAAAATGTGTTGTTTTTTCGGGGGGAGGGGAGGGAATATTCTGAGGGATGTTTGAAATAGCTTCAGAGATCAATTTGATAAGAATTTATTTAATTTTGGGAGAGAGAAAAATTTAAATATTGAGATAAGAATGCTAAAATAAAATAAAACACTGATATTGTCCATAATTTTAATTTTTTAAAAAGATTCCATTTTATCACTACATAGATCTCAAATTTTGTTATATGAAACAAACAAAATGTAAATGGCATATAAAATTTTTAATTCATTAATGTATTAGCAAACCATTTTTAGATACATAATCAAAAAAATAGTTATTATATGCTACAAAAGCTGTAGTATATAACAACATTTGAAATGCCTTTAAAAACATTAGATATATTATTTGTAAAAGTAATTGCATTATAATATAGTTACAATACATATTTATTATTTGTTTCTTTTTTTCAGAATATAATTACACTTGATACTAACAGGCAAAATATAAAATAAATAAATGAAATAAAACCGTTCTTATATTTTTGTTTTATGTATTTCAACTTCAAAATAAATGAAAATACAGTTGTGAAATTATAGCTTGAAACGTTAATCGTCTTAAAATTTTAAAAACAGCGTCCATGTTCGACAGCAACTGATGGAAGAATGATTGACCCGTGGCGGTGTGAAGGTATATATATATAAATCTCTGTTCATTCAGAATCGCTGTGAATTGGAAAGATTGATACAGACTCGGAATCGTTTGGTGTGAAGGGAGCCTTAGATATTAGTTTCTAATTCTTTATAATCACTCGACATGGTCTACAAATCATATAAATTAAGATATTAATATACATATATTGTTATTTTTCTAAACATGATATTATTTATATATATATATATATATATATATATATATATAAAATACAATATATATTATAAATTCAGTATACTGACTAAATAACTATAACAAATTATTGCTAATCTTAATTAGCATAATTAGTCTTTATTGGCATAAAATTAAACAGAATTGAAGTAATGAAAACTTTTCAAACATTAGTTTTTTAAGTACAAGAAAAAATTTGGATTTGATGTGAACGAGCAATTCAGGAATTAAATACACTAACTAATCCAACAGTAAAGTAAGAATAAAAAAATGAAAATATTTAAATGCATTTTCTATGATTTATCATTAATTTTCCCTATAAAAAAGTTATTAAGGTGTAATTAGTGCATGCAATTCAGAAATTAAACACACTGAAACTATCCAAAAATTAAAAAAATGGAAATAAGTATTTTTCACATATTTATAATTATTTTTCTTTAGTTAAATAGGGAAAAAATTTAAAACAATAACTATAATGAAGTTTTATATGTAGAAATAAGTACATGCAGTGTATCTAATTATATTCTTAATTATAAAAAATTTAACAAACACAATTGTTAAAAAAATTCCCAAAATACTTGTCATTACTTTTCATTTGATAAACAATAAAGAAACAAAAAATCAAAGATCTAGGTCAATGTTGTTTACAAAGTAGTACTTGTAAATAATCTTGTTAAATTGTAAATAATCTTAACATGACAAAACAAAAAAAATATAGGTGATCAACTGCATACTTACTCATCAGTTACAGAGCATTCAGAATAGATCACAAAACTGGTACCCTAATCTGTGTGTTTCTTTGCGTTTGCAAAACTAAAATTCTTCGAATTCGAAATACTCAGAAAATATATCACTCTTTTTAAAACTTGAAATATCGTCGGCGTATTTGATAAAAACAAAAAGTATTGAAAATGAAATAATTAAAAAGTACTCACATTTCAGCCGCAATGTCTTTTGGAACATCTTTTAATTTCTGTGACACTGAAAATTTATTCCTTCTCTGCAAAATTTGGTTAGATGGTGGCTCGGAAAAATATAATTTTGTGGGCACTAAATTCGGTTTCAATATCCTTCGGTAGGTGAAGGGCTGATATATAAAGCATGCTTCTTCAAAATGATAGGAACATACTGAGGAGTACTTAGTTCGTTTGAAATCTTTTCTGCCCAAGTTTAGTAACCACTTTTTTAATAAATATGGATTCTTTAGCGGAAATCCAAAAAGGTTTTTGACCTACAGTCAGACCTTTCTTTTGCATTATGACAATTTAATACACTACAGTATCTCATTTTGTTATACGATAGAAGATGTGCAAATTCGAAAATGGCGGCTAAATACTCAGTCGAAGGAAGCACATGGCTATTTGCTTACGACTTTTACCATGTGACTATGCCGTCAGGTGTATCGAGTCCATTCCTTCAGGATTTACAAACATTTTTCTATCATCTCCATATTTTGACAGCTCTTTGTATAGCAACAGCCAAAAGTAATTTATTGTAAAATAAAATGAACAAGCGAGTTTATTGTAATCATTGTTCTGTTTCTCGCTCTGTTTGGTGATTTTGGTGCATTTTGAACTGGTTCCAACTTGAATACTGAAGGCTTCCCGCTCTTTGAATAACAACAACCAAAAGTAGTTCATTTTAAAATAAAATGAACAAGCCAGTTTATTGTAATCATGGTTTTATTGCGATTTGCAAATAAAACAGGCAATATTTTCTTATTGTGAGTATACTACCATATTTCGTTGTGTCTGAAGTTTTAAATATTTGTCAGAGTTTTACAGATTCTTCTTTTGATACAAAAGAGCTTTAGGTTATTTTAGGATTTTGTCGAAGCTCAAACAGTATTTGTGGTTTAAATGGCTCAAGTATATTCAGCATCTAAACTACTCAACTTCCCATCCACTAAAAGTTGTGGAATCGACTGCATTAACAGCGTGCGTCCAAGATATTTTCTGTCGTCGATTTTGTTTGAAATTTACGATGCCTGTTGTATGTATCAATTAAATATTATCATGAATTCAATTATATCATTGATCTGCAATCGATTTCGTATTTTGTAATTGTAATATATCTGTATTTAAAATAATCACGTATCCACGTGTAGCTTGTTGCTGTACCGCCATTTTCATTAAATCTAGGCCTTATCAGAAATAGAAAAATAAGAAATGGTTTAGTTACGTGTATTTGAATTTTAGTGTTAACTTTGTTGGTTGTTTTCATAGTTTGATAATGAAGACCTTCATTATGTTAGTCTTAACTAGAATGAAGTACTACGCCTGAAGTATTCTTTGAAGGGTATAGAACTGTTTTAAAATAAATTATTTTATTTATTGTGAAATAACTGTTATATTCCGTTTAGTGGCTTAAGAATTATGCGTGAAAAGTATTCTATTTTAAAGTTTGTGTTGTAAACCTGATTAAAAATAATGGCACTTTTAATGTGCTTTTTTCATTCATTTTGAAATTTGGCATAAATTGCAGTGCAAGTTGAGAATTAACACTAATGGATGGATGTTTTATAAATCTGAGTATTAAAATTCTTATAACTCTTCTCTTTAGATTCACAAAAAGAAACTTGTGAAGCCTGTACGAAAAGGTGGCAAAGTGCTCAAAGCAAAGAAAAAGAAGTTAGCGCCCAAGAAATTTTCTATTGATACCAGTCACCCAGTTGAAGATGGAATCATGGTTGTAACAGATTTTGTAAGTTTTTACTGAGTTTTTAGTTGTTTGCTTTTAAAGAGGTACTTTAAACCCCTTAATATTTACTATTGAACAACATAGTCTATCAGATGCTAAGCTTTTATAAAAGTTATTTCAGGTAAAATCCTGTTCTGTTTCACACCTTAACAATGGTTTTTTTTAATGTGGCAAGACGGCTAAATTTGGAAGCCCTCTCAACATAAAACATAACCCATCTGGTTAAAAAAATGAGATGGACCATTGCTGTAAATTAGTGTTTCCCAAAGTGGTACACATCCCCAGGGTAGAGGAATAGTTTGGTTAGCTGCACGTAATTCTATGCTCTCATGAGTCAAAACAGTCTTGTGAGGTGGGAGATTGTCTGGTGGGTGCAGAGGTACTCATCCTTTTTCCTGCCACGCCATATATGTGTAATAGCTATTTCATATGGTCCACAACATGAAGATCAATGTTGAGCAAACAGCTAGAGAGGGTCACATAAAAGTGGATTACTTTCTAAGAAATAGACATTATTGATGTGTCTTATAAGTTAGTACTTTTCAAAAGCATTACCGGATCAGGAAAACTTATTGTGACTTTCTTTTACTGTATATGAAATATTATTAAAGTACTGTCAGAATTGTGTCTGGGAATTATGGAAGCCAATATTTCAGGGTATTGCATATGACAAAAATGAAAAGGACAATGAATTTTGATAGAGTATTTGGAACTTGCATGCTGTCCTAATGATGTGGAGACAATGTGTGTCAAATGAGATTTAATTCTGAACTGAGTGATGGTGAATAAAATAATTACAATTTTTAGCTGAAACTAACATGAATCTGATGTTTAAATTGAAAAAAGTAGCCATTGAACCATATTGGGATGAAGAGAACTTGTAAACATCAGCAGGGAAGCTTGATTGATAAAATTATGCAACTACAAAATTTTTACAAAAATGCCATAAAAGACCCATGTTCAGGCATCCAAAAAAAATGAAAACTACAATTTATGCCAGCCTAATGAATTGTTCGTCAACCAACGAGAAAAAAAGACCCCAAAATCTCTTAGGGTCCCATGAACACTGATTTGTTGTAGCAAGTTACTGAAAAAAAATTACACCTGTATTTAGCATTGGATTCTACACTTGATAGATGCATAGCAAGCAGGCTAAGTCAAAATTCTAAAGAAAGTGTGTATAACTGCATCTGGCTATAATGCCCAGAGAGTTTGTCTCAAAAAGGCTAAAATTAAATTTTAAATGTACACACACTTATTGTTTTTACATCTATATTCTGCTTTTAAAAAGTGGAAATAACTTAAATGTCATATACGCCTCTAGTTGAGCATATGCCATTTTTCTACATTTGTAGAAATTTTGAAAATTTTTCATTAATTGAATTTTGTTCAGTATAACGATAATTGGATGTGTGCGGAAATCTCCGTACTGAAATCAAGAGACAAAAACTTGCAATGTTTTTAAGTTCTCACTAATATGCTTTACGATATCTTCAGTATGTCTAGCTCAGGTAAAATCTGAGAATTGGATTTTTATTTCTGCAATTATTTGAATTTTATTACTGAATTTATCAAACAGTATATAAGTGTAACAAATTTCATAGGATGCATTTATTAACTCTGCACTGTGACATTATCACAAACAAAATATTTTGTTGCTATTGCAACAATTTTCTTAAACCAATTTATCATCTCTTGAGAGAGGGAAAGAGGCATTTAAAGATTTGTTGAGTGATAAAATTTGAGCAGAATTAATTTTTTTAAATATAAATTTTCAGAATAAATCAAACAAGTTGTTTATCCATGTTTTTCAGTACAATATAGCCAAGTTTCCAGTCCTTGAAACAACCTGTTTTCCTCAGATATTTTTCTTTTGGAAGTCATGAGGGCTAATTGAAATTAGTTTTGCCCATAAAGTGTTATCATTGACCGTTACAGTTACAAAAAAAAAAAAACTCACACTCTGTGCTAGTACATAAACAGCAAATTGAACATATTTGATTGAGATAATTTCCTGTTAAATTTTTAATACATAGTTCTTAAATAATTGAATTTTTTAATTGAAGGGATCATGAAAGGGCCGCAGGTTGAGTATCGCTGGTCTAGTGTGATACGACTGAAATGCACAGTGTTTCGTTAGGGACAACATTATTAGAGTTTGCAGCTTCTCCAAGCACCTATGTATTTTTAGCTTTAATGTGATTTTTGTTGGTGGAAATGTTTATGTGCTTTAGTAAGTCCCACTGATTTTGTGAAGTTGCTTTTTCTGCATTTGTAGACATTGATTCGAAAAAAATAAGAATATTGAATGTGGAACTAATTAAAGTTAACAACCAGGGAACCAAATTATAACGATGTCATCTCAGCATAAACAATTTCATCCTTCTCATTAAACCAAATAAATGTTACTTATAATATAAATTTTATTTATATTTTATTATGAATATTCTTTTTTTTATTATTATTTTGTGTCAGTCACAAAAAAAGAAATAGATATTTTGATTACAAAGGGTATTTATTCAGTGTTACAAAAATTATAGAAGGGGGTACACATATGTCAGAAAAGTTTAGGAGGCACTGCTATAGATCAAAGGTGTCAAACTCAAAGGACCTAACAAACAAGGTTTAAAAGTTGCAGCCACAAAAAATTACTATTCGTAGAGATGTAGGTTTATTTTGAATGATACATTATTAAAAAATTTTAATTAACTGAAATTGGATGCTTACGTCTTGACATCACTTTTCTGTTACTATCTTTTCTATTTCTGGAGAAAAATATTCGTTGTGGACTGTCAGTTTGACACCTCTGCTATAGATAGAATTAATATGACATGAATTATCATTGCATTTTGAGAAAAAAGTACAACGTAAAAGATTAAGTTGCACAAGTAAAGATTGGTGAAATCCTAGATCCAGCCCCCTGTCTATGTGATGACTACAGTGTTTAGGCAAAGTGTGCTGAGGGAAAGCATTATTTTTCAAAATGGTGTTGGAAACAAAAACTGACAAAACGTGGTTTCTAAAATGTGACAGGGATGCATAAGAAATGCATGCTTTTTGGTTGATTAAATAACAATTTTTCATAAACTAATCAATCATTTCTTACCTCTTTCAATCAGAAAAAAAAGTTCTTATGTTATTAATAAGAAAAACTATAACATTACATCTAAAGTGCAACATTAGGAAAAACATTGAGAGTGTGCATACTTAAGATTAATTTAATCCACATAATCATTCATACCAATATACCATCAATCCTTCCTTCATGCATTAATCCATCATATCTGTTGCATTCAAAAGAAAAGATTACATTTTTGCTTCTGAGAAGAAAAACATTGCTACTTAAGATAAAAACAAAGGTAAGATGTCACTTTTAAAATGCAACAATGGGGAAAACATTGGAAATGCATGCTCTAGGTTGATTCAATCAGTGTACCTCTTTCTCTCAAACAAATATTCTTTTCACATTCTTTCATTCAGAAATAGATAATCTTCCCAACCTTCTAAATTGCCAGTCCAACTAAAACTTACCACTGTCCAAAAAGCTAGTCCCAAGTAGAGTTGCCAACTAGGTGCTGAAATCAGAAAATATTTGTTGCCAAAATGAGGGTGGGCGGCTGTGCTAGGATCGTACTGAAACATTGACCTTAGTAAGATATCATTATTCTTGTTTATGACAGCCCCAGTTAAGATTTACAAAACACTTTTTGTTTTTAAAAAAAATAAAATTGATTTTCTGACAAAAAGTTTTGCAAATTTTCTCCTTTTTAATGATATTTGATTGTAACTTTAAAAAATGAACACAATTTCTTTCATTTCTTAAATAAAAATTACCTTTATGCGTAAGAATTGCATGTTTTGGCTTCCTTTCTGATAAGAATTCTATTTATTTTTATATAGAAAAGATAAGAAATAGCTGTTAAATTTTAACCCCAAACTCTCCCAACCCAAAGTCCATTTTTGTAAAGAAAGTAATAAATTTCTTGTATCTGAATATCTCTTAAGATTTAGAAAGAGACATAGTAAGTAAAATAAAGATTTTAAAATATTAGCAAGAACACTAAATATTTTGATATATTATACATATCTAGATAGAAAGCATGATAAAAGGGGCTTAGTCAATATAGTATTCTGTTATGATTGATAGATGTTACATGTCTTTTGCTCCCAAAAGTTTTGAGGTGCAAATTTGATATTGAAGTGCTGCCTGCACCAAGTTTATGTTCACCAATATGTGCAATTACATTAAAGATTACCTCTATATTTTTATCTGGTGGTTTCTGTGGGAATGACGTATATTACAATTATTTTTTTTCCCTGCGGTAATCTCTATTAATATCAGACTATTTTAAATTGATATCTTTAAAAATTTAACCATTTTTGTTGCAATCATTTTTCAAGCTATTGCTTCAGTCGTAATTTGTGCTATTTTCAAATATAGATATTTCTAATAGCTTTGGGGGAGATCTAGAATATTTTTTTATATATATAGGAGGGCTGTGCTTTTTAATTATTGCTGCAAATTGTGCATTTTTAAACATTTCTTGTATGTTGAAATTCATTTAACGATCTTGCAGTTTTTGAAATTTTGCAAGTTATCGGTAAGTATTGATATTTATAACTGTTCTTTAAAATTATTTTTCCTTAATCACACCAGACAGCCCTTGACGCATAGAATTCTGAATATCAAATTAGTTCTAGTTTTGAATCTTTTATTTAATTGATAAATAATAAGTTGCAGAATTAAATAGGATCATTTCTTTGTTGAATATGTAAGTATGTTTGTTTTTTGCATGGTACTGATAATTATCAAACTGTTTTAAATGAAGTCCTTATGTTATAACATAGAGATTATGAGAATATAATGTCTACTTGTGGGGTTTTTTAACTTAATGAGGTCTAATCAATAGCTCTCAAGTTGCTTTGGCCCACTGTGTGGAGGTGGTGGATGCACATTAAATCTGTCGAGGATCCACAAAACCATGTTACAAATCAGGCTAAGCATATTGTAATGTTTTCACCCAACTTTGTGTTTAGCTCACTGATATCAAATTATGCAACATTTAGAAATAAGAAGGATGTAGGTCTGTTGGGTGAGAAGTAGGCTGTTAATATTTTATGAAATAAGAAAATGCTTCCGTTAATATGAAGCGCTCATGTGTTTTGCATTTTTTGTGAATGTGTTTTGGGGTAATATAACCGAGAAAAATGCATTTTATTTTCTTTCAGGAAAAATTTCTCCATGAAAGAATTAAGGTTGATGGCAAGACTAATAACCTTGCTAATCGTGTCACCATCGAAAGAAATAAGTCAAAAATAACCGTAGTTGCTGACTGCAAATTTCGTAAAAGGTAAGCCATAATACGTATTGAATTTATTGACTTAAATGATTTCTTTAAAATAAAAGTAAATTGTTTAGAATATGTGGTTCACTCCTAGGAGTGAACTGATGCAAATTACTTTGGTTGGCGATAATTGTGCCATCTTGGTAACCCTACTTTTTTTAAATTTTGCATGTGGCAACCCTAACTATTTCTAGCATTTTCGTATATTGTGGGCGCGCATTTCGAATTTCATTTTGTTGTTGGGCTCCGGGCTGGCTGCGTGTGTGTGGGAAGATCCTTTAGAATTTTTTACTTTGTTGAATGCGAAAGATAAGAAAGAATTGATTGAATGGTGTATGAAGGAAGGATTGATTGCTTCAAGTTATGAATGTCCTAAATGTAATGATTGGCATGATGTAATGTTTAACTCCTGTATTGTTTACATATATTTTCATTACGCATCCACCTTTTCCCGCTATATTCCTTTGCCGCCTGCCATCTTGTTCTTGCTTGGCGCTTTTCTTGGTTTGTCGCCAAGGGTGTGGGCTCTCCTAGGATTTTACCGAATGTTATTTTTGTAAGTATTAAAAGAAATTAAATTTTGGTTGAAATAAAATTCACCTTATGCTAAATACGCTATGTAATTTACATTGGCAAAATCTTATTGCCTGTATTAATTAGGTTTTAAACAGCTGCTGTAATTTTCTTTGTCATGTATATGTAACTGTCTTGTTTTTTAAAAAGAATGGGTTTAGAAACTTGTTATCTTGAATTAAGTCTTGTAAAAAGTTAATCTGCCTATTTATATGTGTAGCATAATAAGTCTCATAAACTGTAATTATTTTCCTTTATATTATAGAGACAAATAAAGCTATACATGATTTAAAAATAATAATAATAAATGACAGGACGAAAGGTAACTCATGAAAATGTATTTATAAGAATAATCAATATATATGTATTGATAATGTATTTGGAAGACTCCAAATTGTTTTAAGTGTCCATTTGCTAATAACCTTAGTGCTTGAAAATATTTGAGAATTATTTTTAATGGATTGTTTAAATTACCTGTTGATGTTTGTCAATATATTATATATGTTCATATGAACCCATCCTGAGATTTCGTGTTGTTACAATCATTTTATTTTGCTCAATTTTTTTAGTTGATACTGTAATGTTATGAGGTATGCATTTTAATTAAACTGAACTCTCTCTCTCTCTTTTTTTTCTTTTTCTCCCCACTATTATAAAATAACATTGTGCACAAATTTTTGTTCTAGCACAAGTTCCAAAAAAATTTAAGGATTAGTACATAACCCTTTGGATAAGAATGATTTAATTCATGAGGGCTTGAAATTTGCTATAAATATGGAACATTATCTTGTATCCTTAGATAGAGCATGCATTAAAATTTCAATGTAATCTTAAGTTTTGTGTGGCAGAATATCAAAAATTATATATAAGCAACTTAAAAAACAGAAACCGTTATATATATAATAACAAACAAAAATCTTCATCAAAGCTGACATTGTGCTAGACATATGACACATCTACTGTTAACATTTTTGATCCAGTTAGTAATAAATGTGCACACTAATTTTCAAATACTGATGAATAGTTTTATTTGTAATAAAAATTGTTCTTGTTTTATAAATATATAACATGAATTTTATTTATTTTTACATGATTTACTAGGAAAATATTAAGATTTTTCATTTCGCACTATTTAAGGTTTGGGAACATATCCCAAAATTTATCGTGTTGCATGGTTTTCTGAAGAACATGTCTACCATATTAAAAGAGTTGAGTGTATTGCATTTCTTAATTAGGGTTTCTTGGATGATTTTATTGCTAATTATTGTTCCATCTTCTATTTTAGGTACCTGAAATATCTTGCAAAGAAGTACCTCAAGAAACATAACCTTAGGGATTGGTTGCGAGTTGTTGCTAATGGAAAAGATTCTTATGAACTGCGTTATTTCCAGATCAACAATGAAGAAGATGAAGACGAAGAAGATAATGAATAGACTTTTGGTTAAATAAAAATTAAAACTGTTGTAATAAATTTGATTTAAATTATTTCATAAAAATTTTGACACATAGTATTTATTCTCTTCAGTTTATTATCGATCCTTGTTTTCAAATTTGTAAGCTTTTATAAAGTTATTGCTATCATCATTATATCTGGCAAGACAGCCCCTCATGGGCCAGTGCCTTCCTTTGAAGATTTTTCAATAGTGACCTCTCGTTCTTAAAGTTTTCTCATTTATAATCCCAAATTTAGATTCAACTGAGTCTGTTCATCTCAACTTGGGTTTTCCGCATCCCAGTGGTTTTGAATTGCTGTACTTTTTTGACAACATTATCATCTGTCATTCGAATTATATGGGCCATCCAATTCATTCTATGTATTTAATGATATCATGTTTATAAATTCTACATATCCAAAATTGTATCTTCTCCAGCTGGTGTTTTCATTTACACCTTCAAGTATACTTTGAAGTTTTTCTTTCAAAAGATGCCATTTGATTTTTTTTCCAATCTCGGATGTATATGTTTAGCTGGGGTTTTTGTAGTGGAGCACCTAGCCCGCTAGGGCTTTAATCTCCTATCCGATAATGATGAGACTTGAATTTAATTTTTTTGCCCTTTTTGTTACATGGTAGGAAAATTTTTTAATTTAATACATTTTTTCATAGAGAAATTTATCTTAAGATGGGAAGAACTAGCTTTCGAATAGAGGTGAAGTTTAAATCAGTGACAGTTGTTTTCATGGCTTTCTCAAACTGCCCGACCCAAGAGCCGGCAGCTGTCCGTTGTGAATTTATCCCGGAGGGTACCGTTGCTCCTTCCACCAGAGTAATCCCCACTGTCCGTAAGGGCAATGGAGCTCTGATTGGTCAGAGGCGCGGTTGCGTCAAGTTCATGATGATTGTGAAGAAACAATTTTATTAAGTGGGGGAATTTGAAGATATTGTCATGAGATGATTATTTTGGTGCGGTCTGGGTTATTAAATTTGGAAGAGTAATTTTTAATTAGATCTGTTACACAATCGTGCAACAGCAACTAAGAAAATGTTTTCAACATCGTTGTTGGTTTTCGCCATGTCTTCCAGTGCCCGGAAACTTGGAAGTCAGGTTTTGTAGTTCAATGATAAACGTCGAAAATTCTCAAACTTAAAATTTGGTTCCGCGTTGTCTTTACTTTTTTCGTTAAATGATTTATTGGAGGTTTGGGGAGTTTCCTCTCGTGGGGCCATCTGTTGGGTTTTGTTACTACAGACGTTAGCGTAGCTAATTTCTGGAGTAACAAGTCTTTGGTTTACAGGGTTTTTGCTGGGTAGGGTTTCTCCCTTTTTCGGTTTTAATTTTGTGCACTGGCGACTCGTCGCCATATGCCCATCTTCGTTGCAATTTATGCAGTGGAGTGTTTTGAGTCTGTCTATTGTGGGGCAATTTTGAGTTCTATGACTATCTCCGCATTTGAGACACCTGGGTGTCATTCTGCAGTCTTTACTTGTGTGGTTAAAATAATTACAGTTAAAACACTGGGAAGCACCCGGTCTCCTACGGAATGGGACGACTTCCACAGTGAGATAATTTAAGTTTTTGAGCTGATAAATATCTTGGGCATTTTCTGATCGTTTTATCTGTACCATAAAAAGCGGTAGAGGGGATTTTGTCGCAAATCTACGCAACTGTGCGATTTTTTCGACGTCGAATCCTTTTGTTTTATCTGTTTCAATGTCTGCGACATTGGTGGATGCCGGTAATCCTTTGATCACTTTAGGGTGCTCGATTACATAATGGTCTGCTTTTTTAATAATTAAAAGATTTTTAATTTTCTTCTTGTTCTTCAGTTGTTGCTGGTTGTATTCTAATATAGCTTCCTGTATTTTTATTTATTGTATTAGGATAGGACCTGTTTATTTCTTGGAGTATTAAGTTGTAGTTTTTTCCTATTCTCATCATTATAGGATTTATTTTTGGGGTGGGTGCAGAGGGGCTAACCTCCATTACTTCCTCGTCGACTGCGAACTTATTTTTCGAGGTACAAACTACTTTTTCAATAGGAACTTCGATAATCTTTCTTGCGAATTTATGGAACTAATCGAATAAGAGTTTCGTAAATTAAAATTTGAAAGAAATTTAGATTTTAAAAACAGTCCATAAAAAGCCTTATATGCCAGGTATTATCAATTCTGGATTTCATGAAATATTCTGTAATTATATATATCAGAAATAATCATAATTGCTAATATTTCATTAGAAAAATAGTGATAAATTTTTGAAATTATATATTAATGTAGTTACAAGTGCATTACTTGAAATGCATAACTAAATATTTGAATTGTGAAAAATTCTTCTCAAAGCTATTTTGATACGTTAAAAGTGTAAAAAAAAATCTTAAGTATTTTTATTCATCAATGGACAAGTATTAACATGCAAGGAATAGAGGTTAATGACCCGCAGGGCTAGGTCCTTCCGAATAAGATCTATTTTATGTGGAAAGATAATCAGGAAGCATACAAATCATAAAATATTTATGGTTTTGATAGAAATAATCTTAGTTTTTCCTTCTGAATCCTATGGATAACATTGTATTGTAGAAAGTGCATTTGTCACTACCCAACTTGTTATATATAGTTTTTTTCCCCCTCAATTTAGTGAAGAGATTGCATAATTAGTTTTAACCTCTTTGTTTTACTATGAAATTTTCTTGCTCAGTCTTTTTCTACTGTCTGTAATTTTGCTTTACTTATAAGAATTGCATGTTTAAAAAGTATTTGATGTATTCAGAGAACGAATTCAAGGGCAGTGAAATTTAACATCTCAAATAGAAAATTTCTTCAAAGCCCATTAGAATTCTCCCCTCCATTTTAGTTACAATTAGGTCAAATATTTTTTTTTAAGATTCTATTTTACACTTTATCATTTGATGAAACAGGTTAATCAGTGCCTTCATCCCCTTATATCAGCAGTATTCAAACTATGTTCCATGAACCCTCGGGTACCACGAGTCACAAAAGGAAAATTATAAAAGAGTATTCAGCAGTGTAGCTAATGCCGTACAATGATTCAGGGCCCCAATATGTGTAACATTTTGTCACTTTCAAATGCATCTCGTTTCTTTTCCAAAGAATTTTGATACAGGGCCAGTGTGTGTATGCATAATGGACTCTGAAGTTCAGATAATTGTAAGTATGGCTGAGAATGTTAAAATTGTGGAAGGGAAAAAAATGGAGAGGGAACATCTTATCGATTAAGAATAGATTTGATGTTAAAATCAAAATTCAAGCTAGAACCGCTCTAAAATTTAAAAGTTGCCATTCAAAAACCACCCCTAGGTGGTGGTGTATCATAGCTTTGAGAACAATCGTAGAATACTTAAATTTAAAAATCTAGACAAAGACTAATAAAAATTACTTAAATCAATTTAAGATTCAGTAAAATATAACAAATTTATATTTACATAAAATTTAATAGAAATCTTTTAAATTCTTTCAATGCTAATTAAAATTGATGTCTTCTCTTGGAGGGGTGTAAAAACTAAAATTGCATCTATATTATTCTACTGATTAACTTTGCAGCATATCAATGCATTAACCCTCAAATGAAGGTGTGAATTATGTACATACAATAAATCATTTCAGATTTTGGTAATTTAGATCTTAAAGAATCTTGCGGATTTTTAATAAAACCAACTAGAATACAGTCAAACGAGTCTTTATGTGGTCCTATAAGCGATTTTTGTACTAATAATTTGTAAAAATTATTTCTGTGTGGATGTGGTTTCTAACAAATGTGCAAAAAACAGGTTAGATTGTTATGTGGAATGTTTTCAGAATTGATAAAAACTCATTACTATCATAAAACATCTTTTTTATTAATGGATGAGGCATAAGTAGTAGTTCTATTATATAGGAATTTAAGTTTGGTATATTCCTAAAAGTTAACTCTAATTTGAAACATTTAATTACTGTATACTTTGATAGGTAATTTTTTTAAAAAATCATAAAGCTCAACTTCAAACTTTATTAACATATTTTCTTTATCACCAAAACTATCCTTTTTAGAAAGAAACTTGTTGATATGAAGATATATGGCAATTGGTGTACAAAAGCTTTAGTGCAGCTAGAAAAAAAGCCCAAATTTATATTTATGAGAGCATCCTTTACATAAGGTATTAAATTTGCTAATCGGTTGTCCATATTTAACCGTTAATGTGATGTATCAACGACAAATAATTTTCCTATCTGAAAGAAAATATTTAAGAATTTAAACTGTAGTTATTCAATGAATTATGGCATTTAACTTTCACATGTCCATTGAAGGTGTAATAATGGCATGGATTATCAGTCACTTGGGGTCCTTAAAGTTAGACTCCATTTGTGACCCTTTCTGTCATTTGATTATACATGGTAAATTCGACAAAAGCAATGAAGTTTCATTAGAAAAATCACTGTCTTCAAGATTAAATGTTAATATTTCATTTTCAATACTCATCAAGCTTAAATTGTTCGTATGTGATTGAGTCGCACGATTTCTCAATTTTGGAGAGAATACATGTCCAGGAATAATATTTAATGGTTAAAATTCAGACCGTGATCTTATTGAGGCATATTTGGCCCCTGCTTTTAAAATGGCTTTGATCCCCAGGAATGTTTTAAAGAGAATCAGAAAGGTAAAAAAAGTATATATTCAATGGCTAGTATGTTTCGCATGAAATTTAATTGAGGTCTTAAGTCATTCAAAAAAATGATACAAGGTGGAATTTGAGTAATGCTAATTATAACACACACAGTAATAGACATTTAACCCCAAAATACTAAATATTTAAATCTAGCTAATAACCAGGCATCCTTATATAGCAATCTCTACATGTTATTTTTGGTTTATTACATAAATGAATAATTTATTTAAAGAGAAACAATATAAAAAAAAAATAAGTCAATTCCTATTTTGATCAACAGAGAAAATTTTTATTTTAACTACTTTTTATTAAGTAGTTACAATTAATATAAATATGTATATACTAGGACAGAATCACAACATTAATGATAATTACCACTTAAAGTATTGTTTTGTCCTCCAAAACAATCATGTATAAAAAATTTCAGTTCAATTGAGTGCTTTAAAACACGAGAAAAATCTCTTCAAGTTTTAACCCAAGTCGCTAAAAATGAAACCAACATGGCTGTATCTAATTCTTTAAATAATTAGTTTGTCAATTAACTATAATTAAATTATCGTATTTTTAACCCAAAATAATAGTTATAGCAAATTTCAGCTCAAATAAGCGCTATAAAATGCGAGAAAAAAACCTTTTCCAAGTTTTGACACAAGCCGCCAATGTGGCTGTATTTGTAATTGTTTTAATAAATTTAATTATAATTAAATTACTGTATTGTCGTCCAAAATAATCATGTATATAACTTTCAGCTCAATTGAGCACTTTACAATTTTATTGACAACTGAAAATTCTATCAAGATAAATACATAGATTGTGAGGTAATGGTAGGAATTGAAAAAAAAGAGAGAAACCAATATCAAAACATGACCTTTATTAGAAATATATCCCAGTAACAAATTTAACCCAGTAGTGAATATTGTAAGAAAAAAATATGGATCTGTTATTGACAAAATAACTATGAATGAAAATTACATAAAAGTGTACTCATATCAAATATACCCTGAATATCATGATTGTATAAGTGACAAAAAAATTGCATTATAAGAAAATATTCAACATCTCTATAAAAAGGTGCTTCAGAATGTTCCCTTTAAATATTATATAAAATTCTATATTTATGTCCAAAACATTTTATGAGCTAATTCAAGACTACAACATTTAGTACAAAACTGTTTTGTTCTACGTTTTATATTGAGCTAAATGAGTGGATCACAGTGCAACCTTAATAAATGCAAAAATTTGCATAGTTTTGCACATGTTTATGTGACTCAGTGCATATTAATGTAATTGCTTAAATCACAGTGGCTTGCTAAATATATTACAATATGAAAAATAATCTTTTGAATATTTTTTAAATAGAAACAAAAATCATTTTTTGTAAAATATATAACAAAATTTTGATAATGTTTAAATTATAAATATAAATATTACAATTAGAGATTAAAAAAGTTTAGCTTTAAAAATGACTCAAATCCTCTAGAATCAAGTTTTGTTAAAATAAAGGCTTCAAATTTATTGAAAAATTTCAATGTAATGTTGATTGATTATCTAATAAAAAAAAACTTGGCAATTTTAAACAAGATTTATGCACAGTCCATTAAACTTTTTACAAATTCATTTTTTCAATAACAAAATAAATAAAAATATTACAAAATAAATGCTTTAAAAAATTTATTCCTAGTTTAAATAAAATAAATGCTGTAAAAAACTGATATTTTAGACAGAATAGCTTGTGTGAATATGGTTGCAATATTTTTTATAGTTATTACAGGCAATTCATAGACTTCAAAAAAAAAAAACTACTGCATTGAATTTTTCATAAAAATATTTATGTGTAAAATATAGCAGGAGTTTTACTATATCATCATTTTTATTTCACACAAATGATGCTAAAATGCACTTATTTCATTCATTACATTAATTTAGTTAAAAAAATTCTACTTTTTGATTTTTTTTAAACTTTGCATACTTAAAATGATAATCATCCATTCAGAAAATGTCTTTTTAATAATGCAAATTAAAGAACGCAAAAAAAATCATAATTTATATAAAATCCAAACTGGTTCATGTCAAATTTGGTTCTTATTCTTATAATTTGTTTCTGTTAATTTTTGCAATGAAGCACAGTTTTATTTTTCATTTATTTAAAAATAAAATACCTGTTAAAAATATAATTTGAGTCACATATGAAAAAAATTAAATCAGTCAATTCAGAAGGGGGAATCCATATGCATTTTTGGGTTGAAGCTATGATATTCTTGGAAAAAATATTTTTAAATTCAAGACTACAAATATATATCTAAACATTAGCAAAAATAGTCAGAATTATCACAGACCTAATGAAGGTATGCATCTATAAATTCTTTTTCAAAAAAAGAATTTTAGTATCAAATTTTAATTATATCATAAATGCATAGTAAAAGTAAAATGTCATGGACATTACAAACAAGCAGCCTGACAAACTTCAGCATACATTAGCTCAATTAATCACATACAGAGCTTTTCAAAAGCTCTTGATTTTCTAATCTCAATGCAAGTTAATTATAGAAAATACAAAACAGTAAACAAACTACTATCACTAGACAACTGTTTTTAAGATGACAGAAATGGCTAAATCAATCAACTATTTACAAATAAACATGCTACAGAGAGTGTATTACAACCATTTTGTAAAATCAAAATACAACATTTTCAATTAATTTAATACAAGCTTGTATGACTGGAAGAGTTTTACTTAACTTCCCAATCCAATCCCAGTTCCTGTAAAATTAATACCATTTGTTATTTCTTTGCACATCCAATGTATTTACAGCATTGTATAATTTAGTAAACATATTTAAAACAGATAACACTATACACTTTAAAAAATGAAATAAAAATTAAAAACCTAAAAAGTTAATTCCTTATTTTAGACATTGGGTACCTTTTACATATTCTATCCCCTCAAATTAAAAGGATACTAAATGATAAAAATTCCAAAAAAAATTTATATTTAGAATAGTAATCCATGTTAATATTAAAAATATTTGTGAAATTTTCGTGTTTTTATGATTGGAAGAACAAACCTATTCACAAATACACTCATGTCCATAAATTAAGAATAATGAAGTTCAGGCAAAGAAAGAGACAGAAGCAAAACAAATTTGACTCATTTGTAAAGTCTATTTATTCAACAAAAGGTAAAGAGCAAAAAAGATGCTATATGTTTGACATAATTAATAAAAATTGCGATTTTTAATCCATGGAGCAAATTTCAAAAAATACCCTATTTACAAAAAACAGTATAACATGGTTAGTATGATGGTTAATACGGATTATGTCTCCTGGACGATGCAATACATGCCTTACAATGCCTAGGCATGCTGAGTATCAAATTATCAATCTGATCTTGGGTTATATTACACCACTTATCAAGCAATGCCCTCCGAAGTTCCGGTAGACAGGTGCGAGGGGGTTGACGGGCTGCAATTCGTCAGCCAAGCATATGCCCCACATGCTCTATTGGATTGAAGTCTGGTGAGTATATGCTGGTCAATATCCTCCAATTGAAGGCATTCGTCTACAATGTTTGCACGGTGAGGACGGAGTTTGTCATCCATAAACAGAAATTCAACATCCAAGGCGCCCCGAAACAAACCTATATGTTGTTCCAGAATGACATCCCGATAGATGTGGCCTGTCATTGTTACACTCTGAACATGCAGGTCAGTTCTAGAACCAATAATAATTCCTCCCCAAACGCGAGCCATCCTGCACCACCGTAACAGTGTTGTTCAATGGTGTTCTCTTGGTGGTAACAGGTACCTGTCGCTCTCCATAATAAAGTCCGGCAAGAATCAGACTGCAAACTAAACCTGGACTCATCGGAGAAACCATCACACAAGACCACTGTTGTGGTGTCCACAATGCATGCTTTCTACTCCAGGTTAATCGCAGGTGACAGTGAGTTGAGGTAAGTGGAACACATCTGACAGGCCTACGAGCATATAGACCAATGTGCCCTAAGTGTCTGTACACGGTCTGCCTTGAAACTGTCGTACCAGTAGCTGAAGAGAGCTGACGAGACAGGTCTGATGCTGTGCTCCATCTGTTTCTTTTGGCAGTAACTGCCAAATATATATATACCGGTCCTCATTCGGCTTTGTAACTCTGGGGCGACCTGTGCTGTAACATCTACTCACATTACCATCATCTTGGAATCGTTGCCAAAGCCTGGAGATGACACTGTGGGCAATTCCAAGTTCCTCGGATACTTCCAGCTAGGTACGTCCACATTCCATTCATCCAATAATTCTACCACATAAAAAATCATCCAAATGCTTCCTTTGTGCCATAACTATGCGGTTATTGCACTAAAAGGCTTTTAAAGCGCTTGTGAACAATTTTACTTCTTTGCCACCATTCCTTATATACCCCTCTCTTACACTCTTGTCATTGTGACGTACTATCGGCACCATCTGGTGGTTTCCTGTAATTTGCATATTCTTCTTCAAGATGTGTGTGATAATTCTACAGGTGAAATTTTTATTTTAGAGTTCAATTTCTGTGTGATTCTGAATTATCCTTAATTTATGGACATGAGTATATATGGCATATAATGTACAAATGAGTACAAAAATCCCAGATAGGACTATTTCTCCAATTTAAACGTGAAAAGATTATGCAGAATTCAAATTGCCACAAAAAATTACAATATAGACCAGTGATACTCAACCTGAGCAGCATGTGACCCACCGGCCTTTTCTAAGATGGCCGGTCATGGCCAAGCAACAATAAATTCAATTTTTTTTAGAACAATGTAAGAATTTAGTAGGAAATTCTATTAATCAAGCAATTACTTTCATCAATTTGCTTTTGATAGTAATGTAAACAAGAGGTTTGATCATGGATGAAAGGGAATCAAAACTACCCCAAAAATCAGTAGGAAAATGCATAAAAGTAAATATTTTTATGTGTGTGCTTGATTGAAAGGTTAATATGGTATTAAAACTAAAGCCGAAAGGAAGGGAAAAAATGCATTTTAATATTTTGAACAATTTTGATTCATACAATGTTGCTTTGGTCTCAATGTTTTTTTTTCCTTCACATTATTCTTATGTTGTGGCTAGCATTAAATATCTGTCATATGCATGTTGCTCAGCAGCAAAAAAGGTTAAATACCCCTGATGTAAACTACTGGTAACGAACAACACAATTTTATTTTCATTCTCTACAGAATATTATTTCAAAGTAATTATTTCAGATCCTAAGATTTTGAAATATATGCCTCCTTGCTTTGTGAATGTAAAAAATATATTTATAAAAGTGCAAAATATGTTTATAAATAACAATTAAAGTCATAAGAGTTCTATTTTTATTTATGTTTAACATAAAAGAAAATTATTGGTTTAT
Source organism: Trichonephila clavipes (assembly GCA_019973935.1). Taxonomy (NCBI): domain Eukaryota; kingdom Metazoa; phylum Arthropoda; class Arachnida; order Araneae; family Nephilidae; genus Trichonephila; species Trichonephila clavipes. Next base: position 223,324 of record BMAU01012458.1, read on the forward strand.
TAAATTGAGAACTATTATAAAAATTCATGAATATACTGAAAAAAAATTTAACTGTCACATGATGGCAAGATCAAACATTGAAATAATTTATTACACACATCAAGTAATAAAAAATAAAAACCAAATAACTTTCACTATGTGACAGATTTATTGTTTATTTATATAACACTATGAATTACACACAAATTAAACAAAGTAGAATTTTTATTAAAAAAAAATATTCAAAAACATACATACTTCTGCAATTAGTTTTGGTAAAGCAAATGCTGCTCGATGAGTATCTGGAGTATAATATTTTAAGTTAAGCTCTTTTAGTACTTCAACTGAGAATAAATTCAGAGGCTGACGGAAATTTGTATCCTAAATAAAATTATTTATTATACAGTCAATGTTTACATATAGAATTTAACACAAAATATTCTTCAATTTTTTCTCACAGCATATTTTTGTGTGTGTGTGTTACATCAAATAGATACTTCTAAAGTTGTATAAAGGTGTTTATTCATGCATTTTTGATGAATCGCACAGTTTAATAATCCACATGTAAATTAAAATTAGAAACAAATTGCATTTAAACAAGTAAAAAAAACAGTTTTTACAACCTCAAAATCAGAGAAATTAAAATTCTTACTTCAAAAATTAATTAAATATTTTTTACCTTCAGTGTGAAGCAAAGACAAATTATATAATAAATTAAATATCTTTTTTTAGCCAAGATTTGTAATTTCATTTTATTTTGTTAAAGTAACATCTGTTCTTTATATAGTTTTGATTAGGAGCAAGTCCATTTATATATATATATATATATATATATATATATATATATATATATATATATATATATATATATATATATATATATAATCCAATATAAAAATTCAATATATATAAATATATATACATAAATATAAACTAAAATATAAAAAAAATTAAACAGATAGTTATAAACCTAAGATAACTAAAATTAGGAAGAAGGCACAGTAGTATAATGACAAACTCCTGGCCTTAGGAACCAGGATTGCAGGTTTAAACATGTTTTGCAGCCAGCCAACCTTCACCTGTAATTTGTCATACTATGTACCAAGAGGAAAGGAAAGAATTATATATGAGGAATATATATATATATATATATATATAAATGAATGAATGGATTTGCTCCTAATCAAAACTATATAAACAGATGTTACTGTTTTATATCAAATTTTTTCATTTCTTTTTCAGGGAACTAACAGAAATTTTTATATATTTTAAAAGTCTTAATTTTGGGCACTCTTGCAATCATAATAAGGAAAATAAAATTAAAAAAATATAGCATTAATAAATTGACAATGTAAATACACACATAAACTATTTTACAATAGGTAATCTAAAATGAATTAAAAAGAAATCAATATAATCTGTTCAAAATATTTTATCTCTAAAGGAAAAATTGATTCAGTTCAGTTATAATTGTCACATTAAAACATTAGTGCAAAAACTTAAGTATATTGGCAGTTAAGTTTTCACTGGAATTTGAACAAAAAGCTTTCAATTTCAACTAAATTTTGATATCAATTTTAAAAATAATAGCACTTAAATTCTAACATACAAGAATTAGTTGACTTATGCCCAAATTTCAGCAGTTAATAAGTCAGAATTACAAGGTTGTAACAAATGTTTTCTGCCTCAGTCAGTAGGCCGGCCAGATCATTCTGCTTCTTGAATGTCATGCTTCTTGTTTTTAACTTTCAATACCAAACCTTCACAGAGTCATATGATACAACAGTAGTACCTAAAGCTGTACACATGATTTGGTGACACTCTGTAGCTGACTTTTTGCAACAGAACTGGAAGTAAATGATGGATCTAATTTGGCAACATAAAAATTTCACAATTCAGACACCTTGTACTTAAAGAGAACGATGTTTTTTTTTTAAGATTTCACAACACAGTGTTCTACAGCAAGTTTTTCTTTCAAATGCCAAAAATCGTCTGACAAAATATCAGCAAATACACTAACACAAACTGTTTGCCCAGATGTTATTAGTAAAGGAGAGAAAATTTCATTATAACTGGATATATTTTTCAACTCTATATGAAAATATAATTGAAAAATGTAATAAAATTTTAACAAGCTATTTGAAAGAAATCAAATAGGTTATAAAAATTGTACAAACTAAAATCCGAAATTTTAATTTATGCCCATATAATTATTTTACAAATAAATATGGAGCATGGAAAATCCAATATTGGTCAGCTAATACATATAAGCTAAATAAAATCATATTAATAATTTAAAATCTTAAAAAATACTTTTCAAAAGTTCATCGTCTTACTGGAGAAGTAGAACAACACAAATATCCAATTTGGCCCCCAGGATACGTAGGAACATAAGAAGATCCATAATCAACTACAGGAAAGATTTCTTTGCACATTTTTATCATTTCAGCAATCAATTTTCTATCAAACCAAAAGGATTCTCCTACAAAGAATTTTTTTTAATTTATTATTTATACTAAAAATCAAATCTTTTTTAAATTCAATTGTAAAACTGATAATGATTGAATATCCTTTTACTTAGTTATGAGCTGCATATTGTAAGAATTTTGATTAGTTGTATTTTTTATCAATATTAAAAAATATTTCCTAAAATGAGAAAAAAAATTTTAAAATAACTTGATAAAAGTTTAAAACATCGGGATTTTTTTAAAATTTTATAATAATAACTTATTATGTTTTTAATCTTTTTTAATTAAAATTTAATATTAAAAAAACATGTCTTGCATTATGACTGCCTGCTAGAAAATAAAAATATACAAGAGCACAACATTTTGTTTTTGAATTTCAAAACTTCCATATAAAGATTTTAATCAAAAATTATACCTTGAGAAGCAATAATCCCTCCAGGTTTAAGGGCTTTCTGTAAGGATTCATAATATGGCCTTTGAAAAAGACAAACAGCTGGACCTAAAATATAGAATTTATGATGTTAATCACATGTACAAGGAAACTAAAAATTAAAAGAAATTTTTCATGTTATGTGATATATCGATAACAAAGCTATTTACATAATAAAGATCAATATCTATTTCAAATATTTTTATGATAACCCAAGTAATTAAAAAATCTTGCAATAAAACTTCCAATTTTTTAGAAGAAATACATATTAATAATTACCACATTTTAATAAAAAAATTCCTATAAAAGAAAAAACAAAATGTTGTTAGACTGTAACACATGTTCGTTTATCTTTGGTTTTACTCTTTCCTTCCTAAAAATTACTCTGATAATGTAATACATTCAAACTAAAAAAAATTCATGTCTTTTAAAATTGAAATTCTGAAACATTGTATAGTCCTGAAATTAATCTATAAATTAAGATACAGTTGGACTTCTACTTAAGGTAATCACTAATCACTAAATCCCGAAAAAAAGTTTGTTCTGTGGGAAAATTCATTAAATAGAAATTAATTTTCAATAATCTTTGTGCTTGGTTCCAGGAATAATTTGTAAAATAGGGAAATTTGCAAAATGGAGGCTAAATTTTTTTCAAGAATATTTAATACTGAACAATTGATTTTGCATTACTGCTTCAGTAAGAAGCATTTTCATACAATTTTAATTTTTAAAAAATTCAAATTAAACACATTACTTTTTTATTTAATTTAACAAAAATTTATTTACAATAATTCCATCTTGTTAAAGATATTCTAAATATAGATCACTTCAAAGAAACTTTCTTCATTTTTAAGACATTTTACAGGCAAAAATTTGACACAAGGATACATTTTAAATAATTCTATAAACTTGTTCAGAAAACATTTTTCTTCTTTAAAGAAAAAAAAGGTCCATATACTATAAAATTATTATTTAATGTATAATTTAGAAATCATAGATTTCTCGAATTCTTATTTTCTCTGAACATTAAATATTTTTTATAGTTTCAATACATAAAAAAAATGAAACAATTATCTATGGCAAAAATTGAAAAAAAATTATTAAGAGTTTTTTTTTGTACATGTGTGTGTAAAACTGACAAACTACATTTTTTTAACCTAATTGTACAATAATTTTGAAGATTTTAAATGCCCACAATACTTTTAAAAAAATCATATTTTAATATACTTCTTATGAATTAATTTCTTGTAAATATAAATTAAAAATTAAACATTCAAAATGTTAATATATTTCTTATTACTTTTGTTTAAGTGAAAAGTTTTAAATTTACATTTTGATAGAAGTATGTTGATGGATATAAAAAAGGATATTTAAAAAGATGCACATTTTAATAACTACTTAAAGAATGAAACATTCTAATAGCATGATACACAACAGCATTCACATATTTATTCTAAAAGTTCAAAGCAAATACTTTTAAAAAAAAAACATTTTTAAAACATATGTGATAGAAAATTAATTATTAAAAAATTTCCTCACCTTTTGGATCGGATGAGTCAGTGATTATGACATCAAATTCATGCTGGTGGTTCCTCATGAACTCTGCACCATCTCCAATATATACTTTAAGTTTAGGACTTTCAAAACCTTTAGCCATGAAAGGTAAATATTTCTTGGACACTTCAATTACTTTCTAGCACAAAACACAAAAATTCAGTTTTATAAAAATAAACTAAAGTCAATATTTGATAAATTTATAACATTACTTTCATTAGAGAAACTTTTTTAATTAAAATTCTAAGAGTTAACATATACTTTATTTTTTATTTAAAAAAAAACTTGATAGTATGTGCAAAGATCAATAATGAAAATTTTATACCAATACACACTTAAATAGATTCTCAACTTAAATATTACAAATCCATTAACAAAATCAATAAATAATATAATGTATTTACTTCATCAATTTCGCACAATGTAACAGATTCAACCATAGGGTGTTTAACAGCTTCTCTTACGGCACCCCCATCGCCTCCACCAATGATCAAAACCTAAAAAAGAAAGTATATTTAAAAAAAATATATACTTAAGAAAAAAAAAGAGGAAGCCTGGATTTTTTATTAAAATGTTAATGATAGAATTAAATAGGATATAATTATAATTAGTATAGCAAGGGTATTTTTTGTAATCTCATAATAAAAATATTTATATTCATATAAAATGAATATTTTTTTTAAGAATTTATAATAAATTGTAAAATATACAAACACATAATCCAATTTGAAATCCAAATAGGAAAAATGTAACAATTATTATAGTGCATAGTATTTCTTCATATTCTAAATATATCACTTAATTTCATAGTTTTAATAACCTAATAAATATTCAATCTCCTAACTAAACAAATCTTAAGAGGACATGGTGTGATTTAAACAGAAAATTTTGATCTAATGGTTTTTAGAAATTTTTTTGTGACCTATGTGATTGTAATGTAAGACAGGATTTTTGCTTTTAATATAAAAAAACAAACCACTTAACATTAAACAATTTTTTTAATTAATGAAATGATTCCTAAATGCTACAATAACAATAACTGATGTTAAACACATGAAACCTGATTCAAAAATTTGACAAGCTACATACAAAGAAGTGGGTATGGGTTTGGGGATAACATGATTCAAATTCACGAAAAAAAATTTTTATGCATGCTTATTAAAAATTCCTTAAAAAAATGCATAAATTCTAAATTCAATTATTTTTTTTAAAAAATAAGAATTGCTTTGATTTAAAAATGCATGCTAAAACTTTTGTTGCATGTATTAATTGCATTAATTTGAAAAAATATCAAAGCATTTGGCACAATAAAAAAATGTCTTGGCATTTGAAATAAAGAAAAATTAGTGATTTTTTTTCTTTATGAGATAAATCAGTTTATATTTTTATTGGAATACGAATAAAAATACACATAAAAGTTATCATAACTCAGAATTTTTTTTAAAAAAAACTTAGAGCTTTCAAATTTGGTGAGGTAATAGAAAAATAAATAATTTAAGCTGAAAAATTTGTTCAATTTTTGTTAATTGAATCATATAATATGTCCCCTTCATAAAATAACATAAATACAAAATTTTCCTAATCTTGAAATTAAAAACTAAGAAAAAAAAAAAATTAAGGTTTATTTTTCCTCCTTCATAATTTGAGGACGAGGTGCTAATGACAATTCAAGCAAAAAATAACGATACAATGGTTGACAGAATAAATTTAAAACTTACAATAAATTTAATATTGTTTATTCATAATCTCAAAAATGTATACTAAATTTTGGATTCAATCCTAAAAGAATCAACATTATCTAATAAGAAATATTACAGTACATTTTAAAAGAAAAAACTTGACAAAAATTCTAACTGCAAAAATAAAACTAAAAAAAAAAGTTTAAAAAGATTCAAAACCAGTTTCTATAAACATACCTTTTTAGGATTTGGATGTGAATTCAAAGGTAAGAAAGTGATCATTTCTTGGTAGGAGTATTCATCTAATTCAGACAACTGTATGGCATTGTCTAGAACCAAAACTCTTCCAAATCTATTACTAAAAATATATTGTATATTCTATTAAAATAAGGAAATGATGTAGCCTAGAAACTTCAATGAAAAGTAAATCTGAAATTAATTTTTATACAGCGAGTCATTGCTATTAAACAAATTTTCTATTCAATGAACTTTTTCAAGATTTAGCAACTTCGTTAAATAGAGGTACAACTGTATTTTATTTAAATTTAAAACTGCCTGAACAAATCTCTAACCAGAATTTTTTTTTAAAAAAAGTGCCTTTTGAAAGTCTTAAATAATATTCTGAAAACAATTCTACCTAAACAAATATGATTACTGAATGTAAGTGAAGCTTAACAACTTAATATAAGTCATTATAATAAAACACCTAGATTTATACATAAAACAATTTCAAAAATAAACATATGAATAAAAGCTGTAGATCTACTTCAGAATTTATACCTTAAAGTGTAAACAGTAAAATTATAAATTAGTTTCCATAACTTTTGTTCTACATAAAAAATTAATTTTAGATTCTAAATTTTTTTTAAAAAAACTGTTTTTTCTCGAAATATATATCGATTTTTAAATATAATTTATATTATCCCAATACTGCATTAAAACATTACAATTCACAAATTAGATAAAAACAGGTTTTTAAAGTTCAAGAACAAGTTTATACTAATTCAAACAGGCCTTAAGCTTTACTATAAAATCTGGCATATATATATAACACACACTTATACTTTAAGGATGCAATTTTTTTTATTTTCAGGTATATTCGCTGTATAATGTGCATTCCCTTTTTACAAAAAAAATCTGAAATGTATGTGCAAAATGCTCTTATGTTCTGAAGGCATTTTTTTTTAGGTATTTTTCCAAGCTTTAGAAAAAAAATAGTTTACTATTAAAACAACCCTCTTAAGTTCATCAGGAATGTCATTTCCTTTAAATTAACAGTATGCCAATATATGTAGCAATCTAATTTTTCTTAAATGCTCATCTATTTTTAAAGCTGTCATTTTTATACCTGAAATATAACGTGCAGCCATAAATTTCAATCTTGTTTTTTGTGTGTGTGTTAAAACTGTACATTATATACTTCGGATTTTACGGTAATTTTATTCCTTTGTTATCTAATTTAAAATTGTGTTGTATTTTGCATATAATGCAGAATAAGAATTTAAATCATTTTTAGAGTTGCATAAAGTTGGAATTTATGTGAGTACAGTTTATTTAATTATGTATGTAAAAGCATGCAAATGTTATAATCATTGATAAATGCATATATAAACTGGTAATTTAAGACTTACTCTTGAACAGTTTTCCTTATTTAAATCCAGTCTGAATATTTTTTTAAAATAAAGTAGTTTAACTAAACTATTTTGGGAAGATATTAAAAACCTATTTTTAATTTTTTACATAAATTATGTAATGGAAAGATGTACATATATAATCAACTCGTTTCACATACTTGATATGTACACTTTTATTAACATATTTTAAAGTGGATTGTTTCTAGTAAAATAGTTTTCTCTCTCTCTCTTTACAACTCTCACACTAAAACTGTACATATTAAGAATATATTTTAAGATACATTTTTTTCATTAAATTTTTACCTCTGAAATACTACTATATCCTGAAATTGTGATTTTCCTTCATACAAAACCTCATCCACTTGAATTGACATAGCCTGATCGCCATTCAAAGTGCCTGTTTCGGTGAACCATCCCTTTTTAAAAGCATCCATGCCTATAAAAAATAAACTGTTTAATTACTAACAGCAGCACAAAATACATTCAAAAATATTTTTTCCCTTTATAAATATACAAAGCACCGTACAGGTAAGTTATAATGAGCATTATCATTGAATGAAAAAGAATGGTAGACAATACTTTCAATCTAGATTTTTTTAAACACATATTTCCTCTTATAGATTCTGAAAGTTAATTAAATTTTTTTGAATAATTTTATTATGTATACTAACTTTTTCTATAATCTTAACTCTAATATTGAGATCACTTTTTCGATAATATATGTGTGAAATAATAGTATTTTTATTTCTGAAAAAAAATATCAAAAATTTTGAGATAAAGCATTTGAATATCATTAAAAAAAGTAATGAATATTTTAAATCAATTTCAATCGGCGATTCTGTACACTCACAGGAAAAAGATAAATGAAAAAATTCATTCAAATGAGGAGAATGAGGCATGACGCATAAACAAGATGTGTGTGAATTCAAACTATTTAACTTTACATTTAATTTCAAACACTGTGATATAATTTCACTCAATTATCTCATGGATTTTTGTATGACAGAGTTAACTACAAAATTAAAAATTATATCACACAAGACATTTAAGTGATTTTAGAGATGCAAAGAATCATCACATGGTATTAAGAACTATTATGATGTGGCAAGCTGACCTAATAAAAAGAAAGCTTAAATCATGTTTCCCACTGTAGAATGGAAAGAGTTTGAAGGAAGTAAAGATTTTAAATTAAAAAGATGGGGGAGGTCCATTTTTAAAGTAGCTCAGAAGAATTATTACTTTCTCCACTTATGTAGATATACTCACTCCAAGAGTTTATTTCCTATACCACTTTAAATATTAAAAAAGTCACAAAACTTTGTACCAGTTTTTAGCCTTTAAATAAAATGTCAAATCAAACACAAATACATTCCTTTTATAATTTTTTAAAGTTTTGTTTAGTAATTTTGATTGCCTATCCTTTACAATTTACATATCTTATTTCAAAACTACATGATTTTGAACAAAATTAGAATTTTGTATTATTTTATAAAGTTAATCTTAGAAGAATCAACAGTATATTGATAAAATGAAAATTAAGTGAAACACTGAGGACAGTAAAATATATAAACTAAACTCTGTGACACAACAGCCCATGAGGGAGCAAGGCCTACTGTGCCCATCTCAATGTTCATGACCCTGGGTACTGAGGTGCATGAGCAGATGTTCCAGTCAGGTGATCAGTCTGACGTGATTGAAGTAAGAAGTGTGATACTGTTTTTGTGTTTAAAGAAAAATTCTCCAACTGAAATTCATTGGCAATTGGTAGAAGTGTACGTTAACAAGTGTTATCACAAAGAAAGGTGTGGTTTTGGTGCATGGAATTTAACAAAGGCAGAACAGATGCGTGAAAGGAAAAAAGAGCATTTCGGTGGGAGGTATTGGACCACCCTCCTTAAATTTACAACCCTGTACCAAGTGATTTCCATCTCTTCAGACCATTAAAGAAACCCTTGAGAGGTCAGTAAGCCAGCTTGACATGATTCCACAATCTTGACACTTATTTCTACGATGCTTGTTTCAATGGTTTGGTGTAAATGGAACAAATGTCTCAATAAGTATGACTATGCAGAGAAGTAATATGTACCCATACCTTCCTACATTCTTTGTATTTTTTTATTTCCTAAATAAAAAATACAAACAATTACAGCTAATACAACAATTTACACTGAATGGGCTTGTTGCCTTACTTTTTGAAACCTCTACATATATCAATTCAAAATATAGAAGATCATCATCAACATCACATCTGGCAAAACAGCCCCTGGTGGGCCAGTGCCTTCCTTTGAAGATTCCTCCATAATAATCTCGTTTATTTTTGTTCTCCAAGTTTTTTCATTTATAATCCCAAAGTCTGAATCTACGAGTCTACCCATCTCAGCCTTGGTCTTTTACACTTCCGAATTGCAGACTTGAAACAGTTGTACCTTTTTGACAACATTACCTAGCATTTGAATTATACGGGTCATTCTATTTATTTTTATGTACCGTATTTTCCTGTATATAATCTGCAGCGGTGCATAATCCGTGGCAGCTTTTAGGCCAAATAATCCAAAATATAAACTGCCGATAATGAGTGTCATATAAGACAAAAATACACAATATAATTGAAAATAGAAGTAAAAAATTGTACAGGGAAAAAAATTTATTATGAAACGTCTTTTTAAATATGTATAATATTTTTTACGATAATCTCAATAAAACAAAAAAATTCTTTGCTACTGCCATCTATATTTTGAGTTGTTAAACAAAACATTCCATGTGGGGAAAAATCCCTTTTTTTTACTTTAGCAAGTTAACAGCAAAAAAATTAAGATCGAAACTGCTTTCCCACTGTCTCTTTCTTTTAAAATCCTTTTATTTATTTCTTCCTCTAATTCTGGCCAGTGAGGTTTACCACGATGATCGGCAGGCACTTTAACGTTGATCACAATTTTCGAAGTTTGTCTTGTTTTTTCTCCACAAACGAAAAAACCTTGCAGCTTCCCGATTTTGGTAGGCTTCTCTATAACTTTTAACTTGAAGTTTGCAGCGTAACTTAACACTTTCCCGTCAATATGATGAAAACTTTCGAAGGACATAATAGCTCTAGTCAAGAGATTGGAAATGGCGCCAGCGACCAATAACTATTTTTTCCTTCAGAGGAATCAAATTCGTTTCTGAATGTAATTGGATAAAAACTGGTTAAAGCTGAAATATGTCATCCGAGTCATGAAAGCGCCATCTATTATTTATTTTATAAAACATAAACGGCATTTCTTTCAAAAAACTTTATTGTTCACTTTTCTGATGGAGAATTTTTTTCTCAGATAATCCGCGGCAGCGTATAATACACACAACAAAATTTGAAACTTTTTTAACACATAATCCACGGATTATATACAAGAAAATACGGTATTTATTGATGTCAGGTTGTTTAGAAATTCTATATAATTCAAAATTGTATCTTCTTCAGCTATTGTTTTACACCTCCAAGTATACTTTGAAGTATTTTTCTCTCAAAGGATGCTATTCAATTTTCTTCCAGCTTTGTAATTGTCGAAGTCTTAAATGCATATGTCAGAACTGGTCCAATAACAGTTAAGTAAACTAAAAATTTTGAATTTCTTGAAAGAAATTTAGATTTTATAAAAGCCTCCTCATTTCATAAAAAGCCATACTTGCTACGTATAATCAATTCTCAATTTCATCACATATTCTATTACCAAAGATAATTGATCCCAAGTTGGTAAAACTTGAAACTGTTTCAAATTTATATGAACCTATTTTAAGATGAGGATTTAGGATACTGTCTTTTGAAGATAGCATAATAGAAGTATATAACCTTACAAAAAATAGTTGTTTTGATTAACAGTTTTGTGTTTTGCTTAATAAGCTGTTTTAAAAAATTTTAAAATGTATTCAAAATTTGGTGCATCAATAAAATCCTACTAACCATGAAAGTTGTCAAAATTCCAGTCAAACTCACAACAAACAAAATACATTGGCAGAATGGTTCAACATTTTTCTGATTTGGAGAAAATGATAGGCAATATTTTACACATATACCAAGTGTTTAATAGTTTTATGGTAATGAGGTAACGAAGGCACATTTCCACATGTACCCAAAATTCTTCAGAACATCGAAAATTTTGCTATTATAGTAAAGAAACAATAGAAAAATTCTGGCAAAATAATTTCTATAAATATAGGGTGTTTTTTTTAGAGGTATAGAACTTTAAATTGCAATAAAACAACAATGTATTATTCGATTGACATGAATTTTTTTTTATTCGAAGGATAATGTTGTGGCATTACATTTTAAATATGATTTCTGGCATAGGACTGCCACGGCTGGCTCGGATGTAGTCCAATCTGGACGTCCAATTTTCGATGACTTTTCCGAACATTTGTGGCCGTATATCGGCAATAACACGGCGAATGTTGTCTTCCAAATGGTCAAGCGTTTGTGGCTTATCCGCATAGACCAATGACTTTACATAGCCCCACAGAAAATAGTCTAGCGGTGTTAAATCACAAGATCTTGGAGGCCAATTCACAGGTCCAAAACGTGAAATTAGGCGGTCACCAAACGTGTCTTTCAATAAATCGATTGTGGCACGAGCTGTGTGACATGTTGCGCCGTCTTGTTGGAACCACAGCTCCTGGACATCATGATTGTTCAATTCAGGAATGAAAAAGTTAGTAATCATGGCTCTATACCGATCACCATTGACTGTAACGTTGTGGCCTTCATCGTTTTTGAAGAAGGATTCCACCAGCTCATAAAGCGCACCAAACAGTCAGTTTTTCTGGATGTAACGGTGTTTCGACATACACTTGTGGATTAGCTTCACTCCAAATGCGGCAGTTTTGTTTGTTGACGTAGCCATTCAACCAGAAGTGCGCTTCATCGCTAAACAAAATTCGCTTATGAAAATCGGGAACAACGGCAATCTCGTTTTGGGCCCATTCGACGAATCTACACCTTGCTTGATCATATTTAAAATGTAATGCCACAAGATTATCTTTCGAATAAAAAAAATTCATGTCAATCGAATACATCGTTGTTTTATTGCAATTTAAAGTTCTATACCTCTAAAAAAACACCCTATATAATAAAAAGAGAAAATTTATTATTGACTGATTTCTTATGAAAAAAAAATAAAGTGCTCAGGAAAGAGATACTAATTTCCCCATGTGAACTCTTGTCAAAATACCTATTATATTATGAAAAAAGGTAAAGAAATTGTACAAATGTTACTACCATCTCAATAAAACGCAGAACTTAAGTTTGAAATGTCATTTATTGTGACGAGTAATGCTGTCGAGAAAATGTTACATTATGAAAAAACTTAAGATATGATTATCATACCTAATACTTACAATGTAAAAGTTCAAATCATTAGTGATTATCTTATAAGTATCACCAGTGGTGTAACACACACCCAGCAATCCTCATTATCACAGAGAGGCCCAAAGCCTATTATGTTGTAGATTGCAATCCTTTGTAAGAACCCAAAACCTGACTTTGGAGGGGGGCCTTAATATTCTCTATTATGCCACTGAGTATCAATGAAAAAATTTCTCTCTTTCTGCTGCTTATAGTAATTAAAAATATTTTTTAATGAATGAAATAAATTTTAAAATGTTTCAAAATTATCAAAAGAGTTTCCTGACACTAAAACCAAGTAAAAAATGTTTTATTTATAATTATAAATGATACTGTAGTACCCACAATTTTTAATAGCAAAGCACAGCATACTATAATTCAAATTATTAATGATAAAAAAATCGTATAAAATAGTGAAAAATGTAATATATACATATAAATATAGGATGAACCCAAAGTCTTGCCCTGATTATAAATATTTATTGTGCTCAAACTATTATAATTAAGAACTTATGGTTCTTTTTCAATAAATTGTAAGCATTATTAAGAATTTTTTTTATAAGATCATTTTCCTCTGTTAATTTCATTGTGTGCCTCCTTGATAGATAGGAGGCTGTCTAAGTGATATTCCAGTTCCTGCCAACTGTTAAGTTCTATATTTTCTTCATTCATACTCATTCTCTCAAACGTAGGAAGATTCTTAACACTGTCTACTTCTTTATATATTTCATACCATTGCTTTATTGATTTTGCATCAGGAGGTTTGATTCCATAGCAACATCAAATTAACACTGGACATCAGTGGGCAATTTTGTTTTGTGAAACCAAAAAACATATTGGACTTTCTCTTGAATCAACGCCATTTCGGCAAAAAAATTACATCTTTTCTTACAAATGTTCCTCCGAGTTACTTTTGAAGGATTATTCACACCATATATTGCACAAAAAACTACTAAAACAAACCTATCCAAAAATAGAAAAATTACATTATTATATTCAATGGTTATTTTGTAATGAATTTTTATAATCGAGGCAAGACTTTCGGTTCACTCTATGTACAAAAATATCAAAAAAGCAAATTAAAAACAAAAATATATCAAAAAAGCATAAAATGAAACAAAAATATTAGTTACTAAAGATAGTTAAAATACAAAAGCACATATATATTAGAAGAATAACATGTTTTTACACAAAAATATCATTCAATACATTAAAATAAAGCAGGCAACAGCCACAAGATGCATTGTGTAGCATGCAGGCATACAGGCTGATTAAGTTAATTGCATGCTGAAGGTTAACTACAAAACTCACCTAATTTACATTATAGGCAGAGCTTGTGGACATCTGAAATAAACCCATAACTTTAACACATGGAAGTTTAAAACTCAACCTTTCAAAATTACTTTTCCAGGTCAAGTACTAACAGTAATGACTAAGGAAAAAAAGAGAATAAATACTTTTAATAATGAAAGTTAAATTTGATATTGTTTTTAAAAACTAATTTGTTTTGCTAATTTATGACAAAAGGTACTCTAAACAATTATTTTTTTCTTTTTAGTATGAAAAAAAAATTAAGTCATTCAGAAGAATGAAAAAAATTTGAATATGTTCCAAATTAATCTTTGCTGAAGAATAATCAATACAATGGGGGAATTTTAGTTTCTTTCTGTTGAACAGAAATTAAATGCATGCACTTTTGCAATTTCATTTAAATATAATTTAAAATTAAATTATAATGTTTAAAACACAATAAAAGTTATATATATATACTATTGTTTATAAATACATACTTATACAGTGGTACCTAGAAATATGCCAGCTGTGAAATAAGTTCAATTTGATACATCCTTTTTGGATACAAAAGGTTTTTTAGAATATCACCAGTTTTAATACTGCTAATTGGTTATATCTCATAGATAATACCTAGTAAAATCTGTCCCTTTACTAAAAAAAATTTTTTTTTTTTTGGCCATCTGTAGGTAGGCATATGAGTGATGTGAAGGATTTAGGAAAAGGGTACAGAGAAGAGCTGACCAATGAGTTGCAAGAACTGCAGAAAGAACACAACAGTAAAATAAACAAACTTTCTTTAGACAAGAACAGTGATTCCCAAAATGGTCTATATCAACCCCCATGGATCTATGACGACGTGCAAAGGTCCACATCAGCAAAAAAATAACTTGAGGTCCATGAAGTGTAATTGGGGACCTACGCGATAGTAACTCTCATTAAGATAGATCATGACTTTAATTTTAAAAGAAAATTTAATCAAATGGAAACTAGATTTTAACTATTTAACAGATTTCTTCATTAAATTTAATGAGGTTAATTTACAGTTACAAGGTGACAGTATAAATTTTATTTTAACAAGGTCCATTATTTCAGCATATCTTGCCAGAATTAAGCTAAAGGAGTATAATATTGGATGCCATGAGTTTTACCAGTTTCTCAATTGGCCATAGACAATCTGCCAGTAAAATGTTTTAACCTACATTAAACATTTAAATGCCCTTTATTCATATTTTATTCATATTCATTTAAATACCCTTTATTAAACCAAGTTTGAGAATGCTTTATCTATAGTAATTACCACAGTAGGCAATGAATTCATTATGGTCACATTAAAAGAAAAAAGGTCATTAGAAGAGAAACTGATTGGAATAGACAGTAAAAGAGACCTTAAATTCAAAGTTTAGAAATGGATGCTTGATATTTTAGCTTTAAAAAGACATACTTGTTTTACAGTTAGAAATTTAAATATTTTAAAGTAAGCAGCTCTATATCAGCTGATAAAAAGGAATTTAAGTTGATAGATTTGCCAAAATTCAATATTAGGCAAGCAAGGGTCTACACAACTGTAAAATGTGGTAAGTGGTCTATGAGACAAAAAGTTTAGGAACCTTTGGATTGGAAAATAGAAAAAGCCCCTCATTTAATAGTCTACACTATTAAAATTCGTAGGTAAACAAATGTATGTATGTAAGTATCTATGTGTTTCTTTCATCAATTTCCGATTCACAGGCCGTTGCACCAATGTTACTATCATCGGTGGGTTCAGTTAATCAGTGGTAGAATACTTTTATATCAATCAACGCTCAAATCATCACAATAATTAGACTCAATTAAATTCAATAAATCATCGAAGACAAGTGTAAGATTAAATAATAAGTTTAATGGAATATGGAGTGCGTCTGCACTCGGTCACGTACAGAAGATCTCTGGTGTCAACAACACATGTTTTTACAAGCAGCGCCCTCTATACTGAGGGGGTTCAACCACTATGTATATACGTCTTTCTCACGAACTGCACAACGCAGAAACTCGCCGAAGGTACCAAAACATCGAGAATGATCTGAGGAAGCCGTTTTGACCATTTATATTCCTATATTCCAATTAGTTAAAAAGATATTAATTAAAATTCTTAAAAAATGAAAAGTTGTTTTACCCCTGTGGGCTGCTTATTCGGCAACGCATAATGAAGAACAATGAGGGAAATTTTTTTTTTGCAGTTTAAGAAAATGATCTAATTTTTCCATGAAACTCAGAAAAAAAAATAATTACAGAATCAGAAAGATCATTTATTTTGCCACGACACGACATAATTTTTTTTTTACAAAATAATAATATTTGTAGTTTTTTACGATTTTTTTTAAAATCAGTTAAAATTTATGTGTTTTATGAAAATGATTTTTAAATTGTTGCTTATGAATTTCTTTTTGGTTAAATCAATTATTGTTCTGCAGAAAAAAAGAGTTCATGCTTTTCTCTTTTAGAATCAGTCACTTAAAAAATAAAATGTCAAAAACTTAATTTAAGACTTTTCAAAAAATACTCAAAATTTCAATTAAACATTTCATAACTTCATTTATATACCAAATATCTGTACAAAGATTGAAAAAATTGCTTAAAAATTACACTTCTCTCTCTGTACATAGTCTTACTTCAAAAAAATTCATTTTAAACATCAGATTATAAAACAAAAATTTCTGCAATATTTGTGAAAATCGCTTTTACTACATTATTATTTCAAACAAGTTTATTTGCAATACATTTAAATGTATTGCTTTAAATTAATATGTTTTTTTAAGTAAAGCAGTATCGTTTTCTGTAAATCACTAATCGAAATTTTTCAATTGTTATGAATGGATTTTGCATAATTATGATAAATAAACTGTCTGAACTAAAAAGTTCATATTTTGCTCTTTTAAAATCAGTGATTTAAAAAAATTAAATACCAAAAACCTTTCTGTTTGCACTTTTTCAAAAAATGCTCACAATTTTAATTCAACATCCAATAAACATGCAAGATTTTGTAATTTTAAAAATGTATTGAAATCACAGCTTCCATTGTTTTGTATTAATTTTAATGCATTTTAGATTTGATGTGAATATCTTTTATTTTAAAGGTCTTTTCACTCCCTTGCTGCGAATTTCGTGGCCCATTCGGCATAGCGTTTGATTTCTACCGAGTTTACCTGGGTTCAAAACATCATAACTTAATTTTTATGATTTTTTATAAAGTGCTCAAAATTTTATTTGCACATTTAACAACTTTGCCAGCAAATTTTTAATCAGAAAGATAGTTTATTTCACCACAATACAGTGGGTTTTTTTCATAAAATAACGATACTTTGTATATTTTATGATTTTTTTGTAAAATGAATCAATATCGATGCATTAAAATCAAAATGATTTTTAATAACTCATACTCTGATCTTTTAGAGTTAGTGATTTAAAAAAAAATGCCGAAAACTTTTACGAATTTTTAGAAAATACTCAAATTTTAAATCAAACATTTAATAACTTCTTCATTTATAAAGATAATTGCATGAAACATTTCCCATGTGTCAATTATTTCAAAAAATGCTCACAAGTTTAATTCAACATTTAATATAGTTATGGCATTTTGTAATTATAAAAATTTCTACTTTTGTTTCTTTTTTCAACATTCAACTATTATTGAAAAGGTACATTTTCGTTTCTGGGGGCTAAAAATTGCAAAGTGAGTGAGTGAGTGAATATTAAAGTCGCACTATTCCCCTACTCAAGAGCTTTGGGCGATGGTCTTCAAAAATTTTGAACCATGGTCAAGTGACGAGGATGAGACCTGAGCTGGCAGTCATCTCTTTTACCTGCCACACCACTCCAACGCTAGGACGTTTGAACTCTCGACAGATTCAATGTTCATCGCTCCTCTTAACAGCGGGTCTTCAGCGGTAGCCAAAATTTTAAAAGGGCAGTAATAATCAATTGTGGGAAACTACCAAGACAATTTTGTAATGACATTAATATAGAAATTACACACCAGGAAGGGTTGACAGCAAGAGGGGAAGGGAAATTTCCATGACAGTATGCTATGCATTCAAAAATGTTTGTGCAAAGCCGGGGATAAATGGAGGGGAAAGAAACCTGTCCGACAATGAAAAGTGAAAAACTTTCGAAAAAAGGAATTTTAAGTTGTACACTCGGTAAAAGCCTGTGCAACACTGGGCTAAGCAAAGGGGGGGGAGACAAAGTAATTTTGAAAAAGAATATTGGAAGTGCTGATTTTTCATGAAGGGAAGGGGAAATTTATAAAAGTAGATAAAGCCTGTGCATCGCCGGGCCATGCAGCTAGTCAAAGAAATATTTTCCAAAGGGATAGATATAAAAAAAATTTTACAGACAAATACCATATTAATAAAAATCAAATAGGCTAAAACACCTTGGCTGTAATGAATAAAAAAAATCATTGATCTTCCAAAATATCTTGAGAAGGCAGAAGCAGAATACTTGGTGAGTTTTAATGGTCAAACTTGATGATTCTCTACCAGGACCAGTAGTAAAGACATCCAGGTAATAGAAATAAAGAAAATTTTCACTTATGAATTTATATATTTAAATAATAAATAATGTTTAAATTTTACACAACATCTACAATGTATCATACAGCAAAAACAATATTTTTTAACAGAAAAGACTAATCCTTTTCCTTTAATTTCTTAGGGGAAAAATATTCTTTCAATATACATCCTATAAGGTACAGATTAGAGAATGTGAAACAGATTACAGATAGATACCGAGATACCACTGCACTACTTTCTATACATGAATAAAAATAAATAGACTTTAAGAATTAATATTTTTTTCTATTTACAGCATTATGACATGATTATTTTTCAATACAATTTGCAGTAGATCCATTTTAAAAAGGGAAAAAAATAATCAATGCTTGACAGATTACAATATTTTATAAAAAGGCTTTCAATATTCAGACTGTGCCCTTACAATTACAATCTTTTAATCATTTATAGGAAATAATAATTTTAACAATTCTTTTTTTAACTGTTATTTAAATAACAAAAATGCTTACCAAATATTTTTTCTGTAGAAATGGAATAGTCAGTCTGAAAAACAGATTAATGAAATTACTAAAATAACTCATTGTATGAAAAAGAAACAAAATATTTAGTGAATTTTAACTATAACAGCCATGAGAGAGAGAGAGCATACAATTACAAAACAATGAAGCATGGTAGCCAAATTGCTGTAAGACTGACTAAATGAATTATACCAGATTATAAACATCTCAAAATTAATGGGTTTTACCAAATTATAAACAATCAATTGATTTTTTTAAATGATCAATCCAGAAATATGAGATCCTAACCAATAGATATATTTTTAATATTTTTTTTTTTTTTTTGTTTCTCAAAAAATTATCTGAGTAGGATTTTGGAAAGAAAACTTTTTATAACATTAAGCTATCAAGAACATTTTTATAAGGCTCTTTCACTAAATTCAATTAATTGAAAAATTTTGTTTATAAATTTAATAAAATATCTGATGCTTCATATATTTTCAATGTTTAATTTTCTATCTATAATTAAATTTCCAATGATTTGATTTGTTTAAATAATTAAAATTTTTAATTGAGTTTATTTCTGAAATTGATTTTTATTATTAGATTTTAATTTTTTTACATTTTAGTTATTAGATTTCTTGAGTGAACCACATTTTGTAAACTAATTTTTTCTCCAATAACATTTAAATCTTTTCTTTAAGCAATAAATATTGAAAAATGTGGGGAAAAAAGTATACAATTTGTACATAAAAAAAGGGGAACATGTTTTTTCATTCTTAAAACCCATGAAATAAAAAAACTCAATTTAATTCACAAAAAATCATTTTAAAAAAAATGACAAAAAAAATTGTTTTAGTTTTTAGCTATGTGTGTGTGTATATATATTTGAATTTAGATATTTAAATTTGTCCATTTAACATTATGATATTTTTAGAATTAAAATTAAATTCCTTTGTTTCTTTTAATAAGTTAAAATTAGAAACACATACATATCACCACAAAAGAGGATAAGTATTTTACATCAAAAAATTAGAAAAAATATTAGACAATTATTAATCATTACTTGCTGATATTACATCTGTTTTAGAAAGATGAATGAAAATCACGCTCCTTGCTTAAAAGATTTACCACGTTCACATGCTTTAATCAAATAAAGATTTTTTTACAGTATTTACATTTTGAGAAGACTAACTGCTCCTTAAAATATTTGCAGCATCAATTAGTTTTTTTTAAAAAGCGTTTTTTTTAACTGTTTTACAAGCTTTTCATATAGTTCTAGATATCAAGCTTAAAAAAAATCCTCAGATCTTCAATAGAATTTTAAAGCGTTTTATCGATTTATGTTGTTTTTTTCCCACAGACTTGTGCATTAAGTTTAAAAACTCTAATTTAAACCAACTATTAATACTTTTCTATACCAATTAGAGATTTTAAATCATTTCAAAGTAAATGATGAAGCAAAAAGGAAAAATTACTTTTTTTATAGAATTTTTCCAAAACCATACAAAAAAAGTTGAGTGTAAATACATTTTTCACTAAAAAAGGATAATAAAGTGATAATGTGGTGCTAAGTGAAGAACCATTTCTAGAAAGCACTTCTTACCAAGAGAGATTACTTTCTTATTAACCATGTCAATTTTAATGTTATTTTTTAAATAAAGTTTTTCCAAAAATAAACCCCTTAATTTTCTTGCTTAATGTTTAAAAATTTTACTTTAAAAAAATTAATTTTGTTTTTAGAATTATCGCATAGTACACAAAAGTAAATGATTTTTTTAAAATTACAATTACAGCAATTTTAAATTTTTTAAAAAATGCATTTTACAATTAAAATTTAAAGACATGAAACAATAAGGGAAAAAAAATAATGTAAATTGCTAACCTCTTCATTTATATAAAAATAAGAATAGTTAATTTAAGCAACATAAAAACATTTCTAATCAAGCTACCATTCTCTCTTCTTTCCATCTTTTATCAGAAAAGTTTAAGTAATTGTAAATTAAATCATTTTTATATTGATTTAAATGAAAATTCAGTTGTATGAACTACTACCTCATTTAATAATTTTTTTTTCAGTATAATAGCATGCAAAATGAAAAAAAAAATCTTTGTATTTCTTTGGATTTTTTTTATGCTTTAAAAACTATTCAATTCTTGTTAATTCACTTTAATTTTTAAAAAAATTATCTTTATATTATATTAAATTATATTTATATTGAGCCCATGGCTCAATATCTTTTTCTTTACCTTTGGTGAATTTCAATGATTTTTTGGTTTTCCTGTATGCTTATGAATTTGTCCTTAGAATGTCATTAAATGTATCTTTTTTCATTTAAATAGCTTCTCTTTTCCTTTAGATAGCCATAAATTATAAATTTTTAAGACGACTAATCAGTAGCATGGTGTTAATACAAAAGTGCAAATATTTTTTTAATGCTATCTAGAATACAATTAATGGAAGTATAAAATTAAAAATATATTTATTAAACAAAATTATAAAAAGTAGACAAATTCCACCTTAATCAAACAATAGATATTAACAATTTGAAACATTATACAAGAACCTTTATTTCTTCCATCCTTATGTCAAACATTTTACCAAATATACTTTTCTCTTGCTTTAAAAACCGGTTATTACAACATTTTCACATTTATAACAGTTAAATATAATGTTTTAAATAAAGAACTTTCAATATATTATTTTAAATATACATAAATTTATATATAATTTCTTATAAGAATAAAAATTGTCATTCAATTTACTAAATTCTATGTTATTGAAACTTAACTCTTAGAAAAAGAAAGTACTTATCACACATGGTACTTGTATTTATATTGTAAAACCTTTATGGATTTTACAATTTCCTTTTCAAAAAATAATACAAGGATATGAAAAAAATAAATTTTATAGTAAAATTTTTCAGGATATTTTTTTTTGATTTTTCAATCCTTTAAAAAAATACAGGGAAATTATAGAAAGAAATTTCAATTGGAATTATGTCCCACAACATTAACTCAAAAAGAATTTATCTGAAATTAACAATTAAGTCACCAGTTTATATTTAATTCTTCCATCAAATTTTATAGTTTCAGACATGTATCGGTATATAATTTAAGAAATTGAAATTTCATTAGTTTAAAAAAAACGAAATCATAATAAATTAAAACAGTTAATATATATATTATATATGTTTTACTCAAATATTAAGTTAAAACAATTTTTAACGCTAATTATTGGGAAAAAGCCGGTTTACTTACGATAACTCTATTAAAGAAATATGCAAAATATATATATAAGAATACAATAGTAAGTTATACCGCTCAAACAGTTAAAATGTTTCTTTTAAGCGCCATGCGAATTAATCAAAATTTTAGTATTCTTATCTCATATGAACTCTCAGGGCAAAGTTAAAAGTTCACTGATTAACCACTGAAGAATTCATACTAATATTTGAATCGCGATAAGTTTCCCTTGCAAGAAACAAGTACTAAACAAATATTTATCCAAATTCTAAGTAGCTATTTCTCAAATATACTTACTAAAATGCTCATTTTTTTGATCAAAATAAAATCACTATATATTTTGCAAAAAATCCTCTATTACTTCTGATCTTTTATTTTCTGAGAGTTGTAGCACGCGATTTTATTGAGGAAAATCAAAGCATCTGTGAATTTCAGGATATATTGGGATCAGAAGTGAGAAAAGCAGAAAAAGATTAAAACAAAATAAATACACAAGCTTAAACCTAATAGTTATAAGGTTTATGGTGTTATTTTCTTACTTCTTTATTAATTTGAGTAGATGAAGTTTATGTTCGGCAACTGAGCGAGCTTTACCAGCGTTGATTTGTTATATGGAGCTTCACCTTGGTAATCTTTCAAAAAATGATCCAAAGAACCCAAAGAGTATTTGTAAAGTCAATCAATTTTTTGGCGCCAAAAAATGCGTCAAATAGGGAAAACATCACATTTTCAAAACTGGACAGACCGGTTCGGCAAAGCAAGCCTAAATTTCTTTCAGAAGTATGATGATGATGGACTTGGTGATGGTTTCATCTAACATCAAATAAAAGTAAATAAATAATTAGTTGATTATGTAATTAGTTTAATTACACAACTAATTTATTATAAATAAAAGAGAAATGTTTGATTACGTTAAAATAAACAGAAATCCTAAGATATAATTTAATCATAAACAACTATATTATTAGGAATGAAAGAAAAACTTTTAATTTGAAGAGATGTTCTTTTCTATCAGAGAGCACACCTTATGTGGATTCTTGTTAACTCTCTTGCCGAATCCCCATTCAGTAATGCATTGTGCATCTCCACTCAAGCAAACTCATTTTTGTTAAAATGTTCAAATATTCATTCCCGGATGCAATCAAAGCTGCATTTATACATAATGCTAGAAGATTTCCTTAACTTTTCATTTAATAAAATCATAGAAAGCTGCTAGAACCACTTCATTCATTCAAAGTATTACAGAATGCGTTGCATGCAAAATAATGAAAATCCGTGGAAGTGAC
This sequence comes from Trichonephila clavipes, assembly GCA_019973935.1. Lineage (NCBI taxonomy): Eukaryota > Metazoa > Arthropoda > Arachnida > Araneae > Nephilidae > Trichonephila > Trichonephila clavipes. Next base: position 247,311 of record BMAU01012458.1, read on the forward strand.
TGGAAACAGAATGGTCATTGGAGAATAAAAAATAAACAGTACAAAACCAATTTCAAACAGAGTTGCATTATTTCCTCTGGGAGAAATGCTAACACGGGGCATTTATCTCAAGAAGTTAACATTTTATTTATTTATTTTTGCGTACTCAGTAGGGTCAACTATGATCCAACCTTATTTTACATTAATGTGATATAAAACATGAAACACACCAACAATTTAGTAATTACCTCTTTTTAAGTTAAAAATTACCTTTCTTTAGGCTGTCAAAAGTTTTTTCAAGTAAAATATGCATGTGAAGTCACAAGAAAAGCTCATAATAATCTAGGTGTTCAGCTATAAAACTCGCTGCAGAGAGGATGCAGTATTTAAAAATCTGTTCTGTTTTAGTGAAATCCCCAAAGTTTTCTGCACATTTTTTAGAATTTTTTTTCTTTTACTGCTCTAACTATCCTCCTGATATTACTAGTAAAAATATGTAAAATACGCTTGGAAGTATAATTTGACAATTAATATCGAAAATAAGCTTTAAGTCCATATAAAAATTATATCGCACATTTACCTAAAAAAAGAATTAATACTTTCTGAACATTCTTTTGGGTGGTTTTTCTCTTTCATGGCAGTCTTCAGTATTTACATTTTAACCCATCGAGTTAGTGCCGGTTTATCCATTGTGCGCTTGGAGTGGGCACCCAGAGGCCCGGGGCCTGGATAAGCTGGACTTAACCAGATTTTCTGGTTATAAATTACGATCCTCCAGTGGTAACACCAAGGCCATTGGGGACGGACCTCGTCACACTTGGCCACGGTCAAGTGTGACGACAGTCGAGCTGGTCCCCCTTTTCCAAACTTCCACATCGTGCCGATGGAAGAGCTTTAAGCCTCACGAGATTTAACATGCATCATCCTTTCACGTGTAGTTTAGCATTTTCGCCAAAATTTATTTACTTTATTCACTGTACATAAGCATTACTATTTATATTTCATTATTTTCACAAAAGAAAAACTGTGCTCTTTAACACTTTCTTTGATGGAATAATTCTGTAACTTTCCTCTAACTCCTTAGTAGAAGGCAGATTCCAAATTTTAATTTTTCGTAAAAAAAGAAGTATAAGACAATTTATCAACAAGTTTAGTATATTCAAGTACACGCAGCAGTGCCGATTTAAGATCATTTCGACCCTGGGCGCAGGTCTTCTACGGGCCCTTTTTGCACTGGCAGATCGAAATTTGCTACCAAAAAACCTGGTTAAGTACACCTTATCCTTGCCCCTTCGCACCCTTCCGGGCCCCGAGGCATTCGCCCCCAAGCACCCAATGGATAAGCCCACACTGATACGCAGGAATATCTTTTTCATTATTGGCTGTGGTCGTGGTAGCCCAGTGGCCATAGTCACAAACTCATGGCCTACATGTCACGGATTCAAATTTGTTTCCACTGAAGACCGGCCGTATAGATAGGGCTGATGCATGTTAAAACCTGTCGAGCTCATCATCCCGTCGGTGTGGTGTGGTAGTTTGAAGAGGGGTGCCAGCTCAGATATCGTCCTCCCACTTGACCGTGGCCCAAAACCATTATGTCCGTCGTCAGTAGTACGACGTGTTGCTTTTTAAGGGGTGTCGTTATTATAACTCTCTTTCCATAATTGGCTGAATTTGGAGGCTATTTTTGATCTGGCACAATATTCGGCAGGCTAATACGTGCGTGTACCTAATTTTCTATTTTTTTAAATATCCTCAAAAAGTCTCCTCAGTAAATCAAATGAGCTTTAAATCTTTAATAAATAATAGTTTTTAAAAAAAACTAAAAAACACGCTTTTATAGTTAATTGAACTAAAAAGAAAAATAATAATTCTTAATGTAAGAATAAAATGATTAACGAGAAAATTAATTGCACTGTGGTAAAAGCGTGAGGTGCTCCGATGTCAATTGTTATATATGACTAGTTACCAGTTCTATTCCGAAATGCACAATTAGTGTAAAAACGTTGTAAAAAGGACCCCACGCCTTTACCAAAATGAAATTAATATTTTCTCGTTAGTCATTTTATTTTTATAAGAATTACTTGTAACTATTTAGTTCGATTAACTATAGAAGCGTGTGTTTTTTAGTTTTTAAACTATAATTTATTTTTCATTTTTTAATTCAATCTTCAAAAAAAAAGAGTGTTTTAGTTTTTTAAACTATCATTTATTCATTGTATTTTGTGTATTTTTTTAAGAATCTGGAATACCCACTGGCATCCTATCAATGGATCGATACGGCGTGGTTTGCAAAATTTAGGATCAGCCAACTGAAGGAAATCTGAAAGAGCTAAGTTTAAAATATTTTACGCGGAAAAAGTTATTAAGTTAAAAATATTTTTCACAAAAAAGAGCTCAGTATTCTCCCTGAAACTTGCATCAGTATTAGACATAAAAGTATACGTTTTGAATTGAAGAGTTTATGAGAAATCATTTTTTTTAATCCAGTGACCTCTGAATCCATTCTCTCTCAGCTGTTTTAATAAAATGAACCAATGAATGATGTTTCATGTCACAGATCCGAAGAGAGAATTTAGGAAAACAGACTTTATGTCCGAGTTCAGCAATTAGAACATACATTATTTTTTCACATGTTCGAGTTTTTTGTTGTTGTTTGTTTGTTTCCATTTTCAGAAAAACTGGGCAATTGTTTATATTATAAGAAGTTACTGGTGCATCCTCTCCTTTTTCACATAAAGAACACTTTTCTGTTAGCTGTATTTGTATTAACCATGAGTGTTTTCGCTTTAGGGTTGTAACTAAATCTTTTAGTTGCCAAATCTGGAATTATGTAATCGTTAATCATGATCCTGATCAATACAAGGGAACCAAATTATTAAATTATTGTATTGTCATTGGTCCTTGACATATGCGCAAAATTTCAAATTAATCTGTACTTTTAAAGCGAGTAAAAATAGAGTTAAAAAATAATCCGTTACATACAGGTGAAGCTAATAAAAGCGTGTTAAAAATAGTTTATGAGCTCAAAAGTATAACATAGAAATAGCATAGATAAGAGCTGAAGATCTAATTAACTTAAACAATAGCATCAGTAGCTTTTTGTACCATCCCTATCCAGAAGCGTTATGGAAGGAGGGGGTATTCACACTCTGAATAACACGTAGACGAGAAAGTTTCAAGTCTTCCCTATGGTAAAAAGGTTCACTCCTAGGAGAGTCCACACCCTTGACGCGAATTATTTTGGTTGGCGATAACTGAGCCATCTTGGTAACCCTACTTTTAAACACTACATATGGAAACCCTAACTATTTCTAGCATTTTCGTATTTTGTGGGCGTGCATTTTGAATTTCATTTTGTTGTTGGGCTCTGGGCTGACTGCGTGTGTGAGGGAATATACTTTAGAATTTTTTACTTTGTTGAATGCGAAAGGTAAGAAAGAATTGATTGAATGGTGTATGAAGGAAGGATTGATTGCTTCGAGTTATGAATGTCCTAAATGTAATGATCGGCATGATTTAACATGGTCGGCAATAAAACGCTTTCTTCGAAATCGTACCAGCCACGCCGAATGTATGTTCGACCATTACCTCGCAGAATAAATATGGTGGCGCTCACAAGATCGTTCGCTTAGCGATGAGACCTTTAAGGCTTTTTTAAAATATGTTACGCTTTACCCTCCATTCGGAAAATATCAGCAGTAAGAAAGTGCTGTTTTTATATTTTTTATCTTAAATGTTTAATTTCAGTATTGTTTACATATATTTTCATTATGTATACACCTTATTCTACTAAATTTCCTTGCCGTCATCTTGTTCTGGCTTGGCGCTTTTTTCAGTTTGTCGCCAAGGGTGTGGGCTCTCCTAGGATTTTACCGCTGAATAAGAAATCTTCGCTGATAAGACAATTGACTAATACATTTTTATCACATATATTTAAAAAAGAAAACTTTTTGTTAGATACTTTTTTACGATATACTACTTTATAATCATAGGACATATAACTTAAACATAATAAAGGTGGATAAAACCAATGGCATCGATATACTTTCAAAGTTTGAACGTTACTAAAGAGCAAATTATTTCCTTTTCTAGATTAATAAAAAAAAATTTTAGATCTTCCAAGTTATACACTTACCATTTTATTCAGATTCCAAAATACAAATTTCCCGATTTCTATTGCAAGCGGAGCCACAGATGTTTCTAAAAGCCAGCAAGTAACATCTACCACAGGCTATCCACAAAATAAACAGGTATCCAACAAAATTGTTACGGATTCTGAAACATTCAAGTAGTCGCCACCACCGAGAGTTCAAGATCGCAAACTCGTATTCGGTATTGCCTACTCGTCAGTTCGAGTGCTGTTGCCGCTGAAGATTTGCCATGCAAAATGATTGATGCACGTTAAATCTGTCGGGGCTCAAGAGTTTGAGTTATATTAGCGTCCCTCTATAAAGCTACACGAGGGCTATTAGTGATGAACCTCGTAATTTTGAACCATGGTCAAGTGACTAGGACTAGTGGCGTCATGTATACCCCCACAACCCTCGTATCGAGGGGGACCACGATTCTAGGGCTCCCAAAGCCTGACTGACACGAAGTACGTACCCGTTGTAAGATCTGGCTTAGGGCCCCAAATCTAACATTCTCTGTTACGCTACTGACTAGGAAGAGACACCTCCCTCCCTTCCTAACTTCCTCACCACACGAATGGGAGGACGTTTGAGTCTCGAAAGATTTAACGTGCATCGGCAGCCTCTACACGGTGGGTCTTCAGCGGCATTAGGTTCGAACTCATGACAAATCAGCCATGAGTCTATGACCTTGACCACTAGGTTACCGTAGCCTAGTGGTCAAGGTCATGGACTCAGGGCACAAACAAGTAATATGGATGTTTACAGACTGTAGTGTCAGTACAGGTGTCCACCTTGTTATTTGATTGAGGTTAAAAATGCCGAGACCCATTGTCTAACAGCCGATATGTAGCTTCAGAATGCGATGTAAATCAAATCCCTCTTTCATAACTGTCAGAAATATTTTGAAATGAAAAGTTGAATAAAAACTTACTCGATCTTAAGCGGAATCAAATGTGTATATCAATTAGATAGCTTCAGAAATCATCCGAACTAAAATATATCAAACTAAAACGAAAACAACGAATAAAAGCACTTTTGTTCTTAAAAACGTATGAAATGCTAAGGAATAACCTGACCATAAACTAAACATCATAGAGATAAAAGAATAGAAAAGAGGAGATTCTGAGCACTCATAATTTTTGTGTTTGAACATGCGTGGTAATGGTTTTCCACTATGTCACGGATTGTGTCGATTTTCTTTGATTTGACAAAATTGGTCAATGGTATAATATAAGCGCCGAATTATCATATATGCTAAAAATACGGCGCTTACTTAAGCCTAATTTAATTAGTGTATTGCGCATCATTGTAGAGGCATATATTTGAGAAGTTTTCATTTTCGATTCTTGAAAGATAAATTAGTGTTTCTAAGGCATATATTTTACAGCGTTTAAACTGACTTTGCTTGGTCGAGTGGTAGCGTATCGCGCTTCCGCGCTACAGGTCTGGGTTCTATTCCCGGGCCGGGCAAGGTGGATTCAACCTTTCATCCCCACTGCATTAGGTCGGTAAAGTAGTACCAAACTTGCTTGGAGACTTAAACACTGGTGGTTTCGCTTCAGACTGACCACCTGATCGGAACATCTGATCATGCACCTCAGCGTCCAACAGTTACGTATACTGGGATGAGCACAGTCGGCCGTGGTCCTCATGGGCTGTTGCACCACTGAATTTGAATTTTAAACTAATTTTGCTACATATTAATTACGTATAAAACATTTTTGAGCTTATAATTATACATATAATTGCATGATTTTTGCATGAATTTTATTTTATTTTATACTCGATGCTTCCTTCAGATTCAGTTTTCTGTGAGTATAAGCAAAACCATTCAGAAAAAGAAATTTCAACAAAATATGTGTTTAACTATACATTTTCTACTAAAATACACTTGACATTCAACTCCTCCATATTTTCTTTGTAAACATATATGTATTTCCTTTTTGATTACATTTCTTTCAAATTATTTTAAATTGATTCAGTTTCTCCTCATGTGCTTTCATATTGTTATGAGCATTTCATCAGCAGGGACGTCTTAAGACATGGGCCAATTGGGCCCTGGGCCCAGGGCTTCACCCGCGGTGGGGACCCCCTTTCGTTTCAACGATGTCTTGATAAGATCATGATCCGAATAATTTTATTGTGATCAAATATTATTCCCGCATATATTCTCCGAAAATCAGGGAATTTCAAACAGCATGGCAACTGGCAAAAGTGGTAAAACAATTATTATGCAATGAGCGCGTTGTTTATGTCTATGCCTAGGCCTAATATCATAAACAATCATTCAACTCATTTAGTCAAGATGCGGCCCTCGGTTGAGCCGGTTTATGCCAAGGTTTGTAATATTGTAAGTCGTGTGCATTTATTTGTTTCAAATTACCGTTTGAACGAGTATTTGACAATGCACTTACTGTATACTGTCTACTTTTAAAGATTTCAGGTAGGGCCTACTTTTGTATAGAGGCCTAGGACCTCAAAAAATCCTAAGATTTCTCTGGGCCCAAAGAGTCTTAAGACTTCCCTCTCTGTCCATCAATGGCAATTATCTCTTTTTTCTTCTAAGAAAGTGGTTCTTCTGACAACAATCCTTCAAGTAGAAATTCTTCTAATTAAATACACATCTTTCATTAAAAAAAAAGAGCATAAAATGGGAATTATACAGAAGTAATCACTTCATACTTGTCTACGAGTACGACCTTAAAAGAATAAACATCGTAAAAAAAGCTCAAAATTCCTAGGAGTGATTTCAAGTGGTAAGCCTTTCTCTCTTTTCGTGACTTCATAAGGAAATTGTTGCAATCTGATCTTCATCAAGACGGCCGAGTTGACTCAGCATAAAAAGTTGTGATAGTAAGTCACACACATCTAAGATTGAACAGATTGTCGTATGCTTAAATCCAAGACAAATGGCTGTTTGCATGCCACCAAAGTCCAATGTATGACTCACATGAGTTATTATGACCTTACGTATTAATTATGGTCCATTATTGAATATGTGAGGTCAGTTCGAATTTTCTATTGGCTTACTGTTAAAAGTTTTCAATAACTTTGTCCAAGAACATGCGCAGAGAGGCATGTCAAGTTATTAAAAGTAAATGTTTTTTCTTTTATTTCTTTTTCTTTTACACAGATTGATAATCCTTTTTATCAGCAGGACAATATTTGAGTACAATGATATACAATATTTGAGTACATTGATAAATCGCTTTCCAGTACATAACGATAAACATCGCTGTGAAATAAAAATTTTCATTGAGTAAATACCACCAAATTCTCTGCTTATTATATGCTCCAAATCAAAATTGTATTATCCGTAAATCTGTAGCTTAGATGCCCCTAAGACAATGTTTCTCAGTGTGGGGCGCGCCCTCTGGGGGGCGCGAGCATATCAAAAATTTAAAGATTTTTTTTAAAAAAAATAACCGGAAAGAGAAGTAAAACAAAATGCTTTCTTCCATAATAAAAAAAATACACACAACAACACTGACATAATTTATGTTTATATTATCTGGCTTTTTTCCATCATCAAATAGCTATCTTTGATCGCAAAACCAAATAAAAGAAAAAAATTTGTTTTATTTGCTGTATTTCCTCAATGAGAGATTTTTTTATTACGTTTTAACATAAAATATTACTTGTTAAAAGAAAAAACGAAACCCAGACCCTGAGATCATCACTGTAATTATTATTGAAATACTGTACATTAGTTGTAGAAAAAGAAAAGGAAGACATGATTCACTTTTCAGCCAGGCTGCATAATACATTTGCTAATTATTTGATTGATCTTCAAACTTATGGTATGGTTAGTTCAATATCAGTTCCGTCCAATCTTTTTTTTATGCGTTTGCTTTTCGCTTAGGGAAATTGTAAATAATAGAATTTTACGATATTTGGAAAAGAATTGATTGATTTAACATTTCTGTAATATTAGTGAAAAGTGTATCTGATTTGCGTCCTTTATTATGGTCTTGTATTTTTGAATCATTTTAATTAAGTTTTATTGGATTTTTTCTCAAATAATCATCAAAGAATTGAACAGTCCTTGAAAGAAGGTAAATATACTTTCTATAAATTAAATTATTCACTGGAATTCCAATTTGTATCGTGTACAGTAAAAATAATTATAAACAAATGAGTGGGGTGACTGAGTCCCCCCGCACTACCATTAGCGTTAGTATCGAGTACGTGCCTGCTCCCGGGTTAAAACATTTTGAAGTCTTCTCGCTTTACATGTTAAAAAGTAACACAATTATTCTTCATCGGAATTTTATATTCTTTTTCATTATTTAACATTAATTCTAAATGCTAATTCTGTGAGGTTTAAAATTACAGTTCTTTTAAACAATTATTTACAATTATAGCATTTATCTAAAAAAAATCATTTTACATTTTTGTATACTATGTCGTGCACGCAGTTTCACTCTCCTTACAATTCAGCTATTATATCAATAATAATGTTTTATTTTTTAAAAAAGGAAATCGTGCGAAGAGCTGGTGTTTCAACTAGTATACGTTTAATGTATCAGTACTGAAGAAGGTATTTTATAAATAATTTCTTATTACTAAATTTGGCCACGGTAGCCGAGTGGTATAGGTATCGGATCGTGGCTTGCCTTGTCACGAGTTCGAGCCCAGTACCACTGGGAGTCCCAGTCTGTCGAGAGCTGAAACGTCCTCCCGTTGGTGTGGTGTGGTAGTTAGGAGAGAGGGGTGCCAGCTCAGGTGTCGTCCACGTCACTTGACCATGGTTCAAAATTACGTGGTCCGTCGTCAAAAGCTCTCGTGCAGCTGAACAGTGAGACGTTAATATTCAATCAATCAATCTTATTACTAAATTAAGAACAAGTTTAATAATTATTAGGGACTTCCATGGGCTTGTCTTGTAGAGGAAAGTTTTTCAAAGGAAGGTTTAATATCAGAAATTGACACTTTGAGTTATTTTTCTATATTTAGCTGAGATGTATATTTTGTCTTCAAAGCAGCCAGCACAGTAAATCCGGTTTAACATAGGTAGGATGTTGAAAATGTTAATAGTATACGAATTGCTTTTGTTTTCAGTGCAGAAAATTCATCATCCCTTTCTACCCAAAATTCAAAGAGCGATTTATTACAAAATTGTCTTTTAATTTTTCACTGGATGTAAAATCTATGAAAATTTCTTCTTCTGAAGTATTTTGAAATAGACCCCTAATCCACTCGTAACTTGCTACCAAGTTGTAATCACCAAGAAAATACTTTTTAAAATTCTTTGCCAACATGGCTAAAAGATTTTACATGGTTTTAAAAACAACTTTCACATGCTGTTCTTCAGATTTGTAACTTTTAACACATATCGAGCTGGGGCGTTTTTTTCCCCATCATTTACTTCAGTAGTGGTAAATCCAAAATTTAAGTATGTTTGAGAATATCGCCTTGATTTAATTTTCGGAACCATGCTCGTTCGTCTGTGTACTTGTTGATTCTTTATTATCATCGAATGTTTGCTTACGACTTAAAAATGTATGTATGATATTGTTTTAATCTACTGCCGTAAATACTTAATTACCGTGAATTACAATTAACGTGTAAATTTTAAAAAATGTACATTCAAGCTAGATTAGGTAGCTATATAGGAGTATCGAGTCGACCAAAACTGACTGGAATTGTACGAGGAAAAGCATTTTTACATGTTTTGCGCAGACGTCCGATAGGTTGCCCAGACTCACGCAAACGTACCCTATAATGCCAGATGTGATGGATATGATAGAGAGCAACATTGACTAGACTATTTTTCTAATAACATTTGTACTTTGAGAAATGAATGCTGAAGGAAATAAATCTTTAATTAAATATATCATTTTGTGATCTGTTCCAATTTAAAAATTAGAGAAATAAAACTAACATAATAATAAGTAAGTAATATATATTTTAAGTAATTTTCTTAAAATATATATTACTTAAAAGTTACATATACACTAAATTTAATATACTTATCGTATTAATTTGTACGGTTTATAATTAAGATCGTATTGTAACTTAAGCGTCTCTCTCTCAAAGTGCATTTTTATTGCAGTAAATACATTATTGTTGTACAGGGGGGACAAAAATTATGATTGAAAATTGGGTCGCCAGTATTGAAAGTTTGAGAAACACTGAATTAAGATACTAAAATATTTTTGTTTAATACCTGAGAATATACAGCCAAAGTTAATACATTCCAAGACTCCTTTTATTCTTATAATCATTAAATCACAGGAATAATAAATTCTTGAAATTAGAAATTTGAGAATTCTTAAAGAAAATTAAATACATATTAAGTTCAATCAGCGTCCAATACGCATTACAAATCGTTTTTTCGGACTGAACGATTATAATAAAAAAAATTACGAAAGATGCCAACATAAGCAACATAACTTTACGAATAGGCGATTCTATATCAGAAAATAAATTAAGCAATCAAATAAATTAGAACTGCTTGAATAATTGAATTAAAGCAGACGATAAAAATATAAAAAAGAATTTTCAGCCTAAAAATTATCTATAACTACTGTATAATTTTAATACAGAATTAAGAATTAGTTTAAAATAAATAAAAGATATTTATAAGTAGGACTAAATATTTTACTATACGAAATAATATCGTTGATTACATAGTAACGAAGGGGACCAAAATATGAGTTGGCTTAAGGTTCACCGAGAATCGGCATATTGACAATAGTACTTCATAACAAAAGTTTTCCAGCAGTCAAGAAATTTATTATTTTCGTTTAGTAAAATTATAAAAGATGTGCACGCACACATAAAATAGATTGCTATAGATTTACATTTAAATGTATGAACTCTATTCAGATCTGGCCATTGAAATTGAACTCTGCACAAAGATGCCTGATGATTAAGGAAGCGTTATTTCAAAATTGAAAATTTGTAATAAATTTATAAATTAAATAATTAGAAGTATACATAATGAAGATTTCAAAATCTATTGTATGGCTATCGCATTAAAATAGATATTTCGAACGTTAGTATCTCTCTCTCTCTCTCTCTCTTTATATGGAATACGCAAAATATTACCATCTGAAATATTTGCATTTTCTACATCTTAAAGGTATAGTTAAATTATTAGTCTTGAAAATGTTTTCGAAATGAAAATCGTCTTTGAATTATCTCCATCGTGTATTTTTTTATCAGAATTATTAGTGTATTTTCAAGATTAATTCTTTCCTCTGTTACAGATGTGTATTGCAATGATTATCATTAAATCAACCAAGATAGATAAAAGAATTTGCCTAACTAAATAACCCTTTTTCTCGAATGATTTTTGGATAACAGTTAAGACGGAGAAAACTTTAGTAGACGAGAACGGAAAGATAGGCTTGCTTTTGGGGCACTCAGTTAGAGATAATCAAGACAATAGAATATGAGAAACGATAAAAGAAATGGAATATGATAAGATGTGTGAGCTGAGATCATTCCAATGGATTTTAGAGAAACTTAGAATCATATATACGTGATAAATCAAACTTTTCAAAATCTCTCCTATTGATGAGAAGATTTATTTATATTTCAAGGAATTTTTTAATATACATCCTCTTCAATTCTTTTCCATAATAACTTACCATGAAGGGTTCAATATTCCATTAACTCATACACATGCTAAAAACCATTCATTCTAATCGAATTATTGTAATGCATGCGTATGGCATAAGCTTGTACCATTTAATTGTATTACAATTATACACATCGAACCTATATATATGTATGCATAATTTAAATAATACACTATATATAATCACTATTTTATGCATAACCGTGCAATGAAATTGCAATATTTCTCATCAGATATGATATGTAAGTACAGATTTTTTGTTATTAGAATACACAATAATAATAAACGATTAATACATTAATTATCTAAAAACAAGTTTTTTGAAAAAAATTTTGGAAAATTCACAGTAACATTTTTAAATTAAATTTGTTGAAACTCTTCGCTTAGAGGTACAATTTTTATTTTTTCCCCAAAATTTTGTAAGCAATCAAAGCATGTTTTTAAAACTCTAATCATCAAAGCTTTCATCGAAAAAAGGATTTTAAAAAATTGTACGTGTTTTATATAGTGCACACTTTTTCATAAAGATATATTTTCTGTTTGCGGTCTTGAATGTATATTTGAGTGAAATCACAAATTGTATCTGTTTTTAGAACAGAAAAACTTCTCAAATTTATGTGAGGAAAGTTAAAATTAAAAAAACAAAAATAAAGCTTTTTTATCAAAAAAAAACATTAATTTAAAATTTTTAAAATACTTCCCATTTGCTATTAAAAAAGTTTAAGGGAAGGTATAAAAAAATGATATCTCAAAACAAAAAATTTGATTTTCGAAATTTTAATATTAAGTAAGAAATGGTTTTGAAAAATTTATAAATGAAGATCAAATACTGTAGAAGAATTCAATAAAAATAACAGAATTACGTGAAATAAATAATCAAAATAAATAATTACATTCACTTTATAACTTTGAAACATTCGAATTTTCATATTAAAAAATATCGAAACAAAAAATTTAACGGACATTTTAAAAATATATTCACTGAGGAATCTTTTTATTTGAATGAGTAAAGTTCGAATGAATAAACTTGATAATTTATTTCATCTTATGGCAACAATACTTCTTTCATCAATTATTTCACTCAATTTTTACTATAGAATTAACCTCTAAAGCAAAAAAAAATGTAGTTATCTATACTTACAAAGTTATTACTAACAAATCATGGAATTGTATTTCGATACATTCTATCCTTACATCATTTAGCCGATTATAGAAACTCTTCTTTCAGCTACAAGTAGTTCGACTGATAAAACTGCCTGCGAAAAAACTGTCACTTCTACCATCTGCTAATGTCGTTTTCTATTTTGTCGATGTTATTTCATTTGTTAAATCTCCAAACAAAAGTAGTACTGAGCACAGAAAAAAAAATGACAGCTGTTTAAGCAACTGAAAGCAACCTGAAAAACTGAAACAAAATTTTCTTTTTATTGATATGTACCCACTGTATTTCTTGAGGAATACATACTATATTGCAATCACTTCATTTATGTTTTTTTTTTTATGAATTGAGAAATTTTGGTTCTTTTCATAATCTTTTGAAATTAAATCTGTTTTACATGAGAATGAATTATGATACATGTTTTCTTTTCTAATCTATTTAGATTTTCTGTTGGTTAAGATTGTGTGTGTGTTTGATTTAACTTCTTTTTAGAATACATGAGGGTGTTACTATGTTTCTTTAATTCTAAACAAAGTCAAACAAGACAACACCTGAATTATTTGAGGAGAATTAATTAACTAACTTTTTTCCTTCTCCCTCCTATTGATTAGTATACCCCAGTGGTCTTCAAACTTCTTCGACTCACCCTTTGAACTATAAGGTATTTTCAGTAGGACCCCACCCCTTAGAGGAATATGTTTCTTTAAATAATATTTTAAGTAGATCAACATGCTATAAGTACTTTATGTAAAGACAATTTTAAAAATACTGTATTTTTATTAAAATTTTTTAACATAATGTAATTTACACGCCCATTAATATTTGTGATCTCCAAGTGCCACTTGCCCACGCATTATATTTAGTAACTGGGATATGTTCCTGCATTTTTTACAGACTGTCGAAGTTTAGGCTTATTGAAATTATCTGCAGTTGCATTTCATATTTTGTGTTTAATAATTTTATATATATATACTTCTTTTTGTAGCCAATCAAGTTGAGAAATATTTTCACTTAAATTCATCATGCTGAATGGAAAATTTAGAACCTAAAATTTAGGAGCTATCCTTGATTAAAGTTAGATTTTAACATTGAGTCAATTGATATGTGTCGATGAAAGTTGCTTCCTCTCCTTCACTACAGTTATTTTTTCAACAAATCTAAAAAGATGCATTTTCCTTTAGAAAATTATTTAGTTGTACAAAACATTGCACCAAAGAGTGTATAATTATTCAATGGAACCTGGAATAGCAGACAATAGAATATTCACAATATGGTAGGAGGGTATGAAGAAAAAACGTGCGCGCGTTTGAATATTCTTTTACTAGCTGGTATACCCGTTCTTCGCACGGGTGAACTGAAAAATTAAACAACACAGATTGAAGGAAAAAGAAGTTTTTAATGAGTTAATTTTATGTGAATTGAAAATTAAACAAAAAAAGCTTTTTGCATATCTCAGCTAAACAGAAAAAGAAAGAAAAAAAAACACCTTTGTTAAATTTTAACTATGTAGATCTAATAGCCGATAAAAAGGATTTTTTAAATTTTTAATTCCTCGTAACACTCTTGAGGGTCGATTTTTCAAAATACCTCCCTAAGCTTATCTCTGCTCAGCAAAAGTAACACATTCTTAAAAGTTTTGCGTAATGAACGCTTAAAGTAGTGCAAATCATTTATATCTGAAAGTGTAATACATTAATATTACTTTCCGTTGTATTTATTTTATTTTAAAATTGTAATATTCGCAAGCAACGCCGTTTCTTAAATTATAATGGCGAAATGTTAACGATAGAGTCAAGTTGGCAAATGGCTAGCTACTTTTCCTAGCTCGAGCTTTATTAGAGCTTTGTAAGACCCGCCGTGTAGGGAAAAAATGTACTTTAATACTTTATCCAACCGCATTATGATTTACTGCAGTTTTTTTCATACAATTTTTTTTGGATCACTACATGTACAAATTAAGGGATATACATAAACAAAATACTCCACTTTGGAAAATTTAATCCGTTAGAGCAGTGCTTCTCAAACTGTGGGGCGCGCCCCCCTGGGGGGGGCGCGATAACCCTTCGAGGGGGGCGCGAGCATCTTGAAAATATAAAAGGCTTAAAAAATTATTTTTTGGAATGAAGTAAAACAAAATGCTTTCTGACAAAATAAAAAATACACATTTACACTGATATAAATTATATATATCATCTGGTTTTCCACTTTCAAAAGATTCCACTTCAAACGCTCATTAGCTATCTTTGATCCCAAAACCAAATAAAAAAAGATATTTTGTTTTTTTTTTTTGCTGTAATCCCGCGATGAGAGATTTTTTACTACGTTTCTTGTAACCTCTAGAATAGTACTTTTGATTATCATCTCTTTGACCTTCAAACTTACTGGTATGCTTAACTCTGTCTACTTTTCTTTTGGGAAAGTTGTAAATAATATTTTTCTGTTGCTTTTCCCCCCACGTAAATGAGTTTTATGATGTATGGATAAGCATATTGAGCACTTTGAAGGATTAATTGACCAAGATGTATTTTATGAGTAATCTGAAATTGCATTATAAAAAACGTTTTACATAATTATATTTTATAACTGACATCGATGTTTTTGTATCGAATACATTTTTTTCATGGGAGCGGTCGCATGAGGCGCTGAATCACTCCAAATTCTGGTAAAACTGTTTATTCGTTAACAATTTCTTGACAGTATCCTCCGATATGACAGTCTTAATGGAAACTAAAATGAATTTGTCACATTTATGCCTCTTTTTTGAGAGTGGCAAACGGTTTTTTACAATCAAGGTACTTGTTTTGATCGAGTTCCCTTCACGACCACTTTTGTTCAGAAATATTTTCTATGAATATGCTATACTTTCCCCTACGATTAACTTTGTGGTTTAAATTGCTGTGTTGTACAACTTATTATGGTTTATAAATGTAAATGAGCAGAATATAAAAAAAATGGGCATCTGTGATCTCTCTATTGAAGGAAGATGAAACTGATCAAGCAATTGAAGAACCTGATGAAATAATGCATATTAATCGTGATAGCGAAAGTAAATATGACAAAAGTGATAGACATGAAACGTTTGAGTTGAATTGTAATTTTCAAATGCTGCCTAAAGAACTCTATCAAGAAAATTAAGATATCAAGAAAACTAAGAAGCCATAAATGTAACACTTCGCCTTGTCAAAAGACACAAGCAAGAAAAGGTTACACATGCTATTTGTAGATCATCAAAGAATAGAAAATTACAATAACGTGAGCAAAATATGACAGTTTTGATTGCAAATAACGTTCTTGTATTGTTAGTGAAAAGTGTCTGTGATTTATGTTCTTTATTAAGGTCACGCACATTTGGAACGGTTTCATTAGTTTTATTGATTTTTTCTCAAATCATCAAAGAAAAATTAAAAAGTCCTTTTAAAGTAGGTAAGTACATTTTCTCTTAGTTAAATTATTCGCTGCAATTGTGATTTTTATCGAGCACAGAAAAAAAATAATTATAAAAAAAAAAGGATTGGGGGTGACTTGGTGAAGTGATCGCCTGCTTCCGGGTTAAAACATTTTGAAGGTTTCTCGCTTTAAATAATAAAAATAACACAATTATTCTTCATTGAATTTTTCATGCGTTTTCCTTATTTAATATTAATTCTAAAATCATTTTATATTTTTGTATGCATTGTTGTGCACTTGGTTTTACTCTTCTTACAATTAAGCTATTATATCAAGAATAATGCATTATTTTTTAAAAATAATCGCAGAACGGGTATTTCAGCCAGTCTACTTATAAATGTATCAGTACTGCACAATGTATTTTATAACTAATTTATTAATACTAATTTAAGGCGACTTGGTACCCTAAAAATCACAAACCTATCGTTTTTTTTTTATTTTCATTTAATTTTATTCTTTGCATTATTATCTTTCGATTGATATATCACTTGTGCATGTCGGAAAGTTAGAAGTTGAATAAAACTTCATTTGAAAACAAATTAGGTAATTCAGCCACACCCCTTTTAGAAAAAAAAAGCTGAAAAATGTGTTATGATAAAAATCTATTTTATAAATAGAAATAATAACTATAAAAAGAATGTGTAGTATTAAAAGCAGAATATTTCCGAGGCAATACAATAATGTAATTTTTCTCCCTTGTGAAATGTGTGCATGTAAAATTTTTAAATTAAGGCATTTTATATTAATAATTTTATATAATTTCAGTTCTTATTCCTGATATATTTTTCATACAAATGTAATACTTTAATACTATAAGAAGAAAAACAGCTAAAATTTCTGTCGTGACAGAAAAAAATTTTTTGAAGTTTTTCTTGAGTTTTTTTTGTGCAATTAGTACTCTCTAAAAGTTGATCATTTATAAAAATGTGTGGGTTGAAAACATATGAAATGCAATTATTTTAAAGAAAACGTATAAGTAATATCTTAAAGTGGTAATTTAAGTTTAATTGCTTATAATAATTTTTTCCGAATTATAAACTTTAAAGTGGTTTTCTCAGTTTGTGTTTTTCGAAACCTTAGTGCATTCAAAATGCTACTCCTTCGACAATTATTTACCAATCACTTCAATTTTTTTCCAGCGTGTTAAAAATAAAGCATGTAATAAAATTAGGGATCCGTTTTGCTATAAACTGAATACTTTTTTAAAAAAATAAAATGTAAGACATGTTGGCTTTTTCGTTGATTTTTAGCTTGTATATCAACATTTTATTTTTTTCTCGAAAACGAATGAAATTATTCTAAAATCGATCCCTAAAGTTAAGAACACCCATAAGAAAATTATAAAAATTTCAGGTCAAAAATTAATTTTTACAAAGGAGTAGGATTTTAAAATAATTTTCCCAATTTTCTTCAAAAATTTAAATTTTTAAAATTGTGTGAATAATATATGAAAATTTTCATCTGGTAACATTTTCTTGAATAGAAACATTGTATAAAATGTTAAAATATAATTTTTAAATACGTAAATAAAAGAAGTTTGCTCAAAGGGTGCCAAGTCCCATTAAGAGCAAGTTTAATTATTATTAGTGACTTCCATGGGCTTGTCTTGCAGAGCAAAGGTTTTCAAATGAAGGCTTAATATTAGAAATTGACACTCTGAGTTCTTTTTTCTATATTTAGCTGAGATCTATATTTTGTCTTCAAAGCAACCACCGCAGAAAATCCGGTTTCACAAAGGTACGATGTTGAAAACGGTAAAAGTATACGAAATGCTTTTGTTTTCAGTTCAGAAAATTCATCATCTACTTCTGCCCAAAATTGAAAGAGAGTTTTATTACAAAAAATTGTCTTTTAATTTCGCCACTAGATGTGAAATCTATGAAACTTTCTTCTTCGGTAGTGGAGAATCCTTCTGGGGTATTTTGAAATGGATCTCTCACCCATTCGTAACTTGCTATCAAGTTGTCCTCAGCAAAAAAAAATATTTTTAAAATTTTTTGCTTACTTAGCTAAATGATATTCAATAGTTTTATAAACAACTTCCACATGTTGTTCTTCAGTTTTGTAAGTTTTTACACATTTATCCGCATTTTCAAGCATTTCTAGGTTTTTGCTTTAAATTTCGGCTCCATAATTGTAATTTTCTACAAAAAGCATTAATTTTATCACGAGTGTCAAACATATGTACATTTGATTCTTGAAGTTGAAGATTCAATATATTTAATTTCTCAAATATATCGACTAAGTAGCTCAACTTCATCAGAAATAAACCATCTCGCGAAATTTCTCAGCTTCCGGTAGGTTTTCCTCTTCTAGAAAAATGGTAATTTCATTTCTTAATTCATAAATACGTTGTAAAAATTTCCCGCGTGATAACCATCTTGCTTCACAATAAAAAATAGCAACGATGAATGCACTGTGCCCATGTCTTTGCAAAGTCCAGAAAAGATTCTTGATTTTAGGGGGTCTCATTTTTATGTAATTTACTACAGTCACAACTGTCATTAGCACAATATTCAGGCCAGGACTAATTTCTTTGAAGCCAGAGCTTCTCTGTGGATCATACAATGTGTCCAGATGCACAGTGGAGTTTTTTGTTTCACAAGTGCTTGTATACTTTTAAATCTTCCTGACATTATACGAGCACCATCGGTGCATATTCCGACACAATTTTTCCACTCTATATTTGCCTCGTTTATAAAATTATTTAAAATATCAAATAATGCCATTGCTGTTGCTTTAAGTTTTATTGGTTTACAAAAAAGTAGTTCTTTTACCGCTGACATACCATCCCAAAATCGAACATACGCAATGAAATGAGCATCTTTATTGCTATCTGTTGCCTCGTCAAGCTGAATTGAAAACAATTTATCACGCAACTTACCGAAAAGCTGTTGCTCTACATCTTCAGCGATATCATCAATTCGACGTGAAACAGTATCATTTGATAAGGGTATGGACTGCAACTCTTTGGCAAAATTGCCTCCAAACATAGTTTCTACAATCTCAATTGCTGCAGGCAAAATAAGCTCTTCGGCAATAGTGTGAGGCTTTTTACATCTGGCTATTTTATATGATACTTTGTAAGAAGTAAGTAAAGCTTTTTCATTCACTGACAAAGTTTTTTTAAAAATGTTTTTTGTTTTCCGTATGATTTTAATTTTGATTCAAAGAACTCTCGAGGTTTGTTAATGTACTCACCATGAAGCGTTTCTGAAATGTCTTTTAAGTTTATTAGGTTTCATATTGTCTGCTGCCAATATTTTTGAGCAAATAACACACAGGGGCTTTTCTTCTCCATTTACTTCAGTAATGGTAAACCCAAAATTCAAGTATTCTTGAGAATATTTCCTTGATTTAATTTTCGGAACTATGCTCGTCTGTGCACTTGTTGATGCTTTATTATCGTCGAATGTTCGCTTATGACTTAAAAATTTATCCATGATTTTTTTGTTCCAATTTTCTGCAGTAATACTTAATAGTGTGAATTACAACTAACGCGCAAATTATAAAATGTACATTCAAGATAGATTTGGTAGTTATAGAAGCATCGAATGGACCAAGACTGATTGGAATTGTACGAGGTACAGCATTATTACATGTTTAGCGCAGACGTCCGATAGTTTGGCCAGACTCACGCAGACGCTCGCGAGAATGCCAGATGATGATGGATATGAGAGAGCGCAACATAAAGTAGACTATTTTTCAATTTCTACTATAAGTTCCTCTCATATATATCTTGTTCAAATTTTCACAATCGTTGATAAAATACTTTCTATTCATTCATTCAAGTTCAAATACATTTTTTAAAACTTGTAGTGGGTGACACTTCATGTTAATACAGTTCTTTCCAAATTTTAATTCATTAATTAAATTAAAAAATGAATAAATAGTAACAAACAAAAATTATAGTCCAAAAGTATTTATAGAATGGAAAACTTTTCGTGCTGTCCCCTGTAACGCAATGGATAGCGCTGGGCTTCTAATCTTAAGGACGGTAGTTCGAATTCCATCCGAGATGGCCTAATTTCTAAGAATGTGTGTGATTTCTTCTTTACTTTACTATTTTCTTACACTAATTAAATTTAATTAATGAATAAATAGTAACGAAAAAGAATATTCCAATACCCCATATATAGAAAAGAAAAGGAAAAATTGCAAGGAAAATCGCTTTCTTTTGTCGCTTAACATTGTGATTCTGTCATATGTATTACATATTTGTATTAATTGAAACTATTTAATAGAAAGTAACTAAAATAAGTTTTTCTTTGTTGGCCTAAGTAGGAATTGACTTAAAATTTATTTTTTATATTACTTGTTCTAATGACATTTGTACTTTTAGAAATGCATGATGGACGAAATAAATTTTTAATTAAATGTCATTTTGCAATCTGTCCCAATTTAAAAAATGAGAAAGGAAAAATAACATAACATTATAATTATTACTTAAAAGTAATTTGCTTAAAATATATATTATATAAAAGTAACGTATACAAAATTTAATACTCAAAGTGCATTATTATTGCATTCAGTACATTATTATTGAGGGAGGGGGGTGGCGATGAAAATTATGATTGAAAATTGGGTCACCAGTAGTGAAAGTTTGAGAAGCACTGTCTTACTTTATTTATTTTGCAAAAAAGTAGTATACACACAAACTGTAATACTTATGCTATTAATTTGTATGGTTTATAATTAAGATCGCGTATAGTAGCTTTAGCGTCAAAGTGCATTATTATTACATTCAGTACATTATTAATGTATAAGGGGGGCGCGATAAAAATTGTGATTGAAAAGGGGGGCGCCAGTATTGAAAGTTTGAGAAGCACTGCGTTAGAGCTAATAAATTAATTAACGATATTCCACTGTAAAACTAATTATGTACACCGTTCACTTAAAATAAGTAGTCAAATCATTTTCCAAGGTCTTCATTAACAGACAAAACCATAAGACACTTAAATTTTGACATTAACTATTTTTTTGCGACAAAAATAATAATCTTTGCAATCCGCTGAAAACGCAATATCTGCTACGAAACTTTTCGCCTTCCCCACTAAAATACTCATCATAGAACCCGTGCTGCCATATATCTTGGAAGAGTGGATTTCAAAGAATATTAAAGCTAAGTATTGGTAGAATATTCCTGCTAAGATGGTGTGGTGTGGTAGTTAGGAGAAGGGGGTGCCAGCTCAAGTGTCGTTCCCGTCACTTGACCATTGTTCAAAATTACATGGTCCGTCTCCAAAAGCCCTCGTGTAGCTGAATAGTGCGACGTTAATATTCACTCACTGCAAAAAATGCAGTGCAGTAGTTATAATTAGTTTTATACTTAAAAAAGCAATATCTGCATATTCAATTAAAATTACAGCGTTATAATTAACTACTAACCACAAAAAATTATGAAAGTTTGTCCAAATGATGTAGTGTTAAAGAGAAAGTTTATTTATTTTAAGTACCAGAAGCGATAAAAGTAGTTATTTTGAAAATAGATCAACTTCTTACTACCAAATGTGCATAATAAAATCATAAAAAAAAAACATTAAAATAAAGAGAGATTTATAACAACCTCTCCCTTCAAAACTTAGTTTTATTCTGAAATAAAAAATAGGCATTATTCTGATCACAGGAATTAATTAGAAGCGATTCCCTTGCGTAGCCAAAAAACAAAAAGAGTTTTTCACAAACAAAAGATAGATATATGCTGACATGGGCTTTTTTGCTTGCAGATGGCAGAATTTTTTCCTTCTTACTTGACAAATAGCGTTATATTTTAGACAATTTTTACAAATTTTTATAAATTATAGATATAAATTATAGCCTATGTGTTATTCTGATGTATAAGTTATATTACTGTAAAGTTTCATTAAAATCCATTAAGTTGTTTTTGCGTGAAAGACCCACAAAGATTTTCACAAACTTTCACATTTATAATATATATTAGATTATATAACAGTAAAATTGTAAAAAGTGTGTATTACAAAATTAAGTTATATTATGCATAAATAAAATTTTCAGCTTAATGAGTGGGAAGAGCTTTAGAAACATGAGGTTGTGCAATTTCATTGAGAACACATGAATCAATTTTATATTCAAATTTATAATTTTCATTCAGACTCGTGGAACCCCTGGGTACGCCTTATGGAACCCCTGGGTACGCCCCATGGAACCCCAGGGTTCCGTGAAACATAGTTTAACCCTTTATTTACCGCATTTTGATTTACTGCGGTTTTTTCCATGCAGTATTATTTTTTGGATCCCTACATTTAAAGTTGAGGGTTAAAAAGTTAATATACATAAACAAAAAATACTCAACTTAAAGAAATTTAATTCGTTAAAGGTAATTAATTAATTAAAGATATCCAACTGTAAAATTAATTATATACACTGTTCACTTAAAATAAATAGTCAAATCGTTTTCTAAGGTTTTCATTAACATTAAAAAAAATAAGACTCTTAAATTTTGAAATTAACTATTTTTTCGGAACAAAAATGATAATCTTCGCAATCCGCTGAAAACGCCGTCAGTTGAAAATACAATTTCTGCTATAAAACTATTCGCCTTCCCCGCTAAAATTCTCCTCATAGAACCCGTACTTCCCTATATCTTGGAAGAGTGGATTTCAAAGAATATTCCTGCTTAAGTATCGTCAGAATATTCGTAAAAATGGTTATTCTACGTAATTTTAAAGAGAATGGTACCGTCGGTAATAAAGGGTTAAAGACCACTGGTCTGCCCTTTGTAAAGGTTTTTCATTTCCAGTTCAGAACTATATCAGGGGAATTCAAAAATTGTTTTAAAGAGATTTCAGAGTACATTTTTTAAAATTTATTTTGTGTAAATCTTTTCTTTTAAATAAGAACAATAAAAAAGCTTAAATGTGTGTGTGAGTGAGTGTGTGTACACCGTATTTACTCGAACCTAAGCCGCACTTTTTTTCCAATGTTAATGCTACTGAAAATCAGGTGTGGCTTAGAATCGAAGAAAAACATTCGTTGGATAGGGCAATTAGAGCAATTACTGGTTCATGTTTTTAAAAGTTTATAATATTGGTAAAATACCTAATTGTTCACTTCTTGATTCTCAATTTAAATTTATTTCAATTTCATAAAATTACATATAGATAAACTATTTTACATTATTTTTTCATTTTTCACAAAAACGCATTGAGAATTTGAGTTACGATTTAGAATCGATGGCGGCTTAAATTCGAATAAATACGTAATTATTCGAATAATGTTCGTATTTTAAATGATTTCGAAACTATCTATGCAATTCATTTTATTATTTACTAGAAAGTATACCCGTTCCTCGCACGGGTGGATTGAAGAATATAATTATCAAAATAAAACGATAAAAAAAGTTTTAGAGAAAGTAATATTTTGAATAGTGTTTCGTCAATATTTGAGTGAACTGTAAAACTGGTTAAAGAATAAAAAATCAATCTTTTTCGCAACGCTAAGCCTACTTTATTCGTGCACTCGCTTTTGATGGGGTACAGCTCAACAATGCCTACTTTTACAAATTTTTTACAGATGGCGCTGCAGTGCACTGATGACGTAACATTCCGCCCGGCGTTGAAATACACAATATTTCAAAAAATATACTTAAAAATACAATTTGCTATATAAAGTTTACAAATGCCCAAATGAATTAAATACAAATAAACACAGTATTCTAAAATAAGAAAAAAAATACAATATTCAAAAATAGAATAAAAAAATACAATATTCTAAGAATATAATATACTTCACATTACAATTTAATTTACATGATTATTTTCTATTGGTAAGATACATATTTTTGAGATAGAACGTGTGAGAACCCCTGTGGCAGTTTTTAGTTTAACGACTCTGACCTTACCGTCAGTTCCATAAATAACTTTCAAGATTCTTGCCATTGCCCATTTGCAGGGAGGCAAATCATTTTCCTTTAAAAGCACTAAACACCCTACGGCAACATTATTTTTCTCGAACTGCCACTTGTTTCTCTGCTGTAAATGATTAAGATAATCATTTTTCCAGCGTTTTCATATAGTTTGTACACACTTTGTTGTATACTGCCACCTAGATAGTCTATTATCTGAAATATCTAAAATTGCGGGCTCATGTATTGCACTGATAGGTTGACCAATTATAAAGTGTCCAGGAGTTAAAACTTCATATTCATTGATATTATCTGACAATGGGACTAATGGACGTGAATTAAGTATTCCTTCAATTTGAATTATTATTGTCTCGACTTCTTCGAAAGTTATTTTACTATTAACTAAAAGTTCTATAGAGATGGTGTTTGAATGATTTTACCCTTGCCTCCCACAAACCTCCGAAATTAGGAGAACGAGGTGGAATATATTTCCACTGGATAGCTTCTGAAGCAAAATAATTTGCTAATGTCTCGTTTTTGCTACAAATTAATTTTATGAAACGATTCTGCAGCTGCGCCTTTAAAATTAGTTGCGTTATCGGACATTAATGTAGAAATGCGGCCTCTACGGACACATAGTCCCTTCAAAGCTGCAATAAATGTCTCAGTTGTTAAATCAGTCACTGCCTCTAAATGAATAGCCTTTGTAGCCAAGCATACAAAAATTGCAACATAAACTTTTGAAAATATCCTCTTTCTCTGATTTTTAAATTTTATTTGAAAAGGTTCGCAAAAATCCACCCCAGAGTTTAAAAATGGCGCACTTGGAGTTACTCTCTCTGATGGTAGATTTCCTATTATTTGATCTACCCCAGTAGGCTTCTGTCTAAAGCATGCAATGCAATCATGAACTGTTTTTCATGCAACACCCTTGCGATTAATGGGCCAAAACTGCATTCTAATTTGATGTACTAAACCCTGAGCACCAATATGAAGAAACTTCTTATGCATATGCTCAAAAAGTAATTTAGTAAATTTATGTTTACTAGTTATAATTATTTGATGTTTTACTTCAAATGGTAAATCAGCATTACTAAACCTTCCACCAACTCTGAGTAAGGAATTCTCATCTAAGAAAAGCTCTAAAGCCTTTAACTTACTTGTTTTTGAAACACCTTTACCTTTTTTCAAGGCACCGATTTCTGCTTTAAAATCACTTAATTGTGCTATTTTAGCTAAAAATTCCGTACTCCTCTTTATCTCATCTGCAGTTAGATACTTCTCCTTATTACGAGACTCCTTAGCTTTGATGTTATTAATGAACCTAAAAATAAAGCTAAAAATTCTAATTAATTTTATGAAATTATTTGTAACATTAAAGAGTTCATCATAAAAATTTGAAGAAAACTCAGTAATTGAAAGAGTCACAGCACATTTTAGTTCATCTCTGTAAGAAGGATCAGGAAAAAACTTATTGTCCTCGTATTCATCAGTTTGTAAATCTGGGCCCGAGAACCACATTTCGTTCTTTAAAAGTTCATCTACATTGCAGCCTCTAGAAATTAAGTCGGCAGGATTGTTCCTGGAGCTCACATATTTCCAATGACAGTCTTTTGAAAGTGTTTGGATCTCCGTCACCCTGTTGCTGACAAATGTTTTGAGTTTATGAGGTTCAGTCTTTATCCACGCTAGAGCAATCGTTGAATCCGTCCACATCCAAATTTTATGAATAGGTAATTGTAGAATTGGCACAACCTTTTTGACTAATCTCGATAGTAGTAAAGCTGCAGACAGTTCTAACCTCGGTATGGCGAGTGTTTTCAAAGGAGCCGCTCTGGACTTGCTGCATAATAATCTAGTTCGAGACTGTCCAGATTCGTTGAAACATTTTATGTAGACAACAGCAGCATAGGCATGTTCTGATTCATCGGAAAAGCCATGTATTTCAATCCGTATTGTTGCAGGAAGTAGAATGGATCTTGGGATTTTGAAGTTATTTACTTTCGGTAATTTTTGGTAGAAGTTCTTCTACTCTTCCATTGCATCTGGTGGTAGCTGTTCACTCCAATCTAATTTTATTTTCCAAAGTTCTTGGATGAATATCTTAGCCTTCGTAACAATGGGTCCAATCAGGCCCAAAGGGTCATAGAGCCTTGCAGTTTCTGAAAGCACGTCTCTTTTTGAGAAGTTGACTTTGTCACTAATCTTTACTTTGTATGTGAGACAATCCACCTTTGGATCCCATAGCATACCTAATGTTTTCACTGGAGCATCCTGAATTTTTTTATCAAATACATAGGAAGATGCAGATAAATCTTTCAACAGTTCTGGGCTATTTGACACCCATTTGTGTAACTCAAAACCACCTCTCAGTAATAGTTGAGATAATCTGGTTTTGAGTTCTTTACCACCCTCTAATGTAGACTCCCCAGAAAGAATATCATTCATATAACTATAATTACAAATCACATCTGCTGCGTCAGGAAATTCCGCTTTTTCTTCATCTGCTAAGGCCTTTAAGGTCCTGGTAGCTAAAAATGGCACAGAAACTGTCCCATAGGTTATGGTAGCTAGTTTGTAAGTCTTGACTGGAGCATCTGCACTAGCCTTCCACATAATTCGTTGTAAATCCCTTTGATTAGGATCAACAAGTATCTGCCTGTACATTTTTTTAATATCTGCACTAAACGCGTACTCGTTTGTTCTAAATCTACTGACTATGGAAAAGAGATCTTGTTGAATAATTCCTCCGTTTAGTAAAATGTAGTTTAGAGAAAAACCGCTTGTTGTTTTTGCACTTGCATCGAAGACAACTCTCAATGGAGTGGATGCCTTCTCTGATTTGAATACGGAATGATGAGGAATGTGATAGTTAATTTTATCAAATGCTTCATTTTTAATCTCCTCCATAAGGCCTAA
Organism: Trichonephila clavipes; assembly: GCA_019973935.1. Taxonomy (NCBI): domain Eukaryota; kingdom Metazoa; phylum Arthropoda; class Arachnida; order Araneae; family Nephilidae; genus Trichonephila; species Trichonephila clavipes. The sequence continues at coordinate 274,403 of BMAU01012458.1, forward strand.
AAGTTGATATTCATTCATAAATTCTTTATACAAAGTTCCCATTGTATTGTTTTTGTTTAATTTTTCCCGAATACCATTTAATTGCCTGACCGCATTCTCTTTGGAATATCCTAATAATGTTTCTGCATTTTCCTTTATGGGTAGCCGAACTATAAATCTTCCCGTTTTATTTCTTTTATAGGTACTAACAAAATGTTCCTCACAATAAATTTCCTCTTCACTTTTTGTAATTTCCTTAGAATCATCTGGAAGTGATTCCTGTTCAAAGAATTTCTTTACTGTTATATCTAAGCTTGGTTCACTTATTAAATAACAATTGGCTTGTTGTTGTGACTGAGGAAGGGTACCTGTGACTAAATAGCCAAATTTTGTATTTTGTAAAATTACATTTCCCTCCTGCAAATAATGTTGTTCTGGATTTAAAATTTCAAAAAAATACTTCACTTCCTATCAATATATCTATTTGACCTGGCATATGGAAATTAGAATCTTCCAGCTCAATTGAAGCTGGAATATTTAAATCCGATATATTTAATTTCGATACAGGAATCACATCGGTAATTGTAGGTAAAAGTGAAAATTGTTCATTGCGTGCAAAAGTATAATCTCGACTTGAAACTTCAATATTTGTTGAATACTTCGAGGATTGCGTAATTCCGTTAATGCCTGTTATAGATTGGTTTGCAGACCTAAATTTAAATCCCAACTTTTATGCTATGTCTTCTCTCATAACGCATATCGTAGACGCATTACTTAATAATCCTCTTAACTTAATTCTATATCCATCAGCACTTTTAACGTAAATCATGAATGTATTTAATAAAACACATTTATTTCCATAAGTCAAAACAGCAACTTCTGGCTGACCTTCAAACCAAGTAGGATTCGAATTGGTCTCTATCCCCCTTTCCCTTTCCCCTACAGGGTGATTTTTAACTGCAGAGCAAAGTTTATCAGAATCGTGAAGCAATGAATGATGTAATCCTTTGCAACCACTAACTGCGCATTTGTATTTAGACATGCAGGCACCAGAATGAAGTCTGAGGCAATTTATACAAAAATTGTTATTGCTAACAAATTTCTTTCTGCACTCCACAGACATATTTTGAAATGCAATACATTTATAAAGAGGATGAGAATTTCGACATAGAATACAAGGTTTAACAGTTATTTTTTTACTATTAACTACCAGCGATTCGGCTTAAGTTGACAATGCAGTATTTATATGGATCATTTTAGTACTAGGAATGTGAGTAATGTTTTCTAACACGGCACTTCTCTTTTCTAAAAATTTCATAATAGAATCAAATGTTAGAACTTCTGCTGTTTTCAACGAAAGTTCGAATTGTTTTCTGGATTCGTTGTCAATTTTTTGAAGAATTATATTTACTAAAACTATATCTGATAGAGAGAGAGAGATCATTCTACTCATATTTCAAAACTTTAAGTGCTCTAATGTATCTATTGATGCAATCCATTAAAGCGCGCAGTTCTTTGGCTGATTCGCTATAAATTTTTTCATAATTAATTATCTCCAGGACATGAGAATCTATCAAATGTCGTTTGTTTTCGTAACGATCTTCTAATGCTTTAAAGAGGGAATCGAAACTATCGCTAGGCGACTCTAAGAGCTTTGCTTCTTTTAGAGATGCTCGAAGATAATATAGTTTTTGCGAATCATTCAATTGCTCATTATTACTTATTAAATTAATAAATTGATTTCTGAAATTTGAAATCTCTGCTATTACACCAGAAAATTCTGGCAATGGAATTTAAAGTAAGCGGATACTATTTTTACCATTTTCATTTAAATTGATGTTTACATTTTCAGAATTTTTCAAAGAATACATTAAAAGTTTGAGACCTACCTCTGTTGTCTCGATCCAATGTCCAGCTGAATGATTTCCAAGCTTTTGGAAGTTTCTATTTCACAATAATCCTCAGCTATTTTATCTAGATTTATGTGTAATTGCTCAATTTTTTTGAGTTTAATTTCGATTTCAGTGACACTAGTATCCTTTGACACTGTCTTCTCCGAGGTAAAAGCCTCTAACCTAGTTAAAGTTTCTTTGATTGAATCTTTTAAGCGATTCAATTTCTCTTCAGTAGCTACGTTGGAGTTATTTTTATTTTCCGATTTTTACCCATTTTCTTTGGCTTCGTAGGACCAATGTTTCGTCAATATTTGAGTGAACTGTAAAACTGGTTAAAGAATAAAAAATCAGTCTTTTTCGCAACGCTAAGCCTACTTCATTCGTGCACCCGCTTTTGATGGGGTACAGCTCAACAATGTCTACTTTTACAAATTTTTTACAGATGGCGCTACAGTGCGCTGATGACGTAACAAATAGAAATGAAATAGCAAATTCAAATAAGTAAATATCATTGGATTACCCCGGTATTTCTCAGGTTCATGTGTCAGTAACTATACCAAAATGTTACAAGTCAAATATATACATACTATTTTTTAAGCTGCTGTGGGAGATGATTTTCACAAAACCCGTTCTTAATGTATCTCTACATAATAAAAGAAACCTGCTTGTCAAATTTCAAACCTGTTAGTCAAATAGTTCAAGAACAGGAAATATTTATTTATAACACTCTTGCAAGCTCCCTTGTGAGTCAATTTCCAAAAAGTCTAATGTTTGGGGATTTCCACTAAAAAAAGAAAAGTGCCTGCCTAATTTCAAATATGTAGATCTAATTGCTCAAAAACGGGATTTTTTTTAAATTTACAGAATGACCACAACCCTCCTTGGAAATAAATTTCTACAAAACACTTTTTTAGAAGAGAAGATCTTTACTCGACAAAAGATGCTTGCCAAATTCCAAGTCTGTGTCTAATAGTTCCGGAGATCTTGTGAACAGTAAGTGATTCAGTCGCTCTTCTAATATATATATGCAGATAAAATCCAGAAAAAAATTCATAAACATCAAATCTATTTTAAAACTGCATAAAATTTTTCGGAAAATGTTTTATTAAAATATTGTTTACAAATAATATTGATTTCTTAATTCTTATTTAATTAGTTGAGAAAAATAGGCTAAAGAATTTGGCTTTATATTATGTTTTACAAAAATAATAATCATTGGAATAAAAATTTTGCGCGATATATTACAAGTCAGCTTTAAAGAATGGCTAGAGCTTTGATGTTTAACAGGATTTATCTTGGATAGTATAAAAATTCACAATTTTAATAGTGTTGAATATTCAGTTATTATAGAACTAGCTACATGGCCCGGCGTTGCACGGGCTTTCTCAACTTTTATAAATTTTCCCTTTCTTTCACAAAACCAGCACTTCTAATACTTTTCTTCAAAATTACTTCCCCCCCTCCCACCTAACCCGGCGTTGAACGGGCTTTTACCAAGTGTATAACTTAAAATTCCCTTTTTCGAAAGTTTTTCACATTTCATTGTCAGACAGGTTTCTTTCTCCTCCATTTACCGCTGGCATTGCACGAACACTTCTAAATGCATAACATATTGTCATGAAATTCCCCTTCCCCTCTCGCTGTCAGCCTTTCCCTCTGATGTGTGATTTCTATATTAACGTCTTTACAAAATTCTCATGGTAGTTTCCCACAATTATTTTTGCCCTTTTAAATTTTTGGTTACCGTTGAAGACCTGCTGTTAAGAGGAGCGATGCACGTTGAATCTGTCGAGGTTCTCGCGATCCAATCAAACCTTCTTTCATACACCATTCTAAAACAGCTTTTTTTCCAAGTACAGGGAACAGGTCAAAACACCTTTCAGAATATCAATCGTAATTTTTCCTGCATTCCTTCAGATTCTCTCTAATAGTATCGCTGGGCATCGTTTGCAATATGTGAAAATTTATGCGGAGAAAAAAAAGTAAATTTACCTGTGAAAATGAGTCCACAACGAAAGAACGAATCTAAAGAAAACAGCTGGTCTAACGGAATTTCCGGAGCAAGCAAAGAATTGCAGGTTGCTAAGGCCGTTAAAAAAATGAGCTGCGGATGAGCATTAACTAATTATCGATAATTTTTTAAGTAATATGAGCGCACTGCCTATGCACGAAAAGGTGCCGTTGTAAAATTAAACTATTAAAATTAAAGAAACATATAGCGCACATGCTCGAATTTGGGACGATATCGTGATTTCGTCGATTCGACCTCTCCTTTATTGATTAAAAAAAAATCAGGAGGGTTACCAGATTTGGTGCCTTTTTCGATTTGGCGAGAAAATACTTGGCGGGATAAGCTGCCGATTCAACAAACCAACGGCACTATTTAAAAAAAAGAAAATTTGAAACAAATTATACGAGTGTTACTTTTGAACTCGCGAGAGCCAATTCACTAGACTTCGTAAGATCAAGTACAGTTTCAGAGTAACTGCAACTGCATCTGCTTGCTATAACGGTTGCGAAGTAAACAATCAAGTTGCTGCATGAAATAAGTAAACGGGGATCATATATATAAAGCCTTTGTTGCTCCATATCCCACAAAACCTGAACTGAAATAAGTAAACATTCGTCAATCATTTGATAATAAAGCTTTTTATTTCTTTAAAAAAGAAAGAAAAACAATAGATACATACAGTAAACGTTAAATGATAAATATTTCATAGGACCATCTGTATTAAGTTATTTTTTTCCTTCTGAAGTTTCCAAATTGGGTTTCTGTATAAGGTATGATATGAACATAAGCTTCTAATGCAATTTTTGTTTCATTCTTTCTCTTTTATGTCACGAATTTAAAATTTATACATGGTAGCAACTAAATTTGTTTCAAAAGTATTTAAATTACTATAGTGAGAGAGTACATTATTTCATCATTTAAGTTATAAAATATTCTATTTGTAGTTATCTGCATTAACTGTATCTACCATAAACATAAACTTATCTGATTTAGATTTAGTTATGGTGTATAATAATTTTTTAATGAAGTCATATTTGGTGATATTTTTGAGTTTTACAACTAATATGAAATTAGAACAGGTTTCTTGTGCTTTTTTATGTGGGATCCTATTTTATCTGATTAAATCTATTCACAATCATGAATATAAAGATGTATGAATAAGAAGTAAAAAAGGAAAATGTTAACTAATTGTAAAAAAATAAATAAATGTATGAAGTAAATTTACTTGAAACCAATGACTTCTATACTTAAAAATATAGTTTTCACATTTGTTAAAGATATTCCAAAATATTCATAATGACTAGCTGGGAATATTTTAGTTTTTCTTAAAAAGTTCAATCTTGATGAATATTTGAATTTTTGAAAAGCAATCTTCTGTTTCAGAGTTAAGAGTGTTAAAAGATTTCAGTTTTTTTTAAATTTTTTGTAATTTTTATTATTTTCAATCAGTGCCCATGCAGAAATTTTAATAGTTTTGCTAAAATGTCTGTCATCTTTAAATTTCAGGTATGCAATCCCAAATAGATGACAATTTATATTTTTGTAAATTTCAACTTAGATACATTTTCATACAAATATATTTTTCTGATAAAAGGTTTTTTTATTTTTGGTTCCTAAAGAATTTGATGATTGTTTTCTTTTTCAGGGTAATATTTGGTACCTTGATAGTTTACTTTAAATGATTATTTGTTTGTTTTTAAAACACAGATGAATTTTTTTTTAAATTTCCAAAATAAATCATAGTTCATGACATGAATGCTTGCTTTGAAGATAATTGTGATAATACAGTTAAAAAAATTGTGAAATTGCATTTATTTATCAAAAAATAGATTATTAGAAGGTTATATGGGAAATTTTGCTGTCAAAAATTTTAAAGTATAAGGTTTTGTTGAAGAGTTTTCTATTACTTTTTAAATAATGGTATAGTTAAATGTGAGTAAGCAGATAATGGTTAAGTACTGATTGTTTTTCGAACACTGTTAAAACCATGAAATGAAAAAATGGTACTTGCAAATCGCGACAATACCAACATTAAAAAAAACTTGCCAAGTTGGCAACTCCAATTTTGCATGTGTTATATGCACTGAATTGGCAACCATGTGATTCATCTACATATAATGTTGACAATTGGTAGCAATAAAACATTAGTACCAAAAAAATGTGTGCAATTTTTATTTTTCAAGTTTCTTTGCCCTGTGAAATTCTCTCAATGATTTTATAAAGTGAATAATATTTAATAGCAAGATTTTATAAATGATTTTAATCAAACATTAAAAATAATTATGAAAAAATACATGATTTCATAAATATTAAATTTTATAATTTAATTATTACATTTTATAATTCAGATATTATAATAAAATAAAATTGAATATAATTTATTTTATAAGTTTAATTATAAAATGATTATATAAGTTCTAAAATAAATTAATAATTCTGTGATTTTATAAATTTATAATTATAAATTAAAAATAAAATTAATTAGTTTAAATTTTTATAAATAGTTTAATTAAATGTAATAAAACAGAAAGAAATTTTTAATTAGTTTAATAATTATAAATTTAATAAATTTGTAATTTTATACATTTAATTTCATGATTCTATAAATTAGTTGTGTGAGAGATTATAGGTTTCTTTTGAATAAATTTAAATGCAAAATTATATTAAATAAAATGACAGATGTTTAGACAAAAATAATTAGTTATATTTGTTCATGTATTTGTTTAACATATTTTTCTTTTGTTGAATTTGCTAACTTGTTATATATGATTTTTCAGAATTCTTCCTCATGTATAACCCATCTCGAGGAGGTGTCCGTGGTGGCGCTGATCAGTTTACTTGGGAAAGTGTGAAAACTGATAAACACAGAGAAAATTATTTAGGTAATTTTTTTTTGCTACTTCAAATAATCATTTGGTCAATCAAATTCGATAGGTATTTATCATAAGGGTAGTTATTCTAAATCTTTCTAATTCCAAAAATCGTTCAATTAAATTGGTTTTTGTAAAATGTACATCTAACTATGTATCCTTGATTAATTTTCAATTATATACTGTGTTTATTTGAATCTAAGCTGCACTTTTTTCTAATGTTAATGCTACTGAAAATCGAGTGGAGCTTAGAATCGAAGGGAAAAGAAATCATTCGTTGGGGCAGTTAGAGGTTCATGTATGTATTGAAAACTTTATAATATTGGTAAAATAACTCATTATTCACTTTTTATTAGTTCTTATTTTAAATTTATTTCTATTTCGTAAAAATGGATATTGATAAACTATTTTACACTATTTTTCATTTTTAAAAAAAACTTGCTGAAAGTTTGGGGTACAGCTTAGAATCGATGGTGGCTTAGATTTGAATAAATACTGAATTTAATCATGTTTTTTTTTATACAGCTTTGTATTCTTTTCCTGTGCATTTGTAAATAAATATGTGTTTTCCTGTAGTTTTTGCATATATGTGCCTTCTGATACAATTACATACATTTAAAAAATTAGCAGAAATGCAATAATCTTTTTTAAAATTCGTACCTTAATAAAAGGGCATGTATCAAAATCACAGTAAAATTAATTTTTTGTGTCAAAGAAAATTTTATATACATTTTAGACCAAAGAGAGAAGAAAAGAAAGAACTAATCTAGTAGAAATAAACTGTATATTATTTTATTAGGCTCTCATTAAAATAATACTTAAATGCTTTAATTGACTTTTAAAGTTTTGCAGAGACAGTGTAACTTATGGATTTTTGTTGAGAATGTGAACAATTTTAATTCTATAGAATTACCCAATAGTGTTATTGAAAAGGTCGAAAATTTGCTTCTAATGATTTGTCATGGAAAAAAAAACTAAAAGGATGATAAGTTATGTATAAGTTTTGATGCATGAATCAGTGCCAATTTTTCAAAATATTATTGTGAGATATTTGCTTGGAGATACAAGTTTATTTAATGAAAATAGTCATAAAGAATTCACATTAATTATAAATTGATTATAAATGAATCACACTTTAAATTTTTCTTGCTATTGCAGATGCAATAAAATTTTGTTATATTAAATAGAAGTATTTTTTTCTTATGATTTAAAAACTATTATTGTTTATTAGGTCACTCTCTTAAAGCTCCTGTGGGTCGATCCCTTAAAGGTAAAGATATTACGTGGTATGCTAAAGAAAGAAAAGATGCAGAGGGTATTAAATCAATGGAGAAATCTGAAATGGCAGCAATTAAAAGAGCAGAACAAGAGGCTATGCTTATTGCTTTGTAAGATTATTCTTCCTTTTAAAGTAATTCATTTTGAAATTTCATTTTTAATATAGTATGTATTTATTTTCTTACACATCTTGCATATTTTATCATTCTCTAAGCATTATTAAGAATTGTATAACAATCTGCTAATCTTTATATATAAAAATCTTCTGTGCATGTGTATGTGACGAAACTCCTCCTAAACGGGTGGACCGATTTTGATGAAATTTTTTGTGTGTTCAAGTGGATTTGAGAATGGTTTAGATTCACAATTTGGTCTGATATCACAATTAGTTAAAAAGATAATAATTAAAAACATTCAACTCAATATTCACCTGCATTGTTGTAATAGTGTTATTGTTATAAAAATGATGTAAGTTGCGGCGGAAATAGATATTCAGCCAAACTGGGTCTTCATTGTTACAAAAGTACAGATGAATTGTGCTTTCTAGCGTTTTTAATTAATGTCTTTTCAAATAATCTATATATATAATTCTTCTGTGCATGTGTATGTGACTGAACTCCTCCTAAGTGGTTGGACCGATTTTGATGACATTTTTTGTGTGGGTTCAAGTGGATTCAAGAATGGTTTAAATTTACAATTCGGTCCAATATCGCAATTAGCTAAAAATATATTAATTGAAAACCTTAAAACGCGTAGTTGTTTTACCCCTGTGTGCTGTTTATTTTGCTAATGCGCGGCGAGAAAAAAAAGAAATAAGAGGGGAGAAATTTCCTATATTTTCACTGTTTTTAAAATTGCAATCTAATTTTTCTATCTAAATCAGACAAAAAATAATTACAGAATCGAAAAGTTATTCATTTCACCACGATATGGCATATATCTTTTTATATATAATTCTTCTCTCTGTGTGTGTGTACATGACTGAACTCCTAAACGGCTGAGCCGATTTAAATATTTTTTGTGTGGGTTCAAGTGGATTTAAGACTGATTTAGAGTCACAATTAGATCCAATATCCCAATTAGTTAAAAATGCACCAACATTATGTAAGGGTGCTCGATTTTTCATAAAAAAATCATGGGCAATATTCTAGAGTCCACTATTTTGAGCTGTAAACTTCAAGGTGAAGTTGTACTTCTACCACAGATCCCAATGATTCTTTCAGACTCACCTACCCATTCAAATGTTTGCAATTTTCAATTCGCTTGGCATTTGCTATGACCATTAATAAGTTACAAGGTCAAACAATGACTATTTGTGGCTTAGATTTAGAAAACCCTGGCTTTTTGCACAGCCAATTATATGTTGCATTTCCGAGGTTTGGTAAACCATAGCATTTGTTTGTTTATACCCCTCAAGGATTAACCAAAAACATTGTACATTCAATGGCATTGCAATAAATGTATTTTTTGTGCAATAAAAAAATATACCTGTTATGAAAATAGCTCGAGTTTTATCTTTTTTACCCATTAATCAAGACAAGATTAAGTTTCTATTCAGAATAGCTTCTATATTCAACTTAGTTCATAGTAAATACATACGCATGCACAATCAATAGGTCAAATTGTGGTAACTGTACATGTGATGATGCCATGTATTGTAATAACTTTCTTTGTAAAAAATTTCATCAAAATGGTCCAGAGATTATTACGACTTATTCAAAAAAGTTTGTAATTTTCGGATTTAAGCTGTGTGTACAGAACAACGTCTGCCGGGACTGCTAGTAGTACATAAAATTCTTTTATACTTAACTTACTGGTGCGGCCAAGGCCTACTGTGCCCAACTCAGTATACGAGACCTTGGACCCTGAGGCGCATAAGCAGATGTTCCGGTCGAGAGGTTAGTCTGATGGGAAAAACCCCCAGTGTTAAGTTCCCAAGCAAACTTGGTACCACTTATTGACCCACTGAAGGGATAAAAGGCTGAGTTGGCCTTGCCCAGCCCGGGGTTTTAGCCTCGGACCTGTGGTGTGGAAGTAAAACTTTCTTTAGTGAAAATTAATATCTATAATGAATAATTTTTGAGCATTTGTTTAAATGGGGAATTCATATTTGTGTGTTTTTAAATAATTCCATTAATATGAATTAGTATGAAAATTAATTAAAATGAAACATTTTTATATTTTTAATATTTTATTTTCTTTAAATACATAAAATTTTTTTGGATAAAAGTGTTTTAATTTAGTATAAAAATTACAAATATTATTTCTAATATGCTATTAGTTTTCAAATTATTTTTGTTTCAAATTTGGGTAATTTTTTCCATATTAAAAAAAGAAAAACTTTCTGTTATTTATATATAATATCAGGATAAAAAAAATATTTATCAATTTTCATCCATTTGAGAATTGAGAACTTATGCAATCACTTTGAATAAAACATTTTCAAAAGTTGTAAACTTAATTTTTATAAATTCTATGCATACATATTTAATTTAAGAATTTAAATCCTGTAATTTAAACTTATTTTGTTTATCAAATGTAATTTTTTTTCTAAAATAAGTGTTTTTTTAAACTTATAAAATAAGAAAGTTACTAATTGATGACACATTTTAAAATTAAATTATATTCAGTAGCTAATTTGATCACATTTTAAAAGCATGTTCTGTTTTCCATTTATTCCACTATTTATCTTTTCAATTGTATTTCTATCTATTTTAAAATTATTGGTGTAACATTCAAATTATAAATTGTAGAATGGGGCTAATTTTTCTATTATGCCAGTATTTATGATCTTGTAATATTGAGCTATACAATTGTGTAACAACTAAGGAAATAACATAATTGTAATAAAATAAGTATAAATTTTTGAAAAAATATACTAAGTATATATTCTTTGTTTACAGAGGTCACAATGTTGTTAAAAAAGAATCCCAGACCTTAACAAAAGAGGTAATATTCATTGTTGCATTTTGATTTTGTAAATGCTACTATGTTCAACGAACATCATTAACTTTGAATTTTTTTTAATGTTAAGTTGAGTTATAAATTTCTTAAAAATGAACACAAATCATACATTTTATTGTTTTTTGTTTAATAAATCTTTTACTTTTAAAATATGATACTGTAATTTATTGATAATTTGTTATCTAATATTTATAAAAGATTTTTTTTTTTATGAATTAATTTTTAAAATGATATTATTGTCAAATACAATTTGTTCCATTGATATATTTTCTTATGTTGCTCCCTTTTTTTTAAAAAAAAAAATCAATTATTATATTATAAAGATTTGAAAAATTTTAAAATTTTTCCTGAAGAATATTTGTCGATAAAAATAAACTACTATAAGAAAAGAAAACACTTGTGTAGATTTTACATATGTTTGCTGCATTAAGTAAAATTTTGTTATATTAACATTGCTAAATTTATAAAATTTTCTTTTTGTAAAATTAATATTAACAAAAATCTTCGTAATGTCGCATGCAGAGAAAATATAACTACCGTATTTACTCAAATCTAAGCTGCACCCCAAATTCTCAACAAGTCTTTGTGGAAAATGAAAAACAGTGTAAAATAGTTTAGAACCTGTAATTGCTCTAATTACCCCTTTCAATGCATTTTTTTAAAATTCGATTCTAAGCCACAGCCAATTTTCAGTAGCTTGAATATTGCAAAAAAAAGCATCTTAGATTTGAGTAAATACAGTATTTATATTTCAGAGTGTGGGGCATACTAAAATTAGCATTTTTATGATATAAATTATGTTAAGAAATAAAAAGTTTAGATCAGGGGCTCTCAACCTTTTCCCCCAAAGGGCCACATACGTATGGCAGATATTTAACTCGGGCCTCAACATGAGGATTAACGGAAAAGACATTGTAAGACCAAGGCAATATTAAGCACTCAAAATGTGGAAAATTGATCAAAATATTAAAACTCATTTTTGACTTTTAATACAATACTAATCTTTATTGAACACACACTCAGTTTTTTTTTCTGGTTTTATGCATTTTTTACAGAGTTATGGGGTAGTTTCGGTTACTTTCATCTATGACCAAGCCCCTAGTTTACATTCTACTGTTATACAAACAAAGCTAACATGCTGTTTGATAATTTGATTTTTTTTTGACAAAGTCTTTTTTTTTTTATATCAAATATTAATTTATTAAGAACAGAATGGCAGCAAAGAGGAACTTTGACTGAATTCCAGACTTAAATCATTATTATTTGCTTATAGTTAAAACTCAGTTTCACCCATAAAATAATCGCTACTCCAGTTCAGTTTGCTACTTCACTGTTATTTGTTATTGCTAATTGTTACAGATACAAATGGAAAAGAAAATCTTGCAATTTGTACCTGTACAACATTAACAGTAAAACTGATAGATGCTTGCGTCATAGAATCTCCTGCTAAATTTTTAATACATTGTTCTTAAATAATTAAATTTTTTTCTACAATGGTCTATGAGCAGGCCACTTCAAAAAGCCCGGCAGGCCACAGGTTGAGTATTGCTGGTTTTAATCATCTATGAGAAATCTTTTTATATATGAGAAGGGGTGTGCAAAGGTGACTGTTATCTGTTTCAAGGAAATTCTGCGTGCATCATAAAAAGATTATTTCATTGAAATCTATAGTCTGTGTACCAAATTCAAAAAATTCCTTTAAATCATTTTCAACTAGCAGTTACATATTTTAATTGTAGTTGAGGGAAATCACAAATTGAAATGAGTTCTAAAATTAACCTAATGCTTAAATTAATAGCTATCAAAAAATTTAATTCCATGGATATTTTTGATTAGTATATCAAGACCAGACTATATGAATTATAAAACATAAGAGAAAAACATGTTCATGAAATTCAAAGGTTACATTCAACAGCCTATCAATTACGAGCGGTCTTTAAGCTACAATTTTGTTATTTATGAGGAAGTGGTTCATGATGTTCTTAAAAGCAAGCATTCATTTACCACTTGATATTGATGGAAACATATAAATCTTTTTTTATATGCAATATAAAGCAAGGAAATTAAAATTGTTTCATTTTCTTCACTATATGAGTATTGGAACTTGTAAGTTGGTTTTGTATCGAACTTGTAAAGTGCAAAAAATTAAAAATGGAAAGCAGATCCAAATTAATTTGCAAAAGATTATAATCAATCACTGTCACAAGCTCTTTGAACTCTGCATATTGTAAATTTATCATGAACCTAGTTGTAACTAAAAAATGCATAATAATATTTCTGGTCCAAACAAGGTAATTTTTAAATATTGTTTGAATTGATTTAAAATTCTTTTTAAAATTAATATGGCTGTAGTGCTGATGAGAATTTGAGTTACTTCATCTTTGAGGTTGTTGATATTTGCCAAATTGTTATTGTACTGAATTCATTGTAAATAACAAAAGCAATGGATTTTAAATATATTAAATGATAGCCAATTAGTGTTTAGATACCAAAAAATCAATCAAAATGCAAAGAAATTTAGTACATCTTATAGGATATTGATTTTCAGACCAATAGAAATATTATAATTGATTAAATAGCTTGTATAAATGCTACTCTGCTGGAAATTTCCCCCGTAAAACCAAATAAAATATTTATAAAGTTGTATAATAATACTATTGTAAAAATAAATATTTATGTGTATACTTACTGACCCTAAAAATTTGTCTCGACAACTAAAAGCCTTTTGAGTTTTAATGGAATGTTATGAATTATATATATATTTCTTTCACTGTTAGTTTAATTATAGCTTATTTCTAATTTTTCAAATTAAATTATAAAGAAGTATAATTTTATTAGGTCATCTTTGGAATTACCTAAATTATATAATATTTGTATAAAAATGACATGATAAATTCAAATATTAATCTTGTAATTAATATGTATGCAATATATTTACAGGAAATTACTGAAGCATTGAAGAGGAGTGTTGGGGACAGAGATGATTTAAATGTTGAAAGAGTGGGAGGTGTAGGTGCTAGAAGGTACAACACTTTTTATCATAATGGCATACAATGCTTCCTTCTAACATTAAAAGTCTTTCAAAAAATTAGTTACATACATATTTATATGTAACAATTTGTGCATATTTATATTAGGTTTCTTGTACTATGCTGGTTTCTATCTCAAACTATATGAATAAAAAAAGATAATATTAAATAATTTTATATTATATATTAATACAATATTAATAAATATATTTATTAAATAATTATAATAATAATTATACTTTTTTCTCCTAGACAATATTTATAAAATTAGTTAAAGTTCTTTACCAGCAATTATTTGTTGAAATAAAATGCAAAAATCAAATTTAAAGAACAAAAATAAAATAATCTTTATGATTTTTTGCTTTCATACATTTTGGAGTGTTTAAGCTGTCAGATTCAGAGTAAAAATAATATATTGCAATAGTTGTTAATTGAAGTTTGATTTAGCTGCTGAATGATATTTTTCTTGTACTTGGGATGATTTATTTTTGCTATATCTATTGTTTTCAACATTAAAACAATAGATATAGCAAATACCTTTCTGCTAGTTTTTGGATTTCATATTTATTGTTACATTTTTATTGTAAAAAAACTTCCTTATTATCAAGATAACATTTAAAGTACATCAACACCACAAAATTCTTTGATCTCTAGTTTTGTTTTCTGCTTTCATAATCTTGGGCACACATATTTATGTTGATGAATCTAATTATTTGAGCTTTTTTTTCTCATTGTTTAGCATTTCTCTCTGCTCTTCAAAATTATTCGATCAAATCTCATAGTGTCATCCATAAATTAGCTAGCAAGATTTTCATTCTATCCTATTATAATTATCAGATAATTCTACTTTGGACTCCGGGACATTCAAATATATTGTGAATGAACAGGCAGATAATCTCGCAAAATCTGTCACAGAGTCTAATGTTTATATCGACTGGATCACCTCAGAAGACATTAGCAAAAAAATATATCAAGAGAGTTAAAAAAGTAAATTTTAACTTCTGTTCAAGCAAATATTTTGAAAACTTGGGCAATATTCCAAACATAGGCTCGATCTCTAAGTGGACAAGTAATAGAAGAGAAGAAATCCTATGCACTGGAATCTTCAGCAAAATGATCATCACTCCTGGACTTCTACGAAAATTTAATTTATCAGATTACGCAAACTGTAGATTTTGTAATTGCTTAAATGATTTGGACCACATCTTGTTAAACTGCAATAGATATATTCATCCTCTCGAAATCAACTAAAGCATTTTCTCAAAATTGATCCACACTATAACATTACTTTCAAAGAACTATTGGAGAAAGCTTTGTCAAATAGATTATCATTCAGATTTTTTATCCAGAAAATGAAATATTTTGATATCTATTAATTTATAAATCCTTTAGTTTTTTCAGGGGATAATAGCCTTTATTGCTCTATATCCCACAAAACCTAAACTGAACTGAACAGATTGTTTAGCATACATTCTTTAGAACCAAATTTCATTTTTTTTTTTACTCTTTAAAAGGAGTCTCAGGGGTGTTAAATTTCTCTAGAGGTCTGAAAATATATATAATTTTCAAACAGGTATAATTCTTTTAAATTTAAATTAAATAATTCAAATCTTTTACACATTATTTATAAAGGATTGGGGCTTCTCAGAAAAGTATAAAATGTTTAAAATATAATCATAATTTAAAAAATTATAAGTATATGAAAATAAGAAAATTTTCTATAAAAATATTAATTGTCTTACGTCGCACATGCTATTTTCTAAAATAGTAGCTTTATATACTAGCTATAAGTTGATTTATAAAGTTAAATGTATTCTTATTACAGCTGTAGCTATTTTTATATAAATAGAATAATAACTTACAGATTTTAATAGATAAAGAAAATACATTTTTAAAAGATATTTAAAAAATTGCAATATTTCACAAATATTTTGAAATACAAAAGTTATATGATAGTAAAATTAGGTAGGGTTTAAAGAGTATGATGTATTTTATAATTCTACAAAGTTTTATACAGCAGAGGCTGCTATTTTAGAAAATAGCATGCACAATGCGAAAAATACCTAATATTTATTATAGAATTTTCATATGCTTATTATTTTTAAAATTATTGTTATATTTTACACATTTTATAACTTTTCTAAAGCCCCTTTATTTTATAAATAATGTGAAAGATTCGAATTATTTAATTTAAATTTAAAAGAATTATACCGGTTTGAAAATTGTTTATATTTTCAGACCTCTAGAGAAATTTAAGACCCCTGCGATAAATTGCTTTGATGAATTTTGTTTGAAAGTTTCTTTTATTTTTCATTATTCCTCCCCCCCTCCCATTTTGACATGTTTCTCAAGAATGTTACATTTATACAATTTTCTAGTACTCTCTAATTCTCCTCTTCCTCTATTGTGAAATTCTGTAATATGTTGCAATAATGAGCATCATATTAGTAAGGATTTACTTCTTTACATGGTACATTTCGTTTTTAAGTGCTAATGTTTTATCCCCTATGAAACATATTCTTTTTTTCGTCATCTTAAATTATAACGTTTCTCAAGCAATAGCTTTTTGCCTAACAGATAAATAATATATAAATTCATATTCTGTGAAGACATGTGTTTCTATATATAGAATGTAAGGAATTCATTTGGTTGAATACCTATTTGCGAAAAAAAAGAAGACTATTTCAGAAAATTTTTAAAGGTCATAGCAAACAGTATCCATTAACTGTAAATTATCAATTCCCCCAATTAAATTTCTTGTTCCTTTTTATTGCTTTCTTTAATTATTCATGAACTGGTCAGTGCTTGTAAGTTGTGATTAAATACACATCAACACTTTTTACACAGTAACTGTGTTACTAGAAAAACTGTGCAAACATGATACAGTTGGTATTGTAAAGAAAGGGTAATATGTTCTATGTCATCTAAAACCATGTTAAAGGAAATAAGGAATATTATCTAATTCAAAAACTGTGTAACGAGTGATGTAAAATCAGTTGTGTAAGTTTTTGTTCATATATATTTACATTTATGTGTTTAACATTTCTATATTTAAATATTGTAGTACAGTCTTATAAACTCTGCAACCTTTATCCATAATTGTTCTTTTCATCATTTATTTTTTATAGTGAAATTTAAGTATCAAGATAAAATCAAATTTTTACAAAAAAGTAATTAGTTATATTTGAGTCAGAATATATTGCAATTAGTCCATGCTTACTGAAATTTAACTACTGGAGTTAATTTTATCTTACATCAGGAATGTCATAAGGCATGGGCCAACTGGTCCTCGGTCACAATTGGGGCCTCATCTCATTCTCGACTCACCCTTAATAAGTTCATGATTCGAATAACTTCAAAAGTCAATGGTTATTTCCGTTTGCATTCTCTGGAAAAACTGGGAATTTTGGATGATATGTCAACTGGCAATATGGGATAACCATCATCCATGTATAGGCATAGGCCTACTACCATACACCATCTTTACTCCTTCAGTCAAAAGATGGCAGTTGGTTGAGCCGGTTTATGTGATTTGTAAGGTACGCACATTTGTTTGTTTCAGATTACAGTGGGTGATTGGTTAACAAACACTTTCATGAAAGATTTTTGTGTTCGGATAACAAACACTTTCAAGAAAGATTTTTTGTGTTTGGACAACGAATACATATTCAGTTAATGAAGAAAACGAATTCTAACGAACACTTCTCGTCTCTGAAAAAAAATTAATATTAAACATTTGTTATCATTTTGCATACAAAATAAGATCACTGAAAGGAGAAATGTTTAAAGCATGCTTAGTACTGATAATTACTAAATGAAACTTAAGCCATTCAACAATTATTATTATGACTAAAATCAATACACACTTGAATACTTGAATTTCAATATGAATAACAATATTTTTTTCCGACAGCTGATAAGTTATGGGCGAGTTGACAAGGCGAATAAATTAAGCAAATTCTTAATTTTTTCAAACAGTGCAGACTATAAATTATAAAGATGCCGATGACGCGCTACCGCCGTAAAAATATGTGAAATATGAGAAACGGACTAAAAATCGTTTTTCATCTCTCCTGAATTATATTGCTTACCTATTAAACTTCAAAGTTCTATTGAAAAAAAATTCCAATAGAATATTCATACAAATTAGACCATCAGTTTTGGTTTTGATTTCATTCAAAACAGAAAATTATTTCATTTTGAGTGAACTAATTAATCGTCTCCAGAACAAATTAATCGATTTAAAGTAGAAGTCTATGTTGAATCGATGATCGGTTAATGAACAATTCGGATAGTGAACATAGTCTTGGAACGGAATATGTTCGTTAACCGATCACCCACTGTATTGTTTGTACAAGTATTTGACAATATATGCTATGTACTGTCTACTTTTAAGGGTCATAGATGGGGCCTGCATTTGTGTAGGGACCCAGAGGCTACTTTTGCATAGGAGCCCAGGGCCTCAAGGCATCTTACGATGTCCCTGTCTTACATTTGTGTATAAGACTGCACATCTATTACATTTGTGTATACTAAGGTGTTTTAGACTGCCTTAAATCACAGTTGCGAGACAAAATGCATCCAAAATTAACATCAATTTTAAATTCATACATATTCTAAACAATGGATTAAATTTAGAAAATATACATTTTGCCTCAAGGAAAATTATTTACTAATGTTATATTTATGTATGGGGAGATGAATCAAAATATTGTTGTCCTCCCTAGAAAGATTTATCATATCCACTATGTTTGAACTCAAAAAATATTTTCAATTTTTAAAAATATTATAGTGGTAATATAACCATATATCAGATCTGTTTTATGTTTTGTATTTTGGTTTTGTATGTTCTAGCCAGCTTATAACAAATCTTCAAATTTTAAGGCATGTTTTGTTTTTGTATCATTGTTTATAAGAGGATTCCTATTATATGCCAAGCTTAAGGACCTCCAAAATTAAACAAGTACTGAATTGAATTTTATTTTCATTCTTTTGCGAAACAATCAATAGGCTCAATTCATGTGATTGTCAAAGTCACATGATATTGATGATTAAGTGTTTTTAGCCAATCAGTTCAAAATCTCACGTGACATCATAGTCACATGATAAAAACAATCATGTGTTACCAGCCCATTAATTAATACAATTTGTTGTTGCCAACTTTTGATCTTCTCAAAATCTTTCTGTTAAAGAATACAAATTTAGCAACAGCAGTAATGAACATAGGTAGATAAAATGCATTTTATTTAAATTACATGCATAAAATAAATTTTTTAAATTTTAAAATATTTTGAAGAAATTTATTTTTTATGACATTTGAACATTTTTATCCAACTATGAAATTTGAAATTTTACCCAAGTTTTTCAAGTAGAACAACAAGCACAATTAGTTTGATGTCTGTTTTGAATTCATTGGAGAACATGTGTTATCTTTATCATGTGACCGCCATGAATTGACACTTATAACTAAATTGAGTTAGAATAGATCAATCATGTTTAAAAAGAAGAAAGGCCGCTTTTTTAATCATGTTATTTTAAATCCCTTTAAAAAGTTGAGTGCATAGCCAATGATTTTTTGACTATCCATGGCAGTACTGATAATCCAAAAATACCTTTTCCCTCACTGTTCTAAAAAGTACTGAGCGTACATTCTTTTTGAATTGAATATTTTATGCATTTCATTTTTAAAATATTATTTTACTTCATTTATTTAACAACTAGATAAATATTCTTATTTAAATATTCTTATCTTAATTTTATAGCAAAGCTAGTCATTTAACTGGAAATAGAAACAAAAATGAGGGTGTTGTATTTGAGACTCGAAGAGAAAAAGCCGCAATTGATGATAATTACAAAGAACAATCTCCACCAAGTAAAAAGTATGTTTCAATATTTTTATTCAATAACATTAATATATATAACTTAAAAATGATATATTTAAGTGCTGTTTTTTTGAAAATAGCTAAAAATTTAAATTTTTGATAATGATGAAATATTTATAGATAAATGTTAACAAAATAAGTATAAAATCTGAGGAATTTTTTTAAAAAAAGAATGAAAATACATTATTAAGTAATGTTGTGATTAATTTTATTAAATGAGTAATTAAAATGACATTGATTATCAGATTAATTTATTCTCAGTTAGCCAATAGAGTGATTTCTATTCATCATGGTTAATAAATATTCAATTTTTTAATGAAAATTGACTTGTCTTTCAATTTAAATGATATATATATTTCATTGAATATATATAATTTGCATATTTCCTTATTTACTAAGATAACTTTAGTTTGATCCATTGTGGTATCCTTGAAATACTGTATTTATTCGAATCTAAGCCACACTTTCCCCCACTGTTAAGAAAATTGAGTTTGGCTTAGAACCAAAGGTGAAAAAATTCATCAGAATTGAGAAATTGAACATGAAACTGACGATTAGACCAATTACAGGTTCATTTATATATTTAAAAAATTTTAATACTCAAAAAATAAGTAAATAATTAACTTATTATAAGTTTTCATTTTAGATTTTTGAAAAAAAATTTAAATATCAGATATTAATCGAAAATTTTGCACTATTTTTTATTTTTTCACAAAAACATGTTGAGAATCTGGGGTGTGGTTAAGAATTCATGGTGGATTACATATGAATAAATGCGGTATCATCCAATTTATTTTATTATGTTAAAAATTATTGTTTTAAATTTTAACATAGATTTTATATTGCTGACCTATTCTAAATGCATGAGATGTTACTGAGATTATATTATTATAATCTAATGACTATGTTTAACCTTACTTTTAGGACAAAAAGCAAGAAATCTAAGAAGCACAAAAAAGAAAAGAAAAGAAGCCATAACAAAAGTGATTCTGAAGACTCAGAGGATGAATCAGTTGTAAAGAAAAAGCATAAGAGTGAAAAAAGTAAAAAATATGATACAAGTGATTCTGAAACTGAAAATTTTTCCAAACATAAACACAAAAAGGAAAAGAAACTTAAAAAGAAGGAGAACATCAGTTATTCTGACGACTCAAACTCTGGTAAAAGACAGAAAGAGAAATCAAGTAAAAAAGACGGAGATATTAATGATTCATGTGAATCCGATAATCATTCTTCTTCAAGAAAAAAACATAAAAGACATCATGACTCTAGTGATATAAATTCCTCAAAGACAAAGCATAAAAAGAAATCAAAACATAGGCATCATAACTCAAGTGATTCAGAAAATGATTCCCATAGAACTTCTAATAAAGTACATAGGAATCGAGATAATGATGTGTATCTTAAAAGACGACGTCATGATACTTCTGAAAGTGACTAATTTGTTTTTGTTGAAATTTTAAAAAATAGTTTCATATTAGAATTATATTTGCCTTTATCTTTTATTATTAATTTATTATTTTTATTGTAATATCTTTTTATCAAGTGAAAACATTAAAAATAATTTTAATTTTCTGATCTTATCGAATCAATACAGGAATTTTTCAAGTGGAGGGCCCATGGTCAAAAGTCCACCAATCTCGCATCATGCTCCAATGTGCCGCCCAACATGTTCTTTTGATTTTCTCAATTTTCAGGAACAAAAAACAGTACAAAATTAGTTATTGAATAAATAATTAGCATTTATTAATAAAATTAGTTAATAACAAATACTTTTTAAATTTTACATACTGTATACATAGGATAATAATCAATCGGAAAAAAATCAAGGGCTAAGGGGGAGTCCGGACCCAAAAACCCTTCCTCCCCCTTATGTGTACTACTTAAGTAGGCTTAAAATTAAGCTGAAATTTATGATAGATTTTTGTGTATTGCAAACACATTAAAACTGATTTTTTAATGGAGGAAAATTATTTTTTGAGCTTATTGAAATGTAATTATTTTTTAAAAATATATTATATTGTTATAAGAAGGTTTTTTGATACCTTTATCTTTTTTGTAACTCTCCTTTAATTTATATTTGCTAAACTTTTTAAATTCATAACTATTACAACTTCATTGCATAAAAAAAACAACTTTGTACTATATTGCTCTGTTGGTAATATTGGATGTAAGAGTGAGGGTTTACAAAACAAAAACTTACTTGCGTACATTTTTGTACAGCCATATTTTAGGTTTTAATATTTTTTTAAATTTGCTTTTGAAAAAATTTAGAAAAGATGTTTCTTTTTCAGGTAAAAAATTTGAAGTATTAGATTTAAAAATAGCTTCAAAAGAACTCTTTCTTCAACAGAGATTTTTTATCTTGGCATTATACAAACTAGCAAAATATAATATAAGGTGAATTTTCCTTTTTCCCCCCTCCATTTTGGAGACACCACATTCTTTTCTCTTGTTTGAGTGAATGTTAGTTCGGTGTTATACATGTGTTTGGCAGCTTAGTGTTTGAAAACAAGTTTGTGTAAAAAAAAATCTATTTCTTTTTATTTGAAGATAAGCAGCCATAATTGACTTCTCTCTAATTCTTCTCTCTGATCCTACTCTAATTCTAATGTATTAATTATAGCTTTAACATTGGACTTTTAAAATGTCTGTTTCCTAATTTACAATTTCATAGCATGAGATTTATAACATTAGGCAAATGTTTTAGACATTTTAAACAATTATGTTTTTTTAACCATTTTTGGCAAATCCCACAATTTTATTTTTTTAAATCCATATCAAGAAAAGGGGGAGAGGGAAGCCGAAGGGAACAAAATTGTCTTAAACCCTGAGACCAAATGCTCCACAAAATTGCAACACCGTTCATTAAAACCAAACATGAGTGAAAATTACAAGTGTTATCACAAACCAATAATGCTGCATTATCAGAATATGGCACACTTTTTAACCTTTGCCATTTAGCTAACAAGGTTGCAATAATAGGTAGTACTATGTATTGTTTGCAAATATGTTGATTTGTTTATCCTGTTTCATAAATCATCATTTAATTTGTTACTACATGCTTCAGATGTTATAAGATGCACCTAATCTTCCAAAACTTGTTCCAAATTTAGAGAATGACTTGCCAGTATAAGCATGTATTATGTTTTAAATATAATTTTTCAAATAACTTCACTAACTGCAACTGTTAGTAAATTTTGATGTAATAAAAACCAATTTTTCCTAATTCTGTAGCAGGGTGCATTTTAGACCAACTGCTGGTAAAGTAGATTCATTTCTTTTTCAAATTAAATCGATTTTCTTAATGTTGAGATTCTAACTTTATTTTAAAACATCAATTGAACAGTTCATAGAGAATAACAATTTATCATATTTAAGCACAGGTTCAAATTCTCAGTACACACACATGTATGTATTACATATATTTATGTTGCTGTTTAATGAAATAAATATCAGTATTTAATACATTATTTGTCACTATCAGCAGGGTTTGGGGATTTACCCTTTTTCCATGGGTCAATAGATTTTAAATTTTTTCTATAAAAATTATCTATGTGCTTTTTAAAACATACCCCATCTCACTTCTATCATAAAAGAAGTCTATGTGCATCCCTATTTTGTGAGCGAAAAGAATTTTTTTTTTTTTGAGAAAGCAGATATATCAAAATTTTAAACTGTCTTTTTAACACGCTTTTATGTTTCACTTGTATGTAACAGAATCTTTGAACTCGATTTTTACCCACTTTAAAAGGTCAAATTAATTCGAAATTTTGCACACTTGTCAAGGACCAATGACATAATTTCACAATTTTGTTCCATTGTTCTGATTAGGATTAGGCATACGATTCATAGATTTGGTGACTTATTCGGTATACCACTTCCAGATTTGGCATAGGAAAGGGGATGCCAGCTCAGGTATTGTCCACGTCACTTGACTATGGTTCAAAATTATGTGGTCCGTCGCCAAAAGCCCTCGTGTAGCTGAACAGTGCGATGTTATTTACTCACTCACTCCAGATTTCGCGACTTATTGCATAAACCATTTTCAGATTTGGCGACTGATTTCATATTTAGCGACTAAAAGATTAAGGTGCAACACTAAAACCGCGAATAAGCTTGTGGTTAATACAAATAAAACAAAAAAAGGGTTCTTTATGTGAGAAAGGGTAGGGTCGGTGGGTTAGCATAATATAAGTCTAGTTTTTCTGAAAATGGAAATAAAAAAAAAAATGACTCGTGCATGTGAAACAAAAATAATTTATGTTCTAACTTCTAAATATTTTTTTATTTTTGTAAAGCAATATACGTTTAGAAGTGATGATACGAATTAACACTATAGAAATACGTTTAAAAGGTGATAAATGTTGTTCTTACTGCTAAATATATATTTTTTTTATTTTGATAAAGCAATACGTTTGGAAGTGATGATATGAATTAACATTATTGCAATACGTTTAAAAGGTGATAAATGTGTTCTAACTGCTAAATATTTTATTTTGATAAAGCAATACTTTTGGAAGTGATGATACGAATTAACATTATAGCAATAAAAAAAAGGTGGTAATACGATCGACATTTAATATTTCTTAAGGTATCCGACTACGTTCGGAACCGTGATTTTAAAAAAGCGCATGAATGGATAATTTTCATGATATTTAGTGTCACTTAGATTAGAATACATGTATATAAAATTGCTTTAAGGACATTTTGACAAATAAAATTATTTAAATACAATACTTCGGCAAAAAATTAACTTAGAATAACCTATTTTTCAAAATGTTCTCCTTTTGTGAAAAATGCTTCTATTATAATGTTTTGTCTGTATATAGCTGAGACCAGTGGCGCACACAGGAATTTTTCAAGGGGGGTCCGGGGTCGAAAGTTCACCATTCTTTTATCATGCTCCTTTTGATTTTGTCAATTTTCGGGAACAAAACACAGTAAAAAACTAATTATTGAATAAATAATAAGCATTAATTAATGAAATTAATCATTAATAACAAATACTTAATTAAATTTTACGTACTATATTCTTAGAATTATAATCAATCGGAAAAAAATCAAGGGCTTTTGGGGGCGGACCCCCCTTTGTGTGCGCCACTGGCTCAGACTTCTGTACAGAGGCTCAACTACGATTTTTGAAAAAATCACATTATTTTCAGAGTTACAACCAATTGAAATAATTATCGGCGTTTTTTTTCTTAAAATTTCTTCCCTCTGTTGTCGTAAAGCATGGATAAACCCACTTCTAAGTCATATATTTTAAAAATTCTAGTAGAGACTCTGTGTAGAGGTCTGAGCATTATACAGGCAAAATATTATTATAATAGAAGCATTTTTCATAAAAGGAGAATGTTTTGAAAAGGGGTCATTCTATGTTAATTTTTGTCAAAATATTGTACTTAAATAATTTTTTACTGTAATACTATTCTTAAAACAATTTTGTTTACATTTTCTAATCTAAGTGACACTAAATATCATAAATATTATCCATTTACACGCTTTTGCAAAATCACGGTTCCGAACGTAGTCGGATACCTTAACACACTTTTATTAGTTAGACCTGTATTTATAGAGACGGAATCTTTGAAATATAACGATACGGAGGCCCTGTAAACGTAGAGAATAAATACCCTTCATACTCCTTAATCTATTGGAGAGCAAGGCTAATTCTAGCAGCCATGTAATTCCGTCTCCAAATATCAAACTCAAAGATAAATTCAACAAAGGATAAATGATAGTTTTAAAAACTGAAAAAAAAGAGGCTTTTATTGTGTAGATTGAACTAAAAAATAAATCACAGTTTATATATATATACTAGCCGTTACCCACCCGCTTCACTGGGTATTTCACGATGTTGTATATATGTATACTGTTTACATATATATGAATTATTGATATCTAGCACTAAGAATTCGATTGTATTGAAAAATATATTTATAGCTGTTACACTCTCGCCCTTTGATATAAAAAGAACATAAATTTTAATATCTAATTTCTATTTATATCTAAAATAGAAGTAGAAAGATTTTTTTCGCTCACTTAACCTAATAATCAAGTGGATTTCCACCAAACCAACTTTCAGTGGATCTCTACTCCATAAAATAAACATGCGTGCTAAATTTCAAGTCTAAATCTAACAGAGAAAAAACGTAATTTTTATCATCAATACCTCGTTGACAGCATTCTTAGCGGATTCCAATTCAACAAAAAAGAAGCATGCAAACCAAATTTTATTATTATAGTCTTAGCAGTTCAAAAACGGGAATTTTGTCTATCAATACGCCCCAATAGCTCTCCCCGCTTCCCCCTAGAGTTGATTTCCGTAAAATCCATTCTTAGTGGAACTCTATTCAACTATAAAGAAAAGTGCTCAACAAATTTCAAGTAAATGAGTTAAATTCAAAAACAGGAATTTTTCTATAACACGCCTTAATCCCTCGCAACCCCACTCATTTGAAGGTCCGTTTTCGCAAAAATCTTTGTAAAAGGAACTTTATTCCATGAACGGAACATATCTTCTAATTTTCAAGCAGGTGTTTCTATTAGTTGAAAAGCGGAAATATTTATCTATTACGCCCTTTAATCCCCTCAGTGACCCTTGGGGATCAAATTTCCCCCAAACTATTTTGTAGCGGATCTCTACACCATGAAAGGAATTCGCTTATATACCAAATTTTAAGACTGTACGTTTAATAGTTTAAAAATTGAAATAATTATCTTTAACGCCCCTTAAGCCACTTAGGAAACGATATTCACAAAACCCATCTTACGGCATATCTCTACTCAGTGAATGGAATCTGCTTACTCAATTTCAAGATTTTACGTCCAATAGTTTAAAAGAGGAGTTAATTGCCTATATATAACGCCCCTTAATTCTCCACAACGCCACTTGGGGTCGATTTTTACAAAACCTATTTTGCAGCGGACCTGCACTCTATGAAAGGAATCCGCTTACGAAATTTCAAGACTCTGCGTCTAATACTTTAAAAATGGAAATAATTATCTATAACGCCCCTTAAGCCCCCGCAACGCCACTTAGGAAACGATTTTCACAAAACCCATCTTATAGCAGATCTCTACTCAATGAATGGAATCAGCTTACTAAATTTTGAGATTTTACGTCTAATAGTTTAAAAAAGGTGTTAATTGCCTATAACACCCCTTAATTCTCTACAACGCCACTTGGGAGTCGATTTTCACATAACCCATTCTGTAGGGGATCTGTACTCTATGAAAGGAATCCGCTTACCAAAGTTCAAGACTGTACGTCTAATAGGTTAAAAATGGAAATAATTATGTATAACGCCTCTTAAGCACCCTCAACGCCCCTTGGAGGTCAATTTCCGTAAAAATCATTATGTAGGGTATCTCTACTTTATGAAAGAAATCTGTGTACCAAGTTTCACGACTGTACATCTAGTAGTTTAGTAATGGAACTAATTATCTATAACGCCCCTTAAACCCCCGTAACGCCCCTTGGGGTTCGAACTTTGCAAAATCCGTTCTTAGCTGACGTCTACTCCATGAAGGGAACCCACCTACCAAATTTTTCAAGTCTGTCGGTTTAATAGTTCCGGAGATATCGTGATTAGTCAGTGAGTGAGTGAGTGAGTCAGTCAGTGAGTGAGTGAGTCGCTTTTCTCCTTTATATATATAGATATATATGTGTGTAATAATTCTATAATATTTCATGAGAGTAGTAAAAATAATTGTAAGACGTGGCCAGTGGATTACTACACATGATTTTGGCTTTTATACTAGCGGTGGTTATTATATATACGTAATAGTAGTTCTGATTGGATATGGATTTCGGACTAGCCGATTACGATTATGATTCCAGTGTTATTTTTAAACTAAAGAATTAAAGCTTGTTTAAATATTATTACAAAGAGTTAACAAAAAGGATACTAGAGGGAATTATTACACACACACACACACATATATATATAGTATAATAAAATAAAAGTGAAGAGAGAGAGAGAATAACTAGAACCCACAGTACTAAAGAAGTAAGAAATTGGAATTCAGCAAACACAACAAAAGTAGATACAAAAAGTCTTAGGACTAAACTGGAGACCTATTATGATTTCTAAAGCTGTCGGTGAATTAGGCCAGCGAATTAGGGTTAGTATATATATAAAATAAACACGCTTTTTTATAGTGACTCGAACTAAGAAGTAAAAAAATAATTCTTAATATAAGAATAAAATGAATAACGAGAAAATTAATGTCATTGTGGTAAAAGCGTGGGGTGCTTGGTGCTACACTTACACTAACTAAGCATTTCGTGAGGTGCTCTGTATTAATTGTTATAATTTCTTACTTGTTCTATTCCGAAATGCTGAGTTAGTGTAAAAATGTGGTATCAAGCACCCCACGTTTTTACCACAATGACATTAATTTTTTCGTTATTCATTTTATTCTTATATTACGAAATATTTTTTTACTTTTTAGATCGATTTACACTGTAAAAGCGTGTTTTTTAGTTTTTTTTTAAAACTATAATTTATTTCGTGTTATAGTTATAAATTTCATTTTTTATATCGATAAAAATATTTTTTCCTCTGATAAACGAAAATAATTATTGATATTATTGTTTACATCAAAATTTTAATTTATTGTTTTAAAATACATAAATAATGAGACTTTTTAAAAGAATTTTTTGTTTATTTTACTGAACTTGGATGCTTTCTTACAAATTATTTAAAAATGTACTTAGAAACAGGGGCGTAGCTACCGCCGTATCAATAATACGGATCCCCCAAGCTTCAGGGGCCTCAACAAGTGTAAGCAAAATATGCTAAGCTATCAAGGCGCTTCAAAAAAAAAAAGGTCCCCAAGTAATTAATACCGGGCCACTGAGGACTAGCTAGGCCAGTTCTTAGAAACAAAATCCCATTTTAATATTGTCAAATTTTGAAATGAAATTTCGGATTTTCATAGTAAAATGCTTTAATATATTTGCATGCATATGATCAAAATCAAAACTAGATTTATTTGAGTTATAGAATCGTAGACATATATTTTTGAAGGAGTTATATACATATCAGCTATTCATATTAAATTATTTATTAAATATATTCGCTGCAATTCTAAACAAAACAAAAATTTCATTGCAAAAGTATATTTGGAAATTTTGATTTTAAAAGTAAGTAAAAGTATTTGTCAAATCCAGTCAATTTGCTAAACATATATTACTACTGAATAATTATAAAAGTATATTAAAAACACAAACTTTTACGGTAATAGTTCTATCCTGTTACTCCAATTAGAATACATCCATTTTATAACACGCACATGAAAACAATACTTTTTCCAGGTATAGTTTATTACGTGACCTCTTTTTTTTTTTACCCTGATTATATCTTCTAGGTTTATCAGGTATCATGTAGATACAGAATTTAATCAGATTATGAACTGAAATTCGGCTATAAGAGACTACGTAAAAATACCGAAAGCGAAGCGTTTTGGAAAATGTTCTGAAAAATATTGGGGAAACAATTTTTCGTCGTTAGAAGATTTAGGCTAAAGCGAAAAAAGAAAGAATAGGTAGCCCCTTAGAATTCACCTTGTTTATCTATATCCCAGAATGTGAATACGGCTCTTCATTACTTCGGCTTCGCTTCACATTTGTCGCTACATATGTAGGTAGTTTGGTGACTGTGATTCTGGTTTCCAAAAAATTGACTTCGCCAAAAAGCCACCTATTCTACACATTAACCAAGATTTGAACAATAAATATTTTTGCTGAAATACGCGTATGGATAAAATACCCTTAATTTATAATTACTATATCTGAAAACTAGGGATTGCAATATCGGACCAAAAATTCAATATCGGTATTCGGTATTTTTTAGATTCTAATATCGCAATACCGGTTTTAATACCGGTAGTATAGAAGTTTTAGGAAAAGAAAGAAAAAACAGATGTTTTTCTTTGTTTTATTTGCTAGTTTGATTAGAGAGTGTTAATATCACAAAAAATTAATTTGTAACTTTTACATAACAGTATATAAAGTGCCACAAAAAGTAAAGAACATTTTATTTATTTAAATCACAAAAAGTGTAAATATCATTATTCAGTCTGGTACTATTACAAATTTTTGAAATGTGATCTTAAAAAACATAATGTATTAATTGTAAAGGGTGTTTTTTTGAGAGGTATAGAACTTTAAATTGCAATAAAACAACGATGTATTATTCGATTGACATGAATTTTTTTTTATTCGAAAGATAATCTTGTGGCATTACATTTTAAATATGATTTCTGGCATAGGACTGCCACGGCTGGCTCGGATGTAGTCCAATCTGGACGTCCAATTTTCGATGACTTTTTCCAACATTTGTGGCCGTATATCGGCAATAACACAGCGAATGTTGCCTTCAAATTGTCAAGCGTTTGTGGCTTATCCGCATAGACCAATGACTTTACATAGCCCCACAGAAAATAGTCTAGCGGTGTTAAATCACAAGATCTTGGAGGCCAATTCACAGGTCCAAAACGTGAAATTAGGCGGTCACCAAACGTGTCTTTCAATAAATCGATTGTGGCACGAGCTGTGTGACATGTTGCGCCGTCTTGTTGGAACCACAGCTCCTGGACATCATGATTGTTCAATTCAGGAATAAAAAAGTTAGTAATCATGGCTCTATACCGATCACCATTGACTGTAACATTGTGGCCTTCATCGTTTTTGAAGAAGGATTCCATCAGCTCATAAAGCGCACCAAACAGTCCGTTTTTCTGGATGTAACGGTGTTTCGACATACACTTGTGGATTAGCTTCACTCCAAATGCGGCAGTTTTGTTTGTTGACGTAGCCATTCAACCAGAAGTGCGCTTCATCGCTAAACAAAATTCGCTTATGAAAATCGCGCGACCATTATTTTCGAAATAAAATTGCCCAATTTGAAAGCGTTGTTCAGGCGTGAGTCTATTCATGATGAATTGCCAAACCAAACTGAGAAAAAATCACTTGACAGTTGTTAAATCGGTTGCCATCTTGGAAAGTAATGCCAACAAACTTCTATATCTGAAAAAAAAACACTCTGGACTATCATTAAGCCTGGAACGTAATTATGTACAAAAATTATTAGCGGGCGAAAACGCTCTTTCCGCATCTACGCTAGTTGGTGGTATTGTTAGCAACACGCGATATACTTTTTTCCACGGATATACCTATAAATCTCTCGTCTTCAAATAAATCGATTCTCGTCGGATGGTTTTGGATACAGCTGATTTCTGTATGGTGTTTTGATTTTTTGAAATTTTTTAGTTATCACTAATTCTAATTTTTGTTCAAGA
Source organism: Trichonephila clavipes (assembly GCA_019973935.1). Classification (NCBI taxonomy): domain Eukaryota; kingdom Metazoa; phylum Arthropoda; class Arachnida; order Araneae; family Nephilidae; genus Trichonephila; species Trichonephila clavipes. The sequence goes on from BMAU01012458.1 coordinate 305,621, forward strand.
GACAATTCCTTTTCACTATCGACATTAGTGTCATCATCATCTTCGATAATTGTACCGAATTCTTCTGAATGTGAATAGGTTTGTGGGTAAAAAAATTTTAAGAAAATTTACTACACAGTCCAGTCATATTAATGTGACCACTGTCAAAAGCCAGAATAACCATCTTTCGCAAAGGGGAAAATAGTCATTTAGGATCCTCAAGGTATTCACTAGGATGTTGAGCCATGTCGACTCTATTGCTGTACTAGATTACGCACATGAGGATCCATGGTGCGAACAACCCGATCGAGATGGTTCCATAGATTATTGATTGGGTTTAAGTCAGGTGAGTTTTCTGGACACGGAAGAACGATAAACTGATCCTGGTGCTCTTTGAACCACGCACGTATGCTGTCAGTTGTATGACACTCCGCAATGTCCTGCTGGTAGATGCCACCATCCTGAGGAAAAACAATGCGTATAAAGGGGTAGACATGGTCTGAAAGGACAGATGCGTACTTCTATTGATCCATCGTGCTTTCCACAATGGTGAATAAACACAGAAAATTTAAGGAAAACATTTCCCAGACCATAATGCTCCCGCCTCCAGCCTGAACCTTGCCAGCAATTGTTGCAGGGTGTTTGCTTTTAGACGTTTCATGCCGTATTTGCTACCAACCATCCGTCCGATGGAGTATAAAGCGTGATTAATCAGAAAACTCTACCTGTCGCCTCTCATTGGATGCCCAGTTGCGGTACCTGTGTGAAAATTCCAGTCTTCGTTGCTGATGAACAGCAGTCAGCATAGGTGCATGAACCAGGTGCCTGCTTCGGAGAACCAGACGCAACAACGATCGCTGAACAGTAGTTTGGAAGCTACTGTTGGTAGCTCCTTGGTTCATCTGGGTGGTATGTTGCTTAACGGTAGCACGTCTAGTCTCCCGAACTCCCCTCTGCAGCCGTCAGTCACCTCTATCACCTATGGCCCGTGGTACACCACATTTGCCACGTCACTGATTTTGGACGGTCCCATTTTGCCATGCACGGTATACTTTAACCACGGTGACACACGAACAGTCCACAAACTTAGCCGTTGAGGAAATGCTTCCAACCTTTTCCCGAAAGCCAAAAATTATGCCATTTTGAACTTCGGATAACTCTTTACATGTTTGCATTACGCCAACGATTGTAGTGTTTTCCGAAGCCCTCACACACTCTTTATATACGCTCAATAGCACTGCGATTCCAGCATCCTTCTGTGATTGGTTATTTAACGTCAAAGTCGAAAGTACGTGGTGGTCACATTAATGTGACTGGACTGTGTATAAACTTGATCGAATTTGAATTGGTTAGTCTCTTCTTCTTTTTCATATTCATTTATAAAATCATAATGATATGTAGATGTAATGTGAATAACAAACTCCCCAATTTAAGAAATATCGAAATATTACGCATTTCCTTCTCAACTATAACCTTGTTTTCACAATACGAATATCAGACTACGAATCCTACACGTGTATAGTATCGCTCTGAGCTGTAATTGAATATATTTGGCCCGGCCTCCTTGGATAATTCACATATTTTATCATTTCTCTTGATTGTACGATACAACTTTGTATTCAAAGTCTAATTAATTTCACCCGTTAGAGAGACATAAAAACCAAAATGTATACTATTTTGCTAGGTTGACGATCCCTTAACATATAGTGGAGATAATTTTAAAAAGTACAAGTAAATACCGAAAAACCGGTGCAGTATCAGAGACTACTGTTGGCAGGAGATTATGGAATGTTTGCGCGAATCAGCATGGTTTCGAAGGGGTTGCTGTGTTTTGAAGGGAGAAGGGTTTTTGACCGCAAGCGAGGCGGTCAGAAAAAAAGAAAGTCCTTTGTTTTGGAAGCGCGAGGTGCTGAACTATTTTGGGGTGAAAGAAATTGAATTCATTCGGTGAGAGATCAATGCTCAGGGCGTCGTCTGGCGAAAGAAGAAGAGATAGTCTCTTGGGACTGTTTTAACACGGAGGACTGTGTTTATTAGATAATTGTGTTTAATCAAGATAAATACGTTTAATCAAGATAATGATGCTTGAATTGGTTAGATTAAGTCGTAGTTTAGAAAATAAATGAGAAGTTATCACAACACGCTCTCTTTCGAGAACCAGAGAAAAAGGAAGAAAATGTTTGAGAATGCGACAACAGAGAGAGAGAAGATTTGATAACGGTTCTGCATGAAATAGGAGAAACCGTCGACTCTGATCTGGGAAGTCTGGAGTTGAAACAGAAATTGTTGTCATGTAAAGCGTACTTATAGAAGAGAAAGAATTCATCTGCGATGTCTTAGATACTATGATAGAGGACAGAATGGATCATGAAGAGCGTAGGAAGAGAAGAAGAGCATAGAAAGAAAATGGAAGAATATGAAAAGAAAATAGAAGAATATAGAAGGTAAATGGAAGAGCTCAGAAAGGAAGCTGAAGAACGCCGCTTAGAGTGAAAACAAGAATTGGAATCAACGAGAATAGAAGCAAGACGGGAAACAGAGAACGAGCCTAACGAGAAAGAGGCCAGACTCAAGGCTGAGGAGGAGGCCAGACTCAAGGCTGAGGAGGAGGCCAAACTCAAGGCTGAGGAGGAGGCCAGACTCAAGGCTGAGGAGCAGGCCAGACTCAAGGTTGAGGAGCAGGCTAGACTCAAAGCTGAGGTGGAGGTCAGACTAAAGGCTGAAGAGGAAGCCAGACTCAAGACTAAGGAGGAAGCCAAAGCAGTGGAGGATAGGCGGAAGAGGGAAGAAGAAAGAAGAATTAATGAAAGAATAGCTTTGGAAAAAGAAATGAGATTTAAGAAAGAAAGATGGCTTGTGGAAGAGCAGATGCGACATGTTCAAGAGGAATATAAAATGAGAATTAAAGCAGATCAGAAGCGCTTTTAGGAAGAAAGATGTAGAAGAATGAACAAGCAAAATCAATTGCTAAGTGAAGAGCAAATGGACTTAGATGATGATAAAATTGAAGAAATAAAGCCAAAATTGTTTAAGAGAAAACTCGAAAAATTAAGCAGAATGACAGTTGCCAAATTACAACAAACAGTGAATTTAAAAGCCTCAAGCAACATTATAATTATACCCCAGCACTGGAGTTTTAAGCGTGAATATTCGCAGGATAAAAGAGGAATAGAAAAACTTGCTTGGAAACTGCCGGATTTTATCAAACGAGTTAGTATTATGAAGGTACGACGATCACCGCGAGAGACAGAGCATCAAAAGACAACAAAAGTTAAGATGAAGAAAGGAGTTCGACTTAGAGAACACACGACAACATCTCCCGGGACGGCTGTGTGAAAGCTTAAGGGTGAAACCCGTCCACCAGAACCTGGGGTTTTGACCCAACGCGGGTGGAGAATTCTTTCGGCGACTGGAGAAAGGAACGGAACTGGACATTTGTTTCTCCCCCTCCCCAAGTGAACATTTTAAAATCTGATATTGTATGGAGGTAAAATCAATCCTTTTTTTAGGTTGGACATTTATAATTTATAATGTATTCTTATTCTTATTTTTGTTTTTTTGTTTTTTCGTTAATGTTGTATATGCATATACACTCATGTCCATAAATTAATGATAATTCAGAATCACACAGAAATTGAACTCTAAAATAAAAATTTCACCTGTAGAATTATCACACACATCTTGAAGAAGAATATGCAAATTACAGGAAACCACCAGATGGCGCGGATAGTACGTCACAATGACGAGAATGTAAGAGAGGTGTATATATATATATAAGATGGCAAAGCTCTCCCACCACCACCCACAATGTACAATCAAATAATTCCAAGGTCTCAGGAAACCAAATATCTTGGACTCATTTTTGATAACAAACTCACTTGGAAAAAACATCACTTATGCCCGCGATAAATTCCGGAAAATAATGTTCAAAATATACCCCCTTTTAAACCGGAATTCACACCTTGATTTAAATTGTAAAGTGCTTCTCTACGCAGCCGTTTTGCGTCCAATCCTATCATACAGATTTTTTTTTTCTGTATGGGTTTATGCTGCTAAGACAAACATTAATATCTTGGATGTTACTCAGAATACCGTAATAAGAATGATTGTCGGTGCCGGTAGGTACATGAGAAACGACGAAATTCGCAATGCTATTAAAATTCCTTCATTTAAATCGCACATCCAAAGTTTAGATAAAAATTTCTTTAATTCTCTAAATAGCTCTGAAAATATTAACATGCAAAATTTAGAAAACTATACTGCACGCATTAAGAGGAAACGACCCAGGAATATTCTCCTGGATTCGTATAATCCTCCCTAGCCCTTTAACATTTTAATCATCTCAATATAACATTTTTATAAATTTTTGTCATGTTTGTCTAGTATTATTTTTAGTTCGTTCCATCTCCTCCCACGGCCGAGCGCATCAAACTGTAGCAACACCGGGAGCGGTCAATGCGACGAAGGGTGATCGCCTCGCAAACATCCCGGCTGTCTTCTTTTTCTACCTCATAAATTTTCGCCCCTACAGGACATCTGTTACTACACAACTCACACTCACCCCCCCCCCCACATGGGCAGCCATTTTCTCCGAGCCATTATCCTCACTTTCCAACAGCCAATTGAAAGACTCGAACTTCCTCTCAGTTTTCAACAGCAAAATCCTTCGAGATGTCAAGATCCGTGCCTTGAAACCCCGCCTACTGGCCCGCCACTCGTCCAATCACAATGATTCACTCCATAGTAGGAAAACCAAACGTATCACCATGCAGAAAATACACTTTTTGTCAGATACGGGTTTAAGGGTGTGACAAATCTATACGGAACTTTATTACTAACCTTCTGAGTCGTCTTTTTTAGGGAATTTTAATTCCCTACCTATTTCCAATCAACTCCAAAAAGAGGACAGGATTCCTTGTTATATGCAAATTAGATAAAGTATTTAAGTCAAATGGAATAGTAAAGTTAGAACAGTAGGAGAGAGAGATTGAAGCAGAAAGTTATAGTGAAGTTAAATTGAAGATTTCTTGTTGGATAATTTAATCTCAGAGAAAAGCTGAGCTGAATTGCAGTGTGGTAAATATTAGTTAAAGTCTCATTAAGGTTTATTATTACGAATGAGATTAAAATTAAATGTTCAATAAGAACATTGAATATAATTCTGGGATCTCTTATTGTGGTAATCTCTGCGTGATCGATATTCTAATCCTTAATTAATTAGATCATTAATTATTTAAGTTAATTTAAAGGATATTACCTTTAAAACCTCATAATACTAGTTAGATATATTTGTTAATAAGTCTTTGATTCTCTTTGGATAAGATAACCAAATAAAGAAAGTTGTTTATAAAAATGGCTACTGGTTCTTATCTGACTCCTATTTATTCTCGTTCTCAAAGTGAGGTCCAAGGGGACCTTCACAAGGGTTCTTCGAACCCAAATGCCCGAACAAATTCCCGCAGAAGTAAAATTGTTCACAAGAGCTTTAAAAGTCTTTCAGTGCAATAACCGTATAGTTATGGCACAAAGGAAGTATTTGGGTGATTTTTTACGTGGTAGAATTATTCGACGACTGGAATGTGGATGTACCCAGCTGGAAGTATCCGAGGAACTTGGAATTGCCCACAGTGTCCTCTCCAGGATTTGGCAACGATTCCAAGATGATGGTAATGTGAGTAGATGTTACAGCACAGGTCGCCCCCGAGTTACAACGCCGAATGAGGACCGGTATATATATTTGGCAGTTACTGCCAAAAGAAACAGACGGAGCACAGCATCAGACCTGTCTCGTCAGCTCTCTTCAGCTACTGGTACGACAGTTTCAAGGCAGACCGTGGACAGACGCTTAGGGCACATTGGTCTATATGCTCGTAGGCCTGTCAGATGTGTTCCACTTACCGCAACTCACTGTCGCCTGCGATTAACCTGGAGTAGATAGCAGGCTTTGTGGATACCACAAAAGTGGTCTTGTGTGATGTTTCCCGACGAGTCCAGGTTTAGTTTGCAGTCTGATTCTCGCCGGATTTTATTATGGAGAGCGACAGGTACCCGTTACCACCAAGAGAACACCACTGAACGACACCGTTACGGTGGTGCTGGATGGCTCGTTTGGGGAGGAATTATTCTAGGTTCCAGAACTGCCCTGCATGTTCAGAGTGTAACGATGACGGGCCACATCTTTCGGGATGTCATTCTGGAACACCATGTACATTTGTTTCGGGGCGCCATGGGTGCTGAATTTCTGTTTATGGATGACAACGCCCGTCCTCACCGTGCAAACATTATAGACGAATGCCTTCAATCGGAGGATATCACCCGTATGGATTGGCCAGCATACTCACCGGACTTGAATCCAATAGAGCATGTGTGGGATATGCTTGGCCGACGAATTGCCCCCTCCCATCTGTCTACCGGGACTTCGGAGGGCATTGCTTGATGAGTGGTGTAATATTCCCCAAGATCAGATTGATAATTTGATACTCAGCATGCCTAGGCGTTGTAAGGCCTGTATTGCATCGTCCGGGAGACATACTCGTATTAACCATCATACTAACCATGTTATACTGTTTTTTTGTAAATAAGTTCTTTTGAAATTTGCTCCAGGGGGTAAAAATCGCAATTTTTATTAATTATGTCAAACATATAGCATCTTTTGCTCTTTACCGTTTATTTAATAAATGGACTTTGCAAATAAGTCAAATTTGTTTTGCTTCTGTCTCTTTCTTTACCTGAACTTCATTATCCTTAATTTATGGACATGAGTGTATGTTAACCTTCATATTCCGTTAAAAGGGAAATTTTCATAGTTTGCTAGAAAACCGTCTATTATTGAGTTGTTTATGTATTTAGTGTACTGTTTACATGTGCACATTTAGAATTAATTCGAGAATGCTATTTGAGAAGCTTGATATTCATAGTGAGATAATTTTAGTTTGTTTATTTACTCTCTGAATATAGAGAGTGGGAAAAAGTTAAGAGATTATTGTTAGTATCATAGATCTTAGTTCTTTTCTAAACTATAAGTTCTTAAGTTTAGTGAATTTTCTCATATGTTTATTTCTTTGTATGTAAACTGTATTTTCTTTATTGTTTAACATTTTTTAGGATAATTCTTGGTAATACTTTTTTATGTGAATGTGCTGATTTTTTGTTTACTTATGTTTTAGTGTGGTGTAATCCATATTTGTTATTTACCAGTAATTGTACTGTTGTGTACATGTAACTAAATAGTTTAAGAAAGGGTCCACAACAGTAGTCAGTTTATGACTTCAGATTTATGCTTAATTTACAATTAACCATAATCTTGGCGGTGACGTGTTACTACTGTTGGCGGGGTATTATGGAACGTTGGCGCGAATAGGCGCGGTTTTGGAGGGGTTGCTGTGTTTTGAAGGGAGAAGTGTTTGACCACAAGCAAGATGGTCAGAAAAAAAGGAAGTCCCTTGTTTTGGAAGCGCGAGACGCTGAACTGTTTTGGGGAGAAGGAAAGTGAGTTTCTGCGGTGAGAGATCGACGCACAGGGCGTGGTCTGGCGTAATAAGAAAAGATAGTCTCTTGAGGCTGTTTTAACACGGAGGACTATGTTTATTAGATAATTGTGTTTAATCAAGATAATTTGTGTTTAATAAAGTTAACTTTGTTTAATCAAGGTAATTTATGTTTAATAAAGATAATAATGTTTGAATTGATTATATTGAGTAGTAGTTTAGAAAATAAATGAGAAGTTATCACAACCGGTATTTAAGCTTGTGAATATCGATCGGTATTACAAAATTGTACAAATGTCACAAAATAACGGTATTCGTTATGCCGGTCCCTACTGAAAACACGTAAATAAAATTTTAAGACTTTTTGGTACTTACGTATTATAGCAACCTAATGGCGACATTATATGAAACGAAGCACCTGGTTGCCAATCGGTGCGTATGACATATAGAAAATCGGGGTTGCCAACTTGGCGAGTCATTAATAGAGTTGGCGATTGTTGCGTTAATACATAAGTACCGAATTTTCACATATACTAATTTTTTAGACATCAATTTTTTCACACAAACATTCTACCTAATTACGGTACTCGCGTATTAGCGTCTCCGCAGCAAATTTGCCCCAAGTGAGTTGCGCTTTAGTATCAAAACAACTTAAAGATTTTACATGTTTTATTTGAGAATCACAACAGATTTTAATGGAAAATGGCGTGATTTGTGGAGCGCACATTTGGCTAAAGTGACGTTAATCCGTAACAACCTTAAGAGAAGAAATTCCATGCACTGGAATCTTTAGCGAAATGATCCTTATTCCAAGACTTCTACAAAAATTAAATTTATCAGATAATGCAGTTTATAGCTCTTGTAATTGTTTAAGTAACTTAGACCATATCTCGTTAAGCTGCAGTAGATATACTCACTCTCGAAATCATCTGAAATCTTTTCTCAATATTGATCCTCGTTGCAATATTATCCTCAAGGAGTTACTGGAGAAAGCTACATCAAACGGATCAACATTCAGATTTTTTTTTCAGAAGATAAAACATTTTGATATCTACTGATGGGAGGTCGCCGGTCCCCAAAGTTACAACTGCAGTTTTTACATTTGCCCTGTTTACAGGAAACGGAATTTTGTGGAAGGAATGTGTTGTTTTGCCCCACCTCTGTAAACGAACTTTTAAGGGTGCATACGTTCTCACGCCCGCAAGGTTCATTAGACCCATAAATAATTCGGGTGCGTCGGAGGACTTTCCCGCGCTTAAAAATGTCATTGACCGTTGTGCGGTAACCTTGCGCTGACTCCGGACCAATCAAAAGAAATTAAGCGGACGAGGTAAAGAATCCGCTCTAGGATTTAGGAGAAAACAGGCGCCAAATAAAAACGGGATGCACCCCGATTTTCGTCTCACTCACACTCTCTCACACATTCACACTTGAGACTCTGAGCTACAATCTCAATCCAGGCCTTGAACTGGACTCCGCGGGACTCCGGGTGGCGACCATGATTCACTCCTTTTTACCAGACTCCCTCTCTCAAAGCTAAGTAGAATTTTGTTATGATTCAATTGTACATTAACTCAAACTTAATCATGTTATTCAAAAAAAATTTAATTAATTGTTATTTAAAGAACAGCCTTTTAATTTAGTGTACTGTTTATTGTTTTTAGAGATTTAGTGTTTAATTTTTAACTTAAGCTATGATGCGATGTGTTAGTAGAACCTGGGTAATTGAAATTGGGTATATGGAATTGGTTAATCAATTAAGTTTAAACTAGCGTCCCATCACTACTAAATTGTAAATAATTCTGTAGTTCTTTAGAGAATAGCCTTTGTTGCTTCATTTCCCCAAAAATAAATAAATAAATGAAACCCTAACTTCTCACTAAGACTTTATTTCCAATGCCATTTGTTCAATTGTCTTCGAGGTTTTTTTAATAGGGGAGGAAGTAAACACTAGAGCTCTTACCAGTGCTTAGAAATATTATTTGTATTAATTACGTTGCCCTCTCCAATGCACACAACATCTCCCCAACTTCTCTTCGAATATTGCCTCGGCAATTCTCTCCACGAGTGCAAGTCTATTTGGTACGTATTATCGCAAACATATTGGCGACGTTATATAAAACTAAGCACTTGGCTACCAACTCAGCACTTGCGACACAAGCAAAATCGGAGTTACCAACTTGGCGAGTTCTTTTAAAAGTTGGCATTGTAGCAATAGTATGTAAGTACCGCCTATTTTATTCCACACCTTTATTTATCGCCAACGCCGAATTATCCTCATGTTAAATAGAAGCCCAGTGTAGACAAATGACCTGCTGTCGCAAATTAGCTCAACTTGTTTTTCTTCTTTGCGAAAGGTGTGGACTCAACTAGGACTTTACAGAAAAAAGATATGACTTAGATGTTCGATTCTACCCCAGTTATCAGTTGAAGAAACAAAATGAACGAGAACTATTGGGGATGAATGTTCTCATTTAGAACTGTAATCAGGCGATGATGTGGTTCAAAATTACACTGCTGGACAATTGCTAAGGACGGATCACAAATTGCTATGTAGCATAACATTAAGCGAGACATGAGGCCTAGTAGGATAAAATATAGTTGCCACACTGTTCAGACATTAGAATAAAGAATATTTATTGTTCTGGAAAGTACAAAAGCTGTGAAACATCTGAAAGAAAAAAAAATGTTCATTTGATCTGCGTACGGAGAAATGGAACAATGCATCTAAAAGTCAGCAGGCACCTTAAAGAAAGGTATCAGTACGGGATATGTCCACCGTGGAGTGTGATGCAACATTCCACATGTCGTACCATACTTTGCACAACATTATCCAGCAGCTGTTGAGGCAATTTATCCCATTCCTCTGTGAGTGCACGGATGAGGGTGTTCTTGTTTGTCGGAGGATAGTTTCGACCAGCAACTTGCCTCCCCAAAGCATCCCACACATTTTCAATGGGGTTTAGATCTGGAGAACGAGCTGGCCATACGAGAGGTTGAATACCCTCGCTGTCTAGACAATCCTGAACTGCGAGTGTTCGATGACATGTTGCGTTGTCGTCCATAAAAACAAATTTATCACCGACAGCACCACGGAAAAGACGAACATGAGGAAGTAGAACTTCATCAATGTATCGTTGGCCCGTCATAGTCCCATTCGCAACCACATGTAGGCGCGTGCGGCCATTGATCATGATGCCGGCCCACACCATGATACTGCATGTCGGATATCGGTCCTTTTCCTGGATATTTTCTGGACGATAAACAGTACCACTCTCGCGCCAGATCAGTTGGCGTCTACAATCCGATGACAGACTGAACCTACTCTCATCTGAGAATAGTATGCATGCCCAGTCCTGTTCAGTCCAATTATGATGCTCTCGACACCATTGCAAACGGGCAGTACGATGCTGTCTGGTCAATGGGACACACACAACAGGTCTGCGTGCGTATAGTCCTCCTCCTCCCCTCAAACGTCTGGCAACAGTTTTTCGGGAGATCTGCTTTCCTGAGGCAGCAAGAAACTGATTTGCCACCTGCTGAGCTGTGGTGCGCCTGTTCCTTTTTGCTGATAGGACGATATATCTGTCTTCTGCAGGCGTCATACTTCTAACACGACCTCCCCCGTGCCGTCTACTACACATTCCAGTAGTTTTAAATGACTTCCAGAGCCGTGAAACAACGCTGTGAGTGATGTTGGAACACCCTGGCAACATCTGTTATTTTTCGCCCTTCTTCGATCTTTCCAATAATTCGGCCACGCATAAAATCATGTATGTGATGTCGGGAAGACATGCCAAAAATTTTAAGTTCGTCTATTAAATCTTTCCTGTAAAACTTTGACTTGAAACAACAACTGTCCACACGCGTCAAAACCTTTAAAGCTCTTATGAACGCTATCACGTGATGAACAGACGTGGGAAAAAATTTTGCATACTCATACTTCTTCTTACTAATATCCCGCACTTATTCTAATTTTCCACATTTTGCTTCCTTTCATTTTGTGGTTGCTATGGATGATAGTGTTATCCATCCTTAGCAATTGTCCAGCAGTGTATAAGGTGTGTGTCGTCGAATAGCCGCGTATAGCTCAAAATGCGCTTTTAAAAAACAATCAATCAAACGAGGAAATCGACATATACTCGCGAAATCGCTATACCAAACCCGGTAAAAATTCTCTAGAAAGATATTCATTAATCCATAAAATAATTTTTGGCTAGTTTTCTAGATCCGAATTTTGAATATTCCACCAATTGAATCACTATATTTAATGAAACAAGTTATTTCTGTTACTTTTTCTGGTTCTTATTTTTTATTGGTTTGGTTTATTGAGTACTCACGCATTATACCTTTGACCAATATCGTCAAATCAACTGCTAACCATCAACTACTGAAGTATGAGACCAATAGTGAAAACCATCTCCACCCACGTTCATTTGGCGCCATATTTTGAATTAGGGGTGTCTTTCTGTTTGGCGAAATTAGTCGGCGGTATAATTCCTTCTTACCCGTTTATTGAAATCCACTAACGTATTTATTAACTACTAAATTTAGTGTGTGTGTAACTATGTACTAGGGTCAGATGACGGAGTCCGTATCGAAACTGGCTTTTTTATATTGAAGGTTTAGATTTTATTTCATGTCTAATATGCATCAACAGCATTCTCCCGTGGAACATCTGTTGATTTAGTTTTGTTATTTTTTAATCTAATTATCCCGGCTTAGTCATCAAATAAATATATGTTGGGCCGTGGATAGCCTAGTGGTTAGAGCATCAGACTCCAGACCGGAAGGCCGGGATTCGATGCCCGATGCCACCAAATACCCTCCGAGTACACACGGAGTACGTGCTCGTTAAATCAGTGGGTCCGAAGTCTTGTGGGCAGAGTCACGAGCGCAGGGGACTGGAGAATATTTCCCTCCCCTTCAGTTCCATGCAGAAATTGTGGAGGTGGAGATAGGTGGTGTTGCCATCTATCGTCCCTTCGGGGGATTTCGCCGAGCTAATTCGTACTGTCACCCGTATTGTGCTCAAGGCCAACGACATGCGTACTTCTAGCCCCTTGCCCGATGAATTTCGTGGGTCTCGATCTGACTACATCAGACAGGTGGTATTAGAAACAACAACAACAATAATGAATATGTGTAAATTAACAAGCCTCGCACATACAAGTTTAATACATTCCCTTGTGAAGTTGAGATAAATGTGTATTTGTATTGAATTTGTGTACTTGTAATGTACAAATACATCAAGTAAAATAAAAAGGAAAAATTATCAACATTAATCTATTCCTTTAAAAAAAAACCTGTAAATAGCTTACACCATAATATTTAGAGTTATAAATGGGTCATTTAGGCCTTGGTTGCTTTTTGTAAGAAACCAATACTTCCTAATATTTGTCGAGATAAATCAAAACTTGTCATAAAAAATAATTCAAAGAAAAGAATATGATAAAAAAAATGTATTTGGGGGCTTTAAAATTTAGAAATAAAGGGGTTATAAATTCAGCAAGACCTTTAGTGGCGTAACGTACACCGGGGGCCCAAACCTGACTTTGCAGGGGGGCCCAAGTGTTCTCCGTTACGCCACTGAAGACCTAATATCGTATTTCCCTTTTTCAGTCCCTACTATTAGTTCACACTCTCCCTATATATATTTATATAACTTGTTCAAATTTTCAGTCGTTAATAAAATACTTATTATTCATTCACTCAAGTTCAAATACATTTTTTAAAACTTGTAGTGAATGCACTTGAGAAAAGAACATTTTTTCAAATATTAATTCATTAATTTAATCAAATTAATCAATTTTAGTTTTACTGAGGTAGAAAAAAAATTTGCCCACTTAATATTGTGAATCTGTCATATGTACATATATACATACTTATATTAATTGTAATTACTTAATAAAAGTTAACTAAAATAAAATTTTTGTTTATTGACCAAAGGACAGACTTTTGTGATTAAAAATTTTTTTATATCGCCTGTTTTGTTTATATTTTGTTGAAGGAAATGCGTTGCTTTAATTTATCATGGACACTTTCCTATGTCTAATTTGATAACACAACGTATTAAAATGCAAGGGAAATCCCTCCCAATATTTCATCTCATTGCAACTTTAAACGGTTTCCACTTCCGCATTGTTATGAATTGATTCATACGTCTTACAGCTGCTACTTTAATTCCTCAGCTGAACTGCGATTCTTGCTCGTTTGTGCTATGTAATAATAATAATAATAACCTGAATTTTGATTTTACATTAACGGTAATGGTGCTACATACCAATGAGATGATTTTTTCTAATATTAAATTTTTTTCCTGTTATCATTCATACAACTCTACTCGAGTAAAAATTCAAAAGCATGTTAATTTTACAATGTTTATTTTCATTCAATTTAATAATATAATATTTAGTTTTAAAACAAGTAATGTAGTCGCCTTTTTAAATAAATGAATTTTGGAAATGAATCATTATTTTAAAGTGGGTTTTTATTTTCTAAAATCTTTTTAATGAATACATTCATTTTGATACTTTCTCAATAGTTTTTAAAATAGATACTACATATTTTGATGTGTAAGATTACTTTTTTTTAAAGTAAACAGTTACACAATTCGTCATTGTTTTGACTGAGTTACGCGTCATAAAACAGAATTCATACTATTCCTCTAGTAATGTATTTTTTTAAATATAAATACAAAAATGTGACATTAATTTTTTTTTGTTTATTCGATGTTGTGGAGATTATAAAAATAATTCCTTCTTTCTCTTTTTTTTTCAAAAATTGAGTTCATAGGTTTTATCGAAAGTTTATGAAACAAAATTGTTTGCTTCAAGGATAAAGAAGGAATTTTTTTTCTGTGAAGAATTCTTTAATGTGAGATCTTTGAAAAATATGAGGTTAAAGTGTAGTATAGGGAGCCACTTGGCGGAGTCCTTTTTTTTTTGGCGACTAAAAGCGGTCGCCAAGGTACTTTTTTCGGAATTATTTATTATTTATTTTAGAATGAATTCGATATCTCACCATGACATTTAGATAAAAATCGCCAAGTCCGAAGAAAAATCGCTAAATCCGATGTGCCTCCCCCCATACTACACTTAAGCCGAATATGAATGTATGAGAATCCATGAATGAACGAAAAAATGTTCTATGAGAATCAAGTTAATATATTTTCACAAATTAAAAATAAATGACACATGCATATTGCGAAAACATATTTGTTAGACAAATATTTTGTACAATCATGAGAATTATTATAAGCATACATTTTGCTGGAAGCCATTTCGAATTTACTTCACTAAAATAAATCATTAGAGTTATTATTCTCTGAAAAAGTTCTTTATGAAAATAAAATTAAAGTCACTTCAAAATAACTTTTCTAAATGCACGCAAGAGAATATTTTCTAAAAATGTCTAACAGAAAAAAAGTAGTATATTTTTAATTAATTCATTATTAATCAATGAACGAGGAATTGTAATAAAATGAATTATTTTAATAAAAAATGATGCAGTAATGTATTGGTTTAATTTTTAAGAATCTTTCATAACAATATATTTTATATTTTTCTTTTAGATCCGGATATTTTGTGTGGTTCGCAGCTTAATATTTATTCTAATGACAGTGGCTCTTGTTGAAGCTTTTAGTAAGTTTCTATTAAGTAAAATGAAAATTTGGTTAAGTATTCTCTGTCAGGGAAATACATTGGATAAAATTATTTTATTAAATCATATATAATTGAATTTTAAGTAAAAAAAAAGGTAAATTATTTTTTTTTTCAAAAAGTAATTATTAAGGGTAGATTTATTGTATTTCGGTTGTTACTTTGTTTCTGTTAAACCTTTTTTGTTGTTATGTTAATAAATTTAACACTAGAAGTTACTTATTACAAATTTATATAGAGGTTTTTCGGTACATTGGAATGAAAGGTACATGCATTACAAAACATCAAATCGTAAATGTATTTATCACCTTCTTATCCATTTAAATGTAAGTTGGGTTCTCACGTATTATCGCAACCTATTGGCGACATTATATGAAACGAAGTACCTGATTGCCAATTCAGCGCAAACGCCACTTAGGAAATCAGGGTTGCCAACTTGGCGAGTTATCAATAGAGTTGGCGATTGTTGCGATAATACGTAAGTACCGCAAGCTGTACTTGCTAAATGTTATGATTGTAAACTGAGCTTTTTCGATTCATTTTACAAAAATTCTTATTTTCATGAATCAATACAATGTTTTCATTTTAATTAAAGTTGTATAATGTTTTTCGATTTGTGTATGTCATCGATTATTTGTGAAAAATGAATCGTGACAGCCTGATTTGTAAATAGAAAGGGTACTTGCGTATTATGTCATCGACTCTAATATCACTAGATAAAAAAATATTACTAAATCAGTGTTGTCACCGTATGCATAAATAAGATTGCATTTGTACATGCGAAGGAACAATTTGACATTTTTCATTATATGCCATAATGGGAAGCAAAAGGTATTTGATCTTAATTGAATATACAGTCGGACCTTTATTTAACGAAGTAGCTAAATCCCGAAAGAAAGGTTCGTTATGTGGCAAATTCGTTAAATAGAGATTCATTTTTAATATGTAGTTAATATGTATGTTCTTTGTTCCAGAAAAAAGTTCGTAAAATAGAGGTTTGTAAAGTGGAGGTCCGACTGTAACTATATTTCGAACCCTTTGCATAAGTGTGGTGCTGAAATTTAGAAAATCCGAGGCACTTTTCAGTTAGTTGGGGGTACTATTATAATACATGCCCTTGGTGAACTTCTATTTTTATTATATTTAAATTTATTAGTGTAAATTATAAATCTTATATAAGAATAAAAGTCCATTAGGGTCAAAAATTCTTTTCGCGTTAACTTGTAGGCTGGGGACCAACTGCGCTAACTCTATAATAAATTTATATAAAAACTACGACATTTTTCTGCCTGAAACTGTTTCCGATTTTGGTTCTACATTTGGCGAAGACAAACTTAAATTATGAAACCGGCCGCCAGTGTACCAAGCGTTAAGTTTATGAAACTTTACTACTTCAACAAATGCAGAGATAAATTTGTAAATTCTACTGAGAGTGTTATCTTTTCTCGCGCGTTTTATTTTTGCCCTGTCAAAAATTAAGCTTCTCTTAAAACTGATTGAAGCAGTGAAACATCACCCTTTTTTACATGTACAGTTCGTAACTCGTCAACATTAGTACAATATAAGTTAACGATTTTAGATTCTTATAATTAATCCTGAATTACTTGAAACAGTTCTTGGTTATTCTAAAAGCAAATATATTTTATCATTTGGTGAAAAGGAATGGAAACATTGAAGCATGTCAGAATCCTTCTGTTAAAACCCATTGGACAGAATTTTTAAAAAAAGTAGAAGACTGAATAGACTAATAAATTTTGGATTCTCTTTGATATGTCAAATGTTGCTGATTTTAAGAATAATAATATTTTAAAATTACTGCTTTTCTCTTTTACATTCATTGATTGAAGAGTAATGCAAAATGTTATGTGAATGAATTTATTGCAAACTCGTTGAAGTGAAATTTACATGAAGTGTAACACGCGTTCCATTGTCTTTTTAACATTGTCTTATGAAAAGAATTTCTCTCTTGAAACCATTTACTTGTTAAACAGAAATGTCCACATGCAGATGCATTTATCTCTTGTACGTAACGAAAAAAATCAAATCAAATCATGTTTTAAGGTACTAAAAAAAAAAAAGTGAAAACCAATACATCTGAAAGTGAAATGATAAAACACTTCAATTAGAGATTATTTGGAAAAAAATAAACAACTTTTTGAAGATTCGAGATGTAACAGCTTTATCGCGGAAACTTCGATAAACACGAGACAAAAATAGAACATTTATTTTTCAACTTTACTTATTGTTTTGGCTATCTTTCAAAAGTTGTTTTGACTCTTTGGAAACTAAACAATCGTGCCAGAGGAGATTTTAGAACAGCATTTTTGAACATATCTATAAGAAAATAAAACTTCTATTTTATTTATTACGAAACAAAGATCGTCTAAAAAATGATTTGTGTGAATCGGCTTTTGACGTTAGAACATTGGAATTTCGTTTACGTTATTTGGATAAAGTGAATTTCAAATATTTGATCTAAATATTTTTAGCGATTGTTTCAAGTACTTTTGATTTTGAAGAGAAACCATCGAAGTTTCGCAACTGATTGATGAATTAAAATAGACTTTTATTAATTTTTAGGAATAATTTAATATCGATTTTAATGGAACAAGATTTAACGATATTATTAATTGTTAGTAGCGAGTATGGTTCTCAAACATCAGTTTATGTAAAATTTTTATCGCTGACATCTCCCCTCCAGGATTTCGTGTAATAATTACTAATCAATTTAATTTATCCAATCACTTCAGTCTTTTGTAGTATGTTTCGAAGGTCATACATACGCGTAGTCGTATCCTTGGTAGGTAATTTTAATGAAACATTTATACCCAACTTTGAACAAAATTTATACTGACACAATTTTGTAAGGTTTATTTTTAGATACAATACATTTGTAATGATTTAATACTTGACTTGAGTAACTAGATAATAAAAAAAGGTCGGAGTAGTGATAATTTATTATTCATGCTAAAAAATGAGTGCGCTTTTGTTTCTGTTTGACAAGAGATTCATTCAAGGTAAAATAATTTTTTTTTGAATAAATTTGCTGTGGTTGTGGAAATACGTACAGTGGATCACAAAAGTGTTCGTACTCTTGCAATTTCTTATAAAATTTAATGTTTTCGATTAATAAAAATTAATATATTGTAATTGTAATTTTTTTTATGATATCTGCAACTTATTCTTAATGGAATGAAATAATTAATTTTTTAAAAATAGTATAGCTATTTTTTTTTTAAAATTAATTATCAGGAAGCTACTAAAAAAATACGCCACAAAAATCTTCGTACACTTAACAAAAATCTCAACATAGCTTTAAATATTGTATTTCTTTCTTAATTTAGTACTTAGTAAGATAGGTTTTAGTATTCACAACAACTTTTAAACGTCTTGGTATAGATTTAATCAGTTTTTTGTAATTTCTGCATCGATTTTCCTCCATTTTTCTAAGATTATTGTTTTTACTTCACATTTTGTGTTTGTTTACCACATTTCTTTTTTTTACATCAGAATCTCACCTAATATGTTCTACTGGGCTAAATAAAGTGATTGAGGAGGTGTTTTAATAATTTGGGGACAGTTATAGAGACACCAGTGGCGTACAATGAGAGCAGTGCACTTGGCGTCATTACCCTGTTAAAAAATTAAGTAGTCTCTAATATCCAAATTTCAACGGATAATTAAAAATTTCTCTTTATAATAATTAAATATAGCTTATGATTCATATTACCATGAAAAAATACCAAATTACTTAATTCTGAGGCCAATTTTATACCCCCACGCCAGAACACCTTCACTTCCATACTGAAGCATGGAGGAGGAGGACTTCTTGCTCCACATAAATTCATGGGATTAAACTCCTTATTTTTCATTTACAAGCTATTACAGGCCCATCGGAGCCAAAAATGTTGAATTATCTGCCATCCTAATCAATTTGCTGAAAATTTTTAATTTTCTGCAACTAAATCCCAAGAATCTAGTTGGATCAATAAAACATGGAGGTACAAGTGTTCTTGCGTGGGGGTGTAAATCGGCTACAAAATTTGGTAATTCGATATTTTTTGTTGATATTGTGAATCATGAGCTCTATTTAAATATTTTAAAGAGAAATTTTAAATTATCTGCCTAAAATTTGGATATTGGAGACTACTTAATTTTTTAACAGGGTAATGACACCAAGTGTACTGCTCTCATTGTACGCCACTGGTGTCTCTATAACTGTCCCGAAATTATGAAACCATCTCCTCAATCACTTTATTTAGCCCCGTAGAACATATTTGGAGAGATTCTGATGTAAAAAAAAGAAAACGTGATAAATAAACACAAAATGTGAAGTACAAACAATAATCACAGAAGAATGGAGGAAAATCGATGCAGAAATTACAAAAAAAAACTAATTAAATCTATACCAAGACGTTTAAAAGTGGCTGTGGACACTAAAATATATCTTATTAAGCACTAAATTAAGAAAGAAATGCAATATTTAAAGCTATGTTGAGATTTTTGTTATGTGTACGAAGACTTTTGTGGCGTAATTTTTTAGTAGCTTTATGATAATTAATTTTTTTAAAAAATAGTTATACTATTTTTAAAAAATTAATTATGTCATTCCATTAAGAATAAATTGCAGATATCATAAAAAAATTAGAATTATAATAAATTAATTTTTATTAATCGAAAACATTAAATTTTATAAGAAATTGCAAGTGTATTAACACTTTTGTGGCCCACTGTATATCGGGCTGAATTTAAGCTTTGCGTTGGGTCGATATTTATTTTCGGTGGGTTGATTCGTTATGTGTTTTATATTGTAAAACATTTAGCTCTATTTAAATTTCTCATTTTTGAACTAATTTTTAGTTGACCTTTTAAGTTATACAGTAGTTACAGATATTGCTTAGTTTGAAAATTTTCTTCCGTTTTATTATCGTCTGCTTTAATCTTAATTTATTTGCAGATATATAATCGTCTGTGTTGTTAAAGTTGCGTTGCTTATGTTGGTATCTTGTGTAACTTTTCTTAATGTTTTTTTTCTCTGGAAGAAAAGAATTGAAATGTATAATCGACGCTGGTTAAACTTAATATGTAATTCCTTTTAGTATATTTTTGAGATATTATCGTTCATCTGGACATCTTTTTGATAATGTGATGATTATTAGGATAAAAGGCATTCGTGGTATTCGTATATAAAATTTGGCTACTATTAATCACATGTTACGTATAGGTAAGGTGACAAATTTTTTTACCAAGTAAAGGAGGACAAAAATTTTAAGAACAAAATACAACGTAAATATATGTGAAACATTGTATTAATTTAAACAAATTTAAACAAAAATGCATTTATTACGCTCACATCCTTTTTGATTGTTTACTTATAAGAGTATTTTTCCATTGAATAAACTTTTTTACAAATATATCATTTCTTAATATACCGGAAATTTCGAATCAAGAAATATCCTTTATATTGAGTTTTACGCTAAGTGCTGCATTCAATCTTGCATGTTCACTTGTCCAAAAATCATTACCAATTGAAAAAACTCTTTCAATTGCTGCATTAGTTCCAGGGCAGCACAACGTAAATTCAACAAGAATAACTAAATTTTTATGTGGAATGGATTAATTTCTGAAATGGTTAAATGTTTCCACCCCTATCTTTTATCTCTCTCTCAATTTCAACTGGCTGATTTTTCCATTGTTCTAATTTATTAGAATTTAAATGTACTTTTAGTCTTCTAATTCCTTCAAGCAGACAGTTGTCACAGATTTTAATAACAGGCATTTCTTTCGATAAAAAAACTCAACACAATTTTCTATATCTGCCCAATTTACTTGCAATAAAGTCAAAAAAACACCATTGAAAACTGTTATTTCCTGTGATATTTGTTTCAAACCACTCTTCGACGTATTGGAAACATGTTTGGTAAAAATTCTGCACTTCTTTGGTTAATTTATCCGTTATGCCTAACGTGACCATTTATTTTTTGACTCAAAACGGGACATTGGTTTATTTAGGTCAAATCATAGGTAGTCAATGAAAAAACAACACTTTTTTAAAGTTATTTATTCAGAAAAAGTTAGTTGACTTAAAAGTTACGAATTACAAAATATAGGTATCCAAAATGTTTAGTTTATTTATATTTATCAGAAGAACAAAGTTGTTTTAGTATAGCTGGTGACAATTTCAAGTAAGGATGAAACTCTTGGCACATTTTTTTATGTTCGCCTAATTATTAACATCGCCTTTAGAACTGAAATTTGTAATTAAATTGTAATTAAATTTAATGGTAATTAAATTTATTTGTTCATTAAATGTGATTTAATGTCCTTTAATCCAACATTAGTGATATCAGTTTTATTAAGTTGTGATGAGAATTAAAAAAAAAGGTATTAAAGGGTATTTTTTTTAACTATTGTCCCACCACTATTATTTTTTAACTATTGCACCATAACTACAAAATACTTTGAAAAACACTTCACCATATAACGGGTCTATTCGTGAAACTCCTACTAATCCTCTTGGGAAATTTACTTATTTTAAATATTGTTCTGTTGAAAACTTTCTCCCGAAAAAGATGTGGTTTATGTAAATCAAGGCTTATATTTAAGCATTAACTTTTAGGTTCAATAGAGAGAGAGAGAGAGAGAGTAGGAGTTGGATGATAGAAGTTAGCGTGATTAACGTAAAGTAGTAGAAAGCTAGTCGAGAGTGACTCATTGATTAATTGCTTAATATTTAAAATTAATAGTTAATGACATGGTTAATAAGATATTTGCATTGGAAAAGTGTCGGAGAGAAGTAGAATAGCTTAGAATGGAACTTCGATTATTTAGAACGTATATTACCAAAACCTTTCTAAAGTAAGTGATCCAATTCATGATTAAGTATTAAATTTCTTGTCTACCTCGCTTTTGCTCCAATACTTAATTATAGGTGCATTTCCTAACCTGGGTTGTTGAGATTTGTTAGGTTGTTAAGACTTGTTAATAAATTATATTCCTTTTGAGTATGGTTGATCTTCATTCTAACTCTCGAACACTGATGGATGTGAGAGTACATCCATCACAACCATATTTCTACTACTGGTTGTATAAGCTTTCGTGTACAACTTATTATTATTATTATTTTGAATATTAGTTATAGGAAAAAGAGGAAGCTACGCCGCGCTTCGCGGATCGAATCTGAGAATGAGTTGCATTCCGAGAGAGTCCGACACGAGGGAAGAAAGGGACACTGTAATGACTTACACGTGGACGGATGATCAAGGCAGAGAGGTGGTGGACGCTCGATTCACAAAATTTGAAAATGGAGACCTGGAGATTGTCAACGCTCATGTCAGTGACAGCGGTATCTACAAATGCAAACCTGAAACCTCGTCCTCGACTTCAACTGCACAACCAAAAAATGTTTATGAACACAAATTAATAGGTAAGGGAGTAACTTATTACAATTCATATAATGTTTGATTGATGCTATAATTAGAATTAACCTTAAAACAGCGATTTCTAACGTTTTTTGTGAAATTTACTATCAGGGGCGACTGTAGGACAGGACAAACTGGATGTTAAGGGTGGCATTTGAAACGAATGTGAAAAATATTTTTGTTAAAAAAATTTGATATATTTCTGAAATATTATTGGGTGCGAATTTGGCATTTTATTTCCTTTTTTTTTTTGTACTCTGTATGTTTAATGTCAATTTTCTCTTTTGTTGAAACCTAGAGTGCTCGAGGCGGGAGCATATCTTAAATCATGAAATTTGATCAGATGACGTATCTTTTTCCCCATCCCGGAGTGGGGTTACAATAGACATTCCTTTCACCCATATGATGTCCAATATCAGCTATCCAAAAGGGGACAGGGGTAATAAGAGTTTTTGTTAGATAGAGAGCCACAGGAGATGTTTTATTTTAGTCTTGAGTATAATTACTATAAGTCAAAATAAACGCTTGTGATTCACACCATCAATAGACTCTTTTTCGAAGATGGGCTGCTGAAATGGACGATTCCTTCTCTTACAGTTTACTCGTTTGAAATTGTACAAGGTAATTCTGTCCTTAAATTTCAAATTGTTTTGTATTTTTTTTTAAACTTAAAATAATATATATATATATATATATATTATTTTTTGCTGCCTTTTTGTTCGCAAAAATTATTAAAATTCTATAAGTGTGTATCCATCTGAAATTTTTTGCTTTGAAGAGAGGGGCGGTATTTTCCATTTTTGTTCGAGGCGGCAAAACTGCTAGAGCCGGCCCTGAAAACCAGGTGAAGGGCATAAGTCTCTTCTTAGGTGGAACCTTCTATGACAGGGGTGGCGAACCTTTTTGGATCAACACGCCATTTTTTCCTTAAGAAATGTTTAATGAGGTAATAGACGCGCCGTCAAATAATTTTGACTTGTGATTATTGAGAAAATAATGAAACTAAATGCTAACAAACTCAAAACTCTTTATTTACAACAACAAAAAATACATTTTGCACTGTGTTATAGTAAATGTTTAATTTGAACGTGTAATTCAAATTAAAGTAATATTAGTGTGAATTCTGTTGTGGCAGATTAGATGACAAATAACTTGTATTAGCTGAGATTAGATGTTACTTTTAGCAGAATGCAAGCTAAACTTGAGTCATCTGCCAAACGGTTTCTAAATGACTCTTTAATGTTATTCATCTCTGAAAATAATGACTCGCAGGCATAGGTAGATGAAAATATGGTTAAAATAGCACGAGCCAGCAATTTCTTCAAACAGCTAAGTGTATTTGGAATCGAATTCCTTGTTTCCAAAATTTCATTACTCGCATTTTTATTTATATTGCTTGTTAATCTTTCTGTTTTTATCAATTCCAACTTCCTCCTTTTTTCAACAAATTTTCGAATCCATATCAAACTAGATTGGAAACCAATCACACACAGTTGCGTTTAAAATTTTTCAATTTTCAACAAATCGAATTGGGATAAATTCAGTTTATAAATGAAGTCACATCAGGATACATAAAGAACTTGAGCGTTTATGATAATTCTTTGAACTGAGAAAATCTCGCTGAAATCTGCGACCGATGACTCGCGTTTGTTCGTAATTCTTCATAATGAACTTTGTTATTTTGAATTAAAATGCAAACCGTTTTGATCGGTGGCATGCCCAAAATATTGTGCCACGTGCCATTGGTTCGCCATCCCTGTTCTATGATGACACACGCACACAGGATCACACATTATTTTATTTTTAAATTCATCCCCATGTACCATAGAACATCTTTTCTAGGTAGAAGGTTTTATATTCTGAAAAAAAAATTCGATCCATTCTAATGTACATGTATTGAAGCGAACTCCACCTGACAGACATTTTCTTCTGCGAAAAACAATACAAGTCTGCCTATGACTATTCTTTCAATGTGAGTGCGGCATAAGTCATTTTATTCTTCCATAAATCGTGACATCAGATACCGAAAAATTTCCTTCTTTGCTTTTTTTCTCCCATACATAATAACCGCTATTTCACAGGCGGATGATAAAATGCGAAATTCAGCTATCGATTAAGCTGTAATTCTAATGCTACTAATTAAATAATTCTGTACGGCGCAAAATGCGCTTATTTTATTTTATGTTTCCTAGAATTGTCTTTTTAGTTTACCTTGCGTTTCCGAAAGGCTTTTGAAGTATTCCTTTATTTTTGTTGAATTTATTTTATATTCAGTTAAAAAAGGGCGCCACTGCCAAGGTTTTGTATACGAAAGAAAAAGAATGGACAATCTATATTTCCAATTCGAGTAAATCCGAATTTCGAGTATTCATCGTACTAGTGATTGACATGTCGAGTTGATTTCACAGTGATAGCTTTTTTTTAAATGCATCATTTATTATCGTTTTCAGTTACATCAGTGATAATAGTATCGATGTCACCATTGATATGAGTTGGTTGTTGAAGTTATCCATTACTTGTAATACTAATCTGACGTTTTTTTATAGCAATTAAATGTGTATTAAATTTACAATACTGCGTTTGTGTACCTGAAGTATCTGTCGTTAACATTTGTCGATTACAATCCCGATATAAATATCATTTCACATTGCTTTAAGTGAAATGCATAACAAACGGATGTATTTCGAATAATTTATAATTTAACTAGCTGGTATACCCGTTCTTCGCACGGGTGAGCTGAAAAATTAAAAAACACGGATTGAAGGATAAAGAAGTTTTTAATGAGTTAATTTTACGTGAATTGCAAATTAAACCAAAAAAAAGCTTTTTGCATATCTCAGCTGAACAAAAAAAAGAAAGAAAAAAAAACACCTTTGTTAAATTTTAAGTCTGTAGATCTAATAGCTGATAAAAAGGATTTTTTTTTTATGTTTATAACTCCCCGTAACACTCTTGAGGGTCGATTTTTGAAAATACCTTCCTAAGCTGATCTCTGCTCAGCAAAAGTAACACATTGTTAAAAGTTTTGTGTAATGAACGATTGAAATAATGTAAATAATTTTTATCTGAAAGTATAATACATTAATATTATTTTCTGTAGTATTTATTTTATGTTAAAATTGTAATATTCGCAAGCAACGCCGTTTCTTAAATTATAATGGCGATTCAACGAGAAACATAGCGAAATGTTAACGATAGAGTCAAATTGGCAAATGCCTAGCTACTTTCATAGCTCGAGCTTTATTAGAGCTTTGTAAGACCCGCCGTGTAGGGGAACGATGCACGTTAATACTTTATCTAACCGCATTATGATTTACTGCTTTTTTTTCATACAATATTTTTTTTTTGATCACTACATTTAAAATTAAGGGATATACATAAACAAAATACTCCACTTTGGAAAATTTGATCCGTTAGAGAGCTAATAAATTAATTAATGATATTTCACTGTGAACTTAATTATACATACCGTTCACTTAAAATAAAAAGTCAAATCGTTTTCTAAGGTCTTCTCTAACATACAAAAACATAAGACACTTAAATTTTGACAAACTATTTTTTCCGCTAAAATACTCATCATGGAACACGTGCTGCCATATATCTTGGAAGAGTGGATTTCAAAGAATATTCCTGCTAAGTATGGGTAAAATATTCCTTCTAAGTTGGTGTGGTGTGGTAGTTAGGAGAAGAGGATGCCAGCTCAGGTGTCGTCCACGTCACTTGACCATGGTTCAAAATTACGTGATCCGTTGCCAAAAGCTCTCGTGTAGCTGAACAGTGCGACATTAATATTCACTCACTCTCACACTCCAAAAAGTACGGTACAGTAGTTATTGCGTTTTTAAGTATAAAAATAATTATATCTGCCTATTCAATTAAAATTATAGCGTCATAATTAACTACTAACCACAAACAAATTTTGAAAATTTGTCCAAATGAATCAGTGTGAAAGAGAAAGTTTATTTACTTTAAGAATCAGAACTGATAAAAGCATTTTTTCTTGACCCCTTTATCCGCTTACTGAAGAATTCAGTTTTTTTCTTCGATGCTCAAGCACTTACATTTTGACATTTTCGAGCAACAAGAAACGAAGTTACCTGTACGACTGATCAACACTACAAATGAACGGAGACTCTTTCAAGGACACGAGAGAACTCCACTGAGGGTTAAAGGGGATATTGAAGATGTTTCCAGTGAACTGGACAATGAGGGTCAAATGTTGCACTTTTCAGGTGAAACGCCCAGAATTCTATCGCTCTCAGCGAGTTAAGCACCTAATAAAACCAGTTTAAGATTTATGACCACCATAAAATGAGCTAAAAAAAGAGAATAACTTGAAATATCCAGAAATACTTTAAAAATAAGATGAAAAATAGAAAATGTACTTTGCTATAGGGAGGTTATTTTACGAAGAAAATCGCGAAATGTTCTTTGTCCCAGGAAAAAGTTCGCTATATACACTGATGTTTGTAAAAAATGCAACACCATGAAGGATTTTATCAGAATTAAATGAACTTTACAGGAAATATCAATTACAGGAAGTTACTTAAAATAGTAAAGTTTCAGAGCCACCGCGCATGCGTGGCGTGAGCAGCGCCTTCTGAACTGATACTTACAGCATATAATAGGGCTGTACCGGAAAGTTGAAAATAGCTAATGATTATTTATTAGTGACGAACGTTTAGTGAGACCTAAGTATGCCTCCATGACGAAATAAGGAGAAATTCCAACAACTTACGGAGTTTGATCGGGGGAGGATTATCGGCCTTCGTGAAGGAGAATTTTCCTATCGCGCAATAGGAGCTCGTGTGCAGTGGAACAGTTCCACAGTGATGCGAGTTTGGAAGCAGGGGACCGACGAGCACCGAACAACTCGAAAAACTGGCAGTGGACGGCTGAAGGTGACGTTAGCACGCGACGATCGACACCTGTTCCGCATGACGGTGAATGATGGTACATCTTCCTCCAGGAAGTTGGCAGCACGTTGGTCTACTGCTATAGGTGTACTAATGTCGGCTTCGTTAATTCGTTGACGTTTGCTGCACCGTGGGTTGCGTGCAAGGGTGCCTTTATACAGGATCCTCCTTGTGGCAAACCATCGGCGTCTGCGTCTTCAATGGACTCATGAGCACAGAGCCTGACAAGCTGATTGGCACCAAGTTGTCTTTTCAAATGAATCACGCTTCAATTTTTGGGAACATGATGGCCGCATTTGTGTTAGACGCCATGCCAGCAAACTCTGCCTTCCAGAGTGCGTAATTGAACGACATAGGGGCCTAACACCCAGAGTTATAGTTTGGGGTGCGATTTCGTATCATGGACGATCCAATTTGCTACGAATTGAGGGTAATCTCAATTGCAACAGGTACATCCGTGAAGTGCTACAGTCCGAAGTCGTTCCCTTCCTTTAAGGCATTCCTGGAGCTATCTTTCAGCAGGATAAAGCACGCCCACATTTTGCAAAGACTGTTCAAGATTTCTGTTCAGCCCAATACATGCAACTTCTTCCTTGGCCTACTTATCGCCGGATATGTCGCCTATTGAGCACATGTGAGATTTGGTTGGTCGGCGTCACGCTCGTGATCCGCGTCCTGCAGCTTCAAAAGACGAACTTTTGCTGCGTATACAAGCAATATGAAATTCTTTTCCACAAGAAGACATTCAAAATCTGTTTGACTCAATGCCATGTTGTATAGCAGCACTTATTGCAGCGCGTAGTGGCTACACCAAATACTGATTTCGGACACTTAATATTGTTTTTTTTTCTTTAAAAATTTCGTCATTTATTTGTATCGATACCAGTCGTCTGTGCATTAAATTTCATTTAGTTCTGATGATTCCTTCATGGTGTTGCATTTTTTACAAAGAGCAGTTTAGAAAAATTCACAATATGGAGGTTCGACTGTATATGCTGTATTTATGCTCTGTTCTCTCGCATTAGACAAAGCTTTAATGTTCTTATACATTGTGTAACACTGGTGTAGCTAGACTTGAATGAACGCTGTAGCAAAATTCCTTGGGGGCTCGTTTTTGCGGCACTTTAACTTTTTGCGATTTTTTGCTTACGCATTTTGGGGGCGGCTCCGTATCATTGATACGGCTGTAGTTACGCCCCTACTGTATTACAAATATGTGTATATGAGAGAAAGAAAGAGCGTGAGAGAGAAAAAGCACGAAAGAGAAAGAGTGAGTGAAAAAAAGACAGAAAGATAAAGAAACAGGAAGAGGAGAGAAAGAATAAAAGAGTGAAAAAGAGAGCACAGTAAGCATAGTTTTTAAGGTCCATGGGTTAACACTTTTTAAGAAAAAATTGGTGAAAGAAAATGAGCCCCCACACAAATTTCCTCCAGCACAACATAAATTTAAAAAAAACTTGCCAAGTAATTTCGGTTAAGACATAAAATGAAAATTTAATATTTGTACTCAAATACACAAGATAGAGTTTTTATGTTTTTGCGATGAGAAAAAAAATGGAATGGCCCAGACGCGAGGAATTTGATACTCTGAAGCTATTGGTGCAAATGATTCTCACCTCGAAGACATTTATTCAAAATTTAGATTTTTTAAAAAATACGATTTTGAAGTGATTTTCATAGTAGTTTTGTTAGCGCGATTTCATATGAAGTAAACAATAATGCAAACTGTAATGCAATATTTTTCTTTATGTTATATTTTATAGATTATTAAATATTTTCATTGTCATATTTAATTATCATTATAGTTTTTTCTTTATTTATTTTGAATGACATAATTACAATCGTTTTTCGAATAAATTCGAATTATTTTTTTAACTGCTGCATTTTAGTTTTGGTAACACGATTTGCTTTTGCTCTTTCGATGTGGCTCGATCGAAATTGGACCTATTTTCTCCCTTTCAGTAATCCTAAGTTAAATTTTAATTTGATTTATCTGTTTTAGATAGTATTGTTATTTCCTTTTCATTGTTGATGATCATTCGATCAAAGCTAAGCCTAGTTCTCTCTTGAAGATAATTTTTGGCTTAAGTCAATGTTAGTGCAATAATTTCTTTTCAAGTTGAAGATTGTTTCGAATAATTTGTTTTGGAGATAGTTTATTTTAACTTAATTTCTTTTCCAATTTAAGACTTTTTGATGTACATTATTTAGTATAATCAGGTCCCATTTTTGTCGACTGCGTTATTTGTTGTCAATTCGTTCAAATAGTGTCATCATATGGGATTGAAGTGCAATGCAGAAAAACGATCTTTAATAATGTTGATGGATTATTGGAGAACCTGCTTCCCGCAGGGAAGCTCAATCTTCTGTCTTTAGAGAACTGGGTGGTTACATGGGTTCAAATTTATCTGAGCCCTTTTCTGTATTTAAGATATGTAAAATTAAGTTAAGTATCCAAATTATAAGAGAAGACATTAAAGATTTAGAGATTTACTTTGCGCAATTTGGCAGTCATTTTTTACCCCTTAGTTGCTACGTTCCAGCTACGTTCGGAACCGGGATTTCAAAAAGCGTATAAATGGATGATTTTCATAATATTTAGTGTCACTTAGATTAGACTGCATGTATAAAATTGTTTTAAAGACATTTTGACAAAAAAAATTTATTTAAATACAATATTTTGGCAAAATATTGACTTAGAATAATCTTTTTCAAAATGTTCTCCTTTTGTGAAAAATGCTTCTATTGTAATAATATTTTGCCTGTATATAGCTCAGACCTCTGCACAGAAACTCAACAATGATTTTTGAAAAATTCACATTATTTTCAGAATTAGAACCAATTGAAATAAGTATCGGTGTTTTTTTTCTTAAAATTTCTCCCCTCTGTTGTCGTAAAACGTGGATAAACCCACTTCTAAGTTATATATTTCAAAAATTCCACTTGAGCCTCTGTAGAGAGGTCTAAGCTATATACAGGCAAAATATTGTTATAATAGAAGCATTTTTCACAAAAGGAGAACATTTTGAAAAAAATTATTCTAAGTTAATTTTTTGCCAAAATATTGTATTTAAATAATTTCTTTTGTCAAAATGTCCTTAAAACCATTGTATACATGTATTCTAATATAAGGGACACTAAATAGCATGAAAATTATCAATTTATGCAATTTTGCAAAATCACGGTTCCGAACGTAGTCGGATACCTTAAGTGTGGACAAAACAAGGATTTTATACGGAACTATTTATGATAGAGTTTTCCTCAATACAAGGTTCATTTTATCTTTAACCCGGAAGCAGGCGCAAGGAATGACTGAGTCCCCCCAATCATTTTTTTTAATAATTATTTTTATTGCACACGATAAAAATCGCAATTGCAGTGAATAGTTTAATTAAAGGAAAGTATATTTACCTACTTTTAAGGACTGTTCAATTTTTCCTTGATAGTTTGAGAAAAAATATCAATCAAATTTGAACCAAGAAGTTTCAGATGTGCATGGTTAAAAAAAAGAACACAAATCACTGACACTTTTCGCTAACATTACAGGAATGATGTTTGCAGGCAAAACTGTCCCATTTTGTCCAGGTTATTGTAGTTTTATTGCCTTTAGATGATCGACAAATAATGTTGAAATTTTTCTTGTGCTTGTGTCTATTTGAGAGGTCACAGTGTGTGTGTGTGTCCTGTGGTACACTTGTGACTTCATACCTTTTTTAATGGACTTTTTTAAGTAGCATTTCAAAATCTTCCTTAAGACTCAAATATTTCATGTTCATCGCTTTTCTCAAATTTACTTTCGCTATCATGATTATATAATCTCCATTATTTCATCTGGTTATCCCCTTGCTTCATCAAATTTTTTTTTCTGAAGTTTCAACTACATCTAATAGATATCGCAGATGCCCATTTCGTTTTTATATTCTGTTTATTTACATTTAAATACCATAATGAGTCGTACAACACAGCAATCAAACAAATGTCGTTTAGAGCGGGAAAATGTAGCATGTTCATGAAAAATATTTTGGAACAAAAGTGGTCGTGTTCAGTCAAAACAAGTACCTTAAGATTTAAAAAAAAACGTTTGCCACTCCCAAAAAAGAAGGAAATATGTGACAAATACATTTTAGTTCCCATGAAGACTGTCATACAGGATGATATTGTCAAGGTTATTGGTAAAAAAAGTACTGTTTTCGCAGAATTAACGATTTCGTGAGCATGGGATGACTCTGTTCCCCGTGCGCCCGCTCCCGGGTTAAATAGCTTTTTTTTTATTTAAGTTAATGCAGTAATTTCCTTTTCAGTTTAAGGTTGCTTCATTTTTATTAACCTAACTGTTATAAACTCAAACTCAATCTCAGTGGTGCAACAGCCCATGAGGGTCAAGGCCTACTGTGCCCATCTCAGTGTACTTGACCATTGGGCGCTGAGGTGCATGACCAGATGACCTGATCCAGGGACGTCTTAAGGCATGAGCCAACTTTGCCCGGGCCCAGGGCTTCACCCTCGGGGGGGAAGGCTCGTTTCGTTCTTGAATCTGAATTAATAAGATCATAATCCGGATAATTTTTATGACCAAATACTATTCCCGTACATATTCTCCAAAGAAACAGGGAATTTCAAACTGCATGTCAACCGGTAAAAGTGGTAAGACTGCATTATTATTTGATGACCGTTGTCCATGTCCAGGCCTAGGCCTTGTAACATAAAAAAAATTCATTTAGTTGAAATGAGTCCATCGGTCTAGCCGGTTTGTGCCTAGGTTTTTGAGATTGTGAATCGTGCACATTTATTTACTTCAAATAATCGTTTGAACGTGTATTTGACAATGTATTCTATATACTGTCTACTTTTAAGGACTTCAAGTAGGGACCTACTTTACATAGAGACCCAGGGCTTAAGATAAGATTCCTCTGAGCCCAGGGCTTCAAAGAGTCTTAAGACGTTTCTGACCCGATCAGGTGGTCACAGTCTGAGGCGAGACTCCCAGTGTGTAAGTCCCCAAGCAAGCTTTTTTTTGGTACTCATTTATCGACCCACTGCAGAAGGGATGAAAGGCTGAGTCGACCTTGCCCAGGCCGAGGATAGAACCTCGAACCAGTGCTGTAGAAGCACGATACTCTACCACTCGCGCGCGCGCGCGGCCATTGAGCCTTACCTAACTGTTACATATCACGGTAGTTTACAGTAGTGTACGCAGATTGCTTAGCTATCTAAGTGATTTGTTGAGTTTATTTATATCAGTAAAATGAGTTTTTTGTAGGCCGCGTAGCTTAAATATGGAATGACCCTGACGTATGAAAATTGATAAGCTGAAACTATGGGGGATAATGCATGCAAATCAAAACCAGTTTAGCTTTAGTTTTTTTTTAAATTTTGCAGTAGTTTTGGCATATATTTCTACCTAGCTATTAAACGAAACAATGTAGAATGAGGATTCTTACCCACCAATACAAATGAATCCTTTGAAAAAAGTATTATGTAAGATTTTTCCTTATGGGGTCACAGGGGTGTTAAATTTCTCTGGAGGTCTGAAAATATAAACAATTTTCAAACAGGTATAATTTCTTTAAATTTAAGTAAAATAATTCGAATCTTTTACACATTACTTTTAAAGGAATGGGGTTTCAGAAAAGTATAAAATGTTTAAAATATAATCATAATTTTAAAAATTATAAGCATATGAACATAAGAAACTTTTCTATAAGAAATTTTTATTAAGTTTTACGTCGCGCATGTTATTTTCTAAAAGAGTAGGTTTAATTACTAGCTTTAAGTTGATTTATAAAGACAAATGTATTCGTAATACTTTGTAGCTACTTTTATATAAATAGAATAATATCTTACATATTTTAATAAATAAAAAATATGCATTTTTAAAAAATATTTGAAAAATTGCAATATTTTACAAATATTTTGAAATACAAAAGATATATAATACTAAAATTAGGTAGGGTTTAAAGAGTATGATACATTGTATAATTCTATAAAGTTTTATACATCAGAGGCTAATATTTTAGAAAATAGTGTGTGCAAAGCAAAAAATACTTAATATTTATTATAGAATTTTCATATGCTTATGACTTTTAAAATTATTAGTATTTTTTAAACATTTTATACTTTTCTGAAGCCCCATTCTATTTTAAATAATACGTAAAAGATTCGAATAATTTAATTTAAATTTAAAAGAATTATACGCGTTTGAAAATCGTTTATATTTTCAGACCTCTAGAAAAATTTAACACTCCTGAGACTCCTTATGTCGTCGTACACACTCTCATTAAAAGTTCTAGTTGGAGAAATTGACGAGATTCATTGTAAAACTTCACCCGTACGGAGAACGGATATTCCCTCTACAGCATATCATAAAACAAACAATCAAATATCTCTCTAATTCCTTTCAATTTCAGTGTATGAACTGTCAGGTCACAAGTTTGTTACAAGAGTGTTCATAAGCATGTCTCTGTTCAGTCAAGAGATTATGATAACGATGTTAACGGATTTGCTAACGACTAGAGTATGCAATCAAGAATTATGTTCCCCTGGAAACATCAAAGTGGTGAAATGTCAGTTATCAGAGACGGTAAGGTATTTTTTTCAGCTAAAAGAGGGTATTTACGTATTACACCGTCGACCAATGCTGCCAAATCAAAAGTCATCGCCAAATGCTGCCATTTTACCTGCAAACAAGATTGTAAACAGTTTTGCACTTGTAGCGGATATCTATATAAGCCAGTAAAAGCCTCTGGACAGAAGGGATCACTATTGTCTAGTGGGTATGTTACTCGGCTTCGGATCTATAGGTCGCAAGCTCTATCCTCTAGATATGCACCTCCTCTTCGGCGATCTTGACACTGAACTAAGAAAACGCAACCTTCGCGCAGCTGTTATGGCGCTATCTACTCGCAAGAAGGACAACCAAAAGTCGTCAGATTCACTTGACGCAGCAAACAAAGTCGAGAGACTCATTTGACGCAACACCTTCAATTAACGGAAACATTCACACGCTACACTCTCGCCATATAACAAATATCTCGTTCATTCGCCTATCCACTGACTCACTGGTGGGGGAGTAGTGTTGAGGTTATCTACATAAGCCAGTAACAGCCTCCGGACAGTGGTGATCACTTTTGTCTAGAAGTATCAGAAGGTACCGAGGTACTATCCTTTTCACGCTATTGGCTGCATATCGTTGCATTTGACAACGTCTTTTCAATTGACGAATTGGTCGACATTATAATCTGAAAGTACCCAAAAAAATCAAGTTATTTTTATAAATAATTTTACATTTTAAGATACTGTAACATTTTATAAAGAAATTCCAATAATTCAAAATTATCAGCAAATGGAAAATAATGTCATTTAATTTGACTATATCTACTTTAAATTACATACTTCGCGCACAAGCTCTTAATTCATTTTTTTAGTATTTTTGTTTTCATATTTTGATTTAATTAAAATTTTTACATACATTTCCCCTTTCATTACTCTTACCTGTTTCTTTTCTCTTATCTTTCGCAGTTTAACTATATTTCTAACATCCTTTTATAAGCTTCACTTGTAGGTAATGAAATCTTTGAACTCATTTTACCCACTTTAAAAGGTCAGATTAATTCGAAATTTTGCTCACTTGCCTGGGATCGATAACAATACAATAATTTAATATTTTTGTTCCATTGTCTAGGATCATCAGGATAAACGATTTTCCATTTTCAGATCCCATCCCGCATCTGGCGACTAATTTCAGATCACATCTCCAGATTTGGCGATTAAAATATTAAGTTTCAACTTTGTTCGATTAACTATAAAAAGGCGTTTTTTTAGTTTTTTTTAAACTATAATTTATTACTGTTGCATCATTACTCCTCCTAATACAGTACAGTATATATTTTTTAAAAAAATCGTGTTTTTTAAAGCTTAACCTTTCTTTGCTTAGTTATCATTTTAATTGCTTAACTTTAAATTGTTTATTTTTCTACAATATGCTTCTTTCTGTATGTATGTGTGCCTTTTTATTTTTAAAAAATTGAGATAATGCTTGACTTATTGTAAACCTAGTACTATACCCCGAAAAAAATAGGGTTTCAAAACAATTTTTGAATTTAAAAACATTGATAAATAAATATAAAATTTTAGATCCCTTTTCTACATTTTCAGCTGTTTAGAAGTTTTAAACAATTATACAAGATATACTAATAGCTTACATTTATTTAATGATCTACTCGTTTAATGGGGAAAAAAATCAGGAAGAGTTTAAAAATAATGTGCCTTCACAGTTTGATATGATTTCGAAATTTTATGTATCTCGAGAAAGAAAATCGCTGTATTGTTCCTATACATATAAATTTCATTTCAAACTCTATTATAAAAAGATCATTTAATGTTCGATTCTTATATGTCATCTTAAAACCACAATCGACAGTTATTTTTATAAGAGAAAAAAAAACTCGGTTAGTATTACAAAGTCTTTTTAACGACACAAAATTTCCAAACAATAATAAATTCACATCACTAAATGAAATTCTGCTGCTTATTTAAGAGTTTTATTTATTATTTTATATATTTTATAGATCGTAGTTGAGAATAAAACACTAAATTTGAGTTTATTATATACTGCATTACTTAATAAGAGCATTTTAATAGTTTGTTTAGCTAACTTTTCTTAGAAAATTTGATGTAAATGGATAATATATTTTAAGATCCTTTTGAAATTGTCAAATCCCTAAATATATAACAATATTTGAATATTTTAGTCTTTTCTCTCTCATTCCTTCTTTAAAAACCAATAAAGCAAATATTAGTTGATTACCAATGCTAGTTCATATAGATGTAATATTTATCTATTTTTAGAAGGGAAGGACAAAAAAACTAATTAACCGTAAGCAACTTTGACTATATAAAATTTGCGATAGTTGAAAAACGTTTATTGTTTCTTGTGCAATCAATGTATAAAATTCAATTAGGAACAGGCTAAACAAGAATGACCATGTTTAAAATTTTCAGTATTGCTAGTTTTTTTAAAAGTATTACTGTTTATGCTTCTAATTAAAGTTGCAATGAATAAAGATACTTGGATTCTGTGACATAATATAATGCAAAAAGGTGCAATACATACAAACATCTTGTTCGAATTAATCATATAGTGTTTCCTTCAAATCAGACCATATTTCTCTGTTGATCTAATTTATACATAATTCACCGCAAACGTGTTGTTAGGACAATAGTAGTCATAAAGAAATTTGTGAGTACAATCCTATCGCAGCCAATCAGCAAATAATTAAGGCAGTAGATATGAGAGATCCAGAGAGCCCTGCACATGCAACAACAGTTGGATAGAAGAAAACTGCAGAGCCTGCAATGCTTGCCGGCGGATGTATCGGATCACGTAAGCTCATGTCCTTTTGGTCACACATCCCTTGAACAGGGTGCACTTTCTTCTTACCATCTTCGCCACGTTGCCCAATCGATAGCGCTTTGGACTTCTAATCCAAAGAGGTGGGTTCGAAACCCACCTGGGATGGCCTAATTTCTGAGAATGTGATTTCTTTATAAAATGTTAAAGCACCTCCCTTTGATTCCTATCTTTGAATTAACTAACATTATTAAAAAAATATCTTAAATCTCGGTTATTTTCCCCAGCAGTGGAAAACCGCCGCGGTAATCTCCATCCTAAATCCGGGGAAAACTCGACCTGTGCGGACAGCTACCGACCAATCTTACTCCTCTCCATTCTCAGCAAAGTAGCTGAGAAAATTATACTTAAAACGTATGCCCACATCAACGCGAATAACCTGCTCATACTAGAGCAACACGGTTTTCGACGCTGTTTATCGACCTCCCATCAACTCTTACGAGGGGTGAAAACGAAGTCCATCTTCGAAATTAAAAAATCAACCGGAGCGGTTTTACTAGACATACAAAAAGCCTTCGACCGAGTTTGGTACGGCCCTTTATTTAAACTAATCAAATATAACTTCCCATCTGATAACACTAATTTTCTCTTACCTAACTGGTAGAAATTTATCTGTCAAAATTAATAACACTTACTCAAACCCCAGACCCATTGAGGCTGGAGTGCCGCACAGGGGACTTTAATTTTCCCTTCCTTTTTAATATATATGTGAATGAAATCCCGATGCACGACAACACAATCCTATGTGTATACGTAGATGACACTGCATATTGGCAACTCACTCAGATCCTAGACTCATAGCCAGAGCACTTAACAGACACCTCTTACAGTTAGAGGTCTGATTCTCCCACTGGAAAATTGCACTTAATGTTGCAAAAACGGAGGCAGTCCTCTTCACTAAGAGAGCTCACATCACTTACCCAAAACTCTTCCTACAAAGCGAACACATTCCCTGGTCTCATCACACCAAATATCTCGGTGTCATTTTGGATAACAAAACTTACTTTTAGACAACATATAACACGCATACGTGAGAACTTTATCGAAAAAGTTCACTCGTTGACCCCATTAATTCATAGTTCTAAATTAAGTAGATCAAATAAATTGTTTATTTACGCTCTACTTCTAAGACTCATTATCCCATATGCCTGTCCAATTTGGGATTTCGCAGCAAAAACACGCACCGACGCATTAGAATGCCTTCAGAACAACACTGAGTCAGATTCTATTTGCCAAATGGTGTATGATAAACTCTTACTTGAGACACGCAATTAGATTCAAAACCACTCGACAGTTCATCCAAAAAGTGTCGATAAAATTCTTTAAAAACATCGACAATTCCGTTAACTCCTTGATCCAAAAAATTGAAAAGTATACACCAACAGCACACACACATACCCACACACCACACACCACACACACACACACACACACACACACACACCACACACACACTATTAAATTAAATTTGTCATTTCTCCATCAAAATTTTTCATCCAATAATTTATTTAACTCACACCACTATTCAAAATTACCAATTTATTCTTAAAAAATTTTTCTTCTTGCATTTAGATAGCCACTACCAATCAAAAAGCTCCATTGACTGTACGGTCTTTCGTGTCTCCCTCACGCCGACAAGGCTACGGCACCCCTTCCGGGACCGAAGTCCCTCATTTAACACAACAACCAATCGCAACACTCCTCACCACGCGAGAAGGTAGCAAGTTATCACACGTTATCCCTTTCCTCACCATCACTGCCACGAATAGCTGCTACCCCATTGGTAAGGCAGATTAACCTGCACCGGCTCCCATTGGCCGAGGAAATCTCTTGTAAAAGTAAACGTTCAGATGATTATTTTAATCTTTTCTTAGCTTTGGAAAAAGCTATCCTTTATTAAAATTTCTCAACTTTTTCAGACATTTAATTTTAATAAGAACGATTTCTTTTTTAAGTTTCTTTTAAATGTTAAACCCAAATTAAATATGGGCAAGTAAATCTCCTTTCATCAAGCTATCATTAATCACCTCAGCCAGGAAATTAAAGTCCTGCCGGGCTATGTGCTCTACAAAATAAACCCAGCTGCAATTGGTGCGTAATGGATACGAGTAGGTGGTTGCCCCTTGCAATATTATTGTAAGGGGCGACACTCTGCATACTCGGACATATCAACCTGTTCTTTGGATTTCGAAAGCTTAGCTCTCGGTGAACTTGTCTTCCTGCTGGAACTACCTACAGCGATGGTGACCTGGTATTTCTGCTACAACAGCGTTTCTCAAACTATGTGAGACGCGCCCTCTTTGAGGGGTGTGACAACTCTACAAGGAGAGCGCGAGCAGATTGAAAAGTCGAAAACAAAAGATTTCTCAAAAAAATTATTAATTTACTGAAAATAAACAAACAAAATACATTCCAACAAAATAAAAAATAAAATAGACATTTACACTGATATATTACACTTATAAATGTATCAGTGCTATACAATGTATTTTTTTATAATTAATTTAACAATACTAAGTTAAGAACAAGTTTGATAACTACCGGGGATCCCATGGGCTTGTCATATATAAAATTACATACAAAAATTAACATTTATCTTGATATTTTTTTACGGTTAATAATAAATCCCTTAACTGCCGATTAAAAGTTGCGTGATTTGTTTCCCAATGGCAACCGTGTTCCTCATAGACACGCGTATGTGATGTATTGGGGGGAGGAATAAAGAAGCAAATATATAATCTGAAATAAGTAAATCCATAGCAAACATTGTCAAGGGTCTTTTATTGTAATCCATAGTCATCGAAATATTTTATGGATAGCAGTGCACGGAAAAGATCCTATTACGAAAAGACATATATATACGTCAGGGGAAATTAACGCTTTGGCTGAGAAAGACGTTTATATACGCTGGTGTCACTTAAGGGCCTTAAGTCGTATCTTAGTTTTAGCATCAAAATATTGTGTTATTGAATCCAATACATTGCTATTGCATGAGGGGGGTGCGATGAAAATTGTGATTAAATATTGGGCCGCGAATATTGAAACTTTGAGAAGCACTATGCTGCAACAAACAGTTCAAATTAACTTGCTTTCCTGGCCAACAGACAGATGCTATTTTTATGGAATCGATCTTTCTCGCGCTTGGTTTTGCCCATTATATCATACTCACCTAGTGCGAAACAGCTGAACACTCAATGGCGTAACGTACACTTCCGCAACCCTCGCATCGTGAAGAGGAGCCAGGATTCTAGAGAGTCCAAAGCCTGACTGACGCCAAGTACATATTTAGTCAATTTATAAAATATTAAAGGCAAAACTTGAATTGAAGGGGTTCCCTAATAATCTCCGCTACTTCACTGTAGCACTCCAGATCATTTCAATGATTTGGTGAGCTTTGTCTATCCTGTGTCTTTGTGAGAACCCCCCTGGGTTCCACCCTAGACACCAAGATTGAATTGAGGCAAAGAATTACCAGACGACATTTTTACAATAACAAATTATATTCATTCACTTGAATCAATTATCAACCTTCTAAATACAAAGATGAACCAATATGTCTACGTCAATGGGATTGAACTTTACTATTAAATTAAATCACGAAATATGATACTAATCAACTATTAAACTCAATATCGAACGGGTTTACCGGAATAAGAGGATCGAGAGATATACGCAATTT
Organism: Trichonephila clavipes; assembly: GCA_019973935.1. Classification (NCBI taxonomy): domain Eukaryota; kingdom Metazoa; phylum Arthropoda; class Arachnida; order Araneae; family Nephilidae; genus Trichonephila; species Trichonephila clavipes. Next base: position 346,173 of record BMAU01012458.1, read on the forward strand.
GAATTACTAGCTATCATTAACTTTCCATTAACTCTATTATACATTTACTCTTATGATTCGATTATCGAAATTTAAATATCACCTGACTTTTACTACTTCACTCCTTTCCAGTCGGCTCAAACTTTCCAAATGTAGATCGCTGCCTGATAATCAGCCAGAAGATAATCACACACTCAACTTGAATCTTCTTAGAACTCCGTCAATGTAACTCTTGGCTCAATAGCCTTCTCCCTGCTAACTTACAACACTCTCCTTAAATACTTTGATTTATTTGCATATCCCGGTTTCTCCTTTTAGAGTTGTTTGGAAATATACGCGAATTTACAATCCCAAGAGACGCCCAAGAGTGTTAGTGATAAAGTGCCGTACAGATTCACACACACATCACATCTCTTGCATCTTTTCATGTCATTCCTTTTTAGTGTCACATTTCATTATCTGCCACACATACAGTGGATTTATAATTTAAATAAAAATAAAGCTATATATATATATATATATATATATATATATATATATATATATATATATATATATATATATATATATATATATATATATATATATAAACTTCGCATAGATTTAGAGAGCACAATATTATTCATATAAGGTACATAAGTTTAGTCTTCTTTCATCGCATTCTTCTTTCATCTCGGCTCCAAAAAACTTCAGATAATAATAATAATAATAATAATAAAATGCTGATAAACTTCGATGTGATCAACATAATTTTAAAACCAGATTATATTTTTTCCTTCAATTGGACTCAAAATTTTGTAAATATAGAAATTATTATAGACATTCAGGCAAATTCTCTGAGTAATTAAATTGAAACGCTAATGGTTCTGGTTATAAGAAATTAACATTGAACAACTTATTTTTTCCGTCTACAGAAACAAGAGGTATGCGAATTTTCAATTGTTTATGAAGCCTTTGGTCAAATGGCCGAGGAGCAGTGTAGTGAAGCATGCATACGAGCTAGAATGTACGATGAACTCAAAAAGGTAAAAGGAAAAATTTATTTAAATATTTTGAACTATGCATTAAATAAATATATTTTAATTAAGAAAGAAAAATTTCATCGCTGGAATTCATTTTTTAGCTGGGTTGTTTATCAGAACACTCATTAAAAAGATGAAATAGAATTGAGCGTTAAAAAATTTTTAAGTTAATTATTCCAAACACATATCAAATAATAGTTGCTTTTCGGTGAAGAATCATTGGGATTTGTCACTAGTGTGAGAAAACGTTGATCTATGTTCCATCAGAGTAGTTAATTTTATTAACATTTATATTTTTCATTAAACTAAATTTTTTAATTTTTTGATTATTATATTTTGCTATTAGATTATTTGACTGGGCAAATGTTTTTTAACACAAAGTAAAGCAGAAAAATAAATCAATTATTTTCAAATTGTTCCATTAATTACTTGAGAATATATTATTTCTTACGAACTACATACTGTGACGTTTGAAGTAAATGAAGGTAGTGGGATGTTTATTAATATAAATATTTTTTAGGTTCTCAGAGTTAAAATTCGGTTGTTTTTGAGGGTGGAGGTGTGTGTGTGTTGTGTCACGTCTAGTCTCCGCGAAAGTTTTCAGCCGTCTTTTTTTCTCTACTCTTTCTAGGCTTCGGGATCATAGCGGTCGACCCCTTTATCCTCGAGTTGTATCCGGTTCATGGGCGGAGTAGGGGGTTCCTCGTTGTGTCAAAGTTCGCCCGGGCGATGTCCAAGACAAGACCACGTAATATTTTAAGGGTGCAGGTGTTCATATCTACAAAAAGAAGCAGATACAACTGTTTGGCGGCAAACGTTACAATATATTTCAGCTTCAAAAAATTATTTCTTAGTATAAAAATAGCTACTCACAGAATATAAATATACTCAATTCTGTTTTAACTCGAATTTCTTTTACGCATTTTCGATTCCCACGACTTTGTTTGATTTAACACGAACGACGTAAGTTCTAAGAAGAAAACTTTCCTTTACTATTATTTCTATAACTGTGACAATGGAGACGAAGAATGTAATGAGATTTCCCTTTGTGAGAATTCCTCGAATTTTATAATCTCATGACTGTAACCTCTCTTGCCATAATAACTATAACTGACTGTTCCAAGCAACAGAAGCTCCCTCTAGCAACCACATATCTTCAGTAAAGGCCAGGTGAGGGAAAAGAATGTGGTCGCTATGAAAAACCGTCTATGTTCTTTGCCCATTATTGTACTAATTATATATGTTTTCTTTGAGTAACCTAACCTAAATTAATAAATAACTGTTAAATTAAAGTTATTCATTGAACCCAACTCCGAATTTACCACATTAGTTTAATCTTTAACATCCAATACTCTTCACAACTTATTTTGTCTGTTTTGAGAATATTAAGATATCAAGCTCACGATACGAAACATGAAAAGGCTAGTTAAAAACACAAACACAACAATTATGGATTTCCTTGTTAAATCCATTGAAACATAGGTAACTTAGGAGACTGGTCCTAATTATGTTCAAGGTACAGTAAGACCCCGCTTAACGCGGGGTGTACGTTCCATCAAAGTAGAGCGTAATATGAAACAGCGTTAAACGAGGTTATCTCATCAGGTAAATTCTGGAGTTAGGAGAAGATGGGTAGAAAATTGGTCTGGTATTATACCATTAAATTTATTAAATATGTTTTTTATAACAATAGAGCAAAATTTATTTCTTACAAATATAGAAACATAATAAATGAATATACATATAAAAATAAATAAAATTCTAAATTGGTATGTTTACATTTTCAATTAAAAATTCTTCTTGCTTTTTCCATTATTACATATTAACTTAGAGGTATATTGCGTTAAATTTCGTCGTCAATCCATATAGAAAGTCGTTTTTTCATTTCCTCTATTGTATTATTTTTAGAACGGGTAATTCCAGTTGCAGAGCTTGTCGTAGTTGCAGTTGCCGATGAAGTATTTTCCCTTCATTCTTAAGGTATCCGACTACTTGCGACAACTTTTTTTTGAAAAAATGGAAATATGGGGATTTTTTTTGTGAATTTTAGATTTATTTGGTATATTTTAAGAAAAAAATCCTAAAATTAAAAAAAGAAAATTTTTTTATTATTATGAAAACTGGGAAAATCTGGTGAAAATTTACAAAAAATTACATAAACGGGGCCCGCTCTGTAAAAAAATTTTATGAACAAATCCTCAATTTTTCAATTTTGATATGTTGCTTTGTTATTCATGTTTGAAATGATCTTCAGGATAAGATATATTTTAATTTTTACAAAAAATAGAGCACTTTATCTTAGTTATTATACGAAATTGCTTAAAAAACAGTGGCTATATTCACATAAGGGACTGTAAATTTTGTAATAATGCAGTTTTTTAAAAATCTGAAGATCAAAACAATTCTACTATTATACAGAACATACACAAGAAATTTCAGTAAATTATTTTCAAAACTTTTTCAGCAATCTTTGTGCCCGTTTGAACATTTTCTGAAAAAACACATTTTGAGTAAAACACATTTTAAAAAGTTTGAAATACTTTTTTCTAAATATTAATACTCACATACAGGTTTAAAATTCTCCAGATTTATACGTCACACCTTCCTTTTTCTCAGATAATGCACAGTTCCTTTTTTAAGTCCTCTGAGTTTTTTCTCTTGTTTTTTGTAGTTGGCAATGAATGTCTCTCCGAGTCGACAATTCTTTCGTCATCAACCTTTGAAAATCCCTTCAGAATGAAATAATCCATTGGGATGTGTAAATATTCCAACACGGAAAGAATCCCTTTAGATCCCTCATTGAACTGTAATACAGCCAAGAATGCACCAAATTGTAATGTCAGAAGTTCAACAAAAGTTTCTTTTGGGATTATGCTCCACAAAACACCATTAAAACTTTCATTGGCATTTTGGGTCTTTCCGTGTAAACATTTTTCAAGAAGCGATTGGTCACATAAATCCATATAGGTGGTTTTCACTGTGTTCAATACAGCATTTGGTAAGCCAGCTGTTCTATGTTTATACAGTTTTCCTTCTTGCTTGGCCTTTTGGTATTTACACCATGTATCGGATCCAGAAGGGCATTGTCCATGCATGGGTTTTTTGTCGGTGGAGCAACAATGAAAAAATGCAGCAATGACTGCAGTCTGCATGTTAGACAAATTGCCGACATTACTCCGAATTGCAATTCCAAAATAATTTTGAAGTGTGTCGATGAATTTGTCGGTCAATATACCTTTTCCACCTAAGCCTTTTGTAGATTTTTTCAGCTTTCGTAAACGAAAGCCAACTCTCTTCTGTACATGTCCTATGCACTCATATTTAACTACGCTATCATAATCATAAATGTCTTTCACATTATTGAAGGCCTTTGAATCCCCATCCCCGTAGTAAGACGTATATCGAAGACTGCAGTTTGCTTCAAACTTTTCAAAAATCCTATAAGCACCGACAGTTTCCATATTAGACGCTGATCCTTTGTGATTTTTACAAAAATGTGACACTACGCATTTTTAAGAAAATCCCGATGTTTTTTCGGTTTTCGTACACACTCGGCATTATTGACTGAGCACTTCAATGTCTAATATTTTTCCAGAGTCCACAGAAATTGTCGAAACACACCCATTCAATGAAAAGTAGCCACGTTTTTGCCATGTACCATCTACACTAACGCCACACTCATTTGAACATTCCGCAATGGATTTTGCTGACTCCAACATAGAATTGTTTGCAGCTTGTGACGCAGAATGCAGCAACTTAATTTCATGTTGTCTGTATGTACATTTTGACGGATAAGGAATATTCAGCATACTGAACAGTTTCTTTCCAGCTGAAAATCCTTTGTCAATAATTCTCATTCCAAAGACAAAAAGAAGGTTTATAATATTTAAATTATTCACACACACACACACCTTTGATGTGGAAGTGAATCCTTTTGTGAATGAACAGTTCTTACACTTGAGACATAAATTTGACTGCAAACCAAGTCTTGAGTCTTCAATCAAGTACTGTTCTTGATTATAACAAACAGGACAAGAAAGAATAGAGAATATTGACATCAGTATTTCGATGTCGAAAATCCTATTACCAGAAAGAGTTTCGGAATCAACATTAAATAAAGTGTCACTTAATCCTCTTCTCAATTTTTCAGAACTAATACTTCCTTCACTAACTTTTTTTTGAGCAGTGAGGAAATTCCCATGAAACTTTCGCTTCTTCTGACGCCTTTTTCGTTCATGTCCCATGGCAGAAACTTAATGAATACTTAATATAAGTAATTTTATAAATTATGAAAATCAAAATGAACTTATTTCAGTAAAAACTAGAATGAAAAAAAGTTAGCAGTAATATCGAACATTAAGAAGTAAATAAACACATATCCTGAAATTGCCAGATGTGAAAACTTTTTTTATAAGAAAATAAGTGAGGCTTTTTAATAGCGTTTAAACAAAATATTAAAATATACTTTAGTTCAAAATATATTTTTCAAAAAGTGGAAAGAAACCGAAAAAAACTTTCAGTTTTGGTTTCAGAATGCCGCTTCCGGTCGGCAGTTACCAACCAGAAGTGTCATCTGCTTTTACTAAAACAGTTGTAACTTTTGTTCTAGTGAACGAAAAATAAAAAACTTGGTAATTTTATAAAGCTAATAAGTTGGTCTACAAAAGAGAATCATAAATTTTTTTTGTCAATTCTTGACCAAATCCCCGATTTTAGGGTAGTCGGATACCTTAAGAATGGTCCTTATTGTTGAAGCTGCCAAATTTAATGCAGCACCAAATTTGAGATTGACGTTCACCAGTATCTTATCTTCTAATCACTTGCATTTTAGTTTCTAGTGAATTAATTTTTCTTGTTGCTTTATTTTCGTGTTTTTTATCACCCATGATTAAAAACTAAAAATCATAATATTTGTCACTATGGCAATCGTTATATTATGTAAACTTATACTAACAACAACGTCAACAAATATTTGAAATGATCAAAATATCTTTGCATAACACCACAGGAAAGAAGAAACACACATGAACTGCTTCGGATATCGGGAAGCCGTGCGATATTTGGGCTCCTCACAATTCAAATAAAAGAGCGTTAAACCGAAACAGCGCTAAACGAAACAGCGTTAAGCGGGGTCTTACTGTATTACAAAAATAATTTAAGCAATGGATCACGAAATCCCACAATAATCAAGGCATTTCTAGAGGCAGCAGTAATACTGGTGTCTTGCCCAAAAGTATACATTTATTACCAGAAAGTGACAATGATTTTATGTGTAGTTTACTCATATTATTTTGCCTAACTTTTGAATTCATGGACTAGCAATATGCTTTTCATTTCATTTTCAAATAAAAATTTATCTTGTATCATACACGTGTAATTTATCTGAAAAATGTGTTTGAGATATTAACGTGAAAGCTCATAGTTTAATGGATTATTTCTACCGATTTTTTGGGGTTGGAATCACTCTTCTACTTTTACCCAAATGCAATGTATTTTGTTAATACGAATTCTTCGATAATGTATCTATCGTGTATAATACACTCATTGCTATAAGAATTTGCACACCAAGAAAAAGTCGTCAAAATGAAACGAACATATGTAAGCACTACTTTGATATATGTAAGTGATTAGAAAATCAAAGAAACAGGATCATTTATTGCAGAAAATAATACAAATGAACGGAAGTTTTAGTACTCTGTTGGACCGACCCCCTCTTGCACGAATACACGATGCGATACGAGCGGGCATTGGGGCATACATATTCCGTATGATGTTCTGAGACATCTCGTTCCACAGTTGCTGTAAACGCGTCTCTAGTTTGTTAAATCTCGTAGGCTGTCCAATATGCCGTCTCAAATGATCCTAGATATGCTCGATTGGTGACAAATCTGGGGATAGAGTAGGTCAGGGAAGAGTGGTAATGTGGTAGAGGCAGTCTTGTGACATCCTTGCTGTGTGTGGTCGAGCATTGTCTTGTTGGAAAATGTCTCCTGAGAGTTCTACCATGAGTGGCAACACATGTGGTTGAAGAATCTCATGGACGTACCACTGGGATGTTATTTGGCCATGGATCAATATTAGGGGTGACAGTGTATTGTAAGAAATGGCACTCCATACCATCACATCAGATGTGGGAATGGTGTGTCGCTGTAAAGCGAAGACAAGATTGAGACGTTCCCGACGAGGCCTCCACACACGAACACATTTGTCATAACTGCTCAAATTGAATCTAGATTCGTCGCTTAAAATGACCTGGTTCCATTCCGTTTCAATCCAATCCCGTAGTGCGTGACATCAGTCTAAACGAAGGCGTCGGTGGGTTGCTGCATTGGCAGTACACATAAAGGACGCCGCGACACCAGATATCCTACGGAAAGGCACCTTGCGATGGTTCGGGAAGACACAGGGGTCCGTAGGGAATGTGCTACCTGTGTCTTGACAGCGGCCAATGTGGCAGTTGGCTCTACGGGTGCGGGTCGTAGGATGTGACGGTCTTCTCGACGACTCGTCTGTCGAAGTTGTCCTGAGCCAGGTCACCCTGTAAATGACGTCTTTTCTGTCCATTGATCCTAACAGCTCCTCACAGTCAAATCAGAGCGGCCTACTTGATGAGCTACTCGCCGAGCTGACCACACAGCTATCATCATTCCTATGATTCTTTCTTTCTCGAACTCTGACAGCTGCTCGCATTGTTCTTGGATGGCAGAATAACTGTATGTCTAACTCGGCGTTTTCTTTGCAAAAGATTAAGTACCCTAAAACAAGCTCTGCTTACCTGTTTTATACTCCAAGGAGAACGAAGTTCAATGCCCTCTATAGGTATCATGCAATGCGCAATCACGCTGCATTTCTAATCATTTGCATTTCTGCCCGACATGTACCTTAATGCCAAGTTTCGTAATGATTCCACAATTATTTCTTCGTGCGCAAATTTTTATGGCAATGAGTGTATAGTTGATGTGTTCTTTTATACAATTATGAATAAATATCTTAAATTTGGAGGGACACTGTTCGATTTATTGAACTATTTTCGCAGCGTATCGTTCCGTTCTTGTACTGGGAAAGAACGGGAAGCATGCCTGCACTGCAAGATCAAGGCTGATCGAAAAGAAAGGTGTTAGACTACTTTTTGTCCTCGACATCATTAATGATGTAGTTTCATTGAGTGCACCATATGGTGAGAAGCGGAAAACTATTACCGGAGTTTACTAAGCGTGTAAAAACAGAATTTGGTGTATTAAAGTGATTAATTATGTGAACAAGAATTCCTATCTTTGCTTACATGGTAATTTCTTCAGCATACAGCTGATAAGTATCATAACCTGAATTATAGTAATGTGCTCATCCAATTCATTTTCAAAAAAGCAAAATATATTAATTGTAAGTAAATCAAATAATTTCGAGAAAGTTGATTCCTTAAAATGTCCCTCTTGTTCGTGTTTCAGGCTGAAAAAATACTTCAGAAGGAATTTTTAAGACTTACAGAAAGTCCAAGAGGACGCATTAAAGCTGATCTGAAAACCTTCGACACTCACCATTTGATTACATGTCGAGCCGGTTTCCATTTAGTCAAGTCTCACTACAAACGATGCTGTAAGTAAATCTTATATTTTTGTTTATTATGGTCTTAGCACAGTAATTGTGGCTAGGGTTCATGTCAACTAGATCTTATCATCTTAATGAAAAGCTACTTTATTCAAATTGCTTTCGATATGCTCTTTTGGACAGTGCTTCTCAAAGTTTCAATATTCGCGATCCAATATTTAATCACAATTTTCATCCTGCCTCCTTCATACAACAATAATGCATTGAATTCAATAATGTTATCTTAGACGCTAAAACTACGATACGACCTTAACCTCTTAAGTGCCACCGGCGTATGTAATCGTCTCGCTCAGCCAAAGCATTAATTTCCCCGGACGTATATATACGACTTTCCGAAGTACAATCTTTTCTGTGCACTGCTATCCCTAAAATTATTCCGACGGCTTTGAAATGCAATAAAAGACCATGACAATGTTTGCGAAGGATTTACTTATTTCTGATTATTTGCTTCTTTATTCCTTACCCTCTCCCCCCAAATACATCACATAACCGTGCCTACGCCGCGGAAAACGTTTGGCATTGGGGAGCGAATCACGTGACTTTTAATCGGCAGTTAAGGGATTAATTATAAACCGTACAAATTATCTAGGTAAGTATTTATTTTTGTATATAATTTTATATAGGACTATCCAATGGTGGTCACAGGTAATGATTAAACTTATTCTTAATTTAGTATAGTTAAATTAAGTATGAAATACATTGTGTAGCACTGATTTAATAAGTGTAATATATCAGTGTAAATGTGTATTTTATTTTTTATGTCAGAATGTATTTTGTTTGTTTATTTTCAGTAAATTAATAACTTTTTCAAATAATCTTTTGTTTTCGACTTTTTAATATGCTTGCGCCCTCCTCGTAGAGTTATTACTCCCCCCCCAAGGGGTGCGTGCACCACAGTTTGAAAAGCAGTGCTTTATGATTATCAAATTCAATATAATTTATACTGGCTCTCACTCCTCTTAGGTTTTGAAGTTTCAAGCAATTAAATGCAATAGACACCATCCCAACAAAAAAATGAGGGGCAAACCATTCCCCTCCCTACATTCAACAATCAATAATTTGAAGTTTTGGGAAAGTAGCAACTATGTTTTAACCATTATATAGTCTGTTGATAATTATATGAAACTCGACTCAGTTGCTTAGAGGTAGCCAGTCGGCGCCTTGTAAGCCCTAGGCTGAGGGTTCGATCCTGGCTGAGTCGATAGATTTTCTGGATGCACAAATCGTAGACACACATGTCATATGATTATGTGACATGTAAAAGATCCATTGAGTTTCAGTTTGGCTACGATACTCTCGGCAAAATTAAATCAAGACAGTATTTAGCATCCGACGAGAGCTTAAATTAAAATTAATTCAAGCTTCGAAATTTGGTAGCGAGAGCCGTTACTAGATGGTGCCACCATGAAATGGCTTTCTCATTTGGGTCTTGCCATCTTTTCAAAGGTTTAGTTCTTAATATACAGCTTACTAGAAATATATATATGTGATGAATCCCCAGCCCTTCAAGTGTTAGTTGGGGTAAACTTCCTACTAGGACAGCTCATAAGAACTTTGAAGAATAAGAAGAACTTTGCATAAGAACCGCATAAGAACTTTGACTTCTACTTTCGCAGAACTTAAAAAAGACACGTGTGCTAACGACTCACTCGCTGCGTTTCTCCTGTCAATCTTTAAGAATTACTCCAATACATAATATATATATATATATATAAATAAATAAATAAATATATATATATGTATATATATATATAAATAAATAAATATATATATATATATATATATATATAAATAAATAAATATAAATAAATAAATGTATATATATATATATATATATATATATATATGTGTTATACTGATATTTGGAATTGCTTATAATGTTATGGAATAAAAGTATAAATTGTATCTTTCATAAGTTTCATTATTATATAATTGAATACTTTTATTTGAATTTAATTTAAGCATATAAAATCTGCTGACATTCGAATGAAGATCATATTCTTAATTTAACGGATGCTAGAAAGTTAAAATGTCGGTAATCTACAAATACACATGTTACCTGCTCCGGCAATAAAAGGTTCAGAAACAAAACAAACGTGACTTATTGTAAAAGCCCACTTATAAATAAAAGATAAAGGACAAAAAAGATAGTGTATATATGATGCCATCATAAAAAATACGTTTTTTGTTTCCTGGAGCAATTATAAAAAATACCCCATTTACAAAAATTTAATATTACATAGCTAGTATGAAGGTTAACACATTGTAACCCATGCGATGAAATATAGTGCGTATAACGTTTAGACATGCGGTGCATCAAATTATCCACCTGATCTTGGGAAAAATTTCTCAACTCAGCAAGCAATGCTCTCCAAAGTTATGGTTTACTTGTAGGAGATGGTTGACGGGCTGCAACTCGTCGGCCAAGCATTTACCACACATGCTCTATCGGATTCAAGTAAGGTGAGAATGCTGGCCATTCCATACGAGTATTATCCTTAGATTGAATGTATTCGTTTACAATGTGTACTGGGTGAGGACGGGTCTTTACACCCATAAACACAAATTCTGTGGCGCTCATGACATCCCTAAGCAAACGAACATGTTGTTTCAGAATGATGTCCCGATAAATTTGGTCTGCGTGGCTCCGATTTGAACATGCAGATCTATTCTGGAGCCAGTATATTTTCTTCCCAAATAAACAACCCAATAACACCGTAATGGTGCCGTTCAATGATGCTATTTCAGTAGTAACGAATACCTCACATTCTCAATATAGAAGTTAGACGGGAATCAGACTTAAAGCTAAACCTGGACCCGTCGCAAAACATCACGAAAGCCCTCTGTGAGGATGTCCACATCGCATAATATCCACCCCAGGCTAATCGCTGACGAAAGTGAGTTGTCGTGAGCGGAAGACATCTGAAACGTCTGAGAGCATGTAGAACAATATGCTCTAAACGTCTGTAAATGGTTTGTTTTTAACCCTTTATCTACCGACGGTACTTATGAGTAGCACTCGCTATAAAATCACATAGAATAACCCTTTTTACGAATAAATACTCTGAGACGATACTTAGCAGGAATATTCTTTGAAATACACTGACATGAGAGAAGCGTTTCTGCCCTTTAGAGCAGTGTTTCTCAAACTGTGGTGCGAGACCCCCTCGTGGGGCGTGATAACCCTACAAGAGGGGCGCGAGTTATTGAAAAGTTGAAAACAAAAGGTTATTTTTAAAAAAATTATTAATTTACTGAAAGGAAGCGAAACAAAATACATTCTTACTTAATAAAAAGTAAAATACACATTTACACTGATATAATACACTTATAAATGTATCAGTATTGCACAATGTGTTTCATAATTAATTTAACAGTATTAAGTTAAGAACAAGTTTAAGAATTACCAGTGACACCCTTGGATAGTCATATATAAAATTATGTACAAAATTTGATACTTATCTTGATAATTTGTACGGTTTATAATTAAAGTCGATTTGTAGCCTTACGTCAAAGTATATTATTATTGAATTCAATACATTGTTATTTTGTGTGTGGGGGAGGGGGCGTGATAAATGTTATGATTGTTAATTGGATCGCAAGTATAGAAAATTTGAGAAGCACTGCTTTAGAGCAGTGTTTCTTAAATTGTGGGGCACGCCCCTCTGGGGGGTATGATAACTCAACGAGGGGGGCTAGCATATTGAAAAGTCGAAAATGGAAGATTATTTTAAAAAGGTATTAATTCACTGAAATAAACAAACAAAATACATTCTGACGTAATAAAAAAAATAAAATATACCTTTACACTGATATAATGCACTTATAAGTGTATCAGTACTGCATCATGTATTTTTTAGAATTTAACAATACTAAGTTAAGAACAAAATAACTATCGATGTGCCTTGTTACTAAAAGTAACCCTTATCTTGATTATTTGTAGCACTTATCTTGATAATTAATTCCTTAACTGCCGATTAAAAGTTACGCGATTCGCTCCCCAATGCGACCAGAAACGAATAAATAAGCAAATCCTCTGAGAGAAATAAGTAAATACTTCACAAACACTATAAAGGTCCCCTTTTTTGCATTCCAAAGCCTTCGGAATAATTTTATGGATAGCAGTGCACAGACAAGATCGTACTTCAGAAAGACATATATATACGTCCTGGACAATTAACACTTTTGTTGAGCCAGACGTTTATATACGCCGATGACACTTAAGAGGTTTAATTCGTATTGTATCTTTAGCGTCAAAGTATAGTATTATTGAATTAAATACTATGTTATCGTATGGAGGGGGGGGGGGCGATGAAAAATATCATTGAATATTGGATCGTAAACATTCAAACTATGAGAAGCACTGCTTTAGAGAGAAAAGATTGAAATGAGATCTATTAAAGAAAATGAAAAGCTTAACACATTATTAGCTAATATTACCATGGAAATTGATTACAATGATGTTATCAATGTTTTTGCGATGATCAAATCTGTAAGAAACACCCCGCAACGCAGGGGGAGGCAAAGGGTATGGATTTTCAACCCTTTTTGAGATCCAGCTGGGGACCCAAAACCTGACTTTTCAGCGGGGTCTTAATGCTCTCCGCTACTCCACTGATGTATACTCTGTACTGTAATAAGAAAAGATTTCTATAATTTAATGTACTAATTTACAGTGCCACTTTATCCATTGGGCGCTCAGATGAGCCGGACTTAACTAGTTTTTCCTTGGGTGAGTGAATATTGACGTCGCACTGTTCAGCTACACGAGGGCTTTTGGCGACGGACCACGTAATTTTGAACCATGGTCAAGTGACGTGGACGACACCTGAGCTGGCACCCCCGTCTACTAACTACCACACCAACGGGAGGAAGTTTCAGCTCTCAACAGATTTAACGTGCATCGCTGCCCTACACGGCGGGTCTTTAGTGGTACTGGGCTCGAACACATGACATACCTGCCATGATCCGATACCTCGACCACTGGGCTACCGCAGCCCTTTAGATTTTCCTTGGATGCGCCAGGAAAGGTCTATAGATCTTTGGCACCAGGGCCTGAAAGGAACTTAAACGGCGCAGCTAATTTACAATAGGGGGCGCGGTTGGTCGTAGTGTGCTGTAATTGAAGAAAGAAATAAGAGTGGCCAGATCATGCCACTATCCTTTTCTTACAGTTGTCAATCCAGGACACGGCGGGTCAATAGTTTGTGGATAACTAGCAAAAAAAAAAGGAGTAAGAGTTTCTATTCACACATTAGTTTCATTGTCAAATCAACTATCCGATTTTCAAGAAATATAATCAAAACATTGTTATTAATTTCATTAAATACTGATTAAACAAAAAATGTATATCATTTATGTATAGAAAAATTAAATTGTTCTGCTCGCAAAATGGTAGCAGTAAACAAAATAACGGCTATGAAAAGCAATGCTCTTAGCAAGTAATTAAATAAAAGTCTCTTAAGACTTGATTTAAATATTTTTTTTAATGTATGAGAGAGAGGGAGAATATATTACATATATATATATATATATATATATATATATATATATATATATATATATATATATATATATATTAATATTACACTCTCTACTTTTTGAAGCTGTGATCTTTTCATGTTTTATGTGCGTGTGGAAAAATGTATCGTGTTTTAGAGTAAATAGGCTTAAATAAATGAAGTATATTTTAATATCGGTGTGTATAAGCAAACAGTGTGAAAGATTACTAGAGACAAAAAAGATAAGCTTTTTCTTTTTGTGTGAGTGAATTAAAAATTATATTAAATTGAACGAGTCAAACAATATATGATAAATTAAGTTGTGAAACTGCTTCCAAAGATGAAAAACGAACATGTACTTCTCCCAACTTTTAGTTGGCCAATAACTGAAAGGATGAAAAATGACGTTCGGATAAAATTGCTTTTATGACGCAAGAGCTGCAGAGAATTTTTGCTTTTATGACGATTTATGACGTAACGGTCATTTTCTACGAAGTTCGACACGAACGTAATTTCTCCGTTTCAGTTTTTCGCTCATAACATCGGTTTAACTAATGTCGCTCTAAGAATTTTTTAAAAAATTTCACAATTTGTGTAAATATCATTTCGCTGTTATCTTTATATATATATACACGTACTATAATACTATTCCAATATATTTTAATATAAAATATCCCCGAAATAACTGAAAATTGATTTCTATAGTTCTTTTGCTTGAAAAAAAAATGTGTTTGAGAAAGCATTTATTCAAATTTAAAAACTGATATTTGAGTGGTTTTTTTCCTCGAAAGTGAATTAACCCTTGGAGTAAAAGAACAAATAAGTATCGCAGAATAATTATTATTGACAATGAATTCTTAAAACTTCTTGAGACCCTGTGCACCTATGTCAAAGTTCGCGTACCTGCGACCCCTTTAAGTAGACTGAATACAATAGGGATGGCGAACCAGTGGCACGCGTGCCATTGATGGCACGTGACACAATATTTTTGGCACGCCAGTGATCAAAATGGTTTGCATTTTATTTCAAAATTTCAAAGTTCACTATGAAGTATTGCGAACAAACGCGTGTGATCGGAGGCGGAGAGCACACTCGTTTGTTATTGTCTTGCTTCAGTTGCGTTGTAGACTACAATTGCTGATGATGTAAAGTGTGTCTACGCATAGCATAGTCAATTTCATTGATACAACTGTATTTTAAAGTTTATCTGTGTTATATTTGCGATTCTTAACTGTTATTTTTAATATGGCTAGCTCAGAAAAACAACAAAAAGTGCAAGATAGTAAGTGCAACAGAGAATTTCAAATTTGGTGGACAGAGAAACATGGCATTATTAGAAAAGACGACAAAGCAGTGTGTGTTTTATGTTCTGGAATAGTGGTATATAAAGCATCGTCTGTAAAACGGTATTTTGAAAGAAATCGTAAACCCTGTTATCAAAAAAAGTGAACCACAGCAAAAATAATTAATTGCTTGTAAACCGTTTTACAGATGGTTCCAATTCAGCATGCATTCTGCTAAAAGTAATATCCTAATGTAAGTTATTTGTCCACACACACAATCTGCACAACAGAAATAACACTAATTTTACTTTAATTTGAATATTACACGTATAACTAAAACATTTATAACCATACAGTGCATTTTCGTAGTAAATAGAGTTTTGTGTAGTTAGTATGTAGTTTCATTATTTCTCAATAATCACAAGTCAAAATTATTTGACTGCACGTCTAAACTTCATTAAACACTTCTTAAAAAAAGAATGGCACGTTGATCCATAAAGATTCGCCACCCCTGGTATACAGGGTGTTGCCGAATTCGACCGACACATTCAGAGGGGTAATAGTAGACAGCATGAGGACGACAAATCACAACAGAACATGGCGTCGCAAAGCTCGTTTAGTCGGTGAAAATCGCGATAATAGCAGCCGTCGGGAAGACGATGGGAGTGGTCAAACGAATGCAGGGATTTGGAACGCCTTGGTAATGCAAATTCCCCACTTCGCTCGGAGTTGCTTCAGGGAGTAGCGGCCACTGCGTGCCAGAACGTGTGGTTCATCTACGATGGTGCCCCAGCACATTTTTCGATATTATTGTGGTGCATATCCACTTCCAAACTACATATCTTGGGAGGTGGATTGGGCACGGCGGACCTATTGCCTGGCGCCCACGCTCCTTAGGGGTCAATCTCTTGGATTTCTTCTTCTGAGGCTTCTGAAATCGCTTGTATATGAGACACCAGTGGTAACAATGGCGAATTTCACGGCACGGATCGTCGTGGCTTCAGCTGACATTTGCTTGAACGCGTCCAAAAATCCTTCATTTGTCGGTGTTGGCTGTGCTGTGATCCCCACTGCCGCAACTTCGAAGAAATCCTGTGACATTCCCTTGTCGTTGTATTTCTAATGTCGAGCTGTGATGCTTTGTTCGTATTGTAAACATTCTTTACGTCTAATAAATGTATTCCTTACCTCTTATTGGCCCTTTTCGCTCCACTTGACGTCACCCCCTTCATTACTGTTTTTGCGGATTACTCTGACTAAACGTGATCGGACCCCATATTCTAAGCTGATATATCGTCCCCATGCTGCCTACTATCAACCCTCTGAATTTGTTGGTCGAATTCAGGTACACCTTGTATAGCATGTGCGTTATTAAATACTCGTACAAAAGATAAACCGTAACAAATACATGAGTATGTCTCATAATCTCACTAAACTATGCACCAACCAACTCCATCGACGGCTTACTTTCGACAAAATGAATATTGGTGTATCATGGTAGACTTGAGCTAAGACACGAACATGACATTAAAATGCAGTCTTGCCATTGTTGCTAGTTGGTATATACATAGTTCAAAATCTCCAGTTTTCAGAGAAATACATTCGATATATTGGCGCCAAATCTCGTAATTTAGAATTTCGGATGTGTCTCGAACTAGAACCACTCTCTTCTAACTTTTTAATAGGAGGATTTCGAGGCCTGATTGAAATAAAAGAGAGGATGTCCTTTATTATTCATCACAAGAGCTTTTAGTGAAACCAAGTTTCAATTTGAAGGTCCCACGTCATTCATCGTGCAAGTCTCAATTCCTTGTAGGAATGTAAATGAAGCGATAGAATAGCATCATAATAAACATCATCATCAATTAGAATCTGGTTTGAAAATTGCTGAGCGACACATAAACGCAAATTTTCAATCTTGTTGAACCTATTCAAAGTCTTAGATGTCTTTATATAAAGAAATTCTATGCTTTTTTAAAAATATATACTGTGTTTAAAAAAAATTACAAATAATTAGTGTTCTGTTTCTTCGAAATGGGGTTCATAACTATCTGCCGATAAATTTGACTTGATTCTTGAACCCAAAAGTGTGTTAACCATTACATATGTCATAAAAACACCACCACCAATTAATACAAAAACATTTAGATTCCACAGCAATATACGACAAAGGCAAGCAACTGTTTCCAGGTGATCAGCTTATGGATTTCATTGTTGTGAGGTTTTGTTTTTTACAACGCGCAGTACTTACAGTTCCTTATGTATTAATCTGTTGCCCATGGAACATATTTAAGAAAAACGTGCCAAAAACAGAATTCTTTTTAAAAAAACTTTGTTTTTATCATCAAAATGTTAAAAATAGATTCTTTTTTTGAAAAAAAAAATTTTTTTAAGTGAAATTACTACTATATTCAATATTTCTGTATATATTGGAAATGTTAATGAATAACAATAATTTTTGGTCAAATTATAGTAAAATAAATCATATGACATAGTTATGAAGATAAATATAATAAACTAATACACAGCAATATTATTATTTATATCACTTTCATGAATACCGCGTGTCCCTTAGATTCTTTTCAATTTCACAAATCTCTTACTAAGTGTGGTTTTTACGGACTGCAAAATTACAAAAAATTACCGAAATTTTCATGAGAAAGTATCGCCATGTATTGGAAAAGTGGTAAGTTACACATTATGCAATACACGAACTGAATTCACGCTTCATCGGATTGAAAGACCAATTTTTCGCTTGCCCGAACTCAGCTCGGACATTCCAAAATTGGAGCATTTGCGTTTCCCGAATTGAGTTCGGGCGTCACAGGCAAGAAGTTAACATAGAAAAGGGGTGGGGGTGGGGTGGAAATACAGGTATTTGATTTAAAAGTATCTACATCTCATTAAAAAATGTTTATTTCGATACAAATTTTGGGATAATCAATTACTATGTAATGATGTACAATCAGTTAAATTTACATATTGTTCATTTACAAATACATCAAAAGTACAAGAACTTATGCCAAATTTGATTTTAGAGGAAAACATGCGGTTGTCTCAGCCGTAAGCCACTGACCTTGGCAAGAGTGTGTATTCGAACCACCAACCTATATATCGGTAAACAACAGCGCCGTGCATGCCTTCGACGACATGTAGTTAAGCGCCTTTACTCCTACCTTTTGTTGTTTGCCACTTGAGGAAATAGGGATTGCTGCACTGACATAAGTTGAGCTCAATTCTTATGGACCAGGGGTGGTGAACCTTTATGAATCAACGTACCATTTTTCCCGTTGAAATATTTAACGAGATACAGACGTGCCGTCAAATAATTTTGAATTGTGTGATTATAGGAGAAATAATAAAACTAAATACCAACAACTCTCAAAACTCTTTAATTACTACGTAAAAATACATTTTACACGGTACTGTTGTAAATGTTTTAGTTATATACGAGAGAGAGAGAGAGAGAGAGTACCTTAAAGCAACATTGGTGTGACTTCTATTGTTGCAAATTAGATGACAAATTGTTAGGATTGTGAGACAATAACAAACGAGTGTGCTCTCAACCTCCTCGCGCCTCCGCGACCGATCACTCGCGTTTGTTCGTAATACTTCATAGTGAAATTTGTTATTTTGAATTAAAAATTCAAACCTTTTTTTCATCGAAGGCGTGCCCAAAATATTGCATCACGTGTCGTTGGTTCGCCATCACTGCAAGAGACTTATAGGGAAAAACTGCTCAAGAATTAAATGTTTTTTCTCCATTTGGACTTATTAATGCAGCAAATTATTAACTTAATATTAGTTATATTTAATTTATATTGTGCTTTATACTGTTACACACATATATATATCAGATCCACACACACACATATTTATATATACAAATATATTCTTGTTTTTTCACCATGCACAGTTCCTTGCCTTCCTGGCTATTACAGTGAAGCCAATAGCGTTGAGTGCCAGCTATGCAATATTGGATATTATCAAGAGAAATACGGCAAACATGAATGCAACAAATGTGAGACGGGTAAGACAACAGAGACTATGGGTGCAAAGAATAAAGAAGAGTGTGTCAGTACAGACAGTAAGTGATGAACATACTATAAATTCCATAATACTTAGCATCAATTAACTTAAAGGAACTTATTGTTTTAAACAGAAAGCTTCAAGAATACATTCGGTATGAATATAATCAGGAAGTATGCTATGACATGAGGAGGGGGGGGGGCAAGTAGCATAGCATTACTTTGAATCTTGTAAATAAAAAATTAAGCTCAAATAAATAAATTAATTAATAATATTTAATATCTTAATCTAGTAATTTTTAGCCTCTTCGGATACAGAATAATAAATTCGGTGATTCTGAAAAGCTCACTTAAAAAATATTTGTGAATTTCTTATATGTGCGTGTATCAGTGGCGTAGTGTGGGCTTTTGCCGCCTGGGGCCAACCGGAAATTTGTCACCTCTCTATTTTAATTATTAGTCCAGAAAATTAGTAACAGTAAAAAAAGCAGCTTTAATTTTTTTATTGATTAAAAATGCACTTTTCATGTTTTTCTTTCATAGCAAAATCTTTTATACAATTGTCAGTATCAATATGTATGTCATGTTCAATTGTCAGAATAGCTAAGTTTGTTGCCTTAACGTGGACATAGTCGATCTCAGATAATTTTTGACTAATTTTAGCTTAAAGAAGATTCTCTCGCAACTGGCATTACTGATGGCAGATGTTAAAAAAATTCTCAACATTATGACAATGTTTGGTAATCCATCTTCAAGTTTGGACCCAATAATATATTTTAATAAACCCAGAGAACCGGATCTAATAAGTTCTTTATGACAGCCTGGGTCGGTTGCAGCTACGAAAGCTTACAGACGTACGCTCTCAAGTTCGAATTCTTCCTTATTAATGTCTTGAGGAGTTTTATCCAAGTTAAGTTCATCCATGCTCAATATCATTTCAAGCCTTAAAAAAAGCATATTTTTGCGCTAGCTTCTGCAACTGTTGGAATCTTTCTCGAATTTCAGCAGTTACTGTCTATTGAAGAAAACATAGAGTGAGTTTGCCTCAAGTTATCTTCGTACTATAATTGCACATCTGTGTGAGAACCCCCTGGGTTCCACCCAGGACATTAAGATTAACTTGAGGCAAAGAATTACCAGACGCCATTTGTATAATAATAAATTATATTTATTCACTTAGTACAAATATCAAACTTCTAATGACAAATATTTATCTATATGTCTACGTCAAAAAGGGATTTACATTTACTATTAAATTAAATTACGAAATTAATCAATTAATAAGCTCAATATCAAAAAGGTTTACCGGAATAGGAGGTCTGAGAAATACACGCAACTTGAATTATTATTTATCATTAAAATTGAACTAACTTTATTATACTAACGCTTGTGGTAAGCGGTACTAAGCTAGAATATATCACCTGGTTGTACTTATGATCTCTCCAGGTAGATTAATACTTCTAAGGCTCCTTCGCTGAATACTAACAGCAATACTCCAATTGAATCCTCCAAATCTCGTCACTACTGCTGCTGGCTCAATAGCCTTCTTCTCCGCTAACTTACAACGCTATCCTTAAATACTTTATCTACTTTACATATCCCACTTTCTTCTTTTAGAGGTGATTGGAAATATACGCGAATTTACAATCCCCAAAGACGCCTAAGAGTATTAGTGGAAAGGTGCCGTAAAGATTCGTCACATCTGTACTTCCATCGCTAAATATATGCTTCTTCCTGATTCATCTTGGGGGTTCAAAAGAAATTTCAAGCTCTTTACATCAACTTTTAACATATATTAAAGCGTCACCCACGAATTCTTCTCGTTTTGCTTCGAATACGGTCTTTGCACGTATTTTTTTAGCACATTGATGGAGATATAGTCCCTCTGTTTGCAAATAATTTTGTGTGAGCATCATTGACTTCACGCAGTACCGGTAGCCTGAAACCTAAGTAACATAAAAACGAATGCAATTACATTGCGACTAATAAACTTCCTGCATCTGTGCGTGTATTAAAGCTTTCACTCTACTCTCTCTCTCTCTCGTTTCGTCGCGTGGGCGCGATTTGGCGTTTGAAATATTTTTTGAATTTAAATATCGCTGTGCTTGCCGCCACCCGAGGCCATGGCCCCCTCCTCACCCCCCCTGTCGTGTATGAGTCAGCACAATCTTGATTTTCACGATAGAAGGATAAAACTGACATCACTATAAGCAGCTCACAAAAGGAACTAAGTTAGGTTATTAATAGATTGTATTCACATTCACATAAAACAATTTTTTAATGGAATCTATTTTATCGCATAGTTAGGCAGAGAATAATCTAAAAAAAACTTTCATTTTAAATTCCACCATTTAGTTCTAGACATACCTGGGAAAAGTCAGCAGGGGACTACGTACAAAATTGTACTTCACACAAGCTACTCATAACATTCCTCACCCTCGGTCCGTTTAACAGTGTGATGAGTTATTCCTAAACTATGGTAGAGAACTTCATAAAATTTTGAATTTAAAAATGCATTACATAAACAATCGAAATGTATAAACATTTTGCAGTTACATTTCCCTTTTTCATAAATGTATGCAATAATACATATTGCTTTTTTCCTCATTTTTTAAAGTTGGAAAAAAAAATTATAAAAATGTAGAACAGAATTTTTTTTTTAAATCGCCAAATGCTTGAAACACGGATTTAACATAAGGAGACCCATTTTTTAAACTCTCGTGTTTAGAAAATTTAAAAGCAGAAATTTACGAAATTAAATTTAAAAAAAGCTACTTTTGATATAAATTAAGTACTCGAAAAAATATATTCCGGAATAGATTTTTTTTGGAGTTAATAAAATATGTTAATTAACACAACAACAACATAATTTAATTCTCTCTGAACCGACAACATTGATACCAGTTTCGATAAAAATGACGGAAATTATTTGATGTCCCACGTTATTGTACATTCTTATAATCGTTTTTTGAATAGGTATTTTAGAAAGTATCATACGGTGAATACACATTAAAAAGGAAGAGTACCAAAAATTCAGTTTTGTTAAATTAATTTAAATCTTTGAAACTGTCAACAAAATGGGGAAAATATCTCTTTAATCTTTTCCCCTCCACTAGATTTTGGCAACAGTGCCTCAAAACAATCTAATTTAACACGAGAAACCAAATATTTTACCTCAGGTTTTGTTAAGGTTATAGATGGCGCTGTTTCAACAGCGGCGTTGTTTAAGTGTATCCCTGGGAATGCGGGGAGTTGTATGTATGACGAGACAGGAGCGTTAGAGAGAGAGTTTGTGAAATTACTAAGGTAGAAGGTGCGAGATTTACGAGTAGTTAGTAATGAATAAGGTGAGAGTAGTTAGAAGTTGTAAATAAAATTTATTAATTAGAGTGGTAATTAATTGTAGTGAGTAGCGTCCTCAGTACAGGTTCAAAATCAAATCTATTTTCAAAGAGAATCAAACTAAAAAGTAATTAAGAACGTGGGTATTTAAGTATTATCACAACCATATATTTTGGCGACATAACATGAAACGAAGCACATGGTAGCCAATCCAGCGCATACGACACATGTAAAATCGGGGTTGCCAACTTGTCTTGAACGTCGGCATTGTTGCGATAATACGCAAGTACTAGAATGGGTTATGATGTACATACAGTGGGTAAAAGAAGTATTGGCAATTGTCTGTAATTGATCATATTAGTTAACAAAGGAAATGATTGACAATTTTAACTGGACATAACGAACACAGGAGGTAATAAACACACAAATATAATGACACTTTCATTTTAATATGCCTTTTACTCAAAATATACAACAAAAATGTGAATTTGCATGTCAAAAAAATATTGGCAAAGATTTAACTGTTATGCAAATTTTGTCATGTTGAGGTCACGTGTTTAGACTGATAAGAAAGCCTGTTAGTATAAAGTCTGCACTGCTATTTCAAAATTCTTAAAACGTTATTTTGTTAATGCTGTGATAAAATGGCTACGAAATCGAAGGAGTTTGATGTTAATAACATGATTATTCAGCTCACAGAAATGAGGGTTTAACTTATCGTGCTATAGGAATACAACTGAATATAAGTTTATTTACTGTCAGAAGTGTTGTAAAAAAGTTCAACGAGACGGGATCCATAGAAAATAAGGTTAGAAGTGGACGGCCTGGAATATTTTCTGCAAGGGAGAAACGTAGCATTATCAAAGAGGTTAAGAAAAATCCCAAAATAAGAGCACCCCAGTTAGCCAAAGATGTTGTTAATACTTCGCATAAAACTTTTAGTGTACATACTATACGGAATGTTTTACATGAAGAAAATTATTATGGAAGGGCAGCTAGAAAGAAACCTTTCATTTCGGAAAGAAACAGAAGAAAGATTAGATTTTGCAAAATCTCATGTTAATTTATCAGACGAGTTTTGGAACACAGTTATTTTTTCCGACGAATCGAAGTTTAACATTTTCGGGAGTGATGGACGACAATATGTGCGGAGAAAGTCAAACACCGAACTGGTAAAACAACATTTAACTCCGACTGTGAAACATGGTGGAGGTAGCATCTTAGTTTGGGGCTGTATGGCAGCAAACGGAGTTGGTAAACTGTGCTTCATTGATGGTATTATGACAACACGTACGTACATCGACATATTGCGCCATAATTTGCAATCCAGTGCCCAGAAACTTGGATTAGGTACATTTGTGTTTCAACAAGACAATGACCCTAAGCATACAGCGAACCTTACCCGGGAGTGGTTACTGTATAACTCTCCTCGCCAGTTAAAGACGCCGCCTCAATCGCCTGACATAAATCCAACTGAGAATTTGTCACAAATTGGACGTAGAAGTCAGGAAACATACAATTTCGTGTAAAGACGAACTTAAGCGTATACTCCTGCAGGAATGGCACAAAATTCTCAATAGTACAACCAAGACTTTGGTTTTCTCTATGAGAAATAGATTACAAGCTGTTATAAATGCAAAAGGTATGCATACAAAGTATTAAACATATCCTGATTTTGTTCCAACATTTTACTTATTATTTTGCCAATACTTTTTGACATGCAAAAATACGTTTTTGTTGTATATTTTCTGTAAAAGACATTAAAATGAGTCATTAGATTTGTGTGTTTATTATCTCCATGTGTTCGTTATATCCAGTTAAAATTGTCAAGCATTTCCTTTGTTAGCTAATTTGATCTATTAAAGGCAATTGCCAATATTTTTTTTACCCACTGTATATAGGCTGTAGAACTTCATTTATAGTAAGCTTTAAAATTACAGTATAAAAGTAAATATTTTGATTGAAAATATTGCTTCAGAGTTCATTAAATTCCATGAATATTTTTCCTTGACAGAAGCTGGAATACTGGGCAATATCAGGCAAAGTTTGGCATCGCTATTTACAGGATAAGAATACATATCAAGAATATCTACAAAGGCTATTTGTACTGAAGAGAGAATTGCCTATTTTGTAGAACTTAAAAATATTCAATATATCTTTTCAAAACAGTCTAGCACGTTTTATAAAATATTTTAAAAATCACTAAAAAATATTAAGTTACTTTTTGAAGTGATGCTTGAAATATTCTTATAAACTAATTTTATTTTAGTACATTTAAAAAAGAAATCCTTTTTAGAATCCACATCAGTACTTGAGTTTTACTGTCGATCAATTTCTTCAAATTAAAGCTATACATAGCGAACAGTAGAAAACTATTCATTTTCAAACATAATTACGAAGACAGAATTTTGCAACGTTTTTAGAATTGAAAAAATCGGCAGACAGTTTAATACGTGCGAGTATATCTACATTAAATTCCTAACTTTGCAAGCATTATAATTTTATAGTTTTTGCATGTAAAAATTTTCATAAGATTTATATATTTTACTTTTCTATTATTCTATAAGGACTGGAAGAAGCCTTCTCATACTTGAAAGTGTAACTAGTAATAATGAGGTTCACGTAATAAACTAGCTCACCATTATAATGGTTTTAAATGCATAAGAAAAACTTCACACCCATCTAGAAGAACCAATTTAACAACAGATTTGTAGCTGAATAAAAATTTAGAATTAGTTCTGCCAAACGGATTGAATTTCTTCACACATGTATTCTTTTGCTAACTTAAAAAAAAGATTGTTTCAGATATTTCAAATAGATAAATAAACCAATGTACATTGAATTAGTCCAATACTTTTACCAAGATTAAAATGAATTTTATAAATGATACAAAATTAATAAGAATTGCATTATAGTGCAGTACATTTTTGGTAGTAAAGGCATTCATTTAGTACATTATGTTCTATTTTGAAAAGCTTCATATTTAGTGATAAATATAGTTTTGTATAACTTTTTATAACCATAATGTATATAGATAATCTGAAGTTTTAATAAAGTATCAGATGTTGCTACATTTTATTCCACAAATTAATAAAAAGGCTGCATTAGAAAACATATAGCAACTGGATCATCTGTGAGTATGAGCATAGCTTTGTTCATGCAAGATGTTGCAACAGAAAGTAAGGAAAAAGCATCACTTATTTCACCAGAATACACAAACCATAAGTTTAATTGATGCTAATACAATTAAACTCAATCTAATAGATTTAAATTGATACTAGTACAATTAATTTGTTTTCAATTTGTGATTTTCTAAGGAACCTATCTTCAGCGTAAATAAGGAGATAAATGTATATAATCCCTCTGCAAATTTTTTGAACTGACAAGTATAACTTATTTAATGTCTAACTGTAGTGCTTATTAAAAATTTTAAGTCTGTCATCTCATTTTTTTTTTAACTCGTTCAGGACCATGTGATCACTTCAGGGCCCACTGTATCATACAGGAGATTGCGTTTTCACTGCTCCGAGGTCCATGATCACACCAGTATGACCTAAATTTGAAACTTATTGAATTAGAAATGATAATAAACTATAAATTTCACTGTATTTCGTTACTGTAATAAATTTGCATGAATTTAAAAAAGTTAGGCTTCACACGAAAAATTGCCCAGTCCTGAATGGGTTAAAACACAAGCATCTTGTACGTATTTGCAGTGCAACTCAGATTGACTCAAAGTACACCTTAAAAATAAAAACACAAAATCCAGAACACTCTTATTTTATTCATCACTATTTTCACAACAGCAGACAACATCAATAAGAGGATAATATCTCAGCTGCATACATTGCACTTACTTCCTACAAAGAAACTAAGACAATTTATCCAGCAATAAATAACTTTTGGAATTAAATTAAATACAGATGAAATTAAAAAAGCTACGGTGGCCCATTATCATTTTGTTGACTCCTCCAAGTATGCAATGATGTCAGCTCGTTCGTTCTTTTTCTTTAGGCCAGCAAAGACCATCTTTGTGCCTGGAATGTATTTCTTAGGGTTCTCCAAGTATATAAATAATGTATCTCTGTTCCAGGTAATACCTAGAAAATAATATTTACAGAATTATTATTAAAACCAGGAGAAAAAAAGAAGGATTTGTATTCTAAGAGAAGAATAACTGAATAAGATTCATTTTAAAATTAATAGCTTAATTTTTATAACAAAACCTATTACTTTTGAAGAACACAAAATTTCTACAAAAGACAAAAAGATTTTTACTGAGAACATGAATGTATGCGTAAAGTAACAGTAACAAGTGGAAATTATGAGGC
Source organism: Trichonephila clavipes (assembly GCA_019973935.1). Taxonomy (NCBI): domain Eukaryota; kingdom Metazoa; phylum Arthropoda; class Arachnida; order Araneae; family Nephilidae; genus Trichonephila; species Trichonephila clavipes. Next base: position 373,264 of record BMAU01012458.1, read on the forward strand.
AAAAATTGTCCCAAGCCACTTCTAATTTATTATTTAAGTTAACAGAACACAAGCACACTAATAACCATTGAAATATCAAGTCTTTCCAGAGGTAAATAAAACCAGAATATTTATTGCAGAAAACAATAATATTACACAACATAATTGTTGTGTTACATAATCATTTGTGTTTCCTCCACTTCTCTACATTATCCCCCTACCTTCATTTAGGCATCTATCGTTATTTTTTCACGAGCTTTTGAATTTCCACATTCAACTCTTTTGAAGCAAGTGCATTAAGCCCAGTGGTTATAGCATTCACCAAATTTTCACTATTTTTAAAACATTTACCCCTCAGAAACTCTCCTTTAGCTTAGGGAACATACAGCCGTTTCTAAAAAGTAGGGCTTGGAATATCAGTCTTGTTGGAATGTAGTGAACTGAAGATTTAATGAATTGGCAGTGGAAAAGTATAAAACAGAAATTCTGAAACACTTGAATAAATTTTAAAAAATGCTTAAATGAAAGTGGCAACAAAGCAAAAAGAAAAAGCTTCAGTTACGTAACAATTATTTTCCATCCTGATAAATACAGTAATTCCCCGAACTTATACGGTTACCACTCAGCACACCTATCGCATAAGTTGAATTCATTTAAGAAGGGCTATAATTTCGCACATAAATTATTTTTAGTTCAAGATAAATAAAATCTTAGATAACACAAATACAAGGTTGCAAACCGAAGCTATTTTGATATTAAAGGTTTTACAAGATCTTAAAAAGTAGTTAGCAAAGTCAATTTTTTTTTCTTTTGCAAGATTTCCATATAGCATGCTAATAATTTAAAGGAATATCGGGATTATATATGAAGCCCAGTGGCTGAGTGGTTAGTGCATCACGCTTCTACCCCACAGGTCCAAGGTTCAAACCTCGGGTTGGACAAGGTTGACTCAGCCTTTCATCCCTTCAGTGGATCGATAAAACGAGTACCAAGCTTGCTTGGAAACTTAACACTGGGGGTTCATGTCAGACTGACCACCTGACCGGAACATCTGGTCTTCTCAGGGCCCAAGGTAGCATAGACTAAGTTGGGCACTGTAGGCATTGGGCCCAAATGGGCTGTCGCACCCACTGAGTTAAGGATTATATATATACTGGACATCAGGAAATAACATGCATTGTGAAGCAAACACATACTGATTTTTTAATTTTTACATAAATATGTTAACTGCAACTGCCATAACCAAAATCACCCATTAACATTGGCAGGGAAAACATAATCCATCTGCACTAAAAATAAATACAAAAATAATGAGGGAAAAAATACAACTTGGACAAAGGCACTGAAAATACAAAAAAAATTGCTACATGACAAAAAGTAATTGATAAGAAAATTTATCATTTAATAAATGGTCTTTTAATGTTTACATTGTTTTAAATTATTAATAAATGATAATTATCTTTATACTGAAATATCAACATGAAAAGATCTGATTTAAGATTTTCACAGCTGAAAATCTAAGAAGGATGCAAGACCCAAGACAAAGAAAAAAATATTTTGGAAAATTCTTGAAAGATATTAGCAAAGACTGAGGCAAATGAGGTAACACATGAAATGGAGTAATGCAAATCAGAAGGCTATTTTTTATTAAGAAAGGACATTGATCAAGAGTAGGACTTTTAAATTTTCGAGGTGATGTCCCCATTTTTTGTACTAAAATTTTGTGTGACCCCATATGCATCGCGTAAATCCTCATGCTTGGGTACTTTGTGTTTTATTTGTAGTATATTGTTGTATACAGTAATAAATATCAACGATAAGTTTTTATTTTGAATGTAACACTATAGAAATTTCAAGAAACAAAGTAAAAATAACAATTACACCGTAAATTATACAAACTACAATCTATATATTAAGTGTAGTCATTTTGAGTTTAAAAAGCAAGCTTTTACGGGCTTTTCAATTCCATCAATGTTACACTAAGTAAAGCCATATTTCAAACATAACATTAACATGTTACATTTTCTTTTTCTAGATATTTTAGCTGCTCTTCCGCTAGATACTGACAATGACTGCACATTATTTTCGAGATTTATACTGTATTTTCCAAAACCCAACCATTTATCAATTTTTTGTAAATAATTCTAACTTAAATACTATAAAAGAAAACAGAAATCTTTAAATAGCAGATCAAAAGTGCAACCTTTAAAATCTAAACAAACTTGCTGAAGACTTGAAAATTAATGATAGCTATACATAAATACCACAGAAATGCTTGTTGTATTAGTACAATATTAGGGTATATATTTTTGTGTTGAGGGAGATCAACATGAAAACCCAATTGGCATAGAAAGGTTGACATTTTGAAACCGACAAAGTTGGCAAAATCTGTGGTTACAGTTAAATTAAAACACATGCACATGCATTACTAAAACACTCGAACCTTGCAAATGGAGGGCCTTTGACAATAAGAGCAGAGCTAATAAAAATAAGCGGTATTACAATTTAAATCATAGAATTTCTGACGCGACCCCAGCTGCAAGTCATGTGACCCCTAGTTTAAGAAACGCTGTTAGAGAAAATATTCCTAAAAAACCATTATTTGATCTTTACAAGATCTAGCCTATTCCTACTACTTTTTAAAAACAAAATTACTAGATTTAAAAGTATAGAAATCGAATATGAAATTTAACTGAAGGCTACAAATATCCCACTTTTAAACATAATTAAATGTCTTTACATTAATTTCTTAATAAATTTATGAAATTTTAAGTATACCTTATATAAATTTAGAAATATAAATACCTTTGCTTTTGTTAGCATCTGTGTATGTAAATCCTGCTGCTTGTCCAGTCTTGCGTCCAATCAAACCATTGAGATTAGGTCCAACTTTGTGTTTTCCACCTTTCTCCACAGTATGACACTGTGAGCATTTCTGTACAAATAACTTCTTGCCCTTCTCAGGGTCACCAGCTGGAATTTCTTCGGCTCCCATTACTACATAAATATAATATTTGAAGTGTCGGCATTTTTACCAACATTTGTATGCAAAACAGTAATAACACACACACATAACAATTTCTCTTTTGCTTTGAGGTTTGTTTATACAATTAAAATATTAAATTACTTGCCTCTTCAGAAATAAATATTAATGGTATTTCAACTAAAATAAGTCGTGAAATTAAGCATCAAATATGATAATTTATTTCTATATAGGGTAGCAATTTTATCTGTATGCTGTGGGTTCTCTCTGCCACATAGTTGCAAAATTTAACTAAGGACAATAACATTAAACTGGCTGCCTAAGACGTATTTGGTGCGATTTTAAAACCTTTTGAAAAATATGTAGCATACCAAAATCAAATTAACTTTTTAAAAAGTAAAACATAAAAAAGTTTCTAAACAATGTATTTTTCAAACAGAATTTTGAGTTGCATTCATTTTATAACTAATACATTTAAATAAAAACATTTTGTGTGTGTGAATTAAGTATTATAAATTTAATAAAACAGAACAAAATTTCTTAATAAAAATCTACTTTTTTTGCACGTAACCATCTGGTTTTTAACAAAAAAAAATTTACATAAACATTCATTGTCAAGTTTCTATCTAAAACCCATATTATAACGTAAAAGTATTATATAAAAATCAAAATAGATGCTAACAATTATAAAAATATGAGTAAAATACATCACACAAGAGTTCCTTCTTCCGCAACAAATACAAATATGAAACAAAAATTACATAAATCGACCACGAGGGTGTACCATTTTCAATAAAGGTCGTACCATCTTAAATTCTTGGGTTAAAACACCATGTCACAATAATACATCTTAATTTTAAATTTATTTAGCTGCATTTCAGGATTTTGTTGGAGTATTTCAAAGGAAAATCCTTGGTAGAGGTCAATTTGAGTATGACCTCTTTGGCAAGAAAAAAAGTAGTTGCCGGCGCTGATGTTACGTAACATTAAGCCATGCTGAAACCTTCCCTTCGAAATTGCATCATATATCAAATATTACATGCATCATATTATTAAAAGGCATTAAATTCGAAATTATTCACATCTTAAAGCATTTACAATCTGCACTTCCGTAAATTACAAATTCCAAGAAAAAGAAAAAAATACCACGTTTAAAACTGGGAGAATTTAATTAGCAATAATTGATCACCAAACAGATATAAAAAAACATTAATATGTGCGATGTTGTAGAAAAAACAGAAAAGAATAAGAAGTACTTACCTATGGTTGAATGAATTTAAAAATATGAAAATGAATTTAAGCTTAGACAAGCTATTGCACGGACGTCGACCGCAACACCTCAAAGGACAAAAAGAAGTCACAAATCTGGATTTATGAATGAGAAACGCATGCGCAGCAGGAGTTTAACCTATTGCCACTTTAATCTGACCTTATTAAATGAAATAATTCTTTTTCTTAAAACTTAAAATTAAATGAATTAAAAATGTATTAAGACACTTTATTTACATTTGTAAAAGTACTTTAAAAATATTTTTAAAAAGAATATTAAAAAAAGAATATTAAAATATTTTGAGAAAAACTATTTTCAGTATGGCATCGACAAAAGAACAGAAATCGCGTTCGGTTAACTTTGAAACAATGCTACAGGGAAAAAAATACAGTAAATGAATTGTTCTATCAAATAAACTAAACAAAAAATAAATAATTAATAATAAAAAAATTACATATAGCGTATTGATGTCATATTTTCTGACTCATTTCTTAGGTAAGCAGTCGTGGCCGAGTGGTTAAGGCGATGGACTCGAAATCCATTGGGGTTTCCCCGCACAGGTTCGAATCCTGTCGACTGCGCGCGTTATTTTTAAGTCCCTTACGACACTTGTAATTGTTTAAAAAAGCGGTAATTGTTACACAGGAAGCATAGCGTTTACGGAAAACTTGAAAAACATGTTACTGAAAAGCAAACACTCACAAAAAGTTGAAACATGCAGTTTTTCCCCCTTCAAATTTTACGTTAAGGGAAAAATTTAAAAGAAACAACTAGAGTGTGGGGTGGGGGAGATTCTTTTAAAATTAGCATTAAAAAGTCTTGATACAGAGAGGTTTAAAACAACGTTTCAAAACTAATTGGCATTTAGAATGAAAAATTTAGAGAAATGTCCAATTTTTCGTACGTCGTTTTATTTCAATTTTTAAAGAAATAATTTAAAAATAAGGTGTTTTTTTTTTTTTTTTTTTTACTGATTTCATTATAAAATCCAGGTAGAGATTGTAAATTTAAAATAAATTTTTAAAATAGAAGTATACAGAATTAATTATCTAGGAAAATGTCCAATTTTAACAATTTTTTTATAATAATTAATATTAAAATGGTAATTATACATAATATAATTAAAATAATTTTTTTTTTAGTTTATGTGATTTAATTGACTGAAAAAATTATTTTGATATAAAATGAAGTTTTGTTAGATTAATTTAATTTTATTTTGCTTATAATTTACTTTGTATTATGGTTACATTTTATTTTTATGACACAGATAATTTTAAATAGCTTTTGATTATCACAGAACTATACAAATCTGGTCCAAATATAAAAAAAATATAAAAAAATATTTTTAAATGCAAAATAAATATATGAAGTATTCTATAAGTAATTTTAGTTCTATATATTTTCTTATACATAAATCAATTGTATGATTTTCCAAAATGAGTAAAAAGATATTTTAGTTATTTAGATTTATTTTACTTTTTAAAACATGGTAAAACTGAATTAAAAATAGAAGTGGAGCTTCAGGATTTATACTCGAATATTACTTGAAATGTTGGTATTTCGCTGTAGGTGATGTAATTATATATCATACAAAGAATTTTTAATTTTTGTATTTTTTGAACATAAATTATTCAGTGAAGAACTACTTTAAAGCATTTTGTATGAAACTAATATTTCATTTGCATTTAAAACTTTTCACTTTTTCTTATGAGAAAACTGACATTTTTTTAAAAATATGATACAAAATTTTTTCTACGTACAACACATTTTATAATTTTTATAAAACTTGCCTAAAATTGTAATCATTTTCTTGAAACAGTTTTAAATTTCAATTGCCACTCCTATAAATTACGTAACTTTGGCTTTTTAAGGAGTAAAATAAAAATGTTATTTATATATATTGGGGACAGGTGTATATAAATATAATTATAAGCAATTTCAGTTATTAATCCTAGGTATGAAAACATAAAAAGTTTTCTAGTTCCGAAGGCAGGAATGTTAAATGCTCAAGACATCATTATGGCTGTTAAAATGGATTAAAGTTACACTTTAGTCAATTTTAATCAGCGTCCGCAATAAATCTGTGCATTTTTGTTCATTAAGACGTCTTAATATATTTTATTATTTTAACAAATCAGAGAAAAATACACCTTGCATTTTATTTTCATTTTGACCAATTGTGTGCTGCCATCTACAGTTTTAAATTGAAAGTAGTTCATAAAACTTTTTGTGCAAGTAATATGTATACGTTCTAGGGAAAAGATGAAATTAGGGCTTTCGCCAAATCCCTAAAGAAGATTATCAATTCACTCAAGATGTTAAAATAACGTCTCTTTCATGTCTTTGCCCTGTTGTAAGTAAGTGAATTAGTTAAATCCTTGAACTGTTTTAGTGAAATGATGAAATGAAAACAATATGTCACTTTTTTGGTGCTAGGGGACTGATATTTGGGGAATCGTAATGTCTTTTGTTATGGTTAAGATCTGCTGGGACGCATCCCCCCCCTATAGCTTTTTGGCCAATATCTCGACACCTGAACCTCACAGTCCATTCGGACCTGGCTCATTCGATTCCTCTCTAACTGCTCTTCCAGATTTATAATTTCATGCTCATAGGGCTATTCCTTACATAGTTTTTAATTGTTTTAAACTTTTTAAAATTCATCTAAATCCACAATATCTTGGTTCCTGTTCGAGTCTCGGACTTGTGATTTGAACCAAATGTTCCACTCGTCGAGACCCCTCCAGTCATATACTTGACTCCCATTGGGTAGGCATGGGAGGGCTTAAGCACTAAAATATCATGCTCCCATGTTAATCCTATAGGCTCTGAAAAAAAAATTACACTCCCCTCTAAGGAGTTAAGCTTGGGACTTGATTTTTGGAGGTCCGCCATATTTTCGTGTATGCGCGAGCTTTAAGTGGAATGAATTGCTCCCTCCCCGGTTCTCCCCCCTATAGGGCTTCCGCATTAATAATTCGAATCCTATGCTATCTTTTATGATTTGACTTTTTATATTTTAACTGAGGAAATTGTTTAAGGATTTAAAGAAATGAAGGTGATGTCATTCTCTTATTTTGTTTTTTGTTTTTACAAATTTATGCATTGGCACTTTTTGACCCAGTAGCACCCACTACAAATGTAAACTGGAAGCATTTTATAGCCCTCATTTATAATCAATTGAAGTCGCCCATCCGGAATAGTGGTTAGCGACGCTGACTGATGTGCCGTTGGGGCTGGGTTCGAATTCCGGAGAAGACATGGATGTTTGTGAATGTATAGTGCCTTCACGGCATGGGGGTACTTTAAATAGCCGTCGAGCCGCAAGTCCTCTCGTGAGGTTGGTGGAAGGGGAAGAGAGGTGGGAGGCCCCTGACCACCCCCAGGGTGTTCTCCCTCTGAATTGGGGGGAAACCGAGCTAAATCGCTCGGTTACCTATATGGTGCTCAAAGCTACGGCTAACGACAGATCTCACTTAGCCCTTTGTCATGATGAATTTCGTGGGCCTTGATCTGGCCTTTGCCGATCAGGTGGCATTAGTAACAACAACAACATAATCAATTGATATGGACGTCTTAAGACTTCTTGAGACCCTGGGCCCCTACACAAATGGAGGCCCCAACAATGACCATATAAGTAGACAGTACATAGCATACATTGTCAAATCCTCGTACAAACAATAATCCGAAACAAATAAATGTGCCGGACTTACAACTGCACAAACTGGCTCAACCGATTGCGACCTTTTGATTGAAGGAGTAATGATAGTGTATGGTGGTAGGCCTAGGCCTATACATGGACGACGGTCATCACATGCAGGCAGTTGTAATATTGTTCAAAATTCTCATTTTTCGGAGAATACAACCGGAAAAAACATTTGACCGCGCGCGCGCGCGTTGGAATTATTCAAATCATTATCTTTTTACGGCTGAATCTCGAACGAGACGAGACCCTCATTGTGGCTGAGGCCCATGCTTTAAGGCTGTTTTCGGTTAATGTTAAAGATTAGGACCCGAATTTGGGAACATTTTTTCAGCTATAAAAGAAATCAAAAATTAATTTGATATTCTGGCTTCACTATCCTTTAAAGAGCAGTATTTTTTTTTTATCACACTTCCCATATTTAACCGAGTTGATTCATTTTTTCTGGTATAAAATGTGCTTCGTGTTTTTTCTCCTACATCGTAATGTTAAATGGGCTACGCCTTCACGTGTTAAAACGAAAAAGAAAATATTCATGGAATATTTTGAAATTTTTAAAAACACTATATTGTTAACAGAGGTATGAGCTAAGATATTGCAAATTTCCATGGAAATTGAGGCATTTTTCGATCTGAAAATGTGCTTCGCGTTTCGTTCAAGCTCTCGTACTTTTACCGAAAACAGCCTTAAGATATGTCCCTGTCAATTTATTGTTTTTATCAAATCAACACGCTGGCAATTCGCGACGGATCTCAATTTTGAACTGTCGTCAAGTGACGAAGGTGACACACGACCCGGCACCCCACTCCCCTAACTTCCACACCACACCAGCGTGCGGACTTCGAAAAACGATAAATTAAAAGAGCATCAGCTCCTCCACTTGATAAGTCTGTAGTGATTTCAGGATTAGTTCAGGAAAATGTCGACTTGGAGTTTGCAGCATGATCACTCGTCAAAAATGAGGCCATTTTTCGCAATTAAATAATATGGGCCAGTTTCTTCATTAAAAATAAAATGTTGCAAATTTTTTTCTCAGAAATTAAGGAACTAAGACTTTTATACGTGTTCTGTATAACATATTATACTGAATGTTATCAAGATTTTAAATTCGAATTTCGTTTATGTGAGGTGGAGATTTATTTTTGATTTTGACATCTCGTGTACTAACGTAAACAAGGGGCCTTTGATAGTATATTTTACAGTTTTAACAATCATTAGTTAAAAGTGAAGCCTATTCTTAAATTTTACCGGAACCGCTCATTCATCTATTTTGAAATACAATATTATGAGTAATGCGATATTTTGATGGTCGACTCCGTGGGTTAGAGGTAGCGTGCCCGCTTCGAAAGCCCAAAGTTCCAGCTAGAGTCGATAGATTTTCTGGATGGGAAAATCGCATGCACGCATGTCACATGATCATGTGGCATGATAAAGATCTCTTAAGTATCATTTTGGCTCTGGTGTTCTCGACAATATTTAGCATCCGACAAGAGCTTGTATTAAAATTAATCCAATTCGAAAATTTGGCACTGAGAGCTGTCACTAGATGGTGCCACCATGAAATGGTTTTCACACTTGGGGACTTGCCGTGTCTGCATAAGTTTAGAAGCCAATATGCAGTCCAAAGTGAAGAAGATATTTTGAAGAAAGTTCAAATTGTCAAGAAATTGATTTGTACAAACTACAAGTCAGGACCGTTTTTAAGCACTCCGGCGCCCTAGGCAATAATTATGCCCCCCATTTCTAGAGCACCCTTCTTCTTCCTTAGTTCTTACTTTTCCTGTTTTGTTTTGGGAGGGATTTTCCCTGAACTCTCTTTCTCTTTTCCCTTTGTTTTTGCTGTTTGGGTAGTCTTTCCATTATCAACCACTTATGGATCGTAAGGAAAGAATAGTGGTATGGTTTGGCCACTCTTGTTCACTTCTCCCTTTATGGTATCGCGGACCACCCACCCTTTTGTAAATTAGTACAGTAAATTAATGTAATCGTTTGCAATTAAAGTACAGAGTATACATTATTGAATGAACTGTTTTCAACTTATTAATTATCATCTTTTTCATAGTTTATCGCCTTACTATCTTTTACTTTTCGTTATCCGTATTCTTTGTTGAGTCACCGTCATTTGATTTGTATAACGAAGGTTTCCTTCAAAAAAAAAAAAAAAAAAAAACCCGAATGATTTTTTCGAGAAAATCATTAATAACACAATGGTAATCAATTTTCATTGCAATATTATTTTGAGTACATAGCAACATCAAACTGTTTAGGTATCCAACTACGTTTGGAACCGGGATTTTTAAAATGCCCATAAATGGATGATTTTCATGATATTTGGTGTCACTTAGATTAGAATACATGTGTAAAATGGTTTTAAGAACATTATGACAAAAAAAAAAAAAAAAAAAAATAAACGCAATATTTTGGCAAAAGAATAACCTATTTTCAAAACGTTCTCCTTTTATAAAAAATGCTTCTATAATAATAATATTTTGCTTATATATAAAGTAAAGACTTCTCCAGAGAGCCCGAGAACCACGATTTTTTTAAAAATTCCCATTATTGTTAGAGTTACTATCAATTGAAATAATTATCGGCGTTTTTTCTTAAAATTTCTCCCCTCTGTTGTACTAAAATATAGATAAATTCATTTTTAAGTTACCGTAAAATCCGGCGTATAACGTGCACTCATACTTCCAAACTGCATTTTTTAATTTTCAGGTATGTTCGCTGTATAACGCGCACTCTGCTTTTTAAAAAGAAATCTGAAATTTTACACTCATGTCCATAAATTAAGGATAATAAAGTTCAGGCAAAGAAAGAGACAAAAGCAAAACAAATTTGACTTATTTGCAAAGTCTATTTATTAAATAAACGGTAAAGAGCAAAAGATGCTATATGTTTGACATAATTAATAAAAATTGCGATTTTTACCCCTGGAGCAAATTTCAAAAGAAGAACTTATTTACAAAAAAACAGTATAACATGGTTAGTATGATGGTTAATACGGAGTATGTCTCCCGGACGATGCAATACAGGCCTTACAACGTCTAGGCATGCTGAGTATCAAATTATCAATCTGATCTTGGGGAATATTACACCACTCATCAAGCAATGCCCTCCGAAGTTCCGGTAGACAGGTGGGAGGGGGTTGACGGGCTGCAATTTGTCGGCCAAGCATATCCCACACATGCTCTATTGGATTTAAGTCCGGTGAATATGCTGGCCAATCCATACGGGGGATATCCTCCGATTGAAGGCATTCGTCTACAATGTTTGCACGGTGAGGACGGGCGTTGTCATCCATAAACAGAAATTCAGCACCCAGGGCGCCCCGAAACAAACGTACATGTTGTTCCAGAATGACATCCCGATAGATGTGGCCTGTTATCGTTACACTCTGAACATGCAGGGCAGTTCTGGAACCAAGAATAATTCCTCCCCAAACAACTTTTTATACACGTATTCTAATCTATGTGACACTAAATATCATAAATAATATCCATTTATACACTTTTGCAAAATCTCTCTCTCTCATGGTTCGGAACGTTTTTTATTTTCCAAAGTGCATCTCATTTCAGTCTTTATTGAAGGCAGAAAGGCTTCTCTCACGGTTCTCTAGGTGGTGGTACGTTCGCTGCAATTTAAATTTTTTTCTCGTTTTCCGCCCTCCTATTTTCTGCGCCCTATGCACGTACCTAAGAGGGCGAGTGAGTGAATATTACAACGTACTGTTCAGCTAAACGAGGGCTTTTGGTGTTGAACCTCGTAATTTTGAACCATGGTCAAGTGACGAGGACGACACCTGAGCTTGCACCCCTCTCTCCTAACTACCACTCCACATCAACGGGAGGACGTTTGAGCTCTCGATAGATTTAACGTGCATCGATGCCCTACACAGCGGGTTTTTAGTGGTACTGGGTTCGAACTCAAGACATGCCTGCCATGATCCAATACCTTGACCACTGGCCTACCGCAACCCGACATACATAAGCGGAAAAGTGGCCCTGCTAGAAGTGGCCATGGTCGCGAACTCGCGACCAACGTTTTCGAGTCCTGGGGTGACTGAAGATCCCCTATGCACAGAAACTGATTCACGTTAAGTCTTTCAAGATTCAAAACCCTCGCGTTTGCGTGGTGAAGAAGTTCAGAGACTTTCCCACTCTCTAAACATCTTAGGTATTAGATATTGTTACGAATTTTGTGTGAATAGTGTAAATAATTTGTATTTGAGTGTTTAATGTATTTATATTACTCTATGTTATATATATTTCATGTTAAAATCGTACTATTCACAAGCAATGCCGCCCCTTACGTTATAATGGCGATTCATTGAGAACTTGGTGAAATCTTGGTGGTAGAGCCAAGTTGGCATCATTTTTGGCGACCAAGTTGGCGAGTTCGGAACTCTCTGGAATCTTCTAGAAGGTAGTGGATCTCTCCACTAATATCACGAGTGGTTATATTTCTGGAAGTTTCTGCCGCGCCTATAAAAAGATGCTCACCGGTACGGAGATGAGTCTTGATTAAACCAGCGAGTAGTGAAGATTGTTTTGACTAGCAATTAGCTCGGCTGTGCTTGTGAATAATCTGTTACTTGCGTGTACTTTTAAACACTGATGATTGTGTTTGAGGGCTTTTGAAGGTGTGAAGACCTTCGGAGATTTACTCTGTGAATATTGCTGCTGAATCCTGTATTTAAAGGATTGAACTTTTGATAATAAATTCGCATCGCTCTTAAAGAACTGTTTATTTTCTTTGTGATTGTTTTGCATAAAATCCACGAACCCGGATCTACGTAACAATATCGTCCTCATTACTTGGTAGTGGTTTAGAATTATGAGGTTTGTGGCCAATAGCTCTCTCGGGGCTTTAAAATGCGACGTTAGTAAAACACAATCAAACATAAAAGTGCCGAATAATGGAGGCAACTTTGTGTTAAATTCACATGAGATCAAATAAATTTCGTGATGGAATGTACTTAGAAGAATGAGGTGATTTTTGTTACTTGATACTCATCCTTCGACCCACCAAACCAGGGCCCGCTCAAGCAGTTTTGCCGCCCCGGACGAAAATGGAAAATGCAGTCCCTCTCTCCAAAGCAAAACATTATAATTAAACAGATAAATTGATCACATAGATGCACATTATAAAACTTGAATAATTCTTGCGAACAAAAAGGCAGCATAACAATTATACATATTATTTTAAGTTTTAAAAAAAATACAAAAAAAATTCTAAATTAAGCACATAATCACCTATTATTATTTCAAATGAGTAAAATGTAAGAGAAGAAATCACCGATTTCAGCAGGCCAATTTCTTCGAAAAAAAATCTACTGAGGGTGGGGATCACAAATGTTTACTTTAACTAATAGTGACTAACACTCAAGACTAAAATAAAACATCTCCTGTGACTCTCTATCTAAATAAAACTCTTACTGCCCCTGTCTCCTTTTGGATAGCTGACACTGGACATCGTATGGGTGAAAGGAATGTCCGTTGTGACTATACTCCGAGATGGAGAGAAATTTCCTAATGAAACATGTGTAAACTTATCAAATTTCACGATTGAACATATACTCCCGCCTCGAACTCTTTTAAGTTTCAGCATAAAAGAAAACTGACATTAAACATACAGAATACAAAAAAAAAAAAAAAAAAAAAAAAAAAAAAAAAAAAAAAAGAAAGACACGTAAAATAAAATATTAAATTCACACCCAATAATATTAAAATATATGTTATCCTGACCAGACTTTTCTGAATGGCCCGGTCATGACCAGCCGCACTAACTAATACAATTATTCAAGAATAATGCATTAAAAATTTAAATTTAAAATTAAAAATTTAGTGAGAAATTATATTGATCGCATATATTAATTTTGCTACCGATGCCACGCTGGTACGAATTGCGTGATAACTTTTTTCCTTTTTGTAATTGCAACAGTTAGTTGTAACAATAACAGTGGAGTAGCAACCATTTTATGGGTGAAACTAATTTTTAATTAACCCTCTAACTGGATACCTTCCTCCTGAAAAGTTATTCCGAAAACGTTTTACTCTTATATTGCTATTAAAATGCAACAGACTTCAATTCCTTCCCCCTTTTAAAACTTGGGAGGTCGAAAGGGGACAACTTTATGACTTGGTTCGGCGTCTTTAATCAGTAAGAACCAGGATAGCAATCGTTTACAGCTAGCTGTTGTTGCCTTGGGCAATCTTGTATGAAAACCGTAGTTCCACTCTGTCGTTTTCCCCATAGATTCAGTCACAGCAAAATTAAATTAAAATGCAGGGTAAAAAAAACATGAAATAAATGGCGTGTTAAAAGTTGAAAAATAGTTATATTTTCTTCAAACAAAATTTATTTTTCTGTCATTTTTTAAAAATTAAAAAAAATATTTTGGTATTGCGATTTGAACTAGAAAAAAGCATCCTGTATTCATTTTTGAATATGAGAGTAAGAAAACGCGCTCACTTTCCTGTTTTTAAAAAAAGTTATGAGGTAAAAAGAGCAAAGGCCCTATCTTTTTTTTAAACAATAAGACAATTAATGGTGCATATATTTATGAAATAAAACAGATCTTTCTCTACTCAATTATTTTTTTAATTTAGAATAACATAAAAAATGATTTCAATACTTTTAATTTATTTAAATTTAAATCATATAAATGATATTTTTATGTTAACTGAATATTTTTCCGAAAAATCTAAATTTTCATTCCTAGTGCTCTCCTTTTCGAACTCCTTGTATTAAATAAAAATATCTTTTCTACATCGGCATTTGTGATGGACATAACACACATTCAGTCAATGATTTTTAATTTTAATGGGGGATATACTTCTTCAAATGCGCTTGACAGTACTTCTAAACATTTTCTACTCAAGTTAAATTTCTTATCTTTCTGTTTCTTTTATTACAAGGAAAAATGTCACACATCGATAAATACATTTTCACACAATTCAGTCATTACAAATTCTATTGTGAGAAAAGTTCTCCCTAATTAATCTTGTCTTTCAAAACAGTACACTTAAAACAATTTTGTTCAGTGAAGTTAACCGACAGTTCCACAATGTATTCATACCAAATTTTAAAAACAAATTTAACACTTGGAAATGTATCCTGTATTAAATTTTTCAGTATACACAAATATTTCCTGCTGTAGGGAAGATATAGTAGAGAGAGAGAGAGAGAGAGAGAGAGAGAGAGAGAGAGAGAGATGTGGTGTGCGGTTGTGAAAGAATGTTTTCGTACGTGTAGACAATTTTTGAAAATTTAAATATCACTGAAGCTGATCATATAACTGCAAATGAGCCTTATTTTAATGTGTGCTGGTATCAAAGTAAAACACTTTACAATATTAAACGGCCTATGGGTTTTTACTCAATATCAAACTATTCGCAAAATGGCTTACAACTTCTATTCAAATTGTAAAGAAACTGAAATATAAATATATCTTACTGCAGTCAAAAATATTCATAATATGTAAGTATCCTGTTTCTCCACTTATTTCTGTACATTTTAAAAACTGTAGCTGAATGCAATTTTTTATATTTATAAACGAGGCATAACAGCTCACACAGTCGTAAAAATGTCCTTATCATTTTTAAATATACTACTATAAAACGTATATGGATTGTAAGATCAGTTGTAAAATCCTAAAAGCTTTTAGAGTAGCTAAAAACAAGTAATTTGGGATTGATCAAATTTTTAATATAATACACACACAAATATACATGTTATTAAGCAAATACATTTGGAAAATCAAACTTCCTTCTGAAATAAACGTAATTGAAAGAAAAATGTTTAATTGCAAATGAGTGGAAATACATGTTTATCTAAAGGGTATCCCCAAAAAGTGAGGTAATCCTTAAACTTAAGACTCAAACTCAGTGGCACAACAATCCATGAGGGCCAGGAACTACTGTGCCCATCATAATACACGTGACCATTGGACGCTGAGGTGCGTGAACAGATGTCCCGAATTGGTGGTCTGTCTGAACAGAGACCTTCAGTGATTAAGACCCGAAGCAAGCTTGGTACTCATTTATCGACCCAATGTAGCGGCGATGAAAGGCAGAGTCGACCTTGCGCAGCCCGTTAAGAGAACCCCAGACATGTGGTGTGGAAGCACGATACACTACCACTCGATCTTATTCGGTGAAAAATAAAATTTAATGTTAGAATCTTATATAAATCCCTAATGAATGAGGGAGTCCAAACTTTTTTTTTCATGTAAACTATTTAGACGGAAATGGTTAGTTATGAACATTTCACAAGTTGCATAAATTAAAATTAACCGTTAAAGTTTACATAAATGTTTAAGGGTGCAAAAGGTGTATTTCGGCTGCACGAATTAATTTTAAAAGGAATACGGTTACGAAAAAGTAGTACAAATCTATGTAAAGTAGGGTTGATTACCTTACATATTGTCAAACACAACAATGCGTTGGAAGCCAATTCCACAATTCGTTGTTATAAAAATGTATGGAAAATTACAAGATTTATTTTTGCATTTGTAATTTATATATATATAATTTTTCCTGGGAACTTTAAAAGCTAGAGCGGCATCCATCAAAAAACCGCGGTTCTCTCTCTGTTTTTCCAGATCGCCCCTGACTAAGCCGGCTCTGCCATAGTAAGTGAAAATGCCGGATTTTGTTTGTTAAGATCATTTTATAGCAAACTGCATTTTTCATGTATTTTAGATGGTCTTTTTATATTTTCTACATCAATATCTTAATGTCTGAATTTAAAATTACATAAAATTCTTGACATTCGCATCAATGATCATGATAATTTTTATTAGTATATGAATGTGTCATCAAACGATTACATGACTAATATTAACATATTATTTTAACCATTTAATTAATATTAAGTATAACATAACGCAGACAAATTTTCTGAACTTTAAAATAAATATTTCGAAAACTACTTCAGATATACTCAAAATTTTTCATTCCTACACTTTAGCTTCTAAGTTTTGCTTCTATGTAAGAATTTATTGTAATTGTATATTCATCAATTTTTTAGTATATTTTTTGCTCTTAGCATGCGGTTTTCAACTGAATTGTATGAAATCTTCGAAATATATTAAATGAATGATTAAATATTAACGTCGCACTGTTCAGCTACACGAGGGCTTTTGGCGACGGACCACGTAATTTTGAACCATGGTCAAGTGACGTGGACGACACCTGAGCTGGCACCCCCCTCTCCTAACTACCAAACCACACCAATGGGAGGACGTTTCAGCTCTTGACAGATTTAACGTGCATCGCTGCCCTACACGGCGGGTCTTTAGTGGTACTGGGCTCGAACTCGTGACAAAGCAAGCCACGTTCCGATACCTATACCACTCAGCTACCGCGGCCGAAATATATTAAAAGATACCAAAGAAGCTATATAATAAAATTTGAAATTTTTATTATACTCAAACAATTGCTAAAACTTATGGTAAATAATTTTTAACTGCGCGATGCATTTTTTTTCGAAATTTCAAATGGAATTTCTAACATAAAATTTCTAGCTTTATAAGGTCGAGATTTCAAAAAATATCCAGATTTTAATTACTTATTCAGTTAGCCTTTAAAAAAGATAAATGTTGAGTTATTTTGTATAAATAGATATTTTTGAATAATATATAATTCGAATGTTTTTCAATAGCTCGAATTTAAAATTGATTTTTATGTTTATTTATATGCATAAATGTCTACTGTAAATGTTTCCGTATATTTTTGATTACCATTTATTCAAACATTCATGTTATAAAAAAATGTGTGAAAATCTTCATTCATGTTGTCTTTGATTTAAACTGAAGTTCAAGCACTTAAAATTCAAATATAATTCGGTGTATTTTAACAATATATAACCAGGCACACACACACTCACACACACTGTACTTAAACTTCCCTGAACACTTAGGCTTTGAAATCTAAAAAAAAAAAAAAAAACTAATAAATCTTAATTAGTTTTTTTTTTTTCCGTTATTATTTTTATCAAAGTGTAAGAAAATGTTTCAAATGATTTGATGAAGTTTAAATTTATTCATTTTTAGTGGTTGGAAAATTGAAAAGGTTCCAAATTTTAAAGAGTTTGGTGTTTTATTAATTTTTTCGGTATCTTATAATAAAATAATCATGTTTCGAAAACTAAAATCTTTGATTAAAATAAGAAAAATGAAAAGAAAGAATATACTTAAAAAAAGATAATTTGTCTAACTATATATAAAATAGCAGATTGCACTGACACGCCCCAACTTGTTACAGTTTCAAATTAATATGAAACCAAAAGGGAATTGTAACATATTTTACTTATGCGTTGGGACTTTACAAAACTTTAAAAAAACGAGGTAACAAATTAACACTTCCTGGGGTCTAAAGAAATTTCCCCTCGATTTTTTTCGATTGCCGAAGGGTCAAAACAGGGGTTTCCCTGCGAGCCATAAAACTCCTGCTGTGTTGCTTCCTCCGTCCCTCATTATCTTTCAAGTTGTTAAACCTTAAAAGGGGGAAAGGATTTCAGAAAAGTGCGGTTAATCCGCTTTTGAAAAAGTTACTTGAAGGCAGAAAAATCCGTGCAGTCCATTTTCGAAGCATCTTTACACTGACGGAATTTTCCGTGCTATCCGGTTAGAGGGTTAACCCTCATGTCTTCCAAGCAAAAAATATTTTAAGAATACATGTTGCTTCAAAACAATAGCGATCTTGACTAGCTTGTACAGAAAAACAAACATGGATCAACAACTTGTTCGATTTCTTTCAACGATGCTATATTTTGAAAATAAAATTTTGCTCGTCACTATACCACTAAGCAAAAGTCTTTCAATGGCTCTTTTTCAAGAGGATTTCTTTTAAAACGGAATAAATTGGCTTTACAATAGCAACAAAATACTTAGGGAGGGGAATTATTAATGAAAGGAAATCGAAATTACCCATAACTGGGTAAAAATGTATAAAACCTATTTTTTGTGAGTTGCGTTTGATAGAGTTCAATATAGTTTTAAAATAAAATCCAAAAATATGAGTTTTAATATTTTGATCAATTTTCCTCATTTTAAATGTCCTTGATCTTTTTGCGTCCCCCTCCCAATTAATCCATCTTTTGCGGCCCGGTGTAACGTCGCTTCTCCGAACATCAACATCGAGAGGGGTCGGTTTCTTTGTGGATCCGACACCCACACGTGCATCTTGCAGGTGCAACACATCCCCTTTTTGACCCCCGAGGAATCTAGCCCCGTCGACCGGAAGATGAGGGGAGAGATGCTTTGAACTTGCACGAGAGCGGTGGCGAACGAATCCTCCTCTCACAAAATAGTGGACTCTAACAATATATAATTAACTTTAATAACTGTAATGTATCATTTAGTAAATAATTTTCAATAGTTGTGACGTAAATAAATTCCATATTTTAATTAACCAAGAATACGCTACCGTTATTCTTTCAAACGTTACACCGGGTGAAATGGTTGTCACATGTACATGTATGTGGCCCAGCGGAAAAAAAATGTTGAGTACCCCTAGTTTAAAGTAACAAAGTCCGTCACGAATAATGGTCAAGTAAAGAGTGTTTTTTTTCCAGGTATAGAAGTTTAAGTTGGCATTACTTTCCAAGATGGCGACCGATTTAACAGCTGTCAAGTGATTTATTCTCAGTTTGGTTTGGCTATTCATCAAAACGATCATCAAGCAAGGCGTAGATTCGTCGAATGGGCCCAAAACGAGACTGCCGTTGTTCCCGATTTTCATAAGCGAATTTTGTTTAGCGATGAAGCGCACTTCTGGTTGAATGGCTACGTCTACAAACAAAACTGCCGCATTTGAAGTGAAGCTAATCCACAAGTGTATGTCGAAACACCGTTACATCTAGAAAAACTGACTGTTTGGTGCGCTTTATGGGCTGGTGGAATCCTTCTTCAAAAACGATGAAGGCCACAACGTTACAGTCAATGGTGATCGGTATAGAGCCATGATTACTAACTTTTTTATTCCTGAATTGAACAATCATGATGTCCAGGAGCTGTGGTTCCAACAAGACGGCGCAACATGTCACACAGCTCGTGCCACAATCGATTTATTGAAAGACACGTTTGGTGACCGCCTAATTTCACGTTTTGGACCTGTGAATTGGTCTCCAAGATCTTGTGATTTAACACCGCTAGACTATTTTCTGTGGGGCTATGTAAAGTCATTGGTCTATGCGGATAAGCCACAAACGCTTGACCATTTGGAAGACAACATTCGCCGTGTTATTGCCGATATACGGCCACAAATGTTGGAAAAAGTCATCGAAAATTGGACGTCTAGATTGGACTACATCCGAGCCAGCCGTGGCAGTCCTGTGCCAGAAATCATATTTAAAATGTAATGCCACAAGATTATTTTTCGAATAAAAAAAAATTCATGTCAATCGAATAATACATCGTTGTTTTATTGTAATTTAAAGTTCTATACCTCTAAAAAAACACCCTTTACAAAAAGAATATGGTATAGAGAGCCCAAATTTTTATCTGTACAGTATCACGGAACTAATGATTAACGTAACACTCAAATTATTTATAAATAAAAAATATAAAAACCTTTCTTCTATTGAATTTATGAACGCTTACTTTTAAAAGAAAGAATGTCTATAATTCTTTTTTTATTTGAGGGAACCTAAAATCTAAAATGACTATAATAGTTAGAAATTACTTTTTACTTAAAAAAAATAAATATCGATGTGTAAAATTTCATTAATGGAAAAGCATAAAAAAAATAAAATATTTAAATCAACAGAAATGCAAAAAGGCAACAGCGCTTAAATACAGCAATAAATAAATTAAAAAAAAATTAGACTTAAAAAATATGTAGAAAAACGTTAAATTTATTGTAAAAAAATACAATTACATTAAGCATAGAGGGCGCAAATATAAATGTATTATTGAAGAATTTTGCAGATAAACATTTTCAGTTTTAACGAAGAATAATGCTAAATTAAAAACATGTAAAGAGAATTTATATATTTTTCGATTCTGAAAAACAATACATTTTGTTCCTTATTGGCTAACGTTTTTCTATGTGCATCCGGCCTGTCAAGCAAAACATACTTCCAAAAACAAGTAATAAATATAAAAAAAATGTTTTAAAGTAAATTCCTACTTAGATCAACAAAGAAAATTTTTATTAAATAGTTAAATTAATATAAATATGTATATAGATAGGACCGAATCACAACATTAATTGGTAATTAATTTTTATTAATTATCGTTAAAGTATCTTATTGTCATCCAAAACAATCGTGTATAAAACATTTCAGTTTAAGGTATCCGAACACGTTGAAAATGACGAAATTCAGTCAAGAAAGACATTTTTGTTTTCTCTTTTATTGAATAGAGCAGTGCTTCTCAAAGTTGCAGTACTCGCGACCGAATATTCAATCATTATTTTTATCACGCCCCCCCCATACAATAACAATGTACTGAATTCAATATTACTATACTTTGATGCTAAAACTACGATACGACTTTAACCTCTTAAGCCCCCCCCCAAGTGTATATAAACGTCTCGCTAAGCCAAAGCATTTACTTCTCCAGACGTATATATACGTCTTTCCAAAGTACGATTTTTTTCTGTGCACTGCTATCCGTAAAATTATTCCAAGACTTTGGAATGAAATAAAAGGACCTTGACAATGTTTGCGAAGGATTTACTTATTCCAGATTATTTTTGCTCCTTTATTCCTTCCCCCTCCCCCAAAACATCCCATACACGTACATACGTGGAAAACGGTTGGCATTGGGAAGCAAATCGCGAAACTTATGATCGGTAGTCAAGGTTTAATTATAAACCGTACAAAAATTACCAAGATAGGTGTTAATTTTTGTTATAAATTATATATATGACAAATCCATGGGTTCACTGATAATTAATAAACTTGTTTTTAACTTAGGATTGTTAAAGTAATTATAAAATACATTGTGTAGCACTGATATATTTATAAGTGTAATATATCAGTGTAAATGTGTATTTTATTTTTTATTATGTCAGAATGTATTTTGTTTGTTTACTTTCAGTAAATTAATAATTTTTTTTAAATAATCTTTTGTTCTCGACTTTTCAATAGGTTAGCCCCCCCCCAAGGGGGCACGCCCCACAGTTTGAGAAACACTGGAATAGAGCTATCTTTCGGCTTTACAAAACATATTTTTTTTTTGTTTCTACTCTACCTAGAGGCCAAGCTACAATCAATTTCATTGTGTTAGAAAAACCGGAAGTGGGTCTTTGATCTACCAGAAGTGGGCATTTAAATTACTCGAAATCTATCATGGCGAGTCTGATTACTCAAAATATTACATATGCATTTCTATAAAACTTTTTGAACCTGATATTCACGCTATTTTCTAGAGAATGTACTAAAATATTGCTTATTGTATGAATATTTTTTGAGTTTGAGCTTGTTATTTGTGAAGGTCCCTTAGGACCTCACTTTGAGAACGAGAATAATTTTGAGTCAAAGAAGAACCAGTAGCCATTTTTATAAATAACTTTCTTTATTTGGTTATCTTTCCCAAATAGAATCAAAGACTTATTAACAAATACTTCTACTAATATTATGAGGTTTTAAAGATAATATCCTTTAAATTAACTTAATTAATTAATGATCCAATTAATTTATTAAATAACGATCACGCAGAAATTACCATGATAAGAGATCCCAGAATTATATTTAATTATGTTCTTATTGAATATTTAACTTTAATCTCACTCTTAAAACTTTAATGAGACTTTAAATACAAATCTATATTTACCGCTCGGAATCTCAATTCTTCTTGAGATTAAATTATCTCCAACAAGAAAACTTCAATTCAATTTCACTATAACTTTATGTTTCAATATCTATCTCCTACTGCTCTAACTTTACTATTTCGTTTGACTTAAATACTGATTCTAATCTGCATAACAAGGAATCCTGTCCGCTTTTTGGAGTTGATTGGAAATAGGTAGGGAATTAAATTTCCCTAAAAAGGTCGGTTCAGAAGGTTAGTGATAAAGTTCCGTATAGATTCGTCACAATCCCCTCCAAAAAGAAAACGGGATTTATTCGAAGGACTCATACGTCCTGAAAATAAATTACGTAATTCCTATCTTTGTCTTACAGTTCCGACGATATTAATTTCTAACTGTATATTACTGAAACATCTTCCTGAATGAAAAAGGACAAAATTACGATTTATAATTAATTGCCAAACCTCATAATACTTTACAAGTTTAAATTAATCCCTGCACTCTATCCATTTGGCTAAGGAGGCGTGGGAAAAACCACCTTAGTGGTGGCAAAAAACCAGCCCCATAGAGTATTACTTAGTTATTATACAAAAAAGAAATACAATCTTCTGTGGCACTGGAACATCGAAGACTTCAAGGTCAGCTACCCTGAAAGATTGATATCCATTTGAGAAGTAGGTAAAAGCAGACAAGAATTTATACATTTGTTACATGAATGTCATATACAATAAATATCTGGTTCCTTTGCCTTCCCATTCGAAAAACTTTATGCGCTAGTTAGTGTTAATGGTTAATCCTATCTAACTTCGCCGCGCTCCAAGTCACCAGATGTGAAACAAAACATACATAGAAACACACACAGCATACAATAATAATCATTTTGCAATAAACAAATAACACAAACAACCAAATGAATTGTCGCATCTTAGCGAAGTCATACATCGAAGTAAACAAATGCAAATTTTACAGATGTTTTCTCCAAAATACAAAAAGCAACACAAAAGCCGTTCTTTTCTGGTATAGAAAAAAACACACACAATGCAGTGTCCACTTTTGTGAGTCTTCTCAATTTTAGAGTCCGCCCGTGACTTGCTTTAATTGCAAAAATTCTTCACTTGTTCGCATCGCGAAGATAAAGAAACAATACAACCTGGATTTTGTCTGTTAAATCCTATGCACTGGATCTCCATTCAACGCTTCCATACTGAGGCTTCTTCTGCGGAATGTGCTGCCAGGTATGCCGTTGATTTCGATGTTGCTCAGCTCTTCAGGAATTCCGTCTTTTTCTTGTATACGGCTCCGTAGATAGTATGGGCAAGATCTCCTTGTATTGGTTTGATTCGACCGGACTGGTTTCTCCGCTTGTTTGTTGCGTCCTCTCGTTGTCGCTCTGGTCTGACGGGTCTGGTTATCACGTCCACTAACTTCCATTCGGGATCCGCCTGTAGTCGTAGCAGTCCTGCGATCAGGCAACCTTGAAGGACCTGCAATGGACTCTACTCCTGGTGAAGAGGTATTATGTTTTTGAAACTTATAATTCCTGGACGAGATCGAGGAAGGGATCGACCTCTTGACTCCCTGCCCTTGCTCAGGAGCGTGTCTTTTCCGGTCCTGATGATCAGATCCTTGTCGTGATCTCTTCCTACATATCTTGGATCGTTTTAAAGCTTGGTCCTTCGACGCAGTACTATTAATTTTACGTTTATTTCTGGGGATCTCCCCGTGTGGTGTTACCCTGCCGGGATCTACACCCCTCACTTTCCTGACTAGAGGTTTTCCTATGCTCTTTAAATTGCCCTTGATTCGATCTATTCGACCCATGACTAACTTCTTGTTCGTCATACAGAGTTTCTACCGGACTATCCGAACTAATCGTGTCTGACTGACGAGGTCGATACAATCGAACCTGATCAATATTAACAGTTATATTTCTTCCGTTTTTCCAAATAACTAAATTATTTCCTTTTATTTCCAAAACTTTATAGGGACCTTCAAACTTAGGCATAAATTTTCCAACCTGTTTCCTACCCGCAGCACTTAAGAAATGTGTTTGAAGTAAAACTAAATCGTTCACTTTGATGTGAACATCCCTCCTTCTGAGATTGTAATGTTTTTCCCAAGACTTATGCTTTTTTTGCATATTTCGTCTTGCCTTATCGAATAATCTTTCGATGTTCCTACCAACATATTTCGCATCCTCCGTAACATTTATAAGCTTGCTAAACGGAGTTATGATTTTCCTTCCCAAAAACAACTCAGCCGGAGTTTTATTTGTCGTCTCATTTACCGCCGTGCGCAATGCGAAAGCGAACTCGTGTAGAAATTGGTCCCAGTTTTCATGATTTTCTTCAACAAAAGAAGCTATCATTTGAACTAAATTTTTCTATTCACTCTCTCCGTGAGATTAGACTGTGGTCGGTACGTTACCGTTTTCATATGTTTGATGTCCAACCTGTGACTGAGATGTTCAAACACGTCAGAAATAAATTGGGGGCCGTTATCACTTATCAAAGAAATCGGAGCTCCGTAACGCGCTATATAGTTATAAAAAAAAGCATTAGCTATTGCCTGGGCTGAAGCTTTACGAAGAGGAATCAGCTCACACCACTTAGTGAAGTGGTCAGATATAACTAATATGAATTTATATCTCTCGGGTCGGGATGCGGGGTAGGGGCCTAATAAGTCTAGCGTTACAATTTCATTTGGATATTTTGAAACTATAGGCATTAAACGACCAGCTGGTAGCGCGTTTTTATAATTAAACTTTTGACACCGGTCACAGGTTGAAACATATTCAAATATATATTTTCTCATAAATGGAAAATAGCACGTGTCACGAAGTTTAAGATATGTCTTCCTCTTTCCGAGATGTCCTGCCAGTGGCAGATCATGAAATTCTTTCATTATATCTTTTCGAAGAGAACCAGGAATATAAACTCTTAGTTCTCCCAGATTAGAAAAATACTTCGCGTAAAAGAGGAGACCATTTATTAACTTGAAGTCCTGGGACCAACTCTCGCATACCGTCGCATTAACAGAACCGTCATCAGGGATTTCTAAGTATCGATAAATATGTCCTAATTCAGGATCTTCCCTTTGTTCCTTAATGAATTGTTCACGGGAATTTATTGCGAGGGCTCTAAGAGCTGCGCACGAAATTTGTGACCCCTCGACACTGTCTATTGGATTTCTCGATAAAAGATCTGCGACCACGTTTTGAACACCAGGTCTGTGCTCCCATTCTATGTTAAACTCTGACAATTTCAATGCCCATCGGATCATCCTACTTGATAAATTCTTACCATTGGTTAACTTCGTTAACGCTGCGTGATCTGTGATCACTTTCACAGGTAGGGGTCCAAAATAAGTTTTAAACTTATTTAGAGCCCATATCACCACCAAACATTCTCTTTCGGTAACCGTATAATTACGTTCTGCTTTATTAAGGGTTCGAGACGCGAAAGCAATAGGTTTTTGATTTTGTTGAAGCACAGCACCAATTCCGACCCCACTAGCATCAGTGAATAAATTGAACTGTTCAGAAAAATTTGGTAATTGCAAAATCGGTGCCTCCGTTAGTGTGCGTTTGATCTGATCAAAAGAATCCTGTGCTTCTCCTGACCAGTTAAACTTCGCCCCCTTTTTTTTTTAATTGGTACAATGGTTCGCATATATCTGCGTATCGCGGAATAAATTTTTGGTACCAACCCGTCATCCCTAAAAATTTTGACACTTCTCGATTATTTTTGGGAAGTTTCATTTCCGTAATTGCCCGAATTTTCTTATTGTCAGTTTCGATTCCTTCTTTACTAATAATCAGGCCTAAATATTTGAGTTTGTCACGGGCGAAGTGACATTTCTCCTTATTCAACGTTAGCCCTGCGTCTCGTAATAAGGTAAAAACCTGCGTTAAATGATCGAGATGGTCTTTAAACGATGGAGATGTTATAATAACATCGTCCATGTATACCAACACGAAACGCCCAATAACAGGTTTGAGAATTGTATCAATAGCCCTTTGGAAATTAGGCGCCGCCCCAGAAAGACCAAAAGGCATGCGTAGGAATGCAAAAGTGCCATTGCGAGTGATAAACGCTGTTTTTTTCTATGTCCCTTGGACTAATCGCCAACTGAAAATAGCCACTTCTGAGATCTAGAGTGGACATAACGTTGGTGTGAGGAATATTGGTGAGTAAGTCATCAATCACCGGTAATGGATATCGAGGATATTTGGTAATTCCATTTAGTTTCCGATAATCGATCGCGAAACGATACGCCTCGGGAGAATCTGGAGGAAGGTCATTTTTCTTTCGTGTTAGAACGACTGGAGATGCATAGGGCGAATTAATAGACAAATTGTACCATCCCGTAACATCTTATCTATGTGATAATCAATAATGCCTTGTTTGACCCGGTCGTACTTGTATGGTCTCGACACTACCGGTCCCTTATCTCCAGTATCTATCTCATGATATACAACATGCGTTAATCCCGGTTGATCGGAAAATAACCCTTTAAAATTATTAAATAAGGCTTTTAATTGCCTCTGTTGCTCGTCATCAAGTTTTGATTCTGTGAGATCAATATCAACGAGTTTCTCCTCTTTAGGCATTTGTTTGATCGGATGATCGGGAATGATCAAGGATTTCTGATCAAAATCTAATGTTAATCGCGACGCCTTCATAAAATCGATCCCCAAAATGCACTGATACTGCATGTTATCAAGTATATGGAATTCCCAGGTTTCTGAAATTCTCTGATTCTAATTTGTAACTCGACTCTACCCAAATGACTGCACGGGGCTCCCTGTGCTGTCACGACTCTGTCTTTCGTCTTTTGACGAGGTCGGTATGAAAAATAATTGCGGTATACCTCCTCCGAAATAAAAGATTTCTCCGCTCCCGTGTCCCATAGTGCTGTAATAAAGGTTTCATTTAATAGAATAGGGACATACGGTAATTCGACTGGGGTCATTCTTATAGAGGATACTCTGATAGGCCGATGATCCCAAACTGGGGGATTTTCCGTACCCCGCGATCGATTACCCCCATATTCACATCGATCGCTTAAAAGTTTAAATTTTTACTTCGTTCATTTTGACCTCGAAATGAACTATTTCTCGACCCACTTTGTCGACAGCCTTGACTGTGGAATGGTTGATCTGATTGTCCACCTTGGCGTCTACCTTCGAATCTGCGATTTGCGAAACCTTGGTTTTCGAATCGATTAAATTCCCTTTGTGGTCGGCTATTATTGGCGTAACTCTCATTATTTCTGTTTTCCCTCCAATTTTCTTGTCTATGCCGGGTATTAAAACGATTGCCTTCATGAGGGCCTGAACTTCTAAATCCCTCACTCGAACCTCTGATTTGTCTATGCATAAAACGTTCTTCGTATTTATCAACGATTTGTAGGAGATTGGCAGTATTTCGTGGATGTCTAACTTCGACATAATCCAAAATTTGAGGTTCTAATCGACTAACGACGTGATCTATTAATTTTTCCTCCGACATTTCTAGTTTAAGGACTTTATGAATTTTCAACAATTCATAAATAAAGTCCGAAGGCTGTTGATCTCGTCTTTGTGATGAGGAATAAAATCGCGTTTCTAGTTCAGACCAGTTTCTGACCACGGGAAATTGTTCCGACAATGCCTGTTTTAAGTGCGCGTAGTCTGTTGTCTTATCCTCAATGACCCAATAACCAAGAACTTCGAACCAGTCGAGTGCCCGTCCTTTGAGATGACCCTTCAAGTAAGCACATGCCAGTTGTGCAGGTATCTCATAATACGCGAGATTATGATCAATATTCTCCAAAAAATCATCTATGTTCTCAATCCCCGAAAAATATTGTTCCGGAATGATTCTAAAACTGGATCCGACTCTATTCTCGGGATTTATACGTTATGCCATTGTGAAGGTCCCTTAGGACCTCACTTTGAGAACGAGAATAATTTTGAGTCAAGGAAGAACCAATAGCCATTTTTATAAATAACTTTCTTTATTTGGTTATCTTTCCCAAATAGAATCAAAGACTTATTAACAAATACTTCTACTAATATTATGAGGTTTTAAAGATAATATCCTTTAAATTAACTTAATTAATTAATGATCCAATTAATTAATTTATTAAATAACGATCACGCAGAAATTACCACGATAAGAGATCCCAGAATTATATTTAATTATGTTCTTATTGAATATTTAACTTTAATCTCACTCTTAAAACTTTAATGAGACTTTAAATACAAATCTATATATTTACCGCTCGGAATCTCAATTCTTCTTGAGATTAAATTATCTCCAACAAGAAAACTTCAATTCAATTTCACTATAACTTTATGTTTCAATATCTATCTCCTACTGCTCTAACTTTACTATTTCGTTTGACTTAAATACTGATTCTAATCTGCATAACAAGAAATCCTGTCCGCTTTTTGGAGTTGATTGGAAATAGGTAGGGAATTAAATTTCCCTAAAAAGGTCGACTCAGAAGGTTAGTGATAAAGTTCCGTATAGATTCGTCACATATTTAAATATTGTCTCATAAAGAATGTGATTTTTCTTATAATGTTCACTCAATCAACTTTAAAATTTTAATAAAACATTAAAATTTTATTACATTCTCTAGATAAATGCATCTAGATTGTTTTGGTAATATTTTTACTAATATAAGTTTATTACTTTTTTCTTTAATTGCTTTGAAGTTTAACAAAAATGTTGCTAAAATTTCACTTATAATTGTGATTTCTGTGAAATTTAGTCTATTTATTTTAAATATTGTTAGTTAAATATTAGTATTTATTGGTATTGAGTCCTAAAAAAGCCTTTATAATGTTTAAATATGTTATTTTGTTAAAAAGTGCCCCGAACGCGTTCGGATACCTTAACTGAATGTTTTAAAACGTGAGAAAAAAAAATCTTGTAAGGTTTTGACTCCAGTCGCTAAAAGTGAAACCAACGCCAAAATGGTCGCTAAGTCACCAAAAATGATGCCAACGTAGCTGTATTTGTAATTATTTAAATAATTAGTTTTAATCAATTGATTTTTATTGATTATGATTAAATTACTGTATAGTCATCCAAAATAATCATGTACATAAAATTTCAGTTTAATTGAGCGCTTTAAAATGTATTTTATTAACGATTAAAAATTCCACCAAAATAAATAAATAAATATATAGAGAGTGTGAGCTAATAGTAGGAATTGAATAAAACGCAAACTAAACAAAAACAAACACGCAAATAATACACAAAGCATACACCCACCCACACACACACACACAACAAATGAATTTATATATCTTTTAGTCTTTCCACTAACTGCTGTGTAATGGTTGATTTTGAATTAACACACTACATTAGGGATCAGCAAACAGCAAGTTGCGAGCCTCATATGGCTCTCTTCATAGATGGTTGTGGATTTTCACACTTCTGCCTCAACATTTTATTAAAAAATAATTATGTCCACCAAAAAATAATTGTTCTCTTTTTTCTTTAAAATAATCTATTAAAAGCATTCACTTGCAATTGCATATATATTTAAAGGCTTGACTGGCTTCATAGAGTTACTTCTGTATTAAATTATTATCAGTAAATATTATATATTATAACTAGCCGTTACCCACCCGCTTCCTTGGGTATTTCACGATGTTGTATATATGTATATTGTTTAACATATAGATTAATTATTGATATCTAGCATTAAGAATTCGATTGTATTGAAAATTATATTTATAGTTCTTACACTCTCGCCCCTTGATATAAAAAGAACATAAATTATAATATCTAATATTTCTATTTATATCTAAAATAGAAGGAGAAAGATTTTTTTCGCTCACGTAACCTAATAATCAAGTGGATTTTCTGCAAAGCAACTTTCAGTGGATCTCTACTCCATAAAATAAACATGCGTGCTAAATTTGAAGTCTAAATCTAACAGAGCAAAAACGGAACTTTTATCATCAATACCTCGTTGAAAACATTCTTAGCGGATTCCAATTCAACAAAAGAAGCATGCAAACCAAATATTATTATTATAGTCTTAGCAGTTCAAAAACGGGAATTTTGTCTATCAATACGCCCCAATAACTCTCCTCGCTTCCCCCTGGAGTTGATTTCCGTAAAATCCATTCTTAGTGGAACTCTATTCAACTATAAAGAAAAGTGCTCAACAAATTTCAAGTAAATGAGTTAAATTCAAAAACAGGAATTTTTCTATAACACGCATTAATCCCTCGCAACCCCACTCCTTTGGGGAACCATTTTCGCAAAACTCTTTGTAAAAGGAACTTTATTCCATGAACGGAACATACCTTCTAATTTTCAAGCAGGTGTTTCTATTAGTTGAAAAGCGGAAATATTTATCTATTACACGCCCCTTAATCCCCCTCAGTGACCCTTGGGGATCAATTTTCCCCAAAAACTATTTTGTAGCGGATCTCTACACCATGAAAGGAATCCGCTTACCAAATTTTAAGACTGTACGTCTAACAGTTTAAAAATGGAAATAATTATCTATAATACCCCTTAAGCCCCCGTAACGCCACTTAGGAAACGATATTCACCGAACCCATCTTACGGCATATCTCTACTCAGTGAATGGAATCTGCTTACTCAATTTCAAGATTTTACGTCTAACAGTTTAAAAAAGGAGTTAATTGCCTATAACGCCCCTTAATTCTCCACAACGCCACTTGGGGTCGATTTTTACAAAACCTATTTTGCAGCGGACCTGTACTCTATGAAAGGAATCCGCTTACGAAATTTCAAGACTCTGCGTCTAATACTTTAAAAATGGAAATAATTATCTATAACGCCCCTTAAGCCCCCGCAACGCCACTTAGGAAACGATTTTCACAAAACCCATCTTATAGCAGATCTCTACTCAATGAATGGAATCAGCTTACTAAATTTTGAGATTTTACGTCTAATAGTTTAAAAAAGGTGTTAATTGCCTATATAACACCCCTTAATTCTCTACAACGCCACTTGGGAGTCGATTTTCACATAACCCATTCTGTAGGGGATCTGTACTCCATGAAAGGAATCCGCTTACCAAAGTTCAAGACTGTACGTCTAATAGGTTAAAAATGGAAATAATTATGTATAACGCCCCTTAAGCACCCTCAACGCCCCTTGGAGGTCAATTTTCGTAAAAATCATTATGTAGGGTATCTCTACTTTATGAAAGAAATCTGTGTACCAAGTTTCACGACTGTACATCTAATAGTTTAGTAATAGAAAAAAATTATCTATACCGCCCCTTAAACCCCTGTAACGCCCCTTGGGGTTCGAACTTTGCAAAATCCGTTCTTAGCTGACGTCTACTCCAAGAAGGGAATCTACCTACCAAATTTCACGTCTGTATGTTTAATAGTTCCGGAGATATCGTGATTAGTCAGTGAGTGAGTCGCTTTTCTCCTTTATATATATAGACTAGCCGTTACCCACCCGCTTCACTGGGTATTTCACGATGTTGTATATATGTATACTGTTTACATATAGATTAATTATTGATATCTAGCATTAAGAATTCGATTGTATTGAAAAATATATTTATAGCTGTTACACTCTCGCCCCTTGATATAAAAAAACATAAATTATAATATCTAATTTCTATTTATATCTAAAATAGAAGCAGAAAGATATTCTTCGCTCACTTAACCTAATAATCAAGTGGATTTTCTGCAAAGCAACTTTCAGTGGATCTCTACTCCATAAAATAAACATGCGTGCTAAATTTGAAGTCTAAATCTAACAGAGCAAAAACGGAATTTTTATCATCAATACCTCGTTGTTAACATTCTTAGCGGATTCCAATTCAACAAAAGAAGCATGCTAACCAAATTTTATTATTATAGTCTTAGCAGTAGGGAATTTTGTCTATCAATACGCCCCAATAACTCTCCCTGCTTCCCCCTGGAGTTGATTTCCGTAAAATCCATTCTTAGTGGAACACTATTCAACTAAAGAAAAAAGTGCTCAACAAATTTCAAGTAAATGAGTTAAATTCAAAAACAGGAATTTTTCTAAAACACGCCTTAATCCCTCACAGCCCCACTCCTTTGGGGGTCCGTTTTCGAAAAACTGTTTGTAAAAGGAACTTTATTCCATGAACGGAACATACCTTCTATTTTTCAAGCAGGTGGTTCTATTAGTTGAAAAGTGGAAATATTTATCTATTACGCCCCTTAATCCCCCTCAGTGATTCTTGGGGATCAATTTCCCCCAAAACTAATTTGTAGCGGTTCTCTACACCATGAAAGGAATTCGCTTACCAAATTTTAAGACTGTACGTCTAATAGTTTAAAAATGGAAATAATTATCTATAACGCCCCTCAAACCCCCGCAACGCCACTTAGGAAACGATTTTCACAGAACCCATCTTATAGCGGATCTCTACTCAGTGAATGGAATCTGCATACTGAATTTCGAGATTTTACGTCTAATAGTTTATAAAAGGAGTTAATCGCCTATAACGCCACTTAATACTCTACAACGCCACTTGGGAGTCGATTTTGTCAAAACCCATTTTGCAGCGGATCTGTAATCTATTAAAGGAAAACGCTTACCAAATTTCAAGACTGTACGTCTAATAGTTTAAAAATGGCAATAATTATCTCTAACGCCCCCCTTAAGCTCCCGCTACGCCACTTAGGAAACGATATGCAATGCCAATTTTTCATGAAAATGATGTAGGTTACGTATTCAGCAAATAAGCTTTCCAATTTCTATGTGGAAGAATAAACAAAGGTAATTTTATTAATTGGTAAAAACTTGAAATTACAAACTATAACGCTTATGGTGTCATTAGTACGAAGTTTAATCCAGAACATTGATACTTTGGTAATTGGTTATTCTTGCATTAACCAACAGAATAAACATTTATTTCATAGCTTTTTAAGGAGTGGTAAATGTCATTGTGTGTAAGACTACCGCATTTATTCGAATCTAAGCTGCACTATCTTTTCAATGTTAATACTACTGAAAATCGGGTGCGGCTTAGAATCGAAGAGGCAAAACATTTATTAGACGGGGAAAATTGAGTTTCCACTCCTTTCAAAGAAAAAAAATGTAACCGTCCATTCTAGACACTTGCATCGATGATTTATCCCATTCCGCAGTTTATCCCCAGCATTTAATCTATTTTAAACATCGTTGTCTGCTCGTGTTTCGAAAATTTTTTGGATGTTTTCTTTTAACACGGAAAAAAACTAACAAAAACAACCGGCAACAGAGCAGCGTTATTGAAAATTTGACACAGATGAAACAAATGTATGTCGGTAGTGTAAAAAAAATATAATTTTGTGCTTGTAAATGTTCGATAGTTTTTTTAATAATTCTTTTATAAAAATATTGCATAACACAAATGCACTGGACGGCACGGAAGACGACTGTGGGAAAATGGCAACGTCACTACCAATTTCGAAGTTAGCTGTGACGAATCATTTTTGAAACATGATATGAACGGTTAGAGTAATTATAGGTTTATATATGCATTTGACAGTTATTAATACTAGTAAAATAAATTATTAACTTACTATTACTCATTCAAAAGTTTAAAAAATTTTTCTTCAGTATTGGATACTGATAAACCTTTTTTTACTTTCTCACAGAAATGTCTTGAGCAGCGATACTCAACCAGCGGCCCACCGAGCCTTTTTAAGTGACCCGTTGCTCTGAGAAATTTACTTATTTGAACATTGCATTAAAAATTTGGTGGGAAATTCTTTGTCAAGAAATCAAATATATCAATTTTGCTGTCGGTGTTGTACGGGTACAAATTGATATTATTTTTATCTTTTGAACGGTTATGGTTAGTGATAACAAACAACAGTGTAGTAGCGACAATTTTATAGGGGGAAATAATTTTTAACTATCTTTCATATCTTGCAAGCGAAAAATATTTGAAGAAAATATATCGTTTCAAGACGAATGGGAGGTTGACTATTTTGCAGTGAAAAACAAAGATGGATCAGTAATTGTTTGATTTGTTACGAAAGTGCTGTATTTAAAAAAATACCAATAAACAAGAATCACATTCAATGACACTTTTCCTCGAAGATCTCTCTTTCAAGAGGTGATAAATAGGCTTTCTTGAATAGTCTTTGCAACAACAACAACAACAAAGTGTTTTGTCAGTGGTCATATCACAGCAGTAACAAAGACATCCTATGAAGTTTGTTATATTTTAGGTAATCATATGAAACCGTTTACTGGTGCAGAAATTGTGAAGGAATGTTTCTTAATTGCTTCTAATTTATAGTGTTAGTGACAAAAATAAAAAAAAAATAATTAAAAAATATTTTGATCAATTTTCCACATTTTAAATTACCAATATTATCTTGGTCTTAAACCATTTCTCACTCCTCCCCCCCATCAATTATCCTCATGCTGCGGCCCACGTGAAATAACTAACATGCGTATGCGGCCCGCGTGAGATAGCTGACATATGTATGCGGCCCGCGTGAGATAGCTGACATATGTATATGCGGCCCGCGTGAGATAGCTGACATATGTATATGCGGCCCGCGTGAAATGACTAACATACGTATGCATCCCAGCCGAAAAAAATGTTGAGTACCCCTGGTCTAGAGAATTAGGAGTGCGGCTAGATTCGAGTAAATACGGTAGCTTGTTCTGCTGACAACTTGGCTCATCTTTTTCGAAAGTCTAACGATCCCAGCTCAAAAGCAATGCCACTCAAACTATGGATCGTGACCCCAAATGAGGTATCAAAAAATTACCTTGGTCACAAGGCATGAAAAAAAATTCATAAATAAATTTATTTCAATACAAATACAAAATTGCTAAACTTTTTTGAGAAAGAATACTGGAATTTATAATATGAAACACTCTCAAGTACGGTCGCACTGCCAAAAAAATCGAATACCACCGTCATAGGTAAACTATGGCCTACCTAGAGATTATTACCTGACCAACTAAAAGTTTTAAAACAGTGCGATTTAAGAAAATTATTCAAAGGCTTGTTGTGCTCTTTACATACGGAAAAACTACCCACACAAGTTATTTGAATATATTTTTATATTTGCAAAATATATAGTTATAAAACTTTATTTACATAAAAAAAAATCATTAAAAATTTTACAAGTGCGAAAAATAGAATCCCTCCTAACAAATATGCATAAAAAGTTATTCAGATACTTATTTGCTTTTCTATTAAAATAAAAAAATTAAAAACACAGAGTCAACTTCATTCATTGCATTACATTGTAGATTTTTCTCAAAAAGGTTTTATATTTTTTTAGTTCATTTGCTTTAGATTTTAAAGACGCAGTGTAATAAAAGGATATTGAGTTTCAAGATTTGCATGAAAATTAAAATATTTTTTTGCTCAGAAAATGTATGCTAAGTTGGTTCCGGCTCAAATAATGTTAATAATTTGAAAGCAGCTTAACCCGTGACGCTAATACGAAGTTCTTCAGAGGCATGTAAGGACTCAAACCTTGCTGGCAGGGGCGTAGCAACTGCGGTATCAATGATACGGGGCCCCAGCATGTGCAAGAAAAAAATCGTAAAATGTTAAGGGACCCCCAAAGGGTCGTCAAAGAATTTTGATACAGGGCCCCTTCACGACTAGCTACGCCAGTGCTAGCAGTGTGAGTGAATATTTACGTCGCACTGTTCAGCTACACGAGGTGGCCGCGGTAGCCGAGTGGTATAGGCATCGGATCGTGGCTGGCTTTGTCACGAGTTCGAGCCCAGTACCGCTAAAGACCCGCCGTGTAGGGCAGCGATGCACGTTAAATCTTTCGAGAGCTGAAACGTCCTCCCGTTGGTGTGGTAGTTAGGAGAGGGGGCTGCCAGCTCAGGTGTCGTCCACGTCACTTGACCATGGTTCAAAATTACGTGGTCCGTCGCCAAAAGCCCTCGTGTAGCTGAACAGTGCGACGTTAATCTTCACTCACTCACTCAGCTACACGAGGGCTTTTTTCGACGGACCTCGTAATTTTGAATCATGGTCAAATGACAAGAACGAGAACTGAGTTGGCAATCCCGTCTTCTAACTACCACACCAACGGGAGGACGTTTGAGCTCTTGACAGATTTAACGTGCATCGCTCCCCTACACGGCGGGTCGTTAGTGGTAATAGGCTCAAACTCATGCCTACCATGATCCGATACCTTGATCACTGGGCTACCACAGTCCCGCCAGTCCTTGTAGCAGCAGCGTAATAGCCCCCGCATTGCTAGCCGCTAGCTTCTTTGGCTCTTGCGCCAAAAAAAATCAACAATCATCACCCCCCGCATTGCGGAGGTCCCTGGGAATCTAGGGTGCCCAAAGCTTGACTGACACCAAGTACGTATTTGGGGACCCTGCGTTTGCCGGGGGGCCCTAATATTCTCCGTTAAGCCACTGGTTGTAGAGCTTGCGATATAATTATCCCTTTGAGTCATGAAATAACATTAATAATGGGTTGGTTGAAAAAGTATGAATGTCGCGCATAAAAACACGAAGGACACAAGAAACTGACCTTAATTGAAGATGATGGCATCAAGAGGCTTGCACTCTATCTTAACTTCCAATTGATTGATTGATTGAATATTAACGTCGCACTGTTTAGCTACACGAGGGCTTTTGGCGACGGACCACGTAATTTTGAACCATGGTCAAGTGACGTGGACGACACCTGAGCTGGCACCCCCTCTCCTAACTACCACACCACACCAACGGGAGGACGTTTCAGCTCTCGACAGATTTAACGTGCATCGCTGCCCTACACGGCGGGTCTTTAGTGGTACTGGGCTCGAACCCGTGACAATACAAGCCACGGTCCGATACCTATACCACTCGGCTACCGCGGCCACATCTTAACTTCCAAACCATACATCAACGTGAAGAATTGAACTCCTACAAATCAGTCCAGCTATCTGATTAGTTTTTAGTGGACTCAGGACTAAACCAATACCGGAATCAATACCATAAAAATCGAGTAAAAAAATTACTTGATTATTTATACAGTAGAGTCCCGAAAACCCGGCCTAATGGGGACCGAAGGATGGCCGAGTTTGCGAAAATGCCAGTTAACCAAGAATGGGATTGAAAAATAAGTGCGAGCGTTTCCTCATAAAATAATGTACTGCACTTGTACTTATTGCTTGCTTGAGAATACAACAGAAAACAAACCACCCAAATAGCTTTTAATGGAAAAGTAGGTACTTAATGAAAAGACTAGAGTATTTACTACAAGAAAATCAAAATTAATGAATACATAGTATATAGTAATTTACCTGATCAGAAAAATACTTTATGAAGGCATAAAGCCATCTATAATAAAAATTAAGCAGCAAAAACTGGCTACTTTTTTTTTTTTAAAGAAATGAGTAATGTTTTGTTATCTTCCTTACTACTTTATCACGAAGACGACGAAGGAAGAGTAAGTCCATTACCGACGCACCATGTAGTTCAAAATACTGAAGGGCGGTTTCGACAACCTTTAGTCTCTCACTATGTGATATTTTAGGAGTTTGTACGGTATCGTCAACGTTAAGGTCTTCACATTTTCTGGCAATTTTTATTAACTGTGACAAATGCAGTAATTTCTGCAAAGGACCTAATGTCCTGCTCAGCATCATTCTGGACCAAGGGGTTTTTTCGACCTGGATGTGTGTGGCCGAGTTTTCGGGACTTTATTGTATTATTTAAAACATACCTTGGTTACAATGTTTATAAACATATTCATTGAAGCAATTTATATATTTTGATAACTGAAAATACTTTAAAGTATTTAAAGATTTATAGACAAGTTGAAATAAGAAATGCAAAACGATCAAGTTTTTATATACAGTATTTATAGTCAATTTAATACAGTCGAGAAAAGGAAACAATTTCTATTTGAGAAAGATAATTTTGGAAACAGGAGCATTTTATTGTTTCAGAAGGCAGCAATTAGTACTTTCCAGAGTTATTAACACACTTCTTATCTGTTAATATGAAAAAAAATGCATGTAAATTTCAACATTTAAATTTAAATATTAATTAATTGACCCCTAATACTAATTTAAAGCTTATTCAATACAAAATAGAATTTTTTTTTGATTTAAAAATAGTTTATAATTATTTCGTAAATTACATTATGATCAGAGACAACTTAAAACAATGCTTTTAAAAACTTGCATTTACATTAGCATTAGTTTATTCTATTAAAGTATTACTAGAAAAGGTTATCAATTACACAATTGAAAAAAAAAATCAATGTTTTGTATGAGTTTGTAAACAATGTAAAAAACGTTTGAAACAATGAATAAAAGATAGGGGAAAAATAAAATGTTCAAAGATAAACTTATTTATGCAATTAACGTAGATTATTTTTTTATTTCCATGTATTTAGGAACCTTCAAATATTGTTTTTAAAAAAAATGCAGACAATTCTTTTTCATCTCAGGATGAGATATTTTAGTTTTCCCTAAACTTTCTTTTTGTTAATTAAAAATAAAAGCAACATAATGAATTAGTTGCATGTTTAAACAATTTGCCATTTATAAATGTTTAGGTAATTTTAAACTATGAATATTACTCAGAACAAATACGGTCTCTTATTTGATTTAAATTACACACACATAGTTTTGTAAACAATACTTAGGTTTTACTTATGACAAGTAAAAATGTTTGAGAAAAGAGGACTGATACCTATGATGGTAACCAGGAATAACATCTTTCCATATTAAACAAAAATGATAAAATGAAAAATTCTTATTCAAAATAAACCACTTTAGAATAGCATTCAAAATAAAACACTCAAGAAAAGTATGAAACAAAAAAATCAATGTTTAATCTTTCTTTCTTTCGACATTAATAATAAACTAATACTTAATTTTTATAACTAAAATTCATTAGAAATTAGTTAAAACTTATTTACTTATTGAGTACTTGGAAAATAAAAAATATCTTTAAGACAAAAACATGAATTTCAATAATAAGCATATTCCAATTTCACAAAATAACACAATGATTTTAGTTCATTTATAATTATTTTCATTACCACTTTCTGAAATAATAATTTTCTATTTAGCACAGTCTAAACTAAACTGAGTGGTAGAACAGCCCATGAGGACCAAAGTCTACTGTGCCCATCTCAGTTTTTGTGTACTAACATGCACAAGCAGATATTTTGGTCAGTATGACCCCCTAGTATTTAGTTCCCAAGAAAGCTTGGTACTCATTTATCAACCCACTGAAGGGATGAAAGGTTGGAGTCAATCTTGCCCAGCCAGAGATTTGAGCGTCAATATGCTACTACTCAGGTACTGGGCTTTTTTAGCACAGTCTATAAGGCTATTATGTAACTAAATCTGAATGCCCTTAATAACAGTTTTTTTACATATAAACAAACAAATCTGAATCAACAATTACCTTCAATTTATCTATATTTAAAATAATTATGTGCACAGATATTACAAATAATTCACAGAAAAATGTGTAGTCTAAAAATATATTGATGTTAATGATGAATTAAAAGACAGACAAATGTAAAAAATAAATACTAAAGTTTTATTGCAATGATTTCAAAGTTATGCACTTTTCTCTTAAAAAAAGTTAAGATTGCTTGAGAAATGAGAAACAAGTAAAAATATTGAACAAGAGCAAGAAACTACTCTTTTTCACTAAAAAGTCTTGAGCTCAGAAAAATAGCAAGTTGTACATTGAAGATTAATACATCACAGTTCTTTTCTTCACAATTATTTATAATTTCTTGCATCAAATCTTATTTTGTAGATTGCATAGTAAAAAATAATATGATCAAGGAATAATGCAATTCATAGTATTAAAAAAGCTTACCATGCATACACAAAATATTTTTTTAATATAAAATTGGATAGTTTCACACACAAGAATACTTTTAATAACATTATGCCAAAATTGAGGCTTGCATCAAGTTATATTCTAATAATTCTCATATTCAAAACTAGTATTCTGTTAAGTATTAAAATGACAGTTAATATCATAGAGGTAATAGATAGAATACTGAAATTTAATAAACAAATACAAATATAGACTAAATGATGAAAATAACACGTTTTAAAACTTTTAACAACAAATTTGAAACTTGGAAGAGTCATGATTTTCACAACAGATACAATATTATTCACTTTTGCATTAACAATTTCAAAAAATAATTGAAATATTTTTGGAAAATTTAATTTTAAATACTTTGAAAAAAGAAAAATACAATAGAAGAGAAGTATTAGAACAAATAAATCTCAAAAATCCACCCAAATGGTTCTGCATTTAAAATTTCATTTGAGTCATTTCTTTTAATAAGGGTGAAAATAAAGATTTCATTCATTAAAAAATAATCAACATCAATAAAAATTAAATTTCTAATTATCTTGAGAGATTGAGTTTTACATTACATTTAACTTTTCACATAAATATATTATTTGTTACTGATTAAATAATCTTTTTAGTTAGAAACAATGGAAAATTGCAATTATCAATTTCTTAAAAATACAACACAGTTAAAATTTTTTTTCAGAAGTATATCAGATCTTTAAAATCTTAAGGAATCATTAAAAAGAAAATCAAATGTTTTGTTAAATACTTGCCTTTTTCTATCACAACAACTTGAGTTATTAACTAATATTAGAGATTTAAAATTTATTTATACCTATTGCTACAAATGAGCAAAGGAATTACGTTACATTTCCTAGACATTTAAAATAAATTAAATCTTAACAATGTAAAGATAATTTATAAAAATTCATTTATGTTTTAATATTTATCATTCTAAAAATATTTAAATACTCATAAAAAAAGAGTACTTGTATTATAATTATTACGGAATGAAACGTTAATTAAAAAGATTTAGAATACACAATTAACAAACTGTAACACACAACATGAATCAGGTAATTACAAAGGTTAACATATATTTCAGTATAAAAAAACACGACAATAAAACTCTACATAAACAAAATATAATACATTTCCTTTAAAGAAATATCCTTGAAAAAATATAAATTGTATAACTTTACTTTAATCCTCTCGCTGCACATCCCATGATTTCCATGGGTAAAGTACACATAGACGTAGCACTACGCAGCGAAAGGGTTAAAGATCAAATAAAAATTTTTTTAAGTAAATTTAAAAAAAATTAAAATTTGATTAAGATAAAAACACTAAATTAGATGTACTATAAGTGTAAAAACAATTAAAATACAGAATTAAAACAAATTTAATAATCATCTGATTTGGAAACTTGAGAATTCATAGCTTATAAATAATCAATTTGAAAAAGACGAACATTTATATATTAGTTCCATTACTTATAATCATAAAACATTTTTAAGTTTCACAAATAACATAAAACATAGGTGAATCAGATGTATAAAATTGTTTGACAGACGAAAGGAAATGGAAAAGATAAAGAAAACAGGTTTTTTTTATCAAGGTACAAAGTTTGTAGTCTATTGATGTTAATACAGATGCGCAGAAAAGGTTAGTAGCATAGAAGTTCTTTTACCTTATAGAGGCTGGATTGCAGACAAATTGGGATTTTCCTAAATATAAAAAGGACGGATATTTGTTCTTTCAACAATAAATGACATTTTTTTTAGTTTAAAAAATATGTGAATATTACA
This sequence comes from Trichonephila clavipes, assembly GCA_019973935.1. Lineage (NCBI taxonomy): Eukaryota > Metazoa > Arthropoda > Arachnida > Araneae > Nephilidae > Trichonephila > Trichonephila clavipes. Next base: position 415,564 of record BMAU01012458.1, read on the forward strand.
CAAGAATCACATAGTTAAAAACCTACACAGTATAAGGAAGAATAAAATTTTTTTTTCTTTAAAAAACTGGTTCCATAAATCCAGATTTGGAAATTAGTATTAATGTTAATAACAGGAACCCAAGAACCACACCCTTAACAAGTTTTCACGCAAGGCACAAGAGGTATTGGAATAATATGCACGGGCAATATTCTTAGAACAGGGATAATACTTCTAAACAGGTACATCACACTATAACAAAGACATACACACTCACACTTCTTACGTTACGGATGGACAATCACTTCACATCATTACACATATCAAGTTGAAGTTACCTACACTTAAACATTCTCCAAAAAAACTATCCACTGCTCTTAAAAAGAATGTAGCTACCCTAGAAGGCATGCACATCAATCAACATGAATTCTTCACAGAATGAAACACAGAATTTTATCAAAGCGTTACAACACCATCATCTTCAGAAACTGACGGTTTTTCAGGTGTTTCTTGACACATTGAGACAGTGTGATCTCTAATTTCATCTTCTTCGTAATGGTCATCATCGCTGGGTAAGGACTGATTGGAATGTTGGGACCCGTGTGACATTTGCGATGAATGACCAACAGAGCCGCGGCGTGGAAAGCCAACATTGGACTGGTTGGCAGGACGGATAGTTATTATTAAGTTCGATGAATTGGCAACCATCATGTCTGTAACTTGGTCAAGTGTCTTTCCAGCTACCTCAATACCATTCACTTCAAGAACTTCATCATTCACAGCTAGCAGTCCGGTGCTTTCAGCTAGGCCACCTGGGACAAGACGCGATATAAAAATTCCAGGTACCTTCTCTAAGCCATGGGGTGTTACCCGTACACTCGTGCCATCACGTATATAAAACCCAAGAGGTTTGTCTGACCCATGCTTCACAAGTCTTACCCTTCGACATGTTTCGGGTACTACATCTACATCTATAATGGAGGATACCTGACGAAAATCTTCTGGTAGACTTATGGATATATGTGGTCGGCCTTTGGGTACTACAGATGGTAATAAATATTGGCTAAGAAACTTTTTTCGTTTGCCGGAGGTGCCATAACCATTGAGCTCTTCACAACTTTCGCCTAAATTAAAAATAAATGCTTATAATGTAAAAATTGCACTCTTTGATACATAGCAGTAACCAGAAAGGTATAGTCATTATTATAAAGATTTTCAAAATTCTGAGAGAAAATGATTGAGTTAATTTATATATCACATACAAAAATAACCCAGAAAGTTATTCAATAGCCTTGATTAAATATTTGAAAATAACTAAAATACTGCAATTATGAAATGATATTTTTACACATAAAATCTTTGTTTTTTTAATATACCTTTCCCTATACATCAGTATAATTTTTATACACACCTGTGATTTTTTTACTCTACCTCCCTCCCCCACCCAATGTGATTCTACAGTACATTTAACACATATTTAATAACATTTTAGTGATTTCAATAGAACAGTTTAGTATTTCTGAAAAATATCAGACAATAAACCAAAGAAAAGCTTAATTTCAATAAATTAAACTGTATTAAAAATCACTTGTATAGTAGATGGAATACAACATTGTAGATTTTTTGAAATGTTGAAAACATGTAAAACTAACATGTAGTTAATTAATATAAAGATACAATAAATGATACATTTCATTATTTCTACTTTCAGAAAGAAATTCAAGACTTCGCATAAGTTTATGTTAGCATATTTATTATAATATTTAGTGCTTATCACTTTTCTTTCGAGAGTTTTTTTGGCCACTAGTGAAAAATTTTAGGCATTTATTTTTACCTTCAACATTTTATAATTTCAGTGTAAATTATTCAATAAATTTTACTTAGCTTCTTAAAATTTTTACATTCTAAAAAACTTCTTAAGGTAAAATTATGTGTTCCAATAGTAAGGAAAAATAGGTGCTAGTTTGATATCGGGGGCAATAGCGCCGAGTTGTTGTTTATGTTCACCAAGATGGGAGATAACATTACAATATGGTTACCTTAATATTTTTATCGTCTGTCGATGTGGTTGCCATGGTGATAACATATGTTAGAAATAACTTTCATTGGTTTTTTCCCTGCTGTTACCCTTTTAATTTCAGACGATTTTAATAAAAATTTCTAAATTCTGTAAAAAGTGAACCATTTTCAGTGTAATTTTTCTAGTGTTTGCATCTTCTGTATAATTCTGTGCTATTTTCGAATATGGAAATTTCTAAAATGAGTACTAGAATATTTTTTTCTTAGAAGAATAAGTGTTGGGCTTTTAATTATCGCTATAAATTGTTTACTTTCCTTTTATTTTATGTTTTAAAAATATTTTTTTTTATGTTCTTTGTTCGATGCAATTCGTTGAAGGAACTTGCAGTGCAAGTTTCATATTGCAAGCTTTCACTACTTTGTAATTAGAATTCTTAATTAATTTTAACATACATTATATAATTATTTTATTCATAATTTAATACAAAAACGCAATTGTTACTTTTTTTTATAATCATCTAATATTCGTTATTTATAACTGTTTTTTAAACATTTATTTATAACTATTATTGTTATTCATTTATAATTATTTATTTATAACTATTTTGGTTGTTTCATTAAAGCTATTATGTTATTTATTTATAATTATGTACTACGAGTAATCTTATGCGTTATTTTTATTTTTTTACAATTTGCCGTTTATTCTTTTTTAAAATTTCTATTAAATTTTATTATATGCTTATTATTTCTGATAACTTATTAAATCGCACTATATGAATATTATATATAATTACGATAAAATATTATAAGATTATTATATGCTGCTTATAATACTATTCTAACTACATGTTATCGATATTCATTATTTATTGATTGATCTAGGTTATTCTCAATCTCTTCCTATATACTTTATTTGAAATACATTTCAATGTATTTCAAAACAATTTTTTAAAAATTATTGTGTATCATTAAATTACTGTTAGGCCGCCATATTGGATTCCATTCCAATTACAGTAAACGCTGATAGGTGTGATCTTATCGCGCAATTACCCCTGTTATCAAATTAGTTCCATTATATTTGAATTCATAATCTACAGCACATTTTAACACACACAAGCCAAAGTATCCCACCTCATCCATAGCATTCTGATTTTCAATAATCTGGATATTTTTAATATCCTTTTTTAGACAAACACATTTTATAATAACCAAAAAAAAAGTTACATTATCTCACCTTTTTTTTGTATTATTAACCTAAGCAGAGGCCAAGCAGAATTGATAGCTCGAGCAAAATTATCGTCATTATTGATAGGTAATAAGTCTCCATGAATTGGATCTGTGTAGCAGATCGTAAAAGGGATTTCATTGAGCTTATGGAATTTTTCTATTAAATTATGAAATTCTTCAAATGATGACAGTTCACTCCGGTCTAAGCCGAATCTACGGAACTCTGCATCAAGCTAGAAAAAGTATTTCATTAAATTTAAGTAATCACATACTAAAAGCATTTTAAATAAACAATTATTGAAAGTATGATGCTCATTTATTATACCATCTACCAATTTGGTCAAATCAAAAGACATCAAATGATGTGACACAATCAAGTAAATCATTCTTGTTTATGTTCGCGAACATAGTAGTAACTATTATGGTATTTGGCAACATTTTATTAAATGTCAATATTGGTTAATGGTACAATACATGAGAACCAAAATATTTATTTGAATGTTAAAAAGATTATTTAATGAAGATAAATTTATTACTATACAAAGAAATTGAAAAAAAAATCTATAAATAAAATGCCTTAATTGATATTTCCTCAACTTTATATTTTCACTATCATACATTTTTTTAAAGATATATATATTATAAATTAATCAAATACTTTATTCAGAAAATGAAATAAAATTAAGATTAGCACAATTATATTCTTAAGAGTCTAAGAAGTCATATAAATTCATACATACCCAATTATACTTCAGCCTGGAATAATATTGCAAAATAGAGACACAAAAGTATGAGAGAATTTTTCATACATTACAGTTAGGGAGAAAAACATTAAGTGAAAATTGGTTTTCATTAATAAAAACTTAATTACTTTAAAATTCTATATAAATTTAAGAAAGACATATTTAAATTTAATATACCTGCCTTCACAATCTATAATTGGTTTCACCAATATTTTCTTATTTATCATTTATGAACTGTGAAAAATGACTCAAAAGTATTTTCAAAATATTAATACAAGAAATTTTTCTAATAAAGTTTAAATTTTAAGCATAATCTTTTCAATAAAAAATGGATAAATATTAAAAAAATGATACATATGTGTAAAAATTAAAAATAGGATATGTGTTGACTTTTTATTTTTTTATAAATAAATTTGAGCTTTTAAAAAAATTATGTTTACTAACATAGTAAACAAAAAGGTACATGTTATAACTAGCTGTGGTTCCGAAGAAAAAGCAGAATATGCTATACTATGAGATCTATCTGTAGAGATCTCCCATGAATTTGATGATTTAAAGCATTTAAGAAAGTTAAAAAAGTTTACTTAAAGACTGCTTTTAGAATGCAAAAAGTTAACACAAAAATAATACCATAATATTCAGAATAACTCAGTATAATTAAAGATATTTACTTGTTGAACATCAAAGGAAATTTCGAATACCAATGGAAAATATATGGATTAATATTCATTCTATTTTTAAGGGTTCTAACAAAATGTCAATTTTATACCAATGAATTTCAAACGCATGAAGATTATGTTAAATAAGATTAAATTTTGAACTATCAAAGAAACAAACCCCCATCAATAATTTATGAATCGGTTAATATATAAAGCATGATTTCATTTCTCAATTGTTAAATTATAAATGAAATGACACTATCTCTTATTTCAACACAATTAAGAATGTTGAATCCGGTACAAAATATACCAATAATCATATTTCAATTTCGTTTAACATCAATCAGATAAACTGATGATAAACCGAAGCACATTTGAAGTTTTCGAATTTATCGAAAATATTGGGGCGTGTATGATCGAACGTCTTGTACATCGTACGTTTATAATAGAGATTTATATTTTGCTTTTGATACAATACGAAACATTACATATTAAAATGTCAACATCACATTTAGTAAAGAAATACAAAGGAAAACTGATGCATTCAAAATGTGAAAGCATTTCTAGATTACTTTAGGTTCAATAGAGTTCAACACCGACAATACACTTCAGATAAGCTGTAAAATTGACAGGTGTCATGCAACATTGTTAGAATTCAAAAACACAGTTTAAATAAATGAAAATTATGGTGAAGCAGTACACGTAATGAATGACTTAATTAAAAAGAATGTTGATTGAAAAGGAAAGTTATACAAGAAAAAAATCTATCTTAAATAATAGAATAAATATACACACCTTGCTTTTAATCTCCATGCGGTTTTTGTCAAAGCGATTAGATGCTTTAGAGGGTTTTAACATTATGCATTAAAAAAATTAGGACCCTACATTAAAATATGGAGGTAAATAATATTTTAAACAAGTAAGAATGATTTAAAAACCTAATTTACACTACACAACCACCATATCGGCCGAACTCCTTTCCTTTCAACACACATGACGTCATCAAGTTAACATTCATTCAACCGTAACATGAAATCCATATAATAGGGTCTTTCCTGTAATATGTGCGTCATTCTCAAAAAGTGTGGGCTCATAAAAAATCAGTGATAATTATGAATTCAACTAAGAAAAACCAACACAAAAGAAGTACTAAAATTTTTTTGTAAGAGAAGATGAAATCTTCATTAATCGCTCATTATGTATGGTATGAATCAAAAAGCAAAATAAAAACTTTTATAATGATTTTGTTCTGCATTTGTAAAATTTGCTGAGGATAGTCATTCGAGAGAATCTTAATTTGAGGTGTTTGATATCCAGAGAGATCATTTAAGGAATAATATCTATCAAACATTAGCTTCTGTTTTGAAATACTTTCTAAATGGTGTTCATGGACCTATTCCCTCGAGAACATCAGTCACCCTAAGCGTTCTTGACTAAGTTGCAATGAAATGTTAGAGTAAATATTTGTAATAGGGTAAAGACGTGGCCACAGTAGATGATAGGCCACCATGTCCCATGATCTCGTGGCTGGTGTTGCTTCTATCAAGTTCAAGACATACTGTATACAGGAATTTATGTACAGTAAATTTGTCGACACCCAAAGTACTCATATAATATGTTGTGGAATCTTAAGACTGAGCTGCCACCTCAAGCATAATCCTCGTCACTTGATCCAAGTCCAAAATGAGGTCTATCTGTAATAGCCTTCATGTAACGAGCGATGTTAAAAGATATCAATCAATCAATCAACTGAGGCAGAAGAATTGAAAATTTTGGAAGCTAAGATTACTTTGTGATTTTCACCATCCATATATGATTTTAAGATAGTTATCTAGAATTTCTTCATTTGGTGTTTGACATAGATTTTTTTCGATATTTGTAAATATAATGTTATAGTTGGAATTTGATTTTATAAGAATTTGAATGAAATCTAATAAAAAAAGTAAAATAAATAATCAAACAGAACAATTGATATGATCTGATTTTATAATTTTTAATACTATTAATTTCGAGATATTCCTCGTAATATGGAATTATTTGAGAATTTGAGATGTTAATGATTTCAAATTTTTAAATTTCGTACGCATTCATTAGATTTATTTAAATATTGTAAATTATGTAATAATGGCATAATTGAATTGACAAAAATGGTTTCTTCATTCTTTTCTCTTTCCCTTCTAATTTTAAAATACTTTTCTGAAGATGTTCCAAGCGCTCACTTGAGAAGTGTCAAATATTCTGGAATATTCCATTTGATGTAATAAAATTTTTTTTTAAAAAAATCTCATACATTTTTTTTTTTTTTTTTTACAGAATAATTTCAGATTAAATCTAACTCATGATTTTATCTGTTTGACTCTGAACATTCTTATCTAACGCAGCTATGAATTTTATCATTGTTCCCTTAGCCCTAACACCCACGTGAAAAAACTTATTTATTAGTTACGATAAAATTTTAAAATAGGACTGCACTAAGATCAAATATCTTTCTATATATATATATATATATATATATATATATATACTGAACAATTCTTCAAGTATTTTAAGAATTATGTTTTTTTGACATGTCTTGATTGATTTTTCAATACTATGTAAAATAAACTTTTATTAAAACATAATTCTATCAATTGTGAAGGTTAATCGAGATATATCTTACTGAATTCTCTCGAGCTGCTAAATAGTATAGTACTATTATTATTCTTTTATCCTTAGTTAAGTTTTAAAAAATAAAAAGTAATTTTTCTTATACGTTTTAGATTAACCTTTTAAAAAGTATTTATTAGTATTTTTGTGATATTATGATATTACCTTTAATTACATTGCTGGCCACCGTAAATGCAACACCCTGAAGGAAGCATGCAAATAACATGAAATTTACAACATGCATTAGAGAAGGTGAAATATGCAAATGAATAGAATTTCAGGGGAAACACACATCACGCGTGTCTGTGGCGCCACCTCAAAGCGCTATTTAAGGCTTGGAGATTTCGATGATTTCAAGTTCGGCAATTGTGTTTTTCTTGTGGATGCTTCAAAAAACGATCAGTTATGTTTCGTAGAAAACAGTGATCAGCTTTTGATCAAGTATCCGAGTTCGATAGAGGAAGTATAGTGGCCTACCGAGATTGTGGATTAACTTTCAGGGAGATCGGTAGTCGTGTTGGACGAAACCAAACAACTGTAATGCAGGTATGTGACCGTTGGATGCAGGAGGGTACGACGGACGGACTTGGTCGATCGCATCCACCTTAGTGCACCACTTCACGTGAGGACAGGCAAATTGTGCGCATGGCAGTGATGGATTGCTCAGTCACATCACTAATCATAGCACAGCCCATTGAGTCTGTAACGCATCATTCAGTGTCTGCGCGTACCATTCGACGCCGTTTACAGCAGAGAGGTCTGTCCGCAAGACGTCAATTGATTGGTCTATCCTTGACGCAGAACCACAGTCGTCTCTGCCGCCAATGGTGCGATGCCTGTTTTTCGAGTTTTTCGGTGCTCGTTGGTGCATAGCTTCCAAATTCGCATCAATGTGGAACTGTTCCGCTGCACACAAGCTCCTATTGTGCGATAGGAAAATCCTCCTTCTCGAATGCCGCTAATCCCCCCCATTCAAACTCTGTAAGTTGTTGGAATTTCTCCTTATTTTGTTGTGGAGGCATAATTAGGTCTCACTAAACGTTCGTCACTAACAAATAATCATTAGCTATTTTCAACTTTCCGGTACAACCCTCTATTTATATACTGTAAGTATCAGTTCAGAAGGCGCTGCTCACGCCACGCATGCGCGGTGGCTCTGAAACTTTACTATTTTAAGTAACATCCTGTAATTGATATTTGCCGCAAAGGTCATTTAATTCTGATGATTCCTTCATGGTGTTGCGTTTTTTACAAGCAACAGTGTAGTATATATATAGGGAAAGTGTGAAATAAAAGTAGGAATTGGGAAAAAAAACACACACATTGAGATGAAAGCCCCAAGACTTCGTATGAAGATTCATACGAAAAATTAAAATGTGTTGGTTTATTGAAGTGTTTTAACTCCCAAACACCACCCTTCCATACGTAACTGGCAACGATTCTTATTTTGTTCCGGACAAAAACGAAAAAAACATCAACTTACCTGTACATGCAAAGGTTTCGGAAATAAACCTAGCATTATAAAGCAATAACGATCACTTTAAATTTCTTCCCAGTCTATTAAATTTGAAATTTATGTATATTATGAATACTTTATATATACCATTTTCATATTGAACCCAAAAGTGTGAAACTTGTTATTCATTTCCTAATTTATCTTTGTTTTTCAAACGCAACAAAAAAAATGACTAAATATTGACATTATGAATATGACATCTTTGAATATTTAACACGTAATATAACCCCCCTTTTTTCACGTCAATTTCTACTTTGTTAGAAAAACGTACTGGTGCCTTTCGCTGATGCGACTGTTGTGTAGGACGAGTGAGTGCTTGTGAATAACCTTTTACATATTTGTATTTTAAATACTGATAGTTGTGTCTGAGCGCCGTAGACGGTGTGGCCTTCTGAGATTTACTCAGCAAATTTGAGTACTGTGTCTCGTACTTCAGGGATTATTTTCCGACAATAAATTTCCATCGCTCCTGAAGAACTGTCTTGTTCTTTGAGACTGATTGCATAAAATCCTCGAACCCTGATCTTCGGCATAATTATAAGGGATTCTTACTATATCATAATCCCAAGGTATAGTATCTTACTATACATATAATGACATAATGAATTATTTTCTATATTTTAATATTAAAAAGGAATAATTTACAGTTATATCAACCCATAATTGGGTTACAAAAACGATCTTGTTTCTTTATCGAAATGGATATTCAAGTATATCTTATTAAGAAATGCTGTATATATATATCCGAAGTATTAAATTAGTAGAATAATAAAATTCCCTGTTTTGTAAAGTAATTTTTAAAAATCTTCGATCAATTTAAGAAGAAATTTACTGATTTTATTTTTGATTTTTCAAAAAATAAGTTTTTCTTCGTATTTAAAATAAATTTTGAAATTTCGTTAGTTGAAAGTTCGATGACTAGTTAAAAAATGTAATTTTGAGCTACTAAGCTATACTGTACATAGAAAACTACTTCTTTGTGAATTCAGCAAGTGTATGATTACTTTTTAGTAGTTACTGTATATGAAATGACTTATCTCTTAATAAATTTTAATGTTTCTTTTTCTAAGATGTTGCTACAGCTTTTATTTGATGTTACATAAACAACATTTATTAAAATTTAACCAAGTTACTTGAATTATCTAGACTGATAAATTGACAAACTATTAGAATAAACATTCTTTTTCCATAATGTTGGTATGAGTTTGTGTTATTTTAGTTTTATACGAGAGTTCTTTTTTTTTATTATCTCATAATTTTTATATAGTCACATGATAAGAATGGTACCAAACCAGGTATTTCAAAATTTTGCTTCCGGCTACAAAAAGGTTTGAACATTGCTGGCGATGAAGTTTGCTACTATGACCACTAGATCACAGTGGCATCACTTTACATAACGAAAAATATCTTGGAATATATTTTACATTTATTATTTAAAAACGTAGAAGTATACACATTGTAATAAGTATAAATCAGCTCCCAGTACCATAAGTTACATTTCGAATGCTGTTTTATTACAATAACTGACTTATCTGTGACGCGATAAATCTCTTAGCTAACTTCTGAGTTGACTTCATGACGTGACATTAAGGAATATGAGAACCACCTTTTGTGAAGGAACTGTGATATTTGTTCATAAGAATTACTATTTAAATAACGGGGGTTTCAAAAGTCACACACATCAATCTTTGTGGTTGAGTTTTAAAGACAGATGAATTATGTTAACAAATAAAATAAAGGACAAACAAAGGTTGAATGGTTATCTTTATTGTCAGGTGTCAGACATGGTAAAATAACAGTAAATGTTCAAAATGATATCCGTTTTCCTGGACACACAATTGAACTCTTTTTACCAGATAAATTGACACTTTATGAATAGCGTGAGAATTGATGTCCGATATTGCGTAAAGGATGTCACTCTTAAGTTCATCCAACGTATGGACATTATTCCTGAAGGTGACATTTTTCAGACATCCCTTAAGAAAAAAATCCTGAATTGACAAGTCCGATAAACGAGTTGGTCAAAGTCCTTTGAAAATGACACGATTATCAAAAAAACTCATTAAAATCTTCCATACTGTCCCGTGATGTGTGACACATTGTGCCGGATTGCTGCAACCAAGCATACCTTTCATCACTTTCAGCAAGGATAGGAATTATGTAATGATGTTTATGTAGACGGACGGTCTTTTCAATGGACTTCTTTGTAGAGCGGTCTCCACATCTTCCATTTTCATTTTCATTATGAACGCTCTACCCGATCGCTTCATGTCTACAACCGATCCGGTGTCACGCAACCGTTGCATTAAAAGTGTTGCCATTGATGAATTTGGTGCTGTTTCACCTGGATATTTCTACCGAAATCCATTTATCACATGACAATGAGATTTTATAGCAAAATAAAATTTCACGATGGCTATTTCCTCTTGGGAAAACATCATGCACCTCTCGTTGGGCTCAACTGACATGTATTTGGAAACTGATATGTTCAAAATATCTTATGATGGGATCCTTGCTGCCATCTATTGAAGGAAATCTCAACCAACCCTCTTGGTTTTTAAGTAGCAAGGATTACCTTGGGGATGTGCGTGACTTTTGAAACACCCGGTATAACTGTAGCAAATACATAATAACAGGGGGAAGAATTTGAAAAAACATTAGTGGAGAAAAAAATTACTAGACCATGAAGTGTTAGCAGAAGGATAAATAAAGGTTCTGAAGTTTTTAATAGTTCAGCAGCGAAATTGTCTTAGGAAAAGGTCCTGAGATAAATGTACTTAAAGCTAATAGTGCATCCTTCCTTAGGTGCTGCTTGGAAGCTTTATTCGTTACGGGGAAGTAATATTATGTATCTATTGTGTGTAAGGGGAAAAGTTGTAATTTTTTTCTAAAGAAATTTTTTTTTCACGTTTTATTTCAAATTTTATCTAATATATAATGTGCTTTGTTAATTACAACTGTCTGCCAGCCTTCTGGCAGCTTATATAACCCCTGGAAAAGAAGTTCTCTGTTTTGGAGACAAAGTATTCTTCCACTGCCATTTGGACACTTTCATAATTTATATATTTCTTTCCATCAAAAAAGTTGGCAGCGACCTGAACTATCACCTGATGAGCGACCTGATGCTATTCAGATAGTACAATATCAGGAGTATATGCTGGCCGAGAAAAAATTTCCCAAATCCAACTATGTAATTCTTTATGCGGTGTTTCTTGCCACGTTTAGTCTAGCGTTATCGTGATGAAGAGCCATACTATTTCTGTTGGTCAAAAATGGAGGTTTATGTTGAATTTCTTTGTTCAAAACATCAAGTTGCGAACAGTAATGGCCGTTTCATTTTCTTTCAGCAACTCATAGTGCACTATACCCGTGCTGTCTCATGTACAACACAACATAAATTTCTTCTGATGCATGCCAGCTTTGGATGTGGATGGTGATGTCTTCTCTTTGTAAGCATATGCTTTTTCTTCTAACCACGTGTTTATATACCGTCTACTTTTCATTTCCAGTCACATAGTGGCCCAAAAATAGTTCCCTTTTGTTACTATCATGATTTGAAGAACATATTGATATTCTGTCCAAAATATTTTTTTCGCTTAATTCGTGTGGCACACAGAGAGTTTAGACACAAAATTAAGCCTTTTAATGTAGTCCAAAGTAGTAGTCTGATGAGTTTGAAGCTTGAAGCCCACTTCTGTGGAAGTTAACGAGGAATTTTCCTGATTATTTTGCATAGCACTTTGTCACTGACATCTGATGGCCTTCATCTTTCTAAGAAAAATCACCCCAAAAAACAAAATCTCACAAGCCCTCTTTGGTATGTTCGATCTGTTACTGCTTTCTCTCCAAACACGTAACTTTTACTTCCATCACGTTATTCCCTTTTCGGAACTCTATCAACATACAATGTCTTCAGTGCACTTTTTCTCCACTCATGTTGACAGCGTTACAAGTTTAAAAAAAACTGACTACAAGGTGAAAAAATGTGTATAAATCATCAATAACGTACTATAATCTAACTGTTTAAACCCGTTTCAGTCGGTTCTGAATTCTTTCTAAGAATCGACAACGCATAAAAGTTCACGCGTTCAAAAAGGGCAGAACTTTCCCTTAAACCCAATATATGATTAAGATTCTTGGTTTCAGAAATAGTTTTATGTGTATAAATACCAGTATTTATGATATTTTGTTCAAAAACAAAACATATATTGAACTTCTGTCATGCTTGGGCATAATTCGCATCTAATGTTGTCTGCGAAACCTATGTGGCAACTCATACCACAGATTCTTGAGAATCCCCACGAAAGGAAACTTTAAGCTCATCTTCCCTATCCGATCTGGAAATTCAGACATTTAAGCAAAAAGTAATTAATTATTTAATTTAGCATTGTGGCAACGATAATTTTTGCATAGAATTGTTTTTATTCAATCGATTGCTGTATGTGACATTATCGTCTGATTTTATATTTGTTGTCCTAGCAGTTGTTCCATATGTTATGTAATTGTTAATAAAATGACGGATTTTGCTGCCTATATGGAATTAAACAACATGGGCCTTGGAATATGGAAAAATATTACAGCCTATTCCATCTCATATTTTAGGAAAAAACTTTTACAATACCGATTGCAAATATGTTGATTGGTAGAGTTGGATTTTTGGCTATGAAATTAGATTTAGTAATGCCTTTTAATGAAGAAATCATTAATTTATGATATAAGGTTGAGTAAGCAGTGGAAAACTTATTTATCATGCATCATTTAATGTGTTTCATTAAATTCTATTCTGCCATTTCTATAATTGAACGATAACCGATCCTGAGGTGCCTGGTTAAGGAAGTATTTGCTGTATCATAAGGATTGACCTTCCCTCCCTCTTGTAACAATTAATTAGTATATGCTCAGAATTGCTGTTTTTCAAAATATAAATTTTAAAATTATAAAAAATAATGTATCGACTGAGTGCAAAAAAAAAAAAAAAAAAAAAAAAAAAAAACCAAACAAATAAATAATATAAATTTTTTTTTTTTTTCAACGTCAATTCCTATTTAGATCAACAAAGAATAATTTTATTTTAGCAACTTTTTATTAAATAGTTACAATTAATATAAATATGTATATACATATTACAGAATCACAACATTAAGTGGTAATTAATTTTTATTAATTACCATTAAAGTATCGTATTTTCATCCGAAACAATTGCGTCTATAAAATTTCAATTCAACTGAATGCTTTAAAACGTGTGAAAAAAAAAACCTTTTCAAGTTTTGACACAATTCGCCAAAAGGATCGCTAAGTCACGAAAAATGATGCCAACGTGGCTGAATTTGTAATTCTCTAAATAATTAGTTTTGATTAATTAATTTTTATTAATTATAATTAAAAATTATTGTATTGTCATCCAAAATAATCATTTATACAAAATTTCAGCTCAATTGAGCGCTTTAAAATGTATTTTATTAACGATTGAAAATTCCAACAAGATAAATAAATATATAGAGAGTGTGAGCTAATAGTAGACATTGAAAAAAGGTTATGGCACAAATAGAACATTACTTAATTTTTCGTAGATTGATTTGTAAGAAAATACAAAAAGAAATAACAAAATACGTTTTATTCATCTAACAAGCTACATTGCAGAAGAAAGATTCCTCTTACATTTAGCCGAAATTTATGCAACACATATATAGAGATATTTTTTAACAAGAACAAATAAATAAAACATTTTGTGCGTACAAGCATTGCTAATAATTTCAAGAAAAAAATTATACTATAAAATACAAATCAACAAATAATTTCAATGTCAATTGGATCTAGCTTGAAATACACAGCAATATATAAAAACTACAATAATGTAACGCCATGCAAAACAGATTAAAACACAAAAAGTTAAGAATCAGTTGAAAAAGTATACTTCTTGCGTTAAGACAAGAAATTATTATTAATAATAACCACACTCCATAAAAGTTAGAAGACAATAAAGAGTTATCCGGACTTTTCAGTACTCCATACTGGAAGTATTATCTAATGCAAGTCAGCTTGTAACCATACGAAACTACAGCGACATAACGCAGCAATGGCAAGAAATGTATTTTTTTTTCCGGTTATGATAGATATGTCGCCTTTGCAGTACAGATATGTTTAAGTCAAAAATTCAGTACTCATTTTGTCATATAAAATGAAGATTTCGGAATATATTTGGAGCCTAATTGCTACAGATTTTCAAAACTAGATGCCTAGAATCTATGTGCGCCAACTTGAACTCTATTCAATCGAGAAATACAGAGAAAATCGAAAGCAAATTTCGATACGGCCCTGTTTAAGTGAATGAGATAAAATTTGAAATTCAACATTATTAGAGAATTTATGGCAGACTCAAACTACACCGTAACACTAAAATCCATCCAACTCCTAAAAGAAACATTCCGTACTTGTAATAGATCCTGCATAGAACCCTTTTCTCTAAATTTCCCCACATCTAATCTTATCTCATGATGGTACAATTCAGAATTCGTATACTCGAGACAAAAATATCCATATATGTATATATTTGTATGCATATATATCTATTCGTAAAATATTGATCAAATATAATAAAATGACAAAGTCGTTCGAAAGAGATATTACATTGATACTCGATTCGATGAAACTTCAATGATTTTCATGCCAGCTATGTCTTCAATGCGATGCCGCCTGTAAATATGTTTATCCAGCATCAATATCGTTCAGTGCGCTCTCGTCGCATGTTTTCGCGATGATGCTGCCATCTATCCTCTTTTGTATGAACTAAAATGTGGTTTGGCGTGATTTAATTTGAAGCTTATCAATAGCATTCATTTAGAGATTAAGGATGTGATTTTTATTTAATATTTGTAATGAGAAAAACGTATGTTTAATTGTTTTGAAAATTATGTTTTTTAAAATCTGATGTACTGAGAAAAAACAATTTAATGATATTTTTATTTGAATTTTTTTGTTATTTGTTGGTGCAGCAAATTATGCGAATAGCATAAAGGGTAATTTATGTAGAAATCAGAATTTAGTATATTTTTATTTCAGTTTTTTTATTTTAAAATTAAAAAACCTGTTACATATTTATGGGATTTATTGCGCTACCTTCACTGATAATATATTTCCAGATTACGCAGAACAAATTCATATCTTAAATTACGTTTAGGAAAAACAAAAAAAAAAAACTATAAAAAACATATAAAAGAATTTAAAAAAAAATAGATTATTTTTATTTAGAATTGATTTCATTAGATTTTCATCTCTTAGTTGTTATACGGAAAATATTATTAATAATTTTTAAACTAGATTCTGAAATATATGTAATTTTAATTAAAATGTGATGGTAATTATACTGTGCAGCCAGAAAAAAATTTCATATACTTATTTTGAAATAAAAACTATGGATTTTTTTTAACATTTTATTTTAAAATAAAATGTAAATTAATTTGTCTAAATTTTAATTTTCAGTGAGAGCTGTGATATATTTTAAAAAATGTTAATGTTAATGTTAAATACAATTAAGAATTTGACTTTTGTAAAATTTTCAAAATAACTTTTTTAGTTACCAGCATATTTGCATGCTTTAAATTTTCATTACTGAGTAAATTATAAGGAATTTACAATTGAGATAAACAAATTAATGAAGTAAACTTAAAGGATTAACTAACATTTCTTGAATTTGTATCGTAATACAAGTTGTTGAGCCCCAAGAGTTATTCAATCTGTTTAAAGAATAGCAGTGTTTATTCCCACTTGGAAATTATTTGACTTTTCAAATATCGCGCGTAAATTTAAGGTATAGGATGCAAGGATTTTATTATTTGTTTCTTATAATCGTCAGATTTAATTTTCCGTGATGAGCACACATTTTTTTTTATATTTTATTAATTTTCTTGGTGATTAGACTTATTTCAGTCAGCCATGCATGCCAGTAGTTCCATTCTCACAGATGCCAATCTTTCCCAAACGTTTTAACGAACCATGCTTGAACATTCAGCATACCTATATTCTTCTTGTTTCGATCAATAAAGAGTAGCATACGAATAACTTTTAAAAAGTAGACAACTACATTTGATGAAAGTAAACAAACAGCAGAAAGAAAAATTTGATAACTATTTGTCTTATATAGAGTATGCACAAGAAAAAACATTCTACAATTATGATTCAGATAATATGACTAATCTACACTGTTGTTAGCACTAAGTGTTCGCAGTGATATTATTAATCATATGGCATATCAGACCTTCTGTTTCTACTATAATAAATATCATGTACCGGGCTGCACTCTGGTATAATAATTCCATACTCTTAAAGATGCCAACAAGAAAGTTTACACTACAAGAAGATTTAAATACACTTATCGATTATATGAGCTCTACTAAATCATACATCAAAAACACTTGCTGTCCGTAATGATTAAAAACACTAATCAATTTGTTCATCTACACCTGAGAGGAAAAGAAAACCAAACCTTGCTTTCACGTTGAAGAAACTTGTCAAATAAATGCAGAGTTTATCACAATCAGGATTATATTGCACTTACTTTATTACAACATAAAACTATTCTCACTTAAAATGCAGCAACATATAGCATTTACTTGACAAATACTCAACGATAATATCGAATGACGCAACAAAACAAGGGCAGTTTTTTATTGGAATAAATTAAATGAATGAGCAGGTTTCTTTTATGAAAGTAACTTTTAAAATATTAGAATATTCAAGGACTTCTAATCCAACTAAAATATTGATTATTTTTAAAGATCATCTCTAATGGGCTAAATTCATATGACGTCATAGTCACATGACAACTACAATCACGTGTTTCCAGCCAATCAGTTCATAAATACTTGTGACTTCTTAGTCACATGATAATTACAAATCACATGTTTTCATCCAATCAGATCATAAATTCGTGTGACGTCATAGGCGCGTGAAAAATGCAATCACGTGTTTACATCCGTTCAGTTTATGCACTACTTTTTTACCAACTTTTGCTTTTTACCAAAACTTTCTTTTAATAAGTGCATATTTGGCAACAGTAATAACTCATTAACATAAACAAAACAGTTAGCTTATTGCTTTAGAAGTACACGTATAATGCAATAGTTCTTCTTTCAAATTTTGAAAAACTTTCGAAGAATTTTAAAATTTTACTCTATCTCGGTATCAAATTCGAAAAATTTTATCTAAATTTTACAAGTAGAACAAGTACAAAAATGTGAAGAACACATGCTTGCATTTATCATGTGACCATCATGAATTTAGCCCATTCCAATAATCTCGAACGAAATGGAGCTTTGAAAAGCAAAGGCAAATAATTCGAAGCTTAACCGTGAAAGGAAAATAAAAATAGCACCACATGATAAATTCGAAGATTAACGAATATGCTTTACTGTGGAAGATCTCCCAAACGATAACCAGCACTTTTTTCGAAAACAGATCTTCAATAACCACATCCTTATTATCTACAGATACATCAAAGAATTCATATTAATACGAGAATGAAATTATTTATGTATAATAACCAGCATGAAGCACAACAGCGGCCTAACTATTGGGCACATAAGCTGAATGAAATGGGGGAAATAGAATTGTGAAAATGGAATAGAGAAAGGTTCAAAAGAAATTTTACAATTTGCTAGTGTATCAGTTCTTTTTACAAGATGTTTATTATTAAATTTATACAAATAAATAACAGAAGTTTTATTTTTTTTAAAAAAAATCATATAGTGAATATACAATTTATTTTTCAATAAAATGATTTTTTATTTGAGAATAATAAATAATGTAAAATTAAGAATAATTATAAGCACAAACTATGGTATCGTCACCATAAATGTTAACATTTCTCACATGAAATGTAAAAATCTTTTTTGTTTTATTCTTTTTGCAGTTAAGCCTGTTTCTTATTCGATGCTTGAAATAATGCTGAAATAATACAACCGTAACTGTTGCCATTTCACATAAAATGAAAAGAAAAAAAAACTTTTCTGTTTTATTCATTTTGCAGCTAAGCCTATTTTCATATTCGATACTTGAAATAATGCTTATAAAAGTAAGCAAAAAACATTATATGAATTTCAAACAAACAAAAAAATTGCCAAACTATTGGTTTGAGCAATTCTTTTCCATTTTATTATCATTTAAAAAAAAGGATAGATGAATCATTTTTTTTTTAAAAAAAAGAAGTAATAAAAACCTTGAATCTTTTTTTTAGAATTTCTAATTAAAAACGCGTCAAAAAAAGTTTACAATCCAGTAACTGAGCTAAAAATGCTCACACGAATATGGTGACGACTCTGATTGTAATTCAACACAACTATTTACTATCGTCTGACAATATTGAGCAGACGATAAAATAAAAAAAGAATATAAGTAAAACATCTGATATTTCGAAATAAATAATTAGGCTGCTTTTGCTTCTTTTTTTGATGTATAATGATTGTTGGCGGAAAAATTGGCAAGAACGGAGGGGGAAAGAGTGGGAAATTTATTTGACGTCATCCTCTTGGGCGTGTTTGGCGAGTGCTAAGAGAATCATAGTGAGCTCCTTCTTGTTGATCTTGCCGTCTTTGTTGAAGTCGCATCCCCTAAGAATCGCCTCCTGGAATTCTTCCAGATCTTGAGCATCGTAGTCCTATAACAGGAAAAAAATAATAGTTTTATCCTTAAAAAACAAACACACTCAAGCCTGAAAATTGTTTAATTATCTAAAAAGAAAAATAAAACAGATAATTTTTCAATAGAAGTGTAATTATCGTATATTTCCGTGTATAAGTCAAGGGGTTTTGGAACTTTATTGAGGTGAAGTTATAGGGCAGGCGAGGTCAACCTTACTGGATCAACGTGTCATTTTTTCTGAGAAAGTGTTTAATGAGGTATAGGCGTGCCGTCAAATAATTCTGAATTGTGATTATTGGGAAAATAGCAAAACTAAATACTAAGAACAGAAAACTCTTTATTTACTACGCACTATATAGTTGTAAATGTTTTAGTAATACGTGTTATTCAAATTAAAGTAACATTAGTGTGTGTTCTGTTGTTGCAGATTGGATGACAAATAACTTATACCTGGATTGAAAGACGTTACTTTCAGTAGAATGCATGTTTAATTGGAGTCATCTGCCAATCGGATTTTAAGCAATTAATTATTTTTACTATGGTTCACTTTTTTGACAAGATGATTTACTATTTGTTTCAAGATGCCGTTTTATAGACGATGTTCTGCACTTCACTATTCCAGAGTATAAACCACACACCGCTTTCTCACCTTTACTAATGATGCCGTATTTCTAGAGTCACCAAGTTTGAAATGTTCTTTTACACTTACTAACTGGCCCTTTTTACTCCTTTGCTGAACTAGCCATGTTAAAAAACACTTAAAAATCGCAAATATAACACAAATGAACTTTAAAATACACTTGAGACAATTAAATTGACTATTTTATGCTTAGTAAGTTTGCATAATAAGCAATTATAGTCCACGACGTAACTAATGCATGACAATAACAAACGAGTGCGCTCCCACCGCACTGCGACCGATCCCTCGCGTTTATTCGTAACATTTCATTGGGAACTTTGTTATTTTGAAATAAAATACTAACCATTTTGATTGTTGGCGTGCCCAAAATATTGTGTCGCGTGCCATTCATGGCACGCGTGCCAGTGGTTCGCCATCCCTGTTATAGGGGTTACCTAATATAACCTCCTCTAATCTCGAAAAAGTAGTAGTTTAGGGAAAACGATTTTTTAAAAAACATTTTTGGTTATTCATGCGCACGCGATTTTATTCTTTTACCTTTTTGGGTATTTTGAATCGAACTTTTAATCTAAAAGAAGAAAAGCATTATATTATTTAAACTCTTTAAAGTTAGTTTCAAAATTCGTGTATGCAAATATCTCTCCAAACTCACATTCAGTAATTGGGGTTGTGAATTTTTAGAATCGTCACGCAGAGAAATTTTCCTTCAAAGTATGAAACATAGGTCAACGACCACGTAAAATATATACATTTCTCTTCCCACTCATTTTCCAAACAGAAAAAAATGGTGTGGAAAATATGACTAGCTCATATATGTTCAAAATAACAGTTGAATACAAAGTGTGGGAGCTTCCGATAGATTTATCGAGTATAAAAAATAACTCCGTCGGTGTTGTATTTAATAGCAGTTTGAATGAAAAATATTCCACTCATTTTGCCCACTTGGCAATATTTTCGCTGCAATGGCGATATATTTGAAAATTACAGGGACTTTTTAAAATTTTTTTTTATGTACGGGTCTCGCGAATTTAGGGTTATTGTTGAAGAAAAAGCACTCTCTCCTCTTATACACACTGAGAGAGCAGCTTATATAACTTCACAATTAACACCTTCCTTTTAAAAGGAACTGTAAAGGATCTTTATACACATGGTGTGAAATTGAATACACACACACACACACACACACACACACACACACACACACACACACACACACACACACACACACACACACACACACACACACACACACACACACACACACACACACACACACACACACACACACACACACACACACACACACACACACACACACACACACACACACACACACACACACACACACACACACACACACACACACACACACACACACACACACACACACACACACACACACACACACACACACACGCACACACGCACACACACACACACAAATGTCTATTTCTCTATTTATATAATTTCCAATAAATGATTTATTTATGTTTTCCCTTACCATTTAGATGATTTTTATTAATCTTTTTAACGATAGAGTACAAAGAAAAAAAATTTGAATGCAAGTTAGTGTCCACAATTTAACACATTTTAATTTATCTTTTCGAATTAATTAACGAAAGAAACGAGACATTTTTTTTTATTCTTTCAGATTATTATTAGCTCAAAAATAATGTAGTTAAGTAATTTTAGTTTAGATAACTCCGAGTTTGTTCAGTTAAGGAACTCATCTAATTTAGAAATACATATAATTTTTTTGCCTTAAAATATTGAAAGCTTTATAACTTCTGATAAAGTATTCACATATGCATTAATAATTCCGATACAGCTGTTCGAATTAATTATTAAAAGAAAGCATTCTGCAGATTTTTCATTATTTAAATTTAACATGAGGCATTGTACAAAAGAAAGGGAAACAATTTTGTGATTCATTTTCTCGTTTGCATTTTGAGATAAAATTTTGGCAACTTCAGAATAATCGTCTGCTAATATTTTCCTTTGAATGGAATGTAAAATAAAAGATTTATTTTAAAAATGGCCCCTAAAATTGATAGATGGCTCGAAGATCGCGTAACTGAGCTTTCCGAGGAAAAATATTAATATCAAAAAATTATAAAGCGATGTAAAAATCTAGGTTATTGTATTTATATAAAAGGTGTTTTTGTTTATTAAATTTAAAAGGGGAAAAACATCTAGCTGAAAGTAAAAATGTAAACATGACCATGAAACTTCATCCTAAAACTGTTCGAACGCAGTCAACTATCTAGAAAGTAAAGTCTCTGATCCTAAAAAAAATCCACTGACTTAAATATTCATTGCATTGAAACTAGAAATATCTTCCGGAACTGTAATTACAATCATTCATAAGGATTTAAAGTTAAAACAGATGTTTAAATCTAAAGTTTGTCTCCTATTTTAAGTTTTTTGCTGAAAGAAAATTCTAATTGTATAAAATTATGTAAAAAACACCTAACTGCTCAAAAATTGGAAATTTGTGGCAACACTTGATGAAGCATGGGTATAATTAAGTGATTGTAGCAAAAAAGAATCAATCTTCCATTGCTCAACTGACGGGAATGACCGTACAAAATGCCTTTGTCAGTTTCCAGCTAAGTTCCCAAATGAATTCATGATAGATGTAGGATTTTCTAACAACGGCAAATTAAAAATCAAAAAGTCTCATGTAAAATCAAAATTAAATCACTCTACTATCAGCAGAATATTTTAGAAACTATTTTTGAAGAAGAAATTCCAACCTTATATGGAAAGGACATTGATAAAGTTAAGATTCATATGGACAAAGTCTTTAGTCCCACGTTTAAGTTAACTGCCGCTTTTTTAGCAAAGAAAGAATCAGGAACAGGAATAAAATGTATCCCATTTGATGAAGTACATGTAAAATCCCCCTACGCTTCTCCAATGGACTTTAGTGCTTTTGGTTTATTAAAACGAACCTTTGGGGAACGGCATTCAAGAACACTGAATTGACTTTGGAAAACGGTTCAAGAGGAATGGAGTAAAATCAGCTTGGTAGTACTAAGAAACAGTTTACTTCCATGAAAAATTCGAGCTAGAGCTATTGTCAAGAATCATGGCTATCAGATAGAAGAAAATTGCCTCAAAAGATTCGGTATTTATTAATAAAAATTACCTATCAAAATTGTTTCCATAAAGTGTGAACTACCTTCTTTTTTTGAGTAAATTCCAACATAACTCTTCATTTGATTTTGATATTGAACCCCACAATATTAATGTTTAATTATAGATAACATTCAGAAATCAATTTTTCAAGATGTACTTTATTGATTGGATAAGATGTGAACAATAACGAATTTTTTTTCACACTATAGATAAAAATAATTATAACTTTTGTTTCAGTATGTGAATAAAAAATGTAATAAAACCAAAGATTTTTATTTTTTAATTTTTAATTCCTACGCGGGTTCTAATTTTTATAAACCAATTATTCATTTAAATTTTATAAATTTATTATGCATTTCTTTGTAATATATTTCGAATTTTAAGAATTTCTGGTACTTACGTACTATTACAACAACGCCAGCGTTCAAGATAACTCGCCAAGATGGCAACTCCAATTTCGCATGTGTCGTATACGCTGAATTGGCAACCATGTGCTTCATTTCATTTCATGTAGCCAATATGGTTGTGTATCCTATAAACTATTATATAATATATAATAGTTTATTTAAAATTTAATTTTTGGTATTATATCCGCGATTGTATTATATTGTTGACTACTTTAGCCAGATCAAAAGACGTCGCCAAATGTCGAGATATGCGGTTAATAATGGACATTATTTCGTGCTGGTCAAACACAATAATAATAACAGTGACAGCATTTGGTGACACGTTTAGATTTGGCAATGTCTTTTAATTTGAAGAAATTGGTCGTCGGTATATGTTAGAACTTATTTTTTTTTACAATCGGAATTTTGTGGTAGGTTTTTTAAGTAATATAGAGAAAGAGAGAGAGAAAATTATTTTTTTAAAAAATAAACCCAAATTTTAAAAAAAATATATAATATAATTATCTAGTAACTGGAAAAACAAATATAAAATCTATTTTGCATAAGCATAACATACTACTAGTATAGGCGTGAGACCTCTTACTTTTTTCACAAGTTCTAGGAGATCCTTAAGGAATCCTTTCAACTCCTCATTTTCTATTGTGCCATTACGGTCCTGGATCACAAAATAAGAATTAAAACAAGTTAATTACAGTATAATAAAGTTCAAATAATCAGCACTTTTTAAAAGCGGATATTTTTAGGAAACTCATTGGAACTTTTAACAGCTTCTCATTTTCTATTCTGCTATCAGAGTTCTAGTTCAAAATAAGTATGAATCTTAACTAATTTTAATACAAAAAGATTATTTATTGGTTGTTTGAACCTTCAAACCTGTATTTTTGAGCTCCAAAAATTTCACCAGAATCTACGAAGTCGACCGGTGGGCAAAGAATGACCAATGGAAGAAAAACGGGTAAAAAAGTCAGTCAGGCTAGGGTTGCCCTTTCCTGCTATTTGATAAGTTGTCAACTTAGCTCTAAAATATTTAAGAAATCAGGGGGCAAATGTTTGTCGCTAAATTAGAGGGTTCAACCAGGATCCAAGTTTGGTTATCAATGTATAGCATATAAACAAACATGTACACAAAATGCCAAATTCTGGCCTATACTGCTCTTATTGATAATATTATAAGTAGATGGCACTGCTTTTGACTACTGTCTATCTTTTAATGCCGGTTAGTTTGAAAATGTCAATTTCTCTTCGTTATACTTTTAACTTATTGGGTATAAGAATTATAAAATAAAAGATGGCAACATATAGTAATTACGTAACATTGTAATTTATACCGGTTGCGAATATTAGTAAGAAACGTTGACAAAATAAATTAAAATTTAATTTTTTATCATAGGGTTTGAAATGAATTTATTGTATTTCATAATGTCGATGTTCGTGTTGGTGAGCTTCGGAAGAGCAATCATTAACCAATTGTCATTATAACCGATAATTACCAGTGGCGTAACGGAAAATCTTAGCCCCCTGCAAAGTCAGGTTTTGGGCTATCATATAGTTATGTTATCATTCCAATTTGACGAAATTTTACTACTATTTTGTAGAAAAATCTGTTCCGATATAAAAAAAAGTTACGTAAATATTTTAGGCGCACTTATATATTACATTGTTGATAAATTTTGCCAAATGAAAAGATATCACCAAATCAAAATATGTCGCCAAATATTGCCATCGTTATTATTACTGAGTTCGAACGCGCTGGAATGGTTTTCATTGTTAGCTGTATTTTGCGGCATTTGGCGACGTCTTTTGATTTGATGAAATTGGTATACATAAGTATCAAAGTTTTATATACGTAATAGATTTTCATTAAAATATAAGCGAATTAAAAAAATTTGAAGATCCCTCTTCGATATTACTCTCGTTTCTATCTATTTAAATTATAAATCATTTTAATCATAAAAACTGTTGAAATGACTTTAATTTAAAACAAATGCTTTATATAATTTAATCGTTGTTTCATTTTAATTGTACTTACTCGATCGTACAAGTTGAAAACTCTTTCTATGTCTTCTCTCGTCAGCTTGCTAGCACCCTAAAATAATTTAAAAAATATATAAGGATTACTATTACTAAATAAAGGACTTAGATTTAGTATTGTCTTGTTTGTATTAAAACGTAGTTCACATAATTTCATCCATGGAGTAAACGAGAAAAAAGAAGACGGAAGAAGTATTTTTCTTCAAACTTTATCATACATCGCACGTATTATTTTTCGAAAAAGAAATCAATTACGGAGCATATGTGTGTTTGCATTTTACGATTTATAGCAAGTAAGTTCTTAATTAATTTTAGATAATGCTGAAAAGTTGCATAACTTACTTCCGTAAAACGAGGGCAATATGTAATAGAAAAATAAACAGCTTACAAATAACTAACTGAAAACAAAACACAAACAATATTAGTATTAAATGGAATTGTTATGTCAACTGTTAAAAAAGGAATGCACGCTCATAACTTTTATCTTTGATTATTGTAGTTAATGATAATTTGATTAAACACAATATTGGTTAAATAAGGTATTGTGTTTTGAATGTGATATTAGTTTAATCACATATTTATGAGAATTAAAATGTTTAATTTACTAAAATAATAATGTAACGAACCAATATGTGAGCAGCGACCTCTAGGAGACAATTCGAAAAACCATCAGTCGAAGGGTTGCTGTCAGACCATGAACATCGTGTAGAACCTATGCCACCAGTCATTGTTCTAATGCTAAATATGGTAATTTCCATAATTGTCTTTATTGTAGCTCTAAATGTTAATGCTCTTTAATGTTTGTCATTGTTATATTTATAGGTCATATTGAACTCTTTAACCGAAGATGTTTGGTGTCCAATTGCTGCTTGCCACAATACAACAATAGACTATTTTTAGCAAACTAAAGGGTGTTTTTTTTAGAGGTATAGAACTTTAAATTGCAATAAAACAACGATGTATTATTCGATTGACATGAATTTTTTTTATTCGAAAGATAGTTTTGTGGCATTACATTTTAAATATGATTTCTGGCATATGACTGCCACGGCTGGCTCGGATGTAGTCCAATCTGGACGTCCAATTTTCGATGACTTTTTCCAACATTTGTAGCCGTATATCGGCAACAACACGGCGAATGTTGTCTTCCAAATGGTCAAGCGTTTGTGGCTTATCCGCATAGACCAATGACTTTACATAGCCCCACAGAAAATAGTCTAGTGGTGTTAAATCACAAGATCTTGGAGGCCAATTCACAGGTCCAAAACGTGAAATTAGGCGGTCACCAAACGTGTCTTTCAATAAATCGATTGTGGCACGAGATGTGTGACTTGTTGCGCCGTCCTGTTGGAACCACAGCTCCTGGACATCATGATTGTTCAATTCAGGAATGAATAAGTTAGTAATCATGGCTCTATACCGATCACCATTGACTGTAACGTTGTGGCCTTCATCGTTTTTGAAGAAGGATTCCACCAGCCCATAAAGCGCACCAAACAGTCAGCTTTTCTGGATGTAACGGTGTTTCGACATACACTTGTGGATTAGCTTCACTCTAAATGCGGCAGTTTTGTTTGTTGACGTAGCCATTCAACCAGAAGTGCGCTTCATCGCTAAACAAAATTCGCTTATGAAAATCGGGAACAACGGCAATCTCGTTTTGGGCCCATTCGACGAATCTACGCCTTGCTTGATCATATTTAAAATGTAATGCCACAAGAGTATCTTTTGAATAAAAAAAATTCATGTCAATCGAATAATACATCGTTGTTTTATTGCAATTTAAAGTTCTATACCTCTAAAAAAACACCCTATATAATAAAAAAATGTAAATTGATGATTCTTCGAGATATATTTCCCAGACTGCGACAATGCTGGTTAAACCGGGCTAGATAGCAACAAAGATTGCCAGAAGAATCTATGAAAACTTTGTGTACAGATGAAATTTGTTTAAGATGAGAGAAAAAATAGCTTAGTTACGTGTACAAACGTAAACTACACAGTTTGCTGATTAATACAGTAGGTAATCTCTTAGGGGACAATAGATGAATAAATAAAATAATAAATTCGTCAATTTATTATTTACAGAGTCATTATTTTCATAAAAGAGTAATAAGGAAATGAATAGAAATGAAATGGAATAAATAAATACCGTCTTAAGTGTATAAGAGTCATTCATCTAAATACTAATACTGAGTTCCAAAGATAAGAATAAGCAACACTCTCTAGATCTCAGTGGTTCCCAAAATTTTTTAAATTATGGACCCCCTTTTATTGTCAAAACATGCCCACAGACCCTTTTTTAAAGTCAAAACTTTTCCAAGGACTCCCAAGTGAAAAAGCTACATAAATGCAAAGTATAAAAATTACAAATTTTAAAAAAACATTTTGTTGAATTATTTATTGAAATTATAACTTTTGTTTAAAATAAAATAAAAATAAATAAACAAATGACTTGGATGAACTTGATGAGAGACGTTGTGAGAGTATTGATGTCCGTCTCAATGTTTGTGAGTAGCAACCGCAAATCCTCACGAGCCCTAGTTTTCATTTGTTTTCTTTTTTTGTGTGATGAGGCTTTTACGGGGCACTGAATCCACGTCTACCAAATTGGAAGATGGGAAAGTAGTAAACAAATTCTTCAGTGCCGGTTTATTCATTGGGTACTTAGGGCTGGCACACAGGGGGCCCGGAGTCCGGAAGGGCCCGGAGAAGCTGAACTTAATCAGATTTTCTGGTTATAAATTTTGATCCGTCTGTGCTAAGGGGGTATCTAGATCTCCTGCGCCCAGGACCCGAAATGAGCATAAATCAGTACTTACTTCTGTACAATAACCCATAATGCAGGATATAAAATTGGGATCTGTTTTGGTAAATAGGATTTGTGGTATCATTGTTCAAACATTGGTTTCAGCCTTTCATTTGAGGATATTTAAATAAGATGCTCTTGTATTAGTATGGGTTCATCTGTGTTTGGGATTTAAGTTAGTCCACGCGCAAACGGGTTTAACAGCCAATCGGGGATATCCAAGTGAATTATTGTTATTTATTTACATTTCCATAAAAATAAAAATGATTCAAATTTTTAAAAAACTTTGTATTAAACCTTGTGTGGACCCCTTGACATTGTCCAGGGACCCCAAATTAAATTAAATTTTCCACGGACTCCCTGAATAACATCATGGACCCCTGGGGTCCGTAGGGACCACTTTCGGAACCACTGCTCTAGATAAATGCGTGCTCTATTATTTATTTACATACATATTGTTACGGAAATTTCAGACTTTGTTTGCTTCTCTGCCAAGATGGCAACATTATCGGAAAGATCGTTTGTGGGAAAAATGGAGATTGCTCATTCAAAAATATGTAGTAAAAGGATTGGAGTGACCCTGGCAACAGACTTGGCGACAAATTTGGTCACTGAATTGCCAAATTGGGTGACAAAAATAGATGTCTGTACTAAAGTACAGAAAGTTCTAGATTGCTTATTTTGCTAGAAGCTTTTAGGACAAGGATGGCGAGCCTTTTTATATCAACGTGCCATTTTTTCTAAAGAAGTGTTAAATGAGGTATAGACATATCGTCTAATAATTTTGACTTGTAATTATTTGGAAAATAATAAAACTAAATACTAGCAACACAAAATTATTTACTACGAAAAAGTACCATTGACACTGTATAGCTTTAAATGTTTTAGTTATACAAGTAATTAAAATTATAAAGTAACATTAGTGTGACTTCTGTTTTGCAGATTGGATGATAGATAACTTATATTAGGATTGTAAGATGTTACTTTTTTAGAATGCATGCTTAATTCGAGTCATCTGCCAAATGACTTCTAAGAAATTAATTATTTTTGCTGTGGTTCACTTTTTTGACAAAAGGATTTATGATTTTTTTTAAAAAATGCCGTTTTAGTGACGATGTTCTGCATACCATTATTCCAGAACATAAAACACACACCGCTTTGTTGCATTTACTAATACTGCCATGTTTATCAGTTCAACAAATTTTAAATTCTTTATTACACTTACTATATTCACTGTTTGTTCTTTTGCTGAACTAGCCATGTTAAATGACAGTTAAAAATCGTAAATATAACACAGATAAACTTTAAAATACAGTTGTGTCAATGAACTTAACTATGCTATGCGTAGACAAACTTTGCATTATAAGCAACTGTAGTCTACGACATAATTAAGACAAGACAATAACAAACGAGTGTGCTTCCCCCACGACCGATCACTCGCGTTTTTTCGTAATACTTCATAATGAACTTTGAAATTTTGAAATAAAATGCAAACCATTTTGAGCATTGACGTGCCAAAAATATTGTGTCACGTGCCATCAATGGCACGCGTGCCACTAGTTCGCCATCCCTGTTCTAGGAGATCTTTACAGCCGGGAGAACTGTAAAGTCTGTCTTTAAGGACGACGCAGAGAAGCAACAAGTCTGTCTATGCTGCCAGCATACTGTCGACCTAATGTGATATTGGGACTACGGATTTGTAATGCTGTGTGGACATTGAATTCATGTTATTGTGAATTTTAAGTCTGTTAATAGGTTCTTGTTAATTAAATCTATTGTAAATCCTAAAGAGTTTCACAGAATAATTCTAGATATAGTTCGAAAGAACCTGCCTCTTAATTACGTGAATGTGGACCTTCCCTACTTTTGAAAGATGATCCAAAATGTAACAATGTATATTTTTTATCTACTTGTTTCTGAATCAGACAAACAAAGTTATTTAGAAAGCAGTATTCTATTATGTGATAATTCTAAATACAAAAACGGAGAATTCAAAAAGTATAAATTGAAATTTCAGGTTATTGTCATTATTATTGCACATGATCATTTAAGCAAATTTTGCTCATCAAGTGAAAATGATGCCCACTTTAAGAGTTTCGGTTTAAGTGCAGATATATTTAAAATATAGGAGAATAATTAAAATCACCCATCATGGTTTATGACTCAGGAAAGGATTTCTTTTATAACATTTTAAAATTAAAATTTTTTTATCTGTACAAATAAGCGCGATTCATACAAAAAATAATACTTTTTTCCTTCATGAAATAAAAAATACTTTTTATTTATAGGGGAAGCATGATATTAGAGCTATTTTTAGATTTGTTACTTATTTGTTAAGTAATTATTTGTTACTTTAAATATAAATTTGCAAGTGCTTCTTAAGTAAAGTACTGCTTCTTCAGCTTTGAAATTCCAATCAAATTTATTGTACAATTCTGCTGCCAGTCAGAGTATTAGTTTTTAAAAAGCTTTTTTCAGACCGAAATTTGTTTCAATTTCTTGAAGTTTTGAAATGAATCATCTTTAATTCTTAGAGTTTACATGAAACTAAGAAAGAATGATGGAAAAAGGGTTTAAACTGAAATGAAAAATATGAATTTTAAAAACAAAACCTCTCTCTTCTTTTCTCTTTAATGGGGCTGTGGATTGGTATATTTACATTTGCAGACCTAGTACATTCCCCAGGAGCTGGTATTAATTTTGAGTACGGCACCATATAGGCGATACCAGTTACCGCAAGTAATTTTGACGCCCAGTTTACTCCCTAGAGGAGACACCTGAGCGAAAAAAAACTTTTTTCAATATTTTTTGAAAAATGAGCTGTCGCTGAATTTGATTAAAGTTTTGAAAACCAAACGTGTTTTTTATGCAAAATAATATACTGTTTCTCTCCAATAGATATTGTTCTTCATAATCTACTATGGACGCATTTACTTTTAAATGTAGAAAGCTAAAAATAGGCTAAATTGTATTATCAATTCTTTCAATTCAGAGAACACCTGCTCTGTTGACAGTTATAAAAAGAAAATTTTCAGCCGGGCTTTCTGTTTGAACTTTGTCAGAAACAATTTAAGCGTGGAATATAAACATAGACAAATAAACCAAAACAAAGTTCCTTTGAAGAGCAATAGGCTGTTTAAATAGCAAACAATCAAAAATGTCTGTTTTTCTTTGTCTAGCAAATTCTTTATTTCTATTTTTATTCCTTTTATTTTTTGAAGGGAATAAATCATTCAACGTCTGCAGCTGCCGCTTTTTCGTCTTCTTCATAACCAAAAAACAAAAAACGAATTCTTCATTCCTTTCCTTTTTTTTTATTTCTGAGGTGGCTCTTCACGACGTGAGATATCGTTGCCATCAAAAATTTATAAAAGAAAACCAATTCCTGCAAGCTTTTAGTTTTATTTTGTTCTCAAACTTTTTCGTCTTGGAAAATAAGTGGCAATGCGATAGTTACGTGAAAGGGTTTAGTCCTTTTTCATTGTTTGTTAGAAATTATTGTGTGAATTTGAAGAAAGAGAAATATTTTTAAGTACCCGGTTGAGATATATGTCCGAGAATATTATTACTATACATTAAGATTATTTATTATTGGGAATAATACTTAATAGTTATAAAATTTTAAAATAATTAAAACATTACGTTTGAATTCTTTTTATATGCAATCTATTTACACACAGATACAGGGTTATTCATAATTCCCTCTAGGGTTTCAAAGCGCTATCGTAAAAAAAAACTCAAACCAATAAAGCAAAAAAAAAAGAGTATAAGCAATTCAAGTTTTATTTAGATTGGAGGTGGACATCCGAGGACAGAACTCGCGACTCTAGGTTTCGTCCTCGTGTAATATAACCACTAGACCAGGGGCGGCGAACCTTCATGGACTAACGTGCCATTTTTTCTAATGAAATATTTAATGCTGTCAAATTATTTTTGACTTGTAATTATTGGGATAATAAAACTAAATACTAACAACTCAAAACTCTTTGTTTACTACGAAAAAATACATTTTGCACTTTATAGTAGTAAATGTTTTAGTTATATGTGTAATTCAATCTATAAACTAAGATAATTGTGATTTCTGCTGTTCCAAGTTAGACGAGAAACGACTTATATCAGGATTGTAAGATGTAACTTTTAGCAGAATGCATGCTGAATTGGAGTCCTCTGCCAAACTGTTTCTAATCCTGCCTTTAGTATTATTCATCAATGAAAATAATGATTCGCTGGCGTAAGCAGATGAAAATACGCTTAAAATAGCATGATAAAGCTTTTTCAAGCAGTTAAAAGTGTCTGGAATCGAATTACATGTTTCCAAAATTTCTTTACAAGCATTTTTACTTATATTATTTGTTAATTTTTCTGTTTCAATCCATTCCAAGTATCTCTTTTATTTCAATAATTTTTGAATCCAAATTGAACTAGACTGGAAAATAATCAGATTATTCCAAATTTTTCAAGGAATTGTGACAAGTGCAGCTTATTAAATGAAGTCACATCAGGGTACATAAAAAACTTGAGCGTTTCCGATAATTCCTTGAAATGAGAAAATCTCGCTGAAAACTGCGGCCGATCACTCGCGTTTGTTCGTAATACTTCATATTGAACTTTGCTATTTTGAACTCAAATGCAAACTATTTTGATTGGTGTCGTGCCCAAAATATTGTGTCGCGTGCCATTGGTTCGCTATCCCTGCTCTAGACAAAAGTAATCACTTCTGTCTGGAGGCTGTAACTGGCTAATGAACATACCGCTGCAGTTAGCGTATCTAAATTCAAACGTACAGTGGAGACAAAATTTAGCATAATATGCATCGTAAATTTTATGTCGTGTAGAATATAGAAAATTTTGAAAAAAAAGGATAAAAATCGTGCGGTCATCTTTAGTTATTTGTACCATCATTTGCTGCAAAGTAATAATCAATTAGGTGCTAAGGGATTACTTTTGTGTTTTAAACATTTTAATTGAATACAAAATTTATTTCTTAGCAATCTAAAATTTTTTTAAAAAAAAAACAAACCAACAAATCTCTAATTCATGCGAAGTCTAAAAATGAAAATTAAATTTCCTAACTGGAATAAAAAAATTAACTTTCAATAATTATCATCAGCTATGTTTGTTGCTAAATCTAAATATGTATAAGAAAATTTCAATAATAAAATATTCAATTTCTGTGCAAAAAAATAATGTTAATAACAATATAAACACATGATGTATACGTAGCTGAGTAATTGAACACGAAAAAATAGCACATTTCAACGTTTTTAAACAATTCTTTTTATTAAACTATTCTTTCTTCGTAAAAGTCAGAATATATTTAAATAAGATATATTAAGGAAATATGAATATAAAATAACTTTTGTAAAACGTTTTGACGTTCTCCTATGATCACCGTGAAAAATATTAGTAAAAGGAGGAAAGTTTTTTCAAAATGAACTCTGATGAGATATAATTTCAGAATTTAACTAACATTAACTAAAAAAATATTTTTTTTAAAAAAATTTATATATATAAAAAGAATCCCAAATATAATGCTTCAAAAATACATTGAATTTGGAATTTCTATTTGCTATAAAAATAAATTAAGGAACATATTTACAATATAGAATAATAATTGAAATACAAATGACAATTAAACAATTAATAATTCTGATTCAGATGAAAAATCGACATTAACTAAAATTAATAAATTTATTTAAAAAAATTATTGCATACAGCATGTGATGTAAAGGTGAAAAATTTGCATATCAGTGAAAAAGATTCCGTGAAAAACCATACAACGTATCTAAAGAAATCACAAGCTGACAGAAGTCATGAAGTGAAATGAAGTGCATTACTCTTGCAAACTGTGCACTATTTCGATCCACTTGGAAAAAGAAAATGCTTCCGCATGCAATCAAACCATGCATTTCGATGCTGAAATGCTACTAAATTGTAAATGAAACATCCAAATTTTTAAATTTTTCCAAAGGAAACAGCAATTAAAACATACTTCAGCTATTATTTAAACATCAAAAGTATGAGATAAAAAGTTAAGCTGAAATACATATTGAAATTCCTTTTTCTCTGAACTATAGTTTGAGAATTCATTATAAATGATAAATAATTTAAATATAATTTTATTATTTATGCTACCATTAACTCTGTTGCTATGTTTTCAAATTATTGTTTTAGTTTTTAGAAATTATGAATTTTATGGAACGAAAATCATTTTCCATTTTTATGGGGTATTATTAAGTTTTTTTGAAAAGCATCAAATTGTCTAACTATAACATGTGTTCATGAACGTAATTTATGTTTGATGAGAAAAATTTGATTAAATCCAGCACAAAGCTTTGAATAAGTTTAAAAAATCAATTTTGGTGTTAAAATATTTCTTGCCTAAAATCTGTAATTAATTTATAAAATTGTAATTATAACATCTATATGATGTAAAATTTTGAAATAATTTTTGTCCTATTTAATTTTAGAAAATGTGAAAAGTAATTCTTTAAAATATTAAAATAACTAAAAAATTTTTCAAAATTTTCTTAATTTTATTTTAAAAACGTAATTGTTACAAATACAATATGCAGAATAAAATTATTAACAATTTAAATGGACTGAAAAACAGTAAAAGGTTTACAGGAATTAAATAAAAAAGAAACATTTCGACGATAATTGATAATTTCTATAAACAACATAATAGATTTATGAAATTTGTTTTTCCTTAAATATTATGATAAGTTTACTTAAAGATTTTTTCTTAAAATCTGAGTTTTCTTAAAAGTTTTTAAGAACAATAAAAACGAACATTTTCAAACAAATTAATAGAATACAAATTCTTTTCATTTATAGTACAGCTATAAATATGTTTTCTGATTTAGAATAGAATATACCTATGTATATAATAAATTTAGGACCTTCTGTCGATTATTTTTCACAGTATTATTAAGGGGGAAGATTGACCAGCCTAGAAACTTATTAAAACCTCTTTTAAATAAATTTAAAAGTTGTCTTCAACCAGAATTGCTTATAATATGGAAACATTCTTCTTTTTAAGTTTTCAATATATCTCTGATGCTTTTATATTCAATATTCAAGTCATTTCAGTCTCTAGTAGAGTTTATTAAAACTATAAATGTATACCTCATGGAGTAAAAAGGGATATTTATAATACTTATTCATGATAATAATAAATAATATAACATGCCAATATTTATACGAGAGGTGATCCAAAAAAAGTTTGCAAAACGAATGAAAAATTATTCCTTAACAATAGACACAATATACAAATGGGAATCAAGAGACATATGTGGTGATCACTTTTCTACACAATCACCCAACCTTTTTTGTCGTTTATCAGACCTGGAGCTATTTGTTTAACCCGTCTTGGTAATAATCAGGTCCCTGGCCATTGAGCCAGTTCTCGGCAGCTGTTTGAACATCGCTGTCTGAAGTGAACCCATTGTTCCGGGTAAGTGTTTCTTCAATATAAAAAAAAGGAAATAGTTACTGGGAGCCAAGGGGGTTACTCCAGACCCCATATCTAAACTTTCTCAGCAATTCCTGAGTCTGGAGAGTTGTATGGGGCGCCACTCACTTCCATATTGTGCTGTTTTGCACTTGCTCTCTGATGGCTTCAAAAGAACCACATTGTGGACCATTAGCTCAGTTGGTTGGAGCGTCTTGCTAATAACGCGAAGGTCATGGATTCGATCCCCCCCCGTGGGCCAGAGGTTTTTTAAAAACCCATCAAAGAGCTTCCTCTCGCCAAGCGAGAAGGTAGCTAGTACACTACAAGTTTCTCACTCACAACACTGCCTTTAATAACTGCTACCCCATTGGTCGGGCAGTTTAACCTCCCAAGGCTCTTATTGGCCGAGGGAACTTTAACTTAATTTTTTAGCCTTTTGATCTTAGAAATTTTCAAATCTTTTACTAGCGTTGAAAAAAGCTGTTTTTTCCCTATTAAATGAAATACATTTTAATTAAATTTCTTCTGTAATCTAAATTATTTAACTTCTTTAATTATCTTTTCTCTAAGCTCTTTTTAAAATCATTAAACTTTAATTATCATATGCAAGTTTAATCGCTTTCATGTTATCTCAACTTCGAGGCAGGAGATTAAAGCCCTAACGGGCTATGTGCTCCAACAACAAAACCAGCTACAAAAGAATGACACCATTTCGCTACCTGTTGCCTACTCATTCATCTCTCTCCCCGAACACTGCCAAGATTGGTCCGTGAATATCAGATGGGGACACATTCTTGGCCCATAAAAATCGTATCAGGGTTCTCACCTCTGTACGAGACCACTTCTCTAGACGCCTTCTCATTAATGTCGATCTTATATGTCTGAGTACTAACACTATCTGCTCGCACACCCGATGTAAGACAACAAGCGTCATCTGTCTCCACCCAGAGTAACAATATTCCCATCCACGATTAGATTACTACTTTCCAAATACTGCTGTTTGTAAACTTTTTTTGGATCATCCCTCGTACCTTTTCAAAAATAATATATTGTCGGTCTAATTATCAGACTGCGTAACTCCATCTGGGATGCTAATTTGATACAGTAGGGCTAGGCGCCAAGTTGTTGTTTATGTTCTCCAAGATAGGCGATAATGTTACAATATGGTTTACTTTGATATTTTTATCGTGCGATAATGTGGTTGCCATAGGGAAAACGTATATTAGTGTTATTTTTTTGTTTAGCTTTTTTTTCGCCGGGTCTCTGATCAGCAAAAGTAACACATTGTTACAAATTTTGTGTAAAGAATGCTTAAAATAGTGTAAATAAATTATATCAGGAAGTGTAATACATTAATATTACTTTCTGTTGCATTTATTTTATGTTAAAATCTTGCCACCACCTCTCCCTTCGAAATCTAGTTTTATTATGAAATAAAAAAAAAGTAGTGATTACACTGATCGAGGAATAAATAAAAAGCGGAGCGCGCACTGAGGCATGGCGCAGACAAAACAAAAGGATTAAGGAATCGGGCCAAAAAAGCGCTTGGCGCGTTGCACTCCTGTACCAAATCAGTAAAACCGGTGGAGTTACGCAGTCTGATAATTTGGCCGGCGATATGAATAAAATTTGGATGTTACATTCATGATCAATTCTAATTTCTTCGAACTCTTTGATATATCTATGCTAAAATTTTGTTTATAAGAAAATAAAGGTAGTAGTGATTCGCTAAAGAAAGTATAAACGTGCCAACTATGTTTTTTTATAAAAGAAAAAAATTGAGACCTTACCTCTACCACAGTCTGATGCAATTCGGAAACACACACGCACATCAACAACAAGAATGTTTTATAAACAATAGCATTGCTTTTATACAATAAAAAGTAATGAGAATCTTTCAAAATATTTATAATTAATTTAGAATACTTTGGGGGTGAGGAGCTAGTGATGACTATTAGGTAGCAAATATCTGTTTGTGGATTTCATACAAACACCCAAACTATAAAACTTAATTGAAATTTTTAACATTTTTTTACACATTCTAAAATCAAATATTCATTTAAATGCATAGAAACCCTTAATTTTTTCATGACATTGGTTACATCATATAAGGCTAATTTATATAACTTATTTTTGAATACTAACAATTGTAATGAATTTTTTTTTTAAAAAAAGAAAATGCTCTTTCGTTTATGTAAAATTACGTTTCTTATTTTAAAACGTTTTTAAAGAATTTTAAGACTTGGAAGCTCTTAAAAATATTTTGGCCAAGGAATTCATTAATATATGTGTAACTTAAAATATGAACTTATTTTGTAAGTAAGTATTCGATATTTAAAGAATAATGCATAATATATATTGCGATCAATATGCATTATGGTGGATTTCTTATTTAAAAGTAGTATAAGGTTATTTCAGTTAATTCACTAATCAAACAAGAAATTTTTTAAATGTAGTAAGAAGTGATACCATAAATTTTGAAACAAAATTAAATTGTGGCATTGAATGTGCAGAGTTTTTGTTTAATATGAATATATTTACTTATTTTTTTAAAAAATTATTTAAACAGGGTCTTACAGAATTTACTATAAATATATGTAGGGAATTTATAGTTTTTTAAAATTCCTTTAGTGAGTTCCATTAGTAAACCTTTTTTGCAACTTTTAATAAGTTTTAGGTTTTAATGTGTTATTATACTTAAAAATAATGTGTATAGTACATGCATTAGAATGCATATTTGGGATTAATGAGAAAAATTACTTGAAATATAATTTATGTGAATTTTTCTTGCCTATCTCTTTTATATTATCTAACTTCTTTTAAGGCTGTTTAAATTTTTTGAAAGAAGTTCTACTTAAATAGTAACTTATTAAACTCTTTCTTCTGTCTTCATCTAGAATAGTATTAATTTGGAATATACTTATGCTGCACAAATATTTTCGTTGGAATTTATTTATTTTTATTTATATTTCTCCAATCTTTCTACTAAAAAATAATAAAGTTAACCTTTAATTTTTTTCTTAAATTACACGAGAAAAATCGTAACTGCTGCAGAAATTTAGTTTCGAAATAGTTTTAAGAAATTTTTGAAAAATATTACGAAACTTCCATTTAAAATAAAAATAAAAAAAAAGAACCACTTTTTCTGTTTTCTATGTAATTTTCTCTTTTTTGTTTACTGTTTACCCAACAGCTGTTTCTCAACATGCTGCCTTCAAAAAATCAGACCTCTACGTGTAGCGTTCTGAAAATCCGGATTTTTATGACAAAAAACTGTCCTTTTGTTTTTGAATTTTCATTCTTTTTACTGCTAAATTAAATGCTTCATAATCTTACGAGTGTTTTAGAAAAATTTAAAAGTATTTCAATTGAAAAAAATCTTTTATTCAAATAATGTTTTGAAAATGATTTTTTTGTGGAAAAATATGTATTTTGTATGTTTATTACGCAAGAAATACTACCGTTACAACATAGTTATTAAGAATTCATATTACTATAATTATATATTGAATTAAGGCATAGAAATGCTTTAAAATTAATGAATAAACATTTACACATCGAAAGTGTATCGACAATACGTAAAAATATCGTTATAACTTTTTCTTGATTATTAATTCTTTTTAATATGTCCATGCTTTTGTTGGCATAAATATTAATCGATGGTTATTTTGTTACCGATAGTAATGTGCGTTTTCCCTTTGAAGTGGAATATTATTCAACAATAAAGATTTAGTGCTTTGTGTGTTTACTAAATTATCTATAGCTTTTTTAAGGGGGATAGTATCTTTGAACGTTCAGAAAATCGAATTTTCAAAAACATTTTAAGAAATTATAGATTGTTAAGAACGTTTTAAGGTATCCGCGCGACTACGTTCGGAACCATGATTTTGCAAAGCATATAATTGGACAATATTTATGATATTCAGTGTCACTTAGATTATAAAATGTATATAAAATTGTTTTTAAGAATAGTATTACAGTAAAAAATTATTTAAGTACAATATTTTGACAAAAAATGAACATAGAATGACCCATTTTCAAAATATTCTCCTTTTGTGAAAAATGCTTCTATTATAATAATATTTTGCCTGTATATAGCTCAGATCTCTGTACAAAGGCCCAACTAGAATTTTTGAAATATATAACTTAGAAGTGGGTTTATCCATGTTTTACGACAGCAGTGGGGAGAAATTGTAAGAAAAAAAAACGCCGATCATTATTTCAATTGGTTGTAACTCTGAAAATAATGTGAATTTTTCAAAATAATAGTTCAGACTCTCTGGAGAAATTTTTACTTTATATAAGGAAATTATTATTATTTTGGAAGCATTTTTTATAAAAGGAGAATATTTTAAACAAAGGTTATTCTTCGTTACTTTTTTTGCCAAAATATTGTATTTAAATATTTTTTTTTGTCAAAATACCCTTAAAACAATTTTATGCATGTATTCTAATCTAAGTGACACTACATATCATGAAAATTATCTATTTATGTGCTTTTTTAAAATCACGATTCCGAACGTAGTCATATACCTTAAAGCAAACCTCTTCGAAATCTGACAATAATTACGCTCTCAGAAATAAAAAATGTATACTTTAAAAAAGACTTGATCTTTAGAAAAACGTGAACAAACTGATTTTTCGTTAGGTTCTGTTAGGAATTTTTTTATTTGTTATTTGTTTCATCTTTATCTCGAACTTCAAAGCACCATGAGGTCTGTTGGTGACTCAACTCGTAGTTTTAAATCCCTGTCTAGTGATGAGGTTGACATCTCAGTTTTATATAGCTTACAATTACTGACCAAAAATATCAGGATCTCCCGAAACAAAACTATTGATATTGATCTAAAATGAAGCAACAGTGATATTTGATGATGGACTGGCTAGTTGCCTAGATATCATGAAACTTATAATATAGCATTTTTCTGTAATTTCAGATTTTCAGGCATGAATAAAAGGACCTTAAATTGTCTATATCTCTCCCCAAAAAGGCTCGTAAGACACTGAGAATGAGAAAAAATAAATATGTATGAACACTTTATGGAAAAAGAAGCCTCAATATATAAAATGTATACATTTAAGTTTAAAAGGATTTATTTTAATGCAAAACATTAAAAATTTAATCTTTAAACTTGATTTTCTCAGTTTCTAAATTTCCCGCTTTCCCACAAAATTAAAAATAAAGTATAGGTTGCAGAGCTATGATATTTTATATATGTATAATATACTTGTATATCTGTATTCTGTATGCGTCAATTTTGGGGATGGGATCAGTAGAATTTATTTTGCAAAATGATGAATAGGAAAAAAATAGTGATTTTAAATTCTTTCAATTTCTTTTAATTTTAAAAAATATGAAATGTAATGTAAATTTAAAATTGGAGATATACAGAATACAAGCATTCTTTAGCTTTAATTTTATATAAAAATATAGGATCTGCTTTAAGTCTTTCAAAAGTTATCTCGTGGGTAACAGAAAGAAAGCTATTTAGTTATTATTTTTATATTCATACTTTATGCTATTTATAAAAATACAATAATTCTATAGCAAAAGAATCTTTTCTTTTATTTTAAACTTTGTACTTTGCTCCACGAACTGTTAAAAACTCATATTAAAAGGAGAAGAATTTACAGGTTTATAAGGAATCGAAAAAGGAGGTCAAAATAAGCGATTTCAAAACTTTGCAAGGTACTATCCAACCTTAAAAGTCAATCTCAATTCTGGAGAAATTATGGCCATCAAGTCTCTTTATTTTGTTTATATAAAAATTAGATAAAATAAAGTCTATTCAAAG
This sequence comes from Trichonephila clavipes, assembly GCA_019973935.1. Taxonomy (NCBI): domain Eukaryota; kingdom Metazoa; phylum Arthropoda; class Arachnida; order Araneae; family Nephilidae; genus Trichonephila; species Trichonephila clavipes. The sequence continues at coordinate 457,267 of BMAU01012458.1, forward strand.
CATAATGTAAGAATAGTATATACTCTAAAACATCAGATTTTTATTTATTTTATAATCCAAAAAGTTAGTAGAGCTAATGAGAATTCTTTTTTGATATTATTACCGATAGTACTATCGATATTGCAATAGATAATTGAATTTTAAGCAAAATTATTACTTAAATTTGTTCGAGGAAAAAGCATAGTTAGCAACTAAAGTAACTATGGCACTATCGATAAATTGAGTCAGCTATTGATATTTCAGGATCTCAAAGCTCAGATAGCCTTTATTTACTTGAATTTGCTCAAAATAATGAGGTATTTCACCAATAATCGATTGCGAAATTGTGGTATTCAAAAGCTAGCTATTCCTTGAAAATTTTGTTTACAATATAGAATCAAAAATGGATGAACATTGTTAAGTTTCTTGGAGATTTAATTATAAAGCTTTCCTTAATTTAAATTTTGTATAATAGAAAATATTTTGAAATTCAAAGCCTAAGAACTCCGTAATACTTTCAAATTTGTAATGAAATCCGATATTTCTTGAGAAAGTTATTTACTTCAATTTAGTTCCTTGCTCAGAAACTATTATCAGTTTCGGGGGGGATTCTGACGAAATCTTTACTGAGGAAATAGTTCTTTCAAAGACTAATAATTTGAAAGGAACTTTCGAAAACGTTTAACAAATACATTAATCAGGGGCTCTTGAAAGAAGAAACCCTTCCTTTTCTGTAGGAATTCAAACAATCCGTTGACTGTTTCAACAGTCAAAAGTTCATTCTTTGGTTTATAGTCTGTTTTGTGTTCCAGTTGTTTGGCAAGTTGTATATGTCGAAGATAGAGCATTTTCTTTTTCGTACAAATGTTATTCATCTAAATAGTTTTTAAAAGCATTTGAGTTATTTTAAATAAAGAGTATTTGAAAAATAATTTTTTAAAAATGAAATACATTTTTCGCGTTATAAAGTAGATTTACTGTTTATAAGCTTGATAAGTTTGTAGCAAGATTTAAACATGGATACTTAATTTCTTTTGGCGGATTTAATTTTGTATTTTTCATGAAAAATATTTTTGGATTAATTGTACACTTTTCATGAACAATTTTTTGTTGAATTATTTATATATTTTTCATAAAAATTCCTTTGATGAAAAAATTTTATAATTTTCATGAAAATTCTTTTTAGTCTATTAATTTTATAATTTTCATGAAAAATCTTTTGGTGGAATAATTTTATAATTCTCACGAAAAATCTTTTGGTGCATTAATTTTTAACCTTTCATGATAAATCTTTTGCTGATTTAATTTTTTGCTTTTCTTGAAAAATGGTATGGCATTATATTGTTATATACGTTTAAGTAATTCATCTACGGTGTAACTATTTCTGTCACTGATCTGTAAAATAGAATTTTCGAAAAATAATTATTCCACAGATAAAATTTTATTTTTAGAGTTTGTGATATTATTATATGATATACATCTGATTTCAGTAATATTGTACAACAAAAGATGTGTTAGTTGATTTTGTGATTTTTTATGAAGAAGTTAATGGGGGATATTAAGAACAGTGAATTTATATTTTTTAAACAAAAAAATGTTTAATTGAGTTTCTGTTTTGAGATATTTAAGGCGTTTTTTCAATTATTTTTCATGAACTGTTAAACACATATATCTTTACTTTTGTCATGTTATTTTATTTATCCACGACCAGATTAAGTAAATTGCAATTTTATGTATAAATTTAAGTAACAATTTTCACTAGGGACCCCCCCCTCCTGAATTAGATATGTAATACTTACGCAAATTCATTGATGGGGTTTAAATATTAAAAACTAAACTAAAATAATTTCATATAATGTTTTTAAATTAATAGTTATATTGAAAAAAAGGTTAAATCAACATTCATTTTTTATTAATAAATATTTTGATATTTTAATAACGTTAATTAAAAAGAAATTAAAAAAAATATATGGATATCAGAAAAAATGAGCATGAAAACATTTCAATTCGTAATAAATTTGTAATCACTTAAAATTACATACTAAACTTATTTTGAATGAGAAAACAATTATTTCTTTGACAAAAATATCAAACTTGAAAGAGAAAAAATATAAAAATAGTGCAGTAAGTTCATAAAAAACGTCTAAAAAAGTGAACGTGAAAAAACTAGTACTAATTCGAGAAGACAAGAAGATAGTAAAATACGGCAAAAAAGCTTTTTAATGCGGCAAAAAGTGAAAAAGAGCAGAGAAAAATTCGAAAAGTTGCCGGTGAAAAAAAAAAGAATGACAAAAGTGATAAAATTGCAATTATATAAATGTTGAAAAAAGGAAAATTTTTTTACTAATTAATCTTCTCAAAAAACACTTGTTTCACAGAGAAAGGAAAACTAGTTTTTAATCATAAAATTACATTTTAACAGTCTTCTTGTCCGAGATTTGGCAACAGTTAATTAAAAATAGCATCAAGGAGAAATATGAGATCCAAATAAAATAGGAAAAAAAAAAGACGTTATTAATTAATTTCAAACAAACAGGAAATTAATAAATGAAATACATACAGTAAAATGTCCTTAATAAAGGTTTAATGTATCATTTGAATTTTTTTTAAATTGACACTCATAATTAATTTTTTATTTTTTCTGAGAAAAAAATGAAAAGTATAACATAAATATATTAAAATTGCGATGGAATGGAGTAAAAAGTTAGTGAAACACTATTTTTTATTTGTATTTATGACAAATAATCTAACAAATAATTTTTAATCCAAAAATTTAAGAATTATTTACAATAATGTTCAAAAAATATAAGTGATATGATGTTTTAAAGTGACTCAATATTCAAATAAACAAGACGGGATTTATGTTAATAATATTAGTCAGTCAAAAGTAACAGGAATATGAAAAATGACAGAGAACACTCTAAGAAAAAAGAAAAAAAAAGTCTTATTATTATTTTTTTTAACCAAAAACAATAATTGAAAGATATTTAAGGAATCTTATTACGTCCCTTAGGGTAGATAGAAAATTTTTTTTTCACTATTTCAAAACCCACCTACGCGGAAAAGATTTTCTCTGGTTTTAAGATGAAGGGGAAAAAATAAAATAAATAATTATTTTTTATATTAAGCATACCACAAGGGGAATGAAACCTAGGTATTTGAGGTTTCATATGGTAAAAAGTCAAAATAATCTTTGTTAAAGAAAAACAGGCATTTTGTACTTCTTAACATTTATTGCGACGAGAGAACACCTAGTAAATAGTTAGAAGATCAGGTACACTTAACATCTTCTTTAGTGCTGAATTTTTAAGAAAACGTACTGTCGAAATGACAGTGCACGATAAAGCCGAAGACGACAAAAAGCTTGGATCGGATAGATTTAATGGAGTGAAGAAAGAGGATTGGGGTTGTGAAAGGTTTCAATGTACATTGTACTATTAACTACTCAGTTATCATTTATCAATTATAATCGTTTTACTTTATATATATATATATATACTCAAGATCCAAAACATTATGACCACCTGTCAATAACGAGTTGGCTGACCTTTGGTGTACAGCACAGCTTCAACCCGCCTTGGCATGGATGTCACAAGTCCTTGGTAGATGGTCGGAGACAGATTGTACCAGATGTTTAAGCAACCGTCACACAAATCCGAGATATTGCGAATTGGTGGTCTTTGAACTTGGAGTTGTCGTCCCATGACATCCCAAATGTATTCTATCGGATTGATATCCGATGAGTTATGTGGCCAGGACATTAACTGGAATTAAGCATCATGTTCCTGGAAACACTCCAACACAATTTTAGACTTTTGACACGGAGCGTTGTCCAGTTGGAACATTCCATTTCCAGCTGGAAAAACATAGGCCATGTAAGGGTGCAACTGGTACGCTATCATTTTCAGATACCCTGTAGCATTCATTGTCTGCTCTACCACAACCACGGGTCCCAGAGTCACCCAAGAGAACATCCCCCAAAGCATAATACCGCCACTACCGTCCTGTGTATGACCTACTGTACATTGAGGGAGCAACTGTTCTCCTAGATGACGGCGTATCCTGACACGGCCATCGGCGTGATGAATGACAAACCGTGATTCATCTGACCAGGCAACTCTCTCCCACTAATCCATGGACCAGTCGCAATGTTCCCGGGCAAAGCGCAGGTGCAGTTGGCGATGACGCTTGGTCAGCAAAGGCACACGAATGGGACGTTTGCTGCGTAGCCCCGTATCCAACAGTGTCCGCTGAACAGTGTGCTCCGATACTATTCTACTTGGCCCTGCATTGTATTGGGCTGTCTGGCTCCGGTTTTGCTCCGCCATGCAAGACAGTCTCCGACGACCTTTTTCTTTGATAGCGTGTGGACGCCCAACACCATGTCGTCTACTGCTGGTTTCACCGTCATTCATCCACTTTGCATAAGTACTAACAACTATAGATCGCGAACAACCCACGAGTCGTGCAGTTTCGGACATACTTGTTTCAAGCCATTACAACATGCCCTCTATCAAAGTCGCTTAGATCCACAACCTTTCCCATAACACACAGAAGTAAGTGAAATAATGATTCTTCAGACTCTCCAGCAGCAGTTAAATACCACTTCCACCTGATCACGTGCCTTCCACGTCATCCAGGAGAGTTAATTGCAAAATGTAAGGGTGGTCATAATGTTTTGGCTCTTGAGTATATATATATATATATATATATATATATATATATATATATATATATATATATATATATTGTTTTGAGTTTTTAAAATCATCTTCCCCAAACTAAGTCTTCTGTTTTTTCGAACATTTGTGACAGATCTATACGCGACCTTCGAACAAATTCTCTTGGGAAATCTTTGGGCTATCAATTCGCTTTATTCACATTCAGCTCTTCGGAAGAAGAGAATTAAGATATGCAAATTAATTATCAATAGCTTGAGGAAGAGAAGGAGCGGAGATATACTTGAGACAGGTGATATTGATATTAAAGGTATAATATTTGAATTATAGAACTTTGATTATTATTAGAAGGAAACCTTAAAGTGACGATTGTTAATTAAGATTAAATTAAGATTAGATTAAATCAGATAATAAGTTAGACCCTGAATTAAAAGAAAAATCCAGTTTGTTAGTCGACTAATCGCTTACGTGTTACAGTTGTTGTTCCACTTTCACAGTTCTCATTGAGACTTTCTCTTAATATTATTAAGAGAAATGTGTCTGTTCTTAGTGTTGAAATAAATAGATTAGATTTGAATCATGTGTCGATTGTTTCTTCCCTTCCCCCCACTTCCAGGTGCTCGCGAGAGAGGCGCGGCCTCTTACGCATTTAACCCCTTTGTGGCAATATTATATTTTAAAATTATCTTTTTCAAATTATTTTTCTCTTTATCTCCCACAGAGCATCTTTTCCACATGGGTAGGTTCTGATTATTCATAATGTTTTGCTCCATATAGTGACATTCCACGTTTAAAAAGATAACACAAAATTATTAATAAAATTAAAATTTATAAGCACTAAAGAGAATTTTTTTATCAAAAAAAAATATGATCAGTATATATGTATATATATAGCACCGTAAAAATATTATTGATCAAAACAATCTGTTTCTAGTTTTTTTTGTGAATTTTATATAAAGGTTGTTTATTAAAATCTCAGAAAAATAAATGTCGTTTTCAGAATGATAATTTAGAACAAATGACCTTTTTGTTTTGTACCCTTGATTTTAATTCGTGAATTTATTTATCAATCAGTATAAGGCTATAATTATTAAAGTAAAAAATTACTAATAGGTACACATCTACTGATTTCAAATTATAATGAAATCATCCAAAGTACTTAAAATAGATAGATATTAGTTCGTTAACTCATAAACTTTAAGATTAAAACCACACAAATCCTTCAATAGAATAAATATTATCGAATTGGTCCATCCCAAAAATCAATATAAGTTACTCCATACTGAAAAGCACTCTGAGTCTAATCTTTAGTAAATAAAATAAATTTCCTAATACGATTTTTCCTTTTCCTAGTCGCAAATGCGTATCGATCCTGTCAAAGTGTCACGAATTATTGGATTATACCTTTAATGGATAGTCTTATCTCGTGAACTAAGTAAATATGATGACTAATCTCTTTAATTGAAGAATCCAGGCTTGTTTTATGACCGGGGGAATTATTCGTCTTGGCGAGAAAAATCCCCCTTTCAGCAGCTTTTGATTAAATTGGAATGTTTAAAATCTTGACCTAGATTTGATTATTAATAATTCATTTATTCGATAAAATATGTTTTGTGATTGGATTGTTGGCGAAATTAAATAAGTATAACTCCAATTCGAAATATTAGAATAATCCAAAAAAGCATTGTATTGTGTGATAACATACATTATGTATATATAAATATAAACAACGGGGAGACGATCGGAAAAATTATCAAATATAATCAATCTATATACAGTGAAACACGTCACGTATGTTGTTTTCCTTGCAGCAAAACTGTCCTTGTGGGAAATTGAGTATTACAGGCAAAGTTCGCTTCCTCGCATGAACTTGATTTCAATTGTGACAAATCTAGAAGACGTGACAAGGGTTACCAGATTAGCGACTTTATCGCTCTAGGTGGCAAAATTGGCGAGAAAGATGATGTCGTCAAGGAATCATCTAGATGTTTCTAGGATCAACCTTTCAGGAAATTTCCATGAAGCTATATAAAGGAACTTTCAAACAAAATGTCGAATCAGGCAAGATCAGCATTGTGCGTTGACTGCGATAATAGAGGTATTTTATCTGTTTGCTAGTGGAACTGTTATAAACAGCCGTTACTGGAGCGTTGTTAGGCTTGTTTATAACGAATGCGATCTGTAAATAATCTGCTGTAATATTTTTTGTATATCTGAGTGGATTTGTATTTATGTAATCCTCTCTTTGTCCTTGACTATTAATAAATCTGTTATTGTTGAATAATTAGAGTCTTCGGCTATTTTTCTCCAAGCAAATTTGTAACAATATATTAGTGAAAAACGGCTCATTTACTCACTCACTCGTCACGAGATCTTCAAAATTATTAAACGCACGTACTTGAAATTTGGTAAACGTCTTTCTTTTTTTTTGTTGAGTAGAGATCCACTAAGAATGGGTTTTGCCGAAATAGACTCCCAGGGAGGGTTAAGTAAGGCGTTATAAATAAAAACTTCTGTATTTGAATAATAAACCATTTAACGCTTCGTTTCTCCATTATCCTAATATTTTGAATTGGAATTGTTTGAATAAAGTAGATTATGACTTATTTATATTAATAAAACAGGCTCTATCTGAGTATATCAAATGCTATTAATAAATGTGGAGTTAATGCTAATTAATTATGTGGAAGTATTTATATTTATGAATATAGATCAGAAAAGTAGCTGCTTGTATAAATTTTAAAGTATGATAACTAGTTTTTATTCCATAATGCTTAGGGTTTGGATTCTTTTAAAGGTCACTTCAAGTTTTATAGATTATTATTATTATTTTAAAATTGAGCTTTTTGGAGAAAGTTAAAAGTGTATTGTGTGTGAAAATACTTTTATAGATAGATTATTACTGAGTTTTATTTTCTGATATTACTGGTATATTTCTGCATCTGAATAAAAATTATATTGATGGATTTTGTACTTTATATAAATTACTATATGTTGTTAACTAAAATTTTAGAAAAAGCTACTGTTTTATTTCAGGTTATTCAGAAAATATAAAATGATTGGTCAATGGTGACTGCATATTTACGTACATAATTCAACCAAAGGGAAATTAATATCGGTCTCCTCAGGTTTAGCTTGTGTTTGTAAAAACATTTTAAATTTTGTGACCTATCATTTTTAATATGCAAACAAATCTGAATTTCTATTGTATCAAAACACAGTACAAAATAACGCATTGCGCACATAGTCTTTATTTACAAAGGTAATTATTTAAATTTCGTATAAAGATACTAAATATTTTATTAAAAATATATATAATACTTTAAAATTATGTTAAAAAATTACTTATATTAGCATTTTAATGTTATGTTAAATCGTCAAATACTTTTAAACAAAATATTTTATGCTTGAACTTTACCTTGAAGGCTGAACGGCAAAGAAAATTTTCCTTCACTGGTAACAATCTACAATAGATAAAAATTTTATTTTATAATGCATATAATACAAAATTTTAGATATGTATGTAATTATGTAACTCTAGGAATAGTTTATTAGTATTAAATACATTACATCAGTTAAATAAAATATTAAAAAATGTGAAACAAAGGACAAAAAATGAGGTAAAAATTTGTTCTTCAAACAGGAAAGATGATTTTATTGAACATACGAGTATTTTCCCCCTTCATACTCATGTTTGATAATTGTGTGATTGACTATATGTGAGATTTCTTTTACTCAATTACACCCAAACGCGGGAGCGCCTAGAAAAAAAATCTGTCACATCAATTGGCACCAGTGATTAAGCATTCTCGGGCTGTATTCTCAATCTTATTACTTATTTCAGTTAATTGTGTTGTATGGTAATCAGTGGAGCACAGAAGAGGGTCCTGGAGGTCCGGACCCCCCCCAAAGCCCTTGAATTTTTTTCGATTGATTATAATTCTAAGTATATAGTACGTAAAATTTAATTAATTACTTGTTATTAATGATTAATTTTATTAATTAATGCTAATTATTTATTCAAAAAATAGTTTTTTACTGTGTTTTGTTCCCGAAAATCGACAAAATCAAAAGGAGCATGATACAAGAATGGTAAACTTTCGATCCTGGACCCCCCCCCCTTGAAAAATTCCTGTGTGCGCTACTGATGGTAATGTATTATTGTGTTTTCTTACATGTTTTATGTTTTTCGGTAAGTATGATTTTGTGCAATCTGAGATTTGGACAATAACAAGACGGGAAGAAAATCGAATGGCATCTTTTGAGAGAAAAATTCTCCGAAGTGTACCTGGAGGTGAAAACGAAAACAATAACTAGAGAAGATACTATTTTTTAACAACCTGAAATTGTTAAATACAGAATAACCTGTTTTTGTGCGGTCTTTTTTTTATGCGATTGGTTTTGTGTGATTTTTTATGTGCGATCTTTTTGTATGGGGTGTATGAATTTCAATGGCTTTGGCGCCACTGTAATACTTTATATCTATTTTTACTAGTGGCGTAATGGAAAATGTTAAGACGACCCCCTCCACCCTAAAAGTCAGGTTTCGCCGTGGATATTTTATAAATTTAGTAAATACGTATTTAAGCCTTGGATCCCTAGAGTTCTGCCCCCCATGGAAGGACTCAATGGCTTAGTAATGTTTTCTATCTATTTACCAGTGCTGTAACGGAGAATGTTAGGACCCCCTCTGAAAGTCAGGTTTTGTCTTTAATATTTTATAAATTGGGTAAATACGTATTTAACATAAGTTAGGCCTTGGGCCCCTAGAATCCTTCCCCGGTGATGCGGGGATGTACGTTACGCCACTGAAATGCAAACACTTTACAGCGCTCTGTTCATTTGTTACGAACAGTCTCCCGACAACGCGCATTCAGTTGCTTTCTCTCAACGCTCCAGCAACCTGCTCTTGATTGAAGACGAAACTTTCAATGAGAGTGACATTACTAATAATTTGATAGATTATAAAGACAGACAAGAAGAACCGGATTCCTTAAGAGCAGATAAAAATATGCAGGGGTCCAGCCTTCCAACAAATTGGAAAAGCATTTTCTTAAAATAGATACCAATTAAGAAAGAAGTATAAAATTCCAAAAAAGAGCTTCAATCATGAATATCTCGTTATCGTGGCATTTACAAGCAACTGAACACCCAACCTTCGTCACAAAAAACTTATCTCTTACTTTATGTTGCCAAAAAATAAGTAAATTGAAATTGTACCTTCAAGTGACGAAAGCGATTTTGAATTTATTCAGTACAGGGCTTTGGATTACGATGAGTAGCAATGAATTATGTATGTACATTTTGAATACTTATCCGTGTATACAACTAGAAACTACTAAAATTAAAATGTTTCTATGTGTAATATTTAATAATTTATTTCGTTATAGAAGTACTCTTACATAAATTTCGTAAATAATTGGCATATTTTATAAATGCGACTTTTTTATGCAGTCCTATCCATCGCATAAAAAATTCTGTAGTATTTCCACGAATTAGTTTGCTTTATGTAAGAATTTATGAAACTTTTGAATATTTTTTTGTGCGTTTATTTTTATACGGTCCCTATCTACCGCGCAAAAACATGTTCAACTATACAGTGGTGGCAAAAAGTCCTGAGCACACTCATTTTTTTGCGTAATTTTTGTGTTTGACTTCATTTTTCGTTATGAAATTATCGCACTATCTTAAATATTGTTATTGGTTTTAATGTACCTTTTCATGCTGATTTCAAATCTGTTTGTAGATTTCATCTAAAGTAAATAGTTTATTTGATATGTTGAAAAAACCTTGACAAGATAGCACAAGATCACTGTAAGAATGAGTGAGTGTGTTTTCAAGCAATGAAATACTCCGTTATTTCAACCAATCAGAGAGAAGTAGCGATAAAGGGTTGAAAGAAAAAGGTAAAAAATGGTTTATTGTATTGAATGCAGTTGTCTACTTGTGGAAAATAGTGTGTTGAAAGCAATTTGAAGTACGTTTGTAGAAAATATTGGAATTATGGCTAAATTTTCATATCTGCCTGAGAATAAAAGGTACAAAACAATACATTTTAAGGAAGAAGGTTATTTTATGCGCCAAATTGCTGCCAAAGTACCATGTGGCCTTTCTACTGTTGTGAGAACTTTGAAAAGATTTTCTGAAACAAATTTTATTGCGGACAGGGGGCGATCAGGACGACCAAGAAAAACATCTGTGCGTGAAGACAAGTTATTGCACAGAATTTCACTTTCAAACAGAAAGCTTAATTCCTCGCAAATTTTGAAACAATGGACTTTGACATCGAATGTGAGTGTGTGCCCAAGAACTGTTAGAGAAAGACTGCTGGAAATTGGGTTACGAGACTGTAAAGCGGGCCCAAAACCATTACTGACTGAATTTCAACGCAAGAGGCGATTGACGTTGGTAAGGGAACATTCATTATGGACTATGAGTCAGTTTTGTATTTCTGGCAACCAAAGTAGTGCCTATGTAAGACGACGCACTCATGAGGAATTCAGCCCTCAGTGTCTGAAGTCCACAGTAAAGTACCCGATAAAAGTGATGATATGGGGTTGTATGTCTTCTCATGGTGATGGAAGACTTCACATCGTTAGCGGAATAGTGAAGGCCATGGATTACATTGAAGTACAACAAAATAAATTGCTACCAACTGCGAGAGATTTTTTTGGGAATCAGTCATGGATTTTTCAGGACGATAACGCCCCTTGTCATTGTGCAAAGGTAGTCCAGAAATGGTTGGAAGACCATACTGTGAATAGAATGAACTGTCCAGGACAGTCTCCCGACCTTAATCCGATAGAGAACTTATGGTTTAAAATTGATTATGAAATTTCAAAGAAAAAAACTTCAAACAAACGTGAATTAATTGAAGCTTTAATATTTTCCTTCAAACATATTGTCACGAAAGATCTTCTTTTGAAATTGGTGCATTCCATGCCAAAACGATGTAGAGCCGTAATTACAGCAAACGGCTGGCCCATAAAATATTGATTTTCTAACATGTGACAACAATGTAATTTTCAAAATGCTTATATTAAATATACCGTATTTGTCAATTTTCGTGTTATTTTTCTTTGCATATTATGTTATTCTATATTGTTTTATTCTGCACATATTTCGCATTATTGTGTTCAGGCAACTTTACTACAAAAAATATTTTAGTCATTAAGAAACTAGTAGTAGATTTGAAATCAACATAAAAAATACATTAAAACCAATAACAATATTTAAGATAGTGCGATAATTTCACAATGAAAAATGAAGTAAAACACAAAAATTACGCTAAAAAATGAGTGTGTTCAGGACTTTTTGCCACCGCTGTATATAAAAATAAATAGAATGAATAGGATGGCCCATATCATTCGAATGCCAGATGATAATGTTGTCCAAAAGGTACTGCAGTTCAAAATAACTGGGATTCGGAAGCGTGGAAGACCAAGGTTGAGATGAACAGTTTCAGAGGAATCAAACTTTGGAATTATAAACGAGAAAACTTGGAGAACAAAAGTGAACAAGAGGTCATTATGGAGGAATCTTCAAAGAAAAGCACTGGCTCACGAGGAACTGTCTTGCCAGATATGATGATGATGATAATTTTGTGCAATAGTAAAAATATTTGAAAGAATGAAAACAAATGACTGAAATAACTACACATTAATTCTAATAGAATTGACACATTGATGTTAAAAAAGAACTATGTATTGTTATGTATTTTCTTGAGATTTTCATTTATTTTAAGCTTCACACAGAAAACTTAAATAAGCAATAACTAATATTTACTCTTAGCTATCTGAAGGTTATATAAGGGTTAAAGAAATAATTAGTTACTTCTAAGAAATTATAGAGAGAAAGAAACAACAATATCAATGGGTGGTTGGAATGGAATTTTTTTTTTTTGGAATTCGTAAACCTACCTATTATTCTTTGGTAGAGTTGTTAGGTTAGTAGGTTAGTAGAGTATATAGATAAAGGAAAAATAAAATAAAGAAATAATTTTTTATGTTAAATACTGCCACAATGGGAATGAAGTTTAAGCATTTGAGTTTTTTTTTCTTTACGGTAAAACTTCAAATTTATTTTTGTTACAAGAAAAATGCATCAGGTACATTAAACAGCTTTTTAGGTATTGCATTTTTAAAAGACCTACTGTGGAAATGCGTGTACAATAAAGCAGAAAACGGGAGGAAATCTCGAATCGGATTGATTCGACGGTGCGGTGGGGGGAGAGTAATGGTTATGAAAAGCTGCAATTTACATTCTTCAATGTGTATCTTCAATTTTGGTTATTTATATAGTACTGCAATAATTTTATTTTGAATAAAAAATAGTCTAACCAAAATTAAGTCATCCCCATTTTACGAAAATTTAACCCCTTGGTAACAGTACTAAATTTTGAAATTATTTTTCAATTCTTATTATGAGTTCACTCTCTCTCTCTATATATATATCTTGTTCAGATTTTGAATCGTTAATAAAATAATTCATTCATTGAAGTCCAAATACATTTTTTAAAACTTGTAGTAGATGACACTTGATGTTAATACAGTTTTTACAAATATTAATTCATTGATGAAATTTAATTAATTAGTTTTTGTTTTATATGGCAGAAAAAATTAAATTTGTTCCAAATAAAAGCAATAGATGGCGCCGTTATACACTAATTATCCAACTACCAGGTATGAAAAGCTCAACTTGTTTTTCAATTAAGAATTGACTTAAATTTTCTTTTATATTACTTGCTTTAATAAGTTTTCTCCTAATCTGAATACAATAATGCATCTTTTTCGCATTGGTAGAGTTTGATTAATAACAATTTGTTTTCCCTGTATAATCGCAATCCACCCTAATAATTTAATGTTCTAAACACTGAAGATCCCAATATCCAAATTACAAAAGCCATCTAATGTACAAACAGAATATTTCTGTTTCGAAAGCATCTCTTAAGGTATCCGATTACGTTCGGAACCGTGATTTTGAAAAAGTCTATAAATGGATAATATTTATATGATATTTTGTGTCACTTGGATTAGAAAATGTATATAAAATTGTTTTAAGAATATTATTACAATTAAAAATTATTTAAGTACAATATTTTGACAAAAAATGAACATAGAATGACCCATTTTCTAAACATTCTCCTTTTATGAAAAATGCTTCTATTATAATAATATTTCGCCTGCATTTAGCTCAGACCTCTGTACTGAGGCTCAACTAGAATTTTTGAAACATATAACTTAGAAGTGAATTTATCCATATTTTACTACAACAGAGGGGAGAAATTTTAAGAAAAAAACACCGATAACTATTTCAATTGGCGGAAACTGAAAATATTGTGAATTTTTCAAAAATCCTAGTTGAGATTCTCTGGAGAAGTTTTTAGTTTATCTAAGCAATATATATATATTATTAATATAGAAGCATTTTTTTTATAAAAGGAGAACATTTTGAAAAAAGGTTATTCTAAAATTTTTCCCAAAATATTGTATTTAAATAATTTGTAAAAAACAATCTTCCTTAAAACAATCTTATACATGTATTCTGATCTAAGTGACACTAAATATCATGAAATTTATCCATTTATTCGTTTTTTTAAAAATCACGGTTTCGAACGTAGTCGGATACCTTAAGTAAACAAAATACTTCACAAACTATATTTTCACTCTCATAGAGAGTTCTGCTTCTAATCATTAAATTCCAAATAACAACTTTACCGAAAGTTTGCGCCTGTTTGAGTCGTCTCTTGAAGTTACAATTTAATATTAATTAATGGAAGGACAGCTCTAAGCAGATAGCATAGCCTCGAACCATTAAACCCAACTGTTAACCTGCTGTAAAACATTCGCAATAAGCGATGCGTGTAATTGATACCAGTCTCTTGAGAAACAGAACATGGTGTTTCTACTTACTGTCGAGTTAAAATAGTCAAAACTAAAACTGGATAGAAATGGGAGTCTTTTCCGGAAAACTCACCAATGGGACCCATCCCTTTTGGATTTCGGAAGTTACCAACTTTTGATTATGTTTGGTCTTAAGGATTTTAACTGGATGTTTTAATTATTTTTCAGTTTGAGTCAAATAAAAATAGAAATCCAATAGCATAAATATCGATTTATCTTTTGTTTAAAATAAATTTTGTGCTATATTACTCTTTTTTTCCCCGTTTCATATTGGCTACATTTTTGGCAGTTTCGTCTTTGCAGATACGGCAAGTACCCAAATGTGAGAACCATTTTATAGATGGCACCATCTAGTGGTGGCTCCCGGTACCTAATTTCTTACGTTTGAATTTATTCGATTCAAGCTCTCGTCGGTTGCTAAATATTGCCATGATTTAATTTTGCTTAGAGTACTTAGAGTAACATCGTGTGGTCATAAGCTCACACACAATTGTTTTTAATTATTATTATTTTCTCATATCCAAGGGAGTGAGTAGATAATAATTTCAGTGGTCCTGATCGTGAAGTCCACGATCAGTGACAAATTTCAGAAGAGGATTATAGTTTTGATTTCATCAAAGACTGTTACATGGAGTATTGGTAAGAGAGCTACCCATTAAATATAATTGGGCCTCACAACCCTCTTAAAGAGGGTTGTGCAATTTATAAGAACTACCAGCTGACGTGTAACTTTCGTGATCTAATTGAAGTTTCGAGTCACAAATTTCGACGGTATTGGCTCCCATGTAAAGAGTGTTTTTTTCCAGGTATAGAAGTTTAAGTTGGCATTACTTTTCAAGATGGCGACCGATTTAACAGCTGTCAAGTGATTTATTCTTAGTTTGGTTTGGCAATTCATCAAAACGATCATCAAGCAAGGCGTAGATTCGTCGAATGGGCCCAAACCGAGATTGCCGTTGTTCCCGATTTTCATAAGCGAATTTTGTTTAGCGATGAAGCGCACTTCTGGTTGAATGGCTACGTCAATCAACAAAACTGCCGCATTTGGAGTGAAGCTAATCCACAAGTGTATGTCGAAACACCGTTACATCCAGAAAAACTGACTGTTTGGTGCGCTTTATGGGCTGGTGGAATCCTTCTTCAAAAACGATGAAGGCCACAACGTTACAGTCAATGGTGATCGGTATAGAGTCATGATTACTAACCTTTTCATTCCTGAATTGAACAATCATGATGTCCAGGAGCTGTGGTTCCAACAAGACGGCGCAACATGTCACACAGCTCGTGCCACAATCGATTTATTGAAAGACACGTTTGATGACCGCCTAATTTCACGTTTTGGACCTGTGAATTGGCCTCCAAGATCTTGTGATTTAACACCGCTAGACTATTTTCTGTGGGGCTATGTAAAGTCATTGGTCTATGCGGATAAGTCACAAACGCTTGACCATTTGGAAGACAACATTCGCCGTGTTATTGCCGATATACGGCCACAAATGTTGGAAAAAGTCATCGAAAATTGGACGTCCAGATTGGATTACATCCGAGCCAGCCGTTGCAGTCCTATGCCAGGAATCATATTTAAAATGTAATGCAACAGGATAATCTTTCGAATAAAAAAAATCATGTCAGTCGAATAATACATCGTTGTTTTATTGCAATTTAAAATTCTATACCTATAAAAAAACACCCTTTAGTTTTCCTGAGTACGACGATAATTTATCAAAAAACAGTCGTATAACAATCACAGGTCTTTGAATTATTGTGGTGGTGGTGGGACTAATCCCTATCTGGTCTAGTGAAACTAGACCAGATCCATAAGTCCATAAATCTGTACAAATTCTTAAGAATAGCAGGGGGGTGGTGGGGGTGCAACAGCCTTCTCACAGAAAAACCCCAAACATTGCAGAATGTGCTGAGGAAAAAACTGACTGATGTTACATTTGGGGCAAATTGGGAAGCTTCTTTTGCCACCCTCAAAATTCATGCACCTCAGGTGGTCAGTCGAAAATCGCGAGAATGCCGTTTGATATGATCTTGAACCCTTGAATGATATGGCGGATCCAGGGTGTCTTTGAAAGTACCATGGGTGTACAGGAGGGACTAGCCAGGTTCTACATATTAATTCTTTAGCCCTGGAGTAGATCTCAGTCGATGTAAGGACCATGTGGTCTTCCGGATCCACAGGATTGCTGGCAGCCGCCTTCGTAAGGTCGTCTGCAACTTCGTTCTCGAGAAGGCCTACATGAGAAGGGACCCACTGTAGATGAATAGGGTGCCGATCCGAAAGCTGTTGAAAAGGTGAAGAATACTGCTGGTGTTGTCGCCGATAGATGGCCAATTCGATATATGTTGGATGAATGATCGGCTGTCTGTCAGTATCCAAATTTCAGAAACAGCTAGATCTCTTATGCTGTCAATAAATGAAAGACCGCACATGATAGCTATTAGCTCCGTTCTAAAGACAGAAGCATGGTCAGCATTTCTTTTCTGAAATTTGATGACGCGGCCAGGTAGTTCAATTAAGACTCCACTGCCAGTAGTATTTGTCTCTCCCTTACTTCCATCAGTATAGATCTTGGCTGCATCCAGTGGAATTCCATCAATCACCTCCAGAGCCAGTTTTTAAGCATTTCTGCACCAATTCGTCTGTTGGTACTCAAATAATGTAAAAGAAGTTGATAACCACACTGAGTATTTTCGAGACTTGCTGTTGCTATAAAACATGACACAGGTATCCAGATTGTCTCTGAAGTTTATAGTTACAACAAAACAATCGTTTTTTAATGGCTCCCTTTACATGTGGGTATCGATTGAAACGAAAAGGCAAACTTACTAGCCAAGAGAGGAACATTTGAGGCACAGCACAAGACAACAGACTACTTCCTCCAGAGTCACTTAAAAACATATTTTTGAAAAATTAGTGGATACTCTTCTATCTAACTAGGCAACAAAATCAACAGACAAATCCTGGGCTAACAGTTAAGGCACTTGGGAAAAACTTTTGTCAAAACCCATTGCAAACTTAAACTGCAAACAGGCCATGATCGCATCTTAATAAAATAAGCATCCTTCCATATATATAGTATATACCAAATTTGTAATTTGGGCATCATAAATGCAGATATTCTTTTATGTCCAGAATTAGATAAAGAGTTTCAAAAACGTGGCGAGATAAGCAAACTATAATTGCCAGAACTTCCTGAATTCCTTGTAACGACTACATCTCTTATGTTTCTTCTCTCGTTGTTCAAATTTTTAACTCTTTTTTTTTGTTCCCATGATCATTTGCCCTGATTCTTACTTTAAATGTTTATTCTTTTTCCTATTCCTACTACAAGTTCACAATCTCCCTATGTATTTGTTCGTATATATATATATACTAGCGGTCACACAACAGACTTTGTCCTGTACACACGTCTTAAATCCGAAAATTACAAACCTTTTTGTAACAATCTGGATTATTTTGATGATATTTTTTACAAAGAAAGTTATTACATTACCTGATATCCCCACTTGTACATTTACCACAATTCGACCTATCAATTGCGTGTGAGTATGTATTTACTATGAACTAAGTTGAATATAGAAGCTATTCTGAATAGAAACTTATAATTCTTTTGATTAAAGGGTAAAAAAGATAAAACTCGATCTACTTTTATAACAGGTATATATTTTTTTAATTTACAAAAAATAAATTTATCGTAATACCGTCGAATGTAAAATGTTTTTGGTTAATCCTTGAGGGGTATAAGCAAACAAATGCGATGGTTTGCCAAACCTCGGACATGCAACATATAATTGGCTGTGCAAAAAGCAAGAATTTTCTAAATCTAAACCACAAATTGTTGTTGTTTGACCTTGTGACTTATTAATGGTCATAGCAAATGCCAAGCGAATTGGAAATTGCAAACATTTGAATGGGTAGGTGAGTCTGAACGAATTATTGGGATCTGTGGTAGAAGTACAACTTCACCTTGAAGTTTATCGCTCAAAATTGTGGCTTCAAGAATATTGTCCAAGATTTTTTTATGAACAACCGCGCGCCTTTACATATTTTTGGCATGTTTTTAAGTAATTGCGATATCGGACCGAATTATGAATCTAAATCATTCTCGAATCCATTTGAATCCACACAAAAAATATCATCCAAATCGGTCCAGCCTTTTAGGAGGAATTCAGTCACATACACATGCACAGAAGAATTATATTTATAAAGATATATATCTTGTTCTAATTTTCAGTCTTTAATAACACACACACACATATTTTAAAATACATTTTTTAAACTCATCAAGTTAATTTTTTTAAACTTGTAGTGGATGATAGCTGATGTGAGTACATATTTTTCAAATATTAATTTATTAAATCTATTTATTTAATGAATAAATTGTAACAAAAATAATAGTACGATATCGTATGTATATACATATTTGTATTAATTGTAATTATTTAATAAAATATAACTAAAATAAAATTTTTCTTCGTTGACCTAAGTAGGAATTTACTTAATTACTTTTAATTTACTTTTTTATTATTTATCATTGTTCTTATGTCATACTTGAGCAGTTTTATATATGTTTGGATTTATCCTTCCATTAAAGACATATGTAACAACAACATATTCCTTAAGAATATTAGGGCTCTTATAACATTGGCAAACAAATAGTTTCTAAAACCATAATTTATTTCATATCTAAAGAGGCTAGTATTAAAATACGTTCCTTGTAAAATTGGTTTTGTTACAGATATCAAATTTGTTTCATAAATATTAATTAGATTAAAGCACTAACTAGATTTCATATTTATTAAAGTATGTTTTCTTTTATGCTGCTGAATTAGAAGTATTCAGATGTAAGAGTCATAAAATCTTACAGGAAAGATATAACAAAAGAAAATGGAAGAAAAAATAGCTCCTCTCGTCATAAATTTAGCCGGAAATGATTTATTGTCGGAATGACAGTTTTTTCTTCAATATTTTATTAACTATATCTTTTTTCACCACAGAAACCTGATACCTTGTTTTCCGTTTCTCATCTGAAAACATGTTTACCAGTTTCAACAAAATCACAAAAGGATGAGGACATGTTCGAAGTCTTGGAGAAAACAAGAGCTCAAGTTACCACTTCCTCCTTCCGTACGCATCCCATCTTAAGATGGGCTCTTTTTTTGATTGTCAAACCCGATCTTTAACGTTCCAAGTGCATCGTTTTCAAAAAATAGAACATCGGTATTTTGTTTTCTGGAAGAAACCGATATTTTTGTTTATGTTTACAAGGATATCAAGCTATTTTTCATAATCATTTTCTCGGAAAACATATAAAGTTCGAGAATCTAAAAAAAAATAAAATAAAGTTCTTATTATTGGCTATGAAATTTTTTTAAAAAACCTATTTGATCTTGTTAGCTAATACGAAATCACTCATACTTGATGTTCCAGTATTTTTAATAGTTTTCAAAAAGGCAATTAAAGATGAAATTAAATGATATCTAATATAATAAGAAGTGAGATGTTTTTATTTATTAGATATCTGAGAATATATTATAAAAAAACTACATAAGTTACTGTTATTTCATTTGTATATATTAAAAATAACTGCAGAAACTTAATATACTTTAAATCCCGTGTTAAAAGAACAGAAAAATATTACATAAAGTGCCGAAAAATTTAAGGTATTGCTATAACATTATTACATCGAAAAATATATTTTATACATATATTCAGAGTTATTAGTGTGAAAATTGTTGGTCTTCCAATTCTTTACGGGCCTTTTTCAGTTTTTCAAGCACAGTTATAAGTATGAATTTAATAATCTGGAATAGTTTATGATTTTATTCAAATTCTTACTCTAGTTAATATAGACATATAATTCTTATTAACTAGAGTTATACCTGTATGATGCACAAGTTGTCAAACAAGTAACTAAATATTAATTAAAAGTAAAGTATATTCGTCAATAACACATATGTTTGAAATTAAATAATGTATTGTTGTTACCAATGCCATCTGTCTGACGATGTCGGATCAAAGTCCGCGAAATTCATCGCAACTAAGGGCTAGAGTTTTGCGCCTATCGTTAGCCTTAGTTTTGAGCACCATGCAGGTGACAGTACAATTTGACTCGGTTCCACCCCAATTTTGAGGGAGAACACCCTGTTGGTGGTCAGGGATCTCCCGCCTCTCTTCCCCTTCCACCAACCTAACGAGAGGACATGCGGCTCAACGTCTATTTAGAGTACTCCCCTGCCGCGAAGGTACTATACATTTACAAACATCCATGTCTTCTCCGGGATTCGAACCCGGTTCCTACGGCACAGTAGTCAGCGTCACTAACCACTCTACCGGATGGGCGACAAATAATGTATTGTTCTTGTTGCACACACCTTTGGCCACATAAAATGCAATACCCGGAAGGAAACTTGCAAACCATGTGAAATTTACATCATACGTTCGTGGCGATGAAATATACAAATCATCAGCATTATAGTGTAGAAACACATCACCAGTGTCTGTAGCGTCACCCACAAGCGCTATATAAGGGAAGAACAGATTGACGATTTGTAGTACGGCAACTGATTTTTTGTGCGGTCTTTTTGCATAAGATGGTTACCTATGCCTCGTGGAAGACATTGAGCGTCTTTTGACAAAGTTTCTGAATCCGACGGTGAAAGAATAGTAGCTTATAGGGATGGCGGATTCAGAGAAATCAGTCAAAGAGTTGGACGAAATCAAGCAACTGTGATGCGGATCTGTCATCGCTGGGTGCAAGAGGAAACGTTGGACCCACGGGGCCAACCGCACCCCCTCGTTTCAACACTACCCGTGATGACATCAGGATTGTGCGCAGGACAGGGATGCATCACAACATACGTATCATTCGGTGCCCTCTAATACCATTTGACGCCGTTTGCAGCAGAGTGGAATGTCTACAAGACGTCTATTGCTTCATTTACCCTTGACTACAAACTACAGGCATTGGCACCGCCAATGGTGCGATGAACGGTGGACATGGGCAACGGAATTGAATGAAATTGTGTTTACTGACGAATCTCGCTTTTGCCTGCAACATCACGATGGTCCGATTCGAGTTTGGAGACACCGTGGTGAGAGGCTGCTGAACTGTTTCGTTATGCCTCGCTACACTGATCCTGCACCGGTATCATAGATTTAGGTGGCACTGCATTTCACTCCTTTAGTATGTATTATCGGTACACTGAATAGTCAGCGCTGCATCTTTGAAATGCTGGAGCCCGTAGTCCTCCCCTACATTCACCTGCCATCAGCCCTTTTTCAACAGGATAATGCGCGACAACACGCACGCAATGTTCAAGAATTATTCTTTACCCATCAGATTGAGTTGCTTCCTCGGTCTGCTTATTCTCCTGATCTATCGCCAATAGAAAACGTGTGGACCATTCTTGCACAATGACTGACACGGGATATACCACCCGCTGAAAAATCAGATCAACTTTGGCAAAATGTGGAAGCCGTATGGGCTGCTGTACCCCAAGGATACATCCAAAGCCTTTTTGATTCTATGCTGATGTGTGTGTGGCTGCGGTTATAGCCCAACAATGGCGGCTACTCTAACTATTGATTGGACTGCAGTAGCCCAGTGGTCAAGGAATCGGATTATGGCAGGCATGTCATGAGTTCGAGCCCAGTACCACTAAAGAGCCGCCGTTTAGGGGAGCGATGCACGTTAAACCTGTCGAAAGCTCAAACGACCTCCCGTGATGTGATGTGGTAGTTAGGTGAGGGGGTGCCAGCTCAGGTGTTGTTCTCGTCACTTGACCATGGTTCAAAATTACGAGGTACGTCGCCGAAAGCCCTCGTGTAGCTGAACAGTGTGCGACATTAATATACACTCACTCACTAACTACTGATTTTGTCATTATCCCCATGTCGCACAAGAGGCTGTAATTTTAATCGTGTGATCTTTGCACAACATGTTATCTGCCAAATACGTTTTACTGTGATATTTCTGGTCCTTCTTGGTGTTGCATTTTGTGTGGCGAGCAGAGAATGATTATAAGTAATTTAGATTAAATAATAAATTTTTTATTTATTTTAAAACGCATATTTGTCTTAGACATTTCTTTCTGCCTTTTTTCAATTCCTACTATTAGCTCACAATCTCTATTTATTTATTTATCTTCGTGAAATTTTCAATCGTTAGTAAAATACATTTTAAAGCGCTCAATTGAGCTGAAATTTTATATACATGATTATTTTGGATGGCAATACAATAATTTAACTATAATTAATAAAAATTAATTGATTAAAACTAATTATTTAAAGAATTACAAATACAGCCACGTTGGCATCATTTTCGGCGACTTAGCAACCCTTTTGGCGACTTGTGTCAAAACTTAAAAAGGTTTTTTCCTCAAGTTTTAAAGCATTCAGTTGAACTGAATTTTTATATACACGATTGATTTGGATGACAATACGATACTTTAATGATTATTAATAAAAATTAATTATAACTTAATGTTTTGATTCTGTCCTATGTATATACATAAAAGTATCTAAAATAACGTTTTTCTTTGTTGTTCTAAGTAGGAATTGACTTGAAATTTTTTAAAATTTTACTTGTTTCTTGATATGTAGATCCATAGCACAATAAATAATCTAGTGATTTCAAATCTTAATATCTAAAAATATTTGAATCCATATGAAAATTGCCAATTTTGAATTAACATTTCACTCGAGAAACAAGAAAGTTATTGGGTACAGATTTCTTTAATGAAAACCAGGGTCAAGTGAAGAAAAACGATACTTTACTCTCCTAATTTCAACAATACACCACGTAAAGATTTTAAGTCTCAACTCAATTTGAAAGGTAGTAACCAGATAATTTTACATGAAGGAATTTTAGTGGAAATATGACACAAAGGCGCAGTTTTATAAGAATATCACCATTCTCGAAATTTACTTAGATATCATGGTTACCCCTATAATGGAAACGTCGGAGTTGAAGTTGGAAACGTATTCCAGCTGAAACATATTTAACGTGATGTAGTAGTTCCTGCTGGAGATGGCCGTTTTTGATTGGATAGGAACTCAAACTTATTATTCATTGGTTTCGAGTTTGTTGTTTGACCAATCAAGCAATAATACTCTCTACACTAGAATTTCACTGAGTAATTTTCATTTTTTAAAAATAATCTCTCTCTCTCATTGCTGAAAATTTTTTTATAAATCCTATTTACTTATTTTATATCTTAAATGGATTCCTGTTAAAAATTTAATAATGTCATCGCCAAAATATGTGGGCTGTTCAAAAGCGTTTCCTTTCTTTCTCTGTCTCTATGTAAAGAACACTTTTTGTTTATTTTATTTCTGATCTTATTACTTATTTTTTTACATACATCACTTTTCACTTCAAGCAAAAATCTTTAATATGACGTAATTTTCTTTTATTTAAAAATATAAAAAAGTGGAATTCGTGATAATTCAAAAGAATTTTATATTTACAAGGTAGAAAAAAAAGTATTGCATGGAACCTAAAAAAAGACAGCATCAGAGTAAAAATTGTTCCTGTCATCTCTACCATCACATTTTTTTGATATTATTAGTTAAAAAAATTGAAATAGACTTTTCGCAAAGTATGCTATTTTTTTAAAAAAATACTAAGATTATATCTAGATAAAAAAGAGAAATAAGAAAAAATATGAATCTTGTTGATCACACCCAATTTCCGAGAACTACATCCCCTTTTTTGAAAGCTTACCGAATATCCAATTACGTAAGAAAACAATTTTCTTGGAATATTATGTAATCCATGTCATTTAATAGAAATATGATTGATAGATGAGAGATCAAATTTTGATGTAATAACTAGTTTTTAGTTATTATTTTTCAGCTTCTTAATTCAATATTTTGAGTTGTTCTCCGTGTTTTCACATGTAATCAATAACTTCACATTTGATTGATTGAATTCTTTTTTAGGTGTACTATAATAGAAGACTGATTTTGTTCGTGATTGTTAAAACTGTTTAATATATAAAGCTGAAAAATTTCAACAAGTTATGTAAAAATATTCAAACTAAACTATAAAAATACGTGCCGAACAGCATGATGCAGATTACCCCACTAGAAAAATTTTAATGTATCAAAACTGTGTGTGGGCTTTACAAGGAAAAATATTAAATATACAAGTTGTTCTTATTTACCATATTGCCAATAAAATAGAAGCAGGTATAAAAAATATCTTCGCAAGTTATTGTAAAAGTAATTAAAGTGAATTTGCAATAAGTGTTAACTAATTACACGGAGTCCAACTTTCAAAAGTACTTTTGGATGTATTGTGATATATTATTGCTTTAAAATCTGCAGAATAAAGATAATTTTATTTGTAATTGAACTTAGTGAGTTTTGGAAGAGTTTTTCTACAATTTTAGTAAAAATTTTCGAAAAAAGACTGTTTGCTTAGTGGTTCGATATTTCATAAAATTTCAATAAAAAATCTGCAGTAAGACAGGGATACATTAAATAGCTAAGATACGTACGGGTTTTGCGTATTGAACGCCTTATTCAACACTTTCTAACAAAACAAATGAGATCTATACATTAAAAAAGGAGTGTCAAACTCAACGGAACTCATATTTTTGCCGCCCGGCCATTGTATCGGCACGCAATAATATACAATAAAAAAACAAACTGACGCAAATAAAAATAAAATAGATAGGATTAGCTTAATTTTTTTAAAAAAATTATACTCATTTCTCTTGCTATTACTAAACAAAATACATACATTTATTTCGACTATATTTATTAATTGTTTTTTCAACATTAAAAACATGCGGCCCTCTACTTAATATAAACTAGAACTTTCTGCCCGTAATATCATATGAGTTTGACATGCCTGCCTTAAAAGATATTAGACGCCTTAAAGATATATCAGTGATTCAGCTTTCATCCTAACTAATCTTATGTATAAGATAGATTTACGTCTGCTACTGAAGCATATTGTTGCATTAAGAGATAAGTTTCCAATGAGACATTTTACTTAGATATGCTTAAAGTAAATAATTATTTTTAAAGAAAACAACAGCTAAGTATATATATGTAAGGATAATTAAATTAGATTAAAAATCAAATTCCCTATCTAGTACTTAACTGCTCTTTTTCATTTCATCTTCAAATATCAATCTAATCACCCATTTATTTCTTCCGAACATATGGCCTAGCCAATAAACACGTCTCATTCTCGATCGTTAGATTTAATAGCCCTATATGTCAGAATTAACTTTCAAGTACAATCTTAAAATCCGTGATACTTACCGCATCTGTGTTTTGAGTGTTAACCCTTTTAAAAAACACCGTGGCGTGCTTTTTGCTCTCTCCTCTTAACTTTAGAATATGTCTAACTTTCATCAAATAAAGATCCTTTTTAAAACTCAGTCTGATTCTGGCTCAAAAAAACATGTCATATATATATATATATATATATACTCCTAACTCTGTCTCCTAAAAAAATTTGAACTCTTTAAAAATTTCAATATTTAAAAAAATTATTATGTTAAATAACAGTGGGTTCTCTCTCTCAATTATTCAGAACGGTTACATCATAAATGCAATCACGTGTATTCTGTGCTGGATTTAAAACTGACATTAGACTTGCTCTTATAAAATTAGGGTAAAACTTCAAGTTTGATAATTGAGTAAAGACGTTCAAGTATTAAAAGTCTTCAAAAAGGTTTTCAAAGCTAAAATATATGTATATTATACGTATACTTTTAAATCAAGAGCATTTTGTTTACCTATTAGCATTATTACTTTTGACAAATGTGTACTTTTTCAAAAGAAGGATTCTGTAATTAGCAAAAGTTGACAACAGTGAAGCGCATGATCTGACTGTCTAAAAACATGTAATTGTATTCATCATGTGACTATGACGTCACATGAATTTACCCCATAGTTATCAAGTTAGATTTTAGATGGATTTGAACTAAAATTGCTCGTGAAGTTACACGAGGGCTATTGGAAATGGATCTTGGGATTCTGAATTGATGAACTGATTGGTTTGAAACACAGGATTGCAGTTGTCCTGTGATTATGACGTCACATGTTTTTAGCCCATAGTTATCAAGTTAGATTTTTGATGGATTTGAACTGAGATTGCTCCTGCAGTTACACAAGTATTATTAAAAATGGATTTTGTGATTCTGAACACTGAAATCAGAATATAAGAATATTTTAAAGTCTTTATTTTATTAGGTCTCGCTTCACATTCACTCAATGAACCGCACATGTTCCCTTTGATCACAAAGCTCATATAATTGATTCTTGAACTATCCATGTCTTGTAGTAATATAAACTAGGCGTAAACTAAGAAATAGATTAAAACTTTACTGGAATTACGGTGATAACCCAAGCATACTATTAAATGTCGAAGTAGACCTGAAATGTATGTAAGAACCCAGTTTATTTGGATTAAATAAAATTTTAATCACGTATGACTATCAGTCAACAGGAAGTTGTGGATAAATCAAAAATCAGTAAAATACACTGATGAAATAAATATCTCTCCTCACACCTTAAAAGCAATTATTTATTTAGAAGACCACAGTCTTCCTAAGCTTTGGGTTATTTCATTATACGGGATGACTAGTTTTTGAAGGCTAAATTTGTAAAAATTTAATATCATACTGTTTTCCTTCAAACTTCTGGAGTACATTATGTACATATTCTATAAGCTAAAAGTCGTATAAAATTTTCATGTTTCCGACTACGTCCGGAACCGTGATTTTAAAAATGCGCATAAATGAATATTTTTCATGATATTTAGTGTCACTTAGATAATACGTGTAATATAATTAATACGTGTAATATATTTAATACGTGTATAAAATTATTTTAAGGCTATTTTGATAATAAAAATTATTTAAATACAATATTTCGGTAAAAAAATAACTTAGAATAACCTTTTTTCAAAATGTTCTCCTTTTGTGAAAAATGCTTCTATTAAAATAATAATTTGCCTCTATATAGCTCAGACCTCTGTATACAGGCTCAATCAGGATTCGTGAAAAATTCACATTATTTTCAGAGTTACAATCATTTGAAATAATTATCGGCATTTTTTTCTTAAAATGTCTCCCCTCTGTTGTCGTTCTCATGATATTTAGTGTCACTTAGATGAGATTGAGATTTATAGTGTCACATGGATAAACCCACTTCTAAGTTATATATTTCAAAAATTCTAGTTGAGCCTCTGTACAGAGGTCTAAGTGATATACGGGCAAAATATTATTATAATAGAAGCATTTTTGACAAAAGGAGAATATTTTGAAAGTGGGTCATTCTATGTTCATTTTTTGTCAAAATATTGTACTTAAATCATTTTTTATTGTAATACTATTCTTAAAACAATTTTATGTACATTTTCTAATCTAAGTGACACTAAATATCATAAATATTATCCATTTATAAGCTTTTGCAAAATAACGGTTCCGAACGTTGTCGGATACCTTAATGACTTTAAAATATTCATTGTGAAATGAAATACATATTTCTCAAAGTATTATATATTCATTACAAATAGATACTATATTATTACTAACTATATATATTTACTAATTTCGAAGAGACTTTTATATTACCCTATATTCCAAAGTTACATATAACGCGCTCCTATAGTTTCAAATTGCATTTTGTAATTTCTAGATGCATTCGCCACATAACGCGAACCGCTCTCTTACGAAGAAACCTGAAATGTGTGCATATGTTTTGACAAAAACGGTTCACATAAATCCAACAGATCACGAAATATCTCACTTCACAATGGTGCTTTTCAATTTACCGTACTGCACAACATTAAAACCCTTGGTTATTTTTTAAAGAAAACAGGTACCGAAATCTAATTTCTCGAAAGTATTTTCATTTATGCGCAGGAAAAGGATGGATGGTGGGATAGGGTAACCGCGTTCCCATGCACACGTGCACCCTTAAAATATTGAGAGGTCTTGTCTTCTGTCGTCACCTCAGCAACCTTTCACTGTGCGAAACCCCCACGCACTGGATGTAATCAGAGTATAAAGGGCTGACCGCTACCATCTTGAGACTCTAGAGAGGGTAGAGAAATCTCTGTTGGAAAACATCGAACAGGACGGATGTAATCTCCTCCCTCACAAACATCAAATTCTGAACTGTAAGGAATTAACTAATATTTTACGGTATAACTCCAATGTATAACCTCTGACAATAAAGTTCGGTGAATGAAGTCAGAACGGCTGATCTGGCAACACTGGAGAAACAAAACGATGGACATCCATGGTGGCAGGTGTTGACCATCTGCCTCCACCATTGTTAAGTTGAGACTCATTTGTGTTCTGTGTAAGACTTGTTTTAAAAAGTGCTTGCTTAGTACATTGGTTCTTAACTGAGAACAGGAAAATGAACGAACAAAAGATCAATTAAAAGTAATTTAAGCTTGGCAGGACACCAAAAGAAACTTATGCGATGCTGGTACGTGTTTATGAAGATGAAGTACTGTCAATGAAGTGTGTGTACGAGGGATTTGTCCGTTTTCGAGAAGGCTTGGACAGTGTTTCTGACAACCCTCGTAGTGGAAGACTGGCAATCTCCGTCAGTGACCAAAACATTGAGAAAGTTAGGTAATTAATCCCTTAAGATCGTCAATTAACTGTGCGCATGATAACTGATGAAATGTAGATTATCCGTGAATCCATGCGACAAGTCGTTACCCAGAATTTAGGGATGAGTAAACGTGTAATAGATATTGACGATATTCCTAACATCCAGCGAAATGGGACGAGGCTTTCGAACTCCATCCTAAAAGAAGATTTCTTGCAAAGTTTCCTGTACTTGTACAGATGATCTCAGGGGTGCATAGTTATAGGAGGTTTTTATTTCTAAGAACAGTAAGGTAACTTTCGTTAATATTTCATCTACGTTATTGTTACAGGACTATTCATCGAACTTTATTGTAAAAAATTGTATATACCATAATTATTATCTGTGACGCAAATAAACTAAATATTTAAATTAGTAAATATCATGCAACCATTATTTTTCTCAAACGTCAAAAACGCTGTAAAATTTTGGACAAGAAATATTTGGCGAAAGCTTCTACATGTTTTAGAGAACACAGAGAGTTCTTTAGTTTGGAGCATGTTCAGACCACGAAGAAATTGCTGCCACAGAGTGCTAAGCAGGCAAATTATTCCAACCGAATGAACGCCACAAGTTCAACCTTTAGATGTACACATCAGTTCTTCTCAAACTTTCAATACTTGCGACCCAATATTCAATCATCATTTTCATAGCGCCCCCCACCATACAATAACCATGTATTGAACTTAATAATACTATACATTGACACTAAAGATACAATACAAATTTAATCTCTTATGTACCACCGATGTATATAAACGCCACTCAGCCTAAGCATTAATTTTCTGGACGTATATATACGTCTTTCCGAAGTACGAACTTTTCTCAGCACTGCTATCCATACAATTATTTCGAAGGTTTTGGAATGCAATAAAAGGACCTTGACAGTGTTTTCGAAGGATTTACTTATTTCAGAGGATTTGCTTACTTATTCCTCTTCTTTCCTACCCCCCTCCGAAAAAAAACACGTCAAATTACGCGCGTCTATGTGGTAAACGGTGGCATTGGAGAGTGAATCGCGTAACTTTTAATCGGCAATTAAGAAAT
The DNA here is from genome assembly GCA_019973935.1 of Trichonephila clavipes. Classification (NCBI taxonomy): domain Eukaryota; kingdom Metazoa; phylum Arthropoda; class Arachnida; order Araneae; family Nephilidae; genus Trichonephila; species Trichonephila clavipes. Next base: position 487,518 of record BMAU01012458.1, read on the forward strand.
TAATTATAAACCGTACAAATTATCAAGATAAGTGTTAATACAAGCCCATGGGGTCACTGGTAATTATCACACTTGTTCTTAGCTTAGGATCGTTAAATCAACAATAAAATACATTGTTTAGTACTGATGCATTTATAAGTATATTATATCCGTGTAAATGTGTATTTTATAATTTATTATATCAGAAAGCGTTTTGTTTGTTTACTTTCAGTAAATTAGTAATTTTTTGAATAATCTTTTGTTTTCGACTTTTCAATAGGCTCGCGCCCCCCTCGTACAGTTATAATGCTCCCCAAGGGAGGCACGCCCCACTGTTTGAGAAACGCTGGTGTACATCAATAAATCATTCAAAGGGAACTTAAAACGGCTGTGAAATATGAGGATGTTAGAAGACGAAAAAACATTTTCAAAAGTACAAAAGGAGGCCAAATACAAATGTAGAAATCTGTTTATTTGCTCAACTTTTCCTTATTTTTAAAACTATCATTTTAATACCGGGGGTATGACGTGCATTCGCAAATTTCGATCTTAATTTTGAGTGCGTTATACTCCGAAATATATATAGTAGATACAGTGAAATACGATTAACGCGAAAACGTTTATGCCAAAATATCTGTTAACATGAAAACGTTTATGACGAAATATTTGTTAACAACAAAAAATACAACGGTCCCGACAAACTACTATGTGTTTTCACGTATTTATTTCTTATAACACGAAAGGAAAATCCCTTAACACGAAAAGATTTCCCTTCCAGGAACGAACAAATACAGAAAACACCAGACAAAATTTGACTGTCCTATTGTATCATCGGAAGAATTCATAGCAGTAGATGATGATAATTTATGTACAGCCCCAATTATGGCAAACAAAGAGATTTTGGAGTTAGTTCATATCATAAGGATTCGTCATTTGGAGTTTGTCCAAATACCATTGATGCAGATTCCGACGATGAAAATGAAATGAATAATGCAACTCCTGTTCCTGCATCATCCGAAATGAGGAACATCACGAAAAGTATGCGCAGTTATTTAGACGCCCATTCCAATTGTAAAATGAATAACAAAATAGGCGCTATTGAACAATTTGCTAACAATTTGATGCTAAAAACAATACAAAGAAAAATATCAGATAATTTTCCAAAAACTCAATAAATGTTTTATTTTTCAAAATATTTGAAAACTTTGTATTAAAGTTCCTTAAGCACTTGTGAATGTTTTAGTTTCATTGATTTTTAATAAATATATGCATATATACATATCTATGTAAATAAAATTCTCTAATAAACTTGGTGATATATGGTGTTTTTGCAATATACTTTGACGCGAAATTTTTTTAACACGAAAAAAATATTTCAGGCCCTTCAGTTTCATTTTAAGCGATTTTTGCTGTATAAAATTATACATTTTTAACACATGAAATATAACTATGTATTATAATATAAATAATATAATTTCTTATATATAATTATTTTTACACCATTGTAACGCAGCTTCATGCCATAAAATTAACCTTGCAATTTTTTTTGAGAAAGTATATCTGTCACCATTTTAGGAAAATAAAAATACTAAATCAGTTTCCAAGCAACAAAAATAAATAAAGTGGAAACTTGAAAATATTGATGAAAGCAAAGCTTCATATAAAACTGTGACTACCATTGGATAAAAACTCGAAGTAGGCAAATATATCTTTAAAATTTACTATATATCAGACACACAAGAAATACTTTAAGAAAGAAAAAGAGAAAAACAATACTCAGCATCACCCATTGAAGAAGAATCATTCGAAAAGTGAAAAAAAAAATCATAAGACGAATGTCTCAGAAATTGCTGCATCCATTTCTAGAACGACCGAAGAAAAAATTCTTCAGCAGGAACAATTCTTAGACGAGTTTTCTCAAAAAGAAGATTTTAATGGGGAGAGCAGCCCCAAAAGAAAACTTTCCCCTTCGAAAATAAATCGAAAAACGAATTTGATTCGAAAGGAATCATATTTGGAAACCTCAAGACTTCTAGAATCAAATAACACTCTCTGACGAGAGTAAGTTTAATGGTTCGAGACGTAAATGGTAAAAGTCAGACTGGCAGAAACGCTGTAAAGAATAGTTTTCCTTAAATACTATTCTCGATTTAAAATATGAAAGTATTTTGATAGTAACATAGAAGTGATGTTGCTAAAAAGCACAGCAGACATACTTTTTATTGATGGAATAATGGATAAGAAAAAATACTCGATTGTATTTGAAATATTTCAATACACAGTTCAGGAATTGGTCTAAACATCTAATTTTGAGTTTTAGGAATGCAATGATTCAGAATGTATTGCTCGAGCATTTTGATGATGTCTATGTCATTTTGAAATCCTTACCTTTGTTATTTGGACCTTCTGTCATGACCTTAATGTCTCATGGTGTTTAACAAAAACATTGGGGTTCATTTTGAAAAAGCATTTATAATCAAGACAGAAGGGAAGATATTTTAAGAGAATTGCTGACAAGTGAACGATAAAACCATTGAAACCATCAAAAGCGCTTTTTTTTCAATGCATGTAGTTTATAATTTATGAACACGTTTGCTTCATCCGTTTGTAATGGAATCTTTGAATTCAATTTTTACTCACTTTAAAAGGTCAGATTAATTCGAAATTTTGCACACTTGTCAAGGACCAATGACAATACACTAATTTTATAATTCTGTTCCATTGTCCTGATCAGGATTAACAATTTTCCATTTTTCGGATTTGCCGACTAACTCCAGATCCCATTCCCAGATTTGCCGACTAATTCTAGAATTTAGTGACTAAAAAATTAAGTTAGAACCCTAAAGCGAAAACACCAATGGGTATATTCCAGATTCTAAAAAAATGAAAGAATAAATGATTGTTTAAAAAACTTATAATAATATAATAAAATTTTTTTTTAATGTACCATGTTTTTATAACGGACTAAAAAGTTTAAAATAATTTCTCTAATCCTTATGAAGGATAAAATCACATACGGATTCCTAAGTTTTTTAAATTATCCTGAAAATTCATACTTGGCTACTTTTGATAGCTATTTAAAATACTTTTAAGATTGGAAACGAAAAACATGGGGTGCCTGCAGCAGATAATTGATGCATTAATAGCTCACCTAGCAATTTTATTGCATCACAAATAATGTGAACCAATAATTAAGCTCTTTTACTGATAGTTACTCTCTACACTCTATATGTAGTTATGCATTGCATGCGCCCCATGTTTTTCACAATGTCTGACACAAAACTGAAGCACGCATTTCCCATTGTTATAATAGCAATAAAATATATTATAATGGGGTTTGCGCTTCTTACAGGTGTATTTTGTAAGATCATGTAGATGGGAAGTAATCTTCCCAAGGCCCACGAAAGGGTTAAATATTCTTTTTAGGTCTAACCTGTCAAAACTGCAAATATTTTTATTACATCAAGCACTGTGTTATACGTAAATCTAATAAGTACACTAATGAAATATTTTATTCCGATATCGGTAACTTTCTTACAAGCCATAAACAATCCCTTTGGGAATAATGACAATGAGCATTCTAAAGAATGATGTAACACCATTTGCTTATAGCAAACTAGATACCTGTACTAGATGTCTTTCCTTGTTTTCTGGACGAAAATTCTCCTTTCTTCCAAAAGAGTAATTCAAGTAAGATTGTTCGTGCACTTGGGAAGGAATTGCCATTCTCCTTTATAAGAAGATGTAATATATTCTGTATATTTTGTGTCCTCTTATATTGCGAAAAGTAAAGATTATTAAATATTACTTGTTCCTGTATACAGGGTGTCCCAGAATTATTGGAACAAACTTTAAGGGGAGGTAGGGAACATCACAAAGATTCAGATTTGCATAGCAACCCATGGCCAGAAACGTAATGGAAAAATAGTGTGACAGGTAAAAGAAACAAAGAAACGGAAGACTGAGATCACATCTGAATTATTTAGTGGTTAAGGACATACTCAACATGTGCTGTGGTAGACGATGTGTGAAAATGCTATGAAAGATTGTCAAAATGTCCACCATTCCTAGCGATGTCCGCTTTACACCATCATATCATGGATTTGTGGACATGCTCAAATACATTTGGATTTTGTTGGATATCCACAGCAGCACAGATGATTCTTGCAACCAGATCCATTTTGGAATTCACAGGTATTAAGTACACAGATAACACAGGTCGCGATGAAAAAATTGAATATTTAACTAGTGGGTTTAACTATATTTTTTGTGCTGATTACGGGAAAAATAGTGAAAAAATTCCATCCCCCTTAGATAAGTCACAAATTTCATCTGAAATTTTCTTATTTTCAGGGGGTTTCAGGTCCAGTATGCGTACGATTTTTCAATATTATAGCCTATATAATTGGTGAATTTAGTCTGAATTATAGATCTTTTATGGTGAATAGGTTACTAAACAATGTATGTTTTTTACAAACACAGTTTTATGCTATTTATTAGTTTTATGCTATGGCAATGAATCTAAACTCGGAATACCAGTTCCTACTGGAACGAGATATGTCTCATTCTGTCTGCCCCTCCCCAATCCTACTGGCTGCTAGGCGTCGTGCGCCGTGACCTTGGTTGCAGTCAGTGACTCAGTGTGGAGCTAGACACTGTGGTGTAAACAGCAAACAGTTTTGTGCTACGGTATTTAAAAGAAATGGCTACTAGAAGATGTGTTAACTCTCCTAACTGTTTCTGTTATATTTGTGGGTCTTATACCGTCAAGAAGCAGCAAAGGAACATTTCTAATTTTGTTCAGAAGGTGTATTTTGTATAGTTTGGTATTAAATTAGGGGACCAAGATAAATCTTGGGCGCCCCATGTAGTGTGTTGAAGAACTGAGACAATGGTTTAAAGGTAAGAAGAAGTCATTTCGTTTTGCAGTACCCATGATTTGGAGAGAGCCTAAAAATCACAGTGATGACTGCTATTTTTGTTCTTGTTCAGTGCAAGGTTTCAATTTAAAAAACAGGAAGGACATTGCATACCCAACAATCATACGTTCGGCTATTCGCCTTGTACCTCATGGACCTGACTTGCCTATTCCTTCACCTCCGGATACCCTGGACAATATTTTAGACGATTTAGACCAAATATCACATATTAGCAGCGACAGTGATGATGGCTACGATCCAGGTACAAATGACCCTGAACTTTTCTCTCAATCAGATTTGAACAACTTAGTACGAAATCTGGGCCTCACAAAGCACACAGCAGAAGTTTTAGGGTCTAGACTTAAAGAAAGACATTTGTTAAACTCCGGTGTTTCATTTTCGTGGTACCGATTTAGAGAAAAGGAATTTGTCCCTTTTTTACGCAAGAGGGGGACCTAGTTTTCTGCAACAATGTACCTGCAATTTTGGAAATGTTCAAAATTATGTATGAACCAGAGGAACGGACACTTTTTATCGATTCGTCAAAAAGGAGTTTGAAAGCTGTACTTCTTCCTAATGGTAACCGATATGCTTCTGTGCCTGTTGGACACTCAGTTCATTTGAAAGAATGCTACGAAAATCTTGAGTTTATTCTTAATAAGCTCAGCTACTCTGACGATAAATGGACCATTTGTGGTGATCTGAAAGTTATTTCTATGTTACTAGGTCAACAAAGTGGTTACACAAAGTTTCCATGTTTCCTCTGTGAATGGGATAGCCGTGACAGGAAACAACACTACGTAAAGCAGACGTGGCCAATCAGAAAGGTTCTTATTCCTGGAGTTAAAAATGTTGAAAGACAAAGTTTAGTAGATCCTAAGAAGATCTTGTTTCCACCACTTCATATAAAATTGGGGCTAATGAAACAGTTTGTGAAAGCATTAGACAAAGAAGGAGAGTGTTTCAAGTATCTTTGAGAACAGTTTCCTGGTCTATCCGATGCTAAGCTGAAAGAGGGCATCTTTGTTGGGCCTGACATAAGAAAACTTTTAAAAGATGAAACTTTTGTCACTAAAATGGAAATGAAAGAAAAAAATGCCTGGAATTCATTTAAACTTGTTGTGTAACAGGCTTTCTTGGAAACAAAAAAAGATCCAAACTACAAAGCTTTGGTTGCTGAATTGTTACAAAACTACAAAATATTAGGCTGCAACATGAGTGTCAAAGTCCATTTCCTCCACTCACATCATGACTACTTTCCAGAAAATCTTGGGGCTGTAAGTGAGGAGCAAGGAGAACGTTTCCATCAAGATATAAAAGAAATGGAGCGCAGATAACAAGGTCGTTGGAATGTCAACATGATGGCAGACTACTGTTGGATGTTAAAACGGGAAAATTCACAAGAACACAGCCAAAAAAGTACTAAAAGAAGCTTCGATGGGAAAAGAAAACGTTTTTACAAAGACTTATAATAGCATTTTCAACACATGTGTATCACTATTATTCTTATTTAAGCTATTTATCTTTGTTTTTCTTTCTTTTAGTTTATGTTAAAATAATAATAAAAAAAAAAACAATCCAAAATTTTCGTTTTTTGTACTTTTTAAAAATATTTTACCTTTATTTTGTAGGCAAGCCATACGTGGTAAAAACAAAACCCATGTCATTTTTGAAATCAGCACAAACAACTAAATAAAGATCAGTTAATAAAATCAAAACAATTTTTTAAAAGTTTTTTTTGCAGACCTGTGTGATTTAGCTTCGTTTTTAAAATGATTCAATGTTTCGAAATAACAACTCATGTACTCAACGTAGAAATATAGGTTAAATATTGTTTCAAATTTTTTTTTAATTGATATTTCAATTCAGAAATCCCCGTTTAATACCAGAGCATATTAAATCCTTTTAAAAGAAATTTGATTTTTGTTCTCTGAAATTTTTAAGAAATAATAAAACAACAGAAAACACACACACACACACACACACACACACACACACACACACACACACACACACACACACACACACACACACACGCACACGCACGCACACACACACACACACACACACACACACACACACACACACACACACACACACACACACACACACACACACACACACACACACACACACACACACACACACACACACACACACACACACACACACACACACACACACACACACACACACACACACACACACACATACACATATATATATATATATATATATATATATATATATATATATATATATATATATATATATATATATATATATATATATATATATAGGGGCATGGTTCTTACAATAAAATTCTCTAAATATTACAAAATTAAAAGAACCATTGATAGGAATTTTCTTCGGAACTCGTTAAAGTTTTAAAAGCTTCTAAATAATTTATTTTAACTGTCTTCCAAAAGTCCTTAAACGTTGAAAGTTTGGAATAATTACTTACACACTTATACCTTGTATTTTAATCTGAATTAATTCTTTTCAGATAGAATGAAATTCGTTACTAAAGTATTATTGGATCCAAATTGAATCAATATAATCCTTTAGACATTTAACTTAACTTACCTCCAGTTTAATGGAGATTTATTTTTTGTTTCTCTTCTGACCAGGACAAATCAATAAAATTACAATCAACTTGAAACATTATTCTAAATACTTCTGTAACAGTTGAGTCTTAATAGAAACACGTATTTAAAATAAAATAATTTTGTAAGTATAGAATAACTATCAATATTTAATTTAAAAATCCGTTTTAAACCTATATATTGTAGTCTTTAAGTGTAATGAATTATTTTTAAAGTGTAAGTTATGTTAACTTTATTTTCAAATTTTTACACAAATGATACACTAAATGACAAAAATATAGCACTTGAATATTATGTTGGTTCCAATACAATGATGTGCGTGTGTGTGTGTGTGAATTAACAGGATTAACAGGGAGGTTCTTTTAGTTGGAGCAATATATTCCGATGAACCTATTCAGTAATTAATTCAGATTTAATTAAAGGAAACAATTAATAAACGCACATTCCCCATTAGAATTCGTGGCTCCCACTTCAAAACAAGTCCATAATCTCAAGAATATTCTTTTAATAATGCTTTGTGAATACAAACGACCTTGGTGAGAAATTCAGTCAACAAATTTGATTATGAATATAAATACACAGATACCTGGAAAAATTCAGAAAAGTTTAGGATGATTATTTAACGAGACAACTTTAGATGCATCTAGAAGATTCTTCCCAGTTTGTATAAAAAACGAGGCAGAGAAGCAACATTAGTATCTAAAATTAGATAGTGACTGTGTTTCATACATTAAACTCGTGTGAAAATAAGATTATGGATTTATACTCTGCTGCGCGAACTTTTCGCTATTTATGGATTGTATGTGTGCTAATTGTTTTATATTAAAAGTAAATCCCTTGTATTTACTACAGAACTTTAGCATAAATTACCATTTGCTCTGACAGAATCTGCCTGTTAATTTCAGGGACTTTTCTTACATTTCAAAGACGATCCATCATGCATATATATAAATATAAGTTCTATGCATTAAAATGTACAACTTCCTTTAAAGATTTAATTCTTAAACAAATATTTAAACTTAATATTTGTTCAAACTGTAACACAGGCCTTAAATAGTATTTTGATTGCGTACTTTTTAAATCCAAGCTACAAGATTTACAATGCCTCAAATTTATCATACTAAAATGAATAGCATTATTGATAAACACTATATGAACTAATATTTTGAAGCTAACCACTGATTATAAAATAAATTATAGTTTAAAATACTAGAAAACATGCTTTTATAGTTAAAAAAATTTTTTTTTTGATCAAACTAAAAAGTAAAAAATAATTCTTAACATAATAAAATGATTAATGAGAAAATTAATGTCAATGTGGTAAAAGCGTGAGGTGCTCGAAATCAATTGTTATAATTTCTTACTGGTTCTATTCCGAAATGCAGAATTAGTGTAAAAATGTAGTTCAAAGCTTCTACCAGAATGACATTATATATTTAATTTTCTCTTTAATCATTTTATTCCTATGTTAAAAATTATTTTTTACTTTTTAGTTCGATTAAAAAGAACTGTAAAAGCGTGTTTTTTAGTAATATATATATATATATATGTATATAGTTATAAGTTATAATTTATTTTTCATTTTTTAGTTCAATCCACAGTAAAAGCTGGTTTTTTTTACCATGTTTTTTTATTAACTCGCTTTTTTGTTTTCCGGGTTGAATTTTGTAATTCCTTTTAAACTAACTTCTCAATGAGCTACGGACTTGAAATTTGAACCATAGCTCAGAAGTGGATGACAATGCATGAAAATGTGAAAAAAGAAACTACCTGGGTCCTGAAGAGGTGGGCCCCGATTTCGACAGGGGCCCCGTAACTTCGGAACTTACACGAATTTATACGAACAAAGACCACCTGTCAATAGCACGGGTCGAGTTGCGTCTACGTATTCACTTTCGTGGCTCCGGGGTTAAAGCGGGGTCCCAAATTACCATGTTTTTATTAACTCGCTTTCTTGTATGTCTATTCGAGTGGAATTTTGTAATTGATTTAAAATTTTTTATTTGGATAGACCAATCCACATATATCCAACTCGAGCGCAAGTTGATGCACACAACACAGCTGTCCTTGACCGATATCGAGCCAAAGAAGTGCGACTTTTCAAAATTCAGTCTCAGGATGTTCTGATAAATGCGACGAGTAATGTGGAAAATCTAAACATGGACAACATTGTATCAGGTGATAGCAACAAGACTGGAGGTTTACAAAAAGAGTTAGAAATTTTCAACGGAGCGAGAGTGATGCTTCGCGCTCAATATTAATATAGAACGAGGACTTGTAAATGGGGCAATGGATATTATAACTGAAATTGTTTGGCCGTTATTTTTCGTCGTGATCAGATCAACGATACTGACATTCCATCTGTTCGTATTGACTTTGGTAAAGATAGAATTCATTTGATCAAGTCAAAATCAAAGCATCACTTCTAAATTATGGAACAATCGAGTGAACACAACTTTCATTAATACTATGCTGAGCCTGCACAGTTAATAAAATGTAAGGGTGTACAGTGGATCATGCTGTTGTGTACCTAGGATCCTCACTATTTGCTAAAGGACAGGTATATGTCGCATTACGCCGCGTCAGATCATTGGATGGATTGAGAATAGCGGAACTCGATTGCTCGAAACTCACAGGCAAGGCACCGTGCAATGAAAATGCAATGAAGAAGATGGAACATATGCGACAATTAAGACCTCAAGCATCATGAAGACAGTCATACATTTAAAATTTTAACAAATGGATTTGACACGGATTGTTTTTTTTTATTTGAATATGAGTTTTATAAAAAAATATTTTCCCTTGCTTCGTTATTCTATTTCTAAAACAATAATTCAATAGTTATATGTATTATTGGTAAATAGATATGATATTTCTCTATATCAGATATAACCAGAAGAAATTGAAATTTACCGCATGTCTCTAATTACGTCAACTATGTATTTAAAATCAATTCAAAAATTTCATTCCCATAACCCGAACCCATTCAGATATGCAGTGATTATATCTGTAAATCGGACAAAAAGATTGTACTAAAGAAGAAGTACCTTGCTCAAAAGCTGTCGCTGAAAATAACGATGTCATGGGAGGGGTTGATTGTTTCGGTGAAAGAAAAGAAAGATACCAAATAAAAAGATCTGTGAAAGGATCGCATCGTCTCTTTTATTTTCTTATTGACCTTTTCATCATAAATAGTTTCATTCAGTGGCAAGTGCGCAAAAGAAACAGGAGCATAGACCAGCTAACATTCCGTATAGCATTAGCTCGTCAGCTAATAGACGGATATTCCTCAAGAAAAAGGGAAGGACATCCTACTAACTTCCAATCAAAGAAGTGTGTAGTTCCAGATGATGCGCGCTTTGCCAGTGTGAGAAATCATACGCTAAAGATGGTTTCCAACTATAGACGTTGAAGGAAATGTAGCAGAAAGGGACAAAAAAAGAGGTTCATGTGTGCAGAATGAGATGTCATCATTTTCATTGCAATATGCTTCTCATTTTTCTCTCATAGCAAATAATCACTATTAAATTTATAAAGGTGAAAGGTTCCTTGGGAAGTATTCCTCCCACCCTTGAAATTTAAATGTAAGCATAATATTCGGTAAAATAAAATATATTTCCTTAAATACTATTGTTCAATTGTTAATAAAACATAAAAAACAGCGAGAAAATAAAAAGAGAAATTAATGGCCCACGAACGGGGGTTAAATAAATAGAAAAAAAATCGCACATGCAAATAAGTCATTTTAGAAGTTTATCATTAATTATTTGTTAAGTACAACTCTCGATTTGACAAAAACTTTCTAATTTAATTAAGAATCTCTTAAGAATTTAATATCAAATGTTTAAATGAAAAACGATAAGGTTGTCAGTTAAACCTTTTAGGAAATCGGAATAAATGTTCACCAGTTATTGGGTAAATGGATTTTTCTTTAGTCTTAAATACTTAATTTGCTGCACGAAAAAGGTTTTTAAATTCTACATAAAAATTCTCAACATATTTTAGAAAGTTTTCAAGATGCTACAACTTAAAGCTTTTAATATAATTAATACTGGATATTTTTGTATCAAGTATGTCTTATTACGAGGTTGTTAAGAAATCAAAAGAAAGTATTTAATGGATAAATAATACTACAATAATTTAAATTAAGGATCGTTTTATAAGAAGAAGAAAATAAATATTCCTCTATTAAAGGACTTTAGCAATATTTCTTTTTATTTGCTGATGAGTTTTTATGGAATACTTCGAAAGACTTTTAAGGAATTTTAAACTATATTTTAATTTAATCATTATTAATATTTCTTTAAATTTTATCTACTACTTATTTGAATTCAATGCGTAATTTTAAGACTGCATAGTTTAGAGTAAATTTATTTGGGTATTTTTATGAAATCTCACAAAATGTTTTGGGTTAGATTTAGTCCAGACATTTAAGGTGCCTGACTAGTTGCGGAGACAGTTTTTTGAAATTTTGCTGAAAATTTATTTTTAAACTCATTTTTTGTTTAATTATAACTGAAAACTAATAAAAATAGCAAAAAAAGTTTTCTTTCAATGTATTTTTTTTAAATATGGCCAATTTTAGGTTTAAATTAGACGTTATTTGTACGTTACGTTAAACATAGTAAAATAAATTCTAATGCATAATATTTTAAAAACCCACATAATTTTACTCAAAAAACAGTTACTAATGAATTGACTTAAAATCTTTGAAAAATTTTAATTTGTTACTGAACTAGAAGTCAAAAAGTGCACGCAATGCTAATTTTTTAAAAATTTCACATTTATCACACAGAAAAAAAATCATAAAAAAGGTAAATATGCTGTTTTTTCTTAATCCCTAGGTCACAGCATATAATAATGCACAATTACATAAAATTACAGACAATTATCTACAGAACCTTTTGAGATATCATGCTTACCGTGTTGTAAAATATCAAAAAATCTGTTTCAGAGAAAAATGCATTTAAAGATTTAAAATTCAAAATTTAAAAAACTATACTGCTAAAAAAACCTAAAACCTCTCTATATCAAAAGAACAAACGTTTTCAAAGCAATTATGAATATTATATACTTTCTTCAAACTTTTATCTTTTAATATTTTTAACAATTTTATAGTGTCAAAAAGCTTTTTCTTAAAGTCTAAGTACACAGTGTACGAAATACAGATTAGACGTATAAAAAGCACTTTAAAAAAAAACCTTATTGCATTAAAAATAAAAAACATTTTACATAGAAAAACAAATATATATTATTCCATATTATTTTAGAAGTTAAGAAATATATCATACAAAATATATTTGTGTTGTTTTACCAGTAAACATTCACGAAAAAACTCTTGAAAAATATTGTTTATCACAAAAGTTATCATAAATTATAGAATAAAAATCCTGCAAAGAAGTACTTTAAAACCCTCCATATAAATATACTAAGCCTTCTGTTTTTTCATCCTTAGTACTTTTTGTTTTCCTAGCTGCTTTTTTTTTTTTTCGAGACAATTTCGCAATCGGTAAAGAATATCTTAAAGATGTTGAAGTCCGTTGTTTATCAAATTTAAGTAACTCTTGAGCAACACTTTCAGGAAGGGAACCATTTACATTTCGAATTACTGATAATATACCAGCATAACCAGAATTATAAAGTATTAGAGCTAATAATGCACCCAAACGAAATGTTTCCAGTCCAATAAATATATTTTTGGGAACAATATTCCACAAAATGTTGTTATAACTTTCATTGCAGTTCTGTGTCTTACCATGAAGACATTTTTTCAACAAAATTTCACATTACACAGTTTTAGATATGTAGGCTTTATTTGGTTTATAATTTTATTAGGAAGTTCTTGCTCAATTTCTTTGAGGGGACTCCCAGCTGCTTTTGCCCTTTGGTAACGACACCAACTCCCAGATCCTTCAGGACACTGTCCATGCAATGAATTGTTTTTTCCAGATACACAGTGAAAAAATGCAGCTATTACACTACTCATCATTTTTTGTAGATTACCTACATTGTTTCGAATAGCTATTCCATAATAGTTCTGAATTCTGTCGATTAATTTATCAGTTAATTTATTTTTCCCTCCCAAACCTTTCGTCGTTTTTTTTAATTGATGCAACCGCCCCCCTACACGTTTCTGTACATGACCTATACACTCGAGTTTGGTTACTGTATTAATTCTTAAAAGTTTTTAACAGATTCATATCCTTTTGAGTCCCCATCTCCGTCCAGTATTCGATTGATTGATTGATTCATTGAATATTACACTGTTCCTCACATTTGATCATCTCAAATATACGGTAGCTGGCACCCCCCTCTCTAACTACCACACCACACCAACGGGAGGACGTTTCAGCTCTCGACAGATTTAACGTGCATGTTACACGGCGGGTCCCTGCAAGCCACAGTCCGGAACCTTTATAGTTCGAACATACATGTTTCGATGATTGGCTATTGCCTTTCGCGCATATGTGGCAATATTGTGTCATAACTTCAATGTCTAAAATTTTACCGGTGTCAACTGATATGGCACTTAAACACCCATTCAAAGATGAGTAGCCTCTGCGTTGCCAAGTACCATCAATGGATATTCCACATTTAGTGAAACTATTTGAGCCTTTGATTTCACTCAATGCAGCGTTGATGTTTTTTTGAGCAACGCGTTCAGTTGCTTTCAACAGTTTTCTTTCTTGATTGCGGAAAGCAAGTTTTGACAGGAAAGGTAAACCGAGGAAAGCACATAACATTTTGCCAGCTGAAAATCCTTTCCCGATTATCCTTAGCCCCAAAACAATTGAAGAGTTTATAAGACAAGAACCTTTCATCTTCTCTGTTGTAGGGAAACCTTTAAAGAAGGAGCAGTTTTTGCACTTTAGGTTCATATGTGAGCATAATCCACTGATAGAGTCTTCTATAAGTTCCAAGCCCTGAGAATAACAATCAGGACAACAAACTATGGCAAAAAATGAAATCAAAGTTGTCCAGCTGACAATTATATTGTCTTTAGAAGTTTCAAACAATCTTTCTGAGAAAATTTCCAAACTTGTATGGCTTGATTCCAACTTTTTGGCACTAGCGGATTCAGTAGAATTGAGCTCAGATGTTTCATCCTTCTCATTAATAGTGGCACGAATGGTATAACGATTTCCAGTAAATCGGAGCTTCTTAGACCTCCCAGATCTTGATTTAGCCATAATTAATCAATATTTTGTCTTAAGAAAGACAGTTTTTTCATAAAATATATCAAAATAATAAATTAAACGAGGAGCGAAGAATCGAGTAGCTAGAACATAAACAAATCGAAAAATGACAACAAACTTGTAAAGTTGTTGCCAAATTTTACTAAAACTATTAATTTTTAAAAAAATATTACCATATTCAGTTTTAATGTTACCAAAATTAATATTTTATAAATAAATTCAATAAAATTCCAAAAAAGAGTAAAAATCTTTCAAATTCAAAGTACTTCCGGTTTCGATTTCTAACTTCCGGTTCGTTTTTGTTGTTCTCACTTGACATAAAAACTGCTATAACTTCGTAAATAATTGGAGTACAAACAAAAGTAAGGTATTTTTAGAAAGAAGAAAATTCAAATATTAAAAATATTAAATAAAATTTTTTTGTCATGTTCATCAAAATTGATGATTTTACACTAGTCAGGCACCTTAAATTAATACCTTATACATTCGGTTATAAAAGTCAAAGAGAATTTTAGTTCTTAAGCCCAGATATTAAAGGAAATTCACAATTAAAATTTGTAGGTAAGCAAACGTATCCATCTATGTGAGGCTATCTTCTCACGAACCACCGAACGCAGAAAAACTCCGAATGTATCAGAAGACAGAAAATGATTCGAAAAATCCATTTTGACCATTTAAATTTTAATTAGTTAAAAAGATATAAATTAAAAACGTTAAAAAGCACGATTCGTCTGTATTGTTGTATCAATATTATTATCATTACAATGGTGTAAGTTCGCTTCGAAAACCGGTATACAGTCAATTTCCTTAAGTTGATCTATTAACTGTTTTTACACACCCTCCCATATTCACTTTGATTGAAGAATAAAGGCCTTTAATGTGTAATTAACTTGGAATATATTATTAAAATCACAATTTCTACAATGTATAACATTTTTAAATAAATTTCTATGGATATTCCTTAATTTAAATTCCAAAAAATGATAGAACTATTTCTTAAGCAGATTGGTACATTTTCTACCTTTCCCAGCGTTGCCAAGTAAAGTTGAAAACTTTTTAAAAACATTTGTGGAATTTTGTAAATCTGAAAATTTTAATTTTTCTGCCTTTTTTTTTATACATAAAATTATTTTTTTTTTTTAAAAAAAAGGCACTTTTCCGTTTTGGGGAGACGTATCAATGCAAAGAAAAAAATCCAAGTAATTAATGTCAGTACCAATTAATAGTGGTAAATTTGCAACAGAATTCACGTGTGAATGCTTATGGCGCTAATGCGGAAAAACATCTTTCGGAGAATGAGAAGGCAAACATATTCGTTGTTTATGTGAAACACGTTGTTGGGCTTTATAAAAATTTCTTTCCTTTTTTAACCTTTCTCTTAATTTATGTGATAATACAAGAAATCATTGAAAGAAAATCTCCAAATATAAGAAAAAAATGTTGAAATGTTTCTCACAGATTAAAAGTTTTCTTCTTGAATGTTTTTTTTTATTTCCTTATATAGTGAATGTAAATAATGAAGTCAAATAAGAAAATGTCAAATATTATTACATTTTAAAAATTCCCAGAAAGGAAACTTACTAAACACTGTCTAAGAAATTTAACTAATAATGCATTATTTAAGGAATTCAAAATAAGGAAACACAAAATAGCGAATCTTTTAATTTTTGAGCTTAAAAACAACACATATTTTAACATGATATGAAATAAAATTACATTTTAAAATCTCTCAGAAAGGAAAACTATTAAACACTTTCTATAAAACCTAGAATACATATATAAGTTTCCCTAAACTTTATCAGCCATTTTATTCATTGAGTAATATAAATCATACATGATTCATTTTAAATATTCAAGAGCAGAGTGTTTGCAAAGCTCTTGACAGGTATCAATCGTACAAAACCATTTATAAATATTTTGACTTTAAGAATTATAAATAGAATCTTTAGCAGATAAGTTGAGCTTCTATGGAAGTGTCACCCATGTCACGTATATTCAAAGGCATGACACTATGACACTTTTATAGAATATTGTGGAAACTTCAAATAAACAATTTGATTTTAAAAAAACGTATGTTACTCACGAATAGAAGAGCTCATAATACTTTCAGAAACTATGACAGAATGTAACAACAAAGCACAAAAAGCTTTTTACATAATAATAATTTTAACTAGACGCTTTGAAAGATGCTTGTTGAGTAAATTACATAAATTTAGAAAGTCACAATGAGATTTATTGAAATGGAAATAGGTCGTAGCAAAATTAATTAGAGACAGCCTAAAAATGTGGGACGATGATAAGAAATGGTAATGAGAAATGACACATACTTTGCCATCTCGCTCAGCTGTAATTTTCCATCTTTGTTGCTGTCAAAAATCTGGAGCTGAAAGAAAATTAAAAAAAATATTAAGAATTTTACTAGGGAAGAAAAAGTAACTTAATTTTACTTTTCAGTTCTGGAAATAGGACAAATGTCAACTTTTTCTTCGGGTAATAAGAATGCAAATTAAGTATCTTGATATATATATATATACATTTCTAGAAAATATAATACAAAGTAAATAGTTAAAAGTAAGAAGTTAACAAAGTTTGTAAAAGGTAAAAGATAAGTTTTTTTTGAATGTAAGAAATAATTAGGCGAGTTTATTTATCTTGTGACGGGCTCATGCGTCTTTTCTTTAACATGTCCTTTGGGTTCTTTGAGGCCAGAATTAATGGCAACTTTTTTCCAACCAAATCCAAGAAGTGAAGTGTGAAAGAAAGATTCAAATTAGGAAGCTTTTAAATATCAGAAGTTAGAGTAAGCGGGATGATAATTAGAGGTATGTAAACATAATCCGGGGCTCAAGCGTGAAGAAATTTTGGAAAATATTACACGATGACTAGCAGAAATTATACGTGATAGAGATACATTGAGTCAAGGTGCGTACCATTGCACTCGAGTCATTGTACGGCTTCATCTAGTTGTTATAATAGTTACTTCAAAGTACAGCAAGGTAGGATTGATTATTTAATATTAGTATCGGTGATATTATTGGAATTCAGTTTAGAAGAGTCAGTTATTGATAGTGGTCCGGGTTAGGTTAATTTGTTATTATCTATATATTGTGTGTTGTGTGTTTTGCCATCGTAGATTCTCTCACATAAATTATTATAATCTAATTTGTTAAAGCTTCAAGTTGAAAATCTTAATAAAGCTATATTAAGATTACGTACGATTCTAGTTCTTCCGTTAATCCTACACCTCTATAGTTCACGCTGATACTCAAAGAGATAATCACCCCGGGGGGGGATTATCACAATCTTTCTATCTTGGATAAAAACGACTCACTCACTAATTCATTTACTCGTTCATCACAAGATCTCCGGAACTATTAGACCGACAGACTTGAAATTTGACAAGTATTTTTCTTTTGTTGACAAGCGATCCGTTAAGAATGAGGTTTGAAAAAACGGACTCCATGGGGGTTACAGAGTTATTGTAGATAATTGAAATTTCCGTTTTGAAATATTAGAAATACAGATTTTAGATTTAATGAGCATGTTTCTTTTCTTGAATTGGGATCTACTAAGGTCGGACATTGCTGAAATAGATTCCAAAGGGGAGACTGCTAGGGCTACGAGGGCGTTGTATGTAATAAAACTTTCCGTTTTTGAACTGCTAGATCTACAGACTTTCAATTTGGTAAGCATGTTTCTTCTGTTGTGTACAGATCTGCTAAAAAGGGGTTTTGGGGAAATCGACTTCAAGGGGGCGGGGCTACGATAAAAAAGATAAATAAATTTCCTTTAAAAGATAAATAAATTTCCTTTTTAGAAATTCAAGTCCTATTCTTTTCAAAACAAGAGGGGTTGGGACCTGTAAGAATATTTTTCAATACAATCGACAGGCCGCGGTAGCCTAATGGTTAAGATAACGGACTCGTGACTGGCGTGCCACGAGTTCGAACCTAGTGCCGCCGAAGAACCACTGTATAAGGGAGTGATGTGCATTAAATCTGTCGCGAGTTCAACCGTCCTTCCGTTGGTGTGGTGTGGCAGTTAGGAGATGGTTTGTCAGCAAATTTGTCGTCCTCGTCACTTGGCCATGGTTCAAAATTACAAGGTCCGTCGCCAAAAGCTCTCGAGTAGCTGAACAGTGAGACATTAATATTCACTCACTCACTCACTGCCATATCAAACACTTAAAAACAATATATAATAATACAACATCATGAGAAATACCTAAGAACATATACGAAGCGAACAAGTAATAGCTATCATCTTATGTAACGTACTTGTTTCAATCCTCAAAGATATATTAACTTTTGTAAATTCAAGTAATTAGAAAATAGGTAAAATTTGAGAGCAAATATTACATCAGTTTTTATTTAATATTAATTTTGTAAAAGGGGTTTATTAAGTGCCCATATTGATTAATTTCAAAATTTTTTTAAAACATTCTTTCTAAAATAAGGAAAAACATACCTATTGATTGAAGATTCAGTGAGACGCTTAAAGTTAAATAATGAGATTGCTCGGAATCAAGTAAAATTAAATTTAACTAATTTTGATAAAATAGTACGCTGAAAAGAATTTAAAAAAAGATTAACTCTCCATGGTATAAACATAGTATTACAATAAAGTATTGATATCTCGATAGCAGAAATTATCACATCTGCTTTAGTAACTTACTTATTTTTAATTAAAAACATCGTTTGCTTTAAGTTTCTGAATTATAATTTAAGGAAGAAAGTTAAAATTTTTACATTACTCCCAGGAGTTTATCAATTTATTTATAAATTTCGAATATATATAATGTAAAAAAGATAAAAGAAGAAATATTCGTAGAACAAAAACATTTTACGTATACTACATACTATAAAATCCTAATATTGCATCATATCTTCCTCACAACTATCACTCAGCTTTCATAAATTGAACTTAAATATTTCCAGAAATCTGGAGTTATATTTTTGACATTTTCTAATAGTTTCGCTTGGCTTCAAATCCAATTAATTTCAGTACCGATAATGGGGCTTAACATTATAATTAAATGCTGTCAAGAGATCACTAAAATGTAAACAGCCGAAGGTTATACTGGTTTGGGAACTGAAAAATCATTAGCATAACCAAACGGTTAAGGCAAAATGTGTGACTAATTCCCAAGTTGAAAGTTTGAAATCTTTTATGAAGTCTGAAAGTTTAGTTTGTGTGTGTGTGTGTCAAGTCGTTAAAATCAAAATTTAAGCAAGTTTCTACAAACGCTCCAGACATGCCTCCATATATTAAACACTTAAGAATGTACTTTGGTATTTTAAGAATATTGAAGGGAAAAGTCAAGTTTGTGTGAGTCAAGGGACATTTCTGAGTCAAGAGAAAATAAATCTCAAGACCTTTTAAGGTATCCGACTACGTTCGGAACCGTGATTTTGCAAAAGCACATAAATGGATAATTTTCATGATATTTAGTGTCACTTAGATTAGAATATATGCATAAAGTTGTTTTAAGGACATTTTGACAAAAAATTTATTTAAATACAATATTTTGGCAAAAAAAAATTAACTTAGAATAATCTTTTTTCCAAATGTTCTTCTTTTGTGAAAAATGCTTTTATTAGAATAATATTTTGCCTGTATATAGCTCAGACCTCTGTTCAGAGGCTCAACTAGAATTTTTGAAATATATAACTTAGAAGTGGGTTTATTTATATTTTACGACAACAGAAGGGAGCAATTTTAAGAAAAAAAAACGTGAATAATTATTTCCATTGGTGGTAATTCTGAAAATAAAGTGAATGTTTCAAAAATTCTAGCTGAGCCTTTGTAGAGAGGTATGAGCTATGTACAGGCAAAATATTATTATAATAGAACCATTTTTAACAAAAGGAGAACATTTGGAAAAAAGATTATTCTAAGTTAAGTTTTTGCCAAAAAATTATATTTAAATAAATTGTTTTTGACAAAATGTCCTTAAAACAATTTTATGCATGTATTCTAATCTGAGTGACGCTAAATATCATGGAAATTATCCATTTAAGCATTTTTTTTTAAATCACGGTTCCGAAGGTAGTCGGATACTTTAAATGTTCGTCGTCCAATTTTTCCGTTGAGGTAAACAAGATTTCACAGATTCTCGAGGAATAAGCACTTGCAAACGGTGCTTTCAATTGCAAGTAGTATTTTTTAAAAATTTTTCTTCATGATTATTGCTAATGTTTGTGGTTTAACATGTCAAATAATTGCCCCAAATAGTCCTACACAAAAGAATGTTTGCTGTAGTTTGTTGTTTTAAAATGTCTCTAATCCCTCAGTGCTACAATCAGCATTACTTTATTGAGAGCGTAGCCTTTAAAATTTATTCTTCGATCAGACGTATTTTTGTACACGATGTATTCTTTTAAACTTACACTATTCAGAGCCACCTGTATCTCGATTTAACGACCGAAATTGCGTCAAATATGGTATGGAGACAAATAATGACATAAGAAATAGCATTCTGTGATAAGTTTTAGTTAAACAAATCACTAATAAGGGTGTTTATGGATCTGAATGTTTCAAAAAAAAGCGTTTCATAAAAAATTAAGTAATAACACATGCTAAATTACAGTGAAATGTTAAGTTTCAAACATTACGTTCACTACGCCAGGGAAGAATTCTATCATATTTTGCGTAAACTCAGATACTACACCGTGCACTGTTTGCACACCATTTTTTACTGCTACGCAACCACCACAAGGAAAATTATATATCGGGCATGTTCGGCAAGAAACTACCTCTCAGGGGCTCACCTTTTTTAGGTGAGTACGGGTGTCACAATCCCGAGGTACCCTAGTGATCTTTTCCTTTTCCCAAGGGGTTTACTACCTTTGGTAAACACGGGTCTCATGAACCTGGGATACCCTAATGATCCTTCTCTATTTTCAATCCTCCTTCTTGTCATTCAATTTATCCTTTCTTTCTTTTCCCGTCTAGATCACAGATTTTCACA
This sequence comes from Trichonephila clavipes, assembly GCA_019973935.1. Taxonomy (NCBI): domain Eukaryota; kingdom Metazoa; phylum Arthropoda; class Arachnida; order Araneae; family Nephilidae; genus Trichonephila; species Trichonephila clavipes. Next base: position 509,188 of record BMAU01012458.1, read on the forward strand.
AATGTTTTTCGCAGATTTGGCTCTTGCGCCATAAAATCTCACATTCACTCACTCACTCCCTCGGCAAGAAACTAAAGGATTCTAAAAGTAGTATTTGACAATCTTTTTAGCTGTGGCGTGCCAAACCAATCTACCAATATGATTCAGCATGCCACACAGTGGAACAGTTTTGAAACAATTCGATTCCCATAATAATACATGCAGAGTTAGGGATTAGAGGTTAATAGTTTAGATTTGCACCGTAATACCGTAAGTTTCCGTAATTTTGAAGATGTTTGTCAAATAAGGTCTATTACAAATTCTCAACTTCCATCCACTCAAAAATTACAGAGTGCCTCTGAGAATTGTGCCTCGTGCCCAAAGGTTGTCAGTTCCTGTTCCACACTGTCTGTGATACGTGTACTAAAAATAGTTCCTTGTGGTCCCTCGACAAGTACATCTGTTTTATCACCTCTTCCAACACAGATTTCTGTCCTGTGCCTGGGCGAATAGTCAGTGACTCTGTTACTTTGAACTTCTTAATCATAGAATTAAGCGATAAAACCTCCTTACGTAGCTTCCATCCGATTTGGGCTGTGGATGATTAAGATAATACAGCATTATCAAAAAGCGCCCTCTGGTGATGCGAATCGCATATTCACTCCAGCTGGCTCACTTCAGCAGAGAATATTAATCTTCAAGCTGTTTACGTATTTTTGTAGCCCTTAGAACAAGCGGGATTGTCGCATATGAAAGCGTACATTTGTATTTTGCTTTTATACCCGTGCTTTATGCTGATTTTTGTTTTGGTAAGATACAGCAGAGCCATGGGTACCTCCATCGACGATGCAGAACAAATTTTTTCCCCACGAAATCTTTCTTTCGGCAACATTATTAGATTGAATACCAAGTTTGGTTACATTACGTTTGTTAGATGGAGCTACAATTAGGTCTGAATAATGCCAGTTCACACAAAAAAATCCCTCCATACCTTTCTCAAGGTTTTGTTTTTTTCTATACTCTCTTAGAAACGCAAATATGGAGGGAGTAACTATAAGTGCTTTTAAAAAGAATTTAAAAGAATGAATAAATCATTGATTTTCAAATAAAACCGTTTTTTTATTTAAATGCTTTTTAGGGTACTATTCCTCGTTTTCTCTCTCTAAATGATCTTAAATCTGTTGTGTATCGGAGTGCTTTTCTGATTGACTGCATTGGGATTTATGGAGAAAGAAAACCCATCAAGACGCGCATTTTTCTCTGCAGACCAGCTATCGGCCGAATGGCGTCATGTTTTCATAGCCACTTTAGTTTTCTTTTCAACGGTTTGATGCCTCTTTGAGCGTTATTAGCTCTTCCGGATCAAATTCAATTTTGCCAAAGAGGGGCATCTAGGTTTAGGGCATGGGCTTTTATGGGACGTAAACTGTGTTTGATTTACGAGCCAAGTCACAGAAGGAAGCTATTTATAGGCCATTTACTGCGTTCGATGGGATTAAATTTACAGATGATATGCGAGTGAAGGTCGGTACTTAGCCATTTTAAAGGAGATCATCCTTCCTGTCGATTTGAATGGCAAATCTTAATGAAATGGACCAAACAGTGAAGAAACTACCTTAAGTAGATGTAAACTTTATGCGATGCATGGATAGAGTTTTCTCCATTATGCGTTGTAGAAGGATTTCCCCAGCAAAGGTATTCCATTTGGATTAAGGTAATGATTTCTACGTATTACCTACCAGGTGATTTATGTAAACAGACTTAAAGTGCGTGGAAGATTTGGGCTCAGATATTTCTCATTCATTGCATAACCACCTTTTTTTAAAAATATGTCTGGTGTTAACGAGTCAAATACTTCGTAAAAAATATAAGGGATTGAGCTTAGAAAACGGAATTGAATTTATTATCGTTCACCCTCTCACTGCGTGGTACTATGTGCGCTACGTCTACTTTGCTCGTGGAGATCGCGGGATGCGCAGCGAGAGGGTTTTGCTTTGTCATTCGTTGTTTCTTCTTTTTACCCCACCATTTTGATAAATGACCTGCTGGTATGCCCGTTCTTCGCACGGGTGAATTAAAAAATTAAACAACTCAGATTGAAGGATAAAGAAGTTTTTTTAAAGAGTTAATTTTACGTAAATTGCAAATTAAACAACAACAAAAGCTTTTTACATATCGCAGCTGAACAAAAAAAAACATATTTGGTTAATTTTAAGTCTGTAGATCTATAGCTGATAAAAAGAATTTTTTTATTTTTATTTATAACGCCCCATAACTCTGCTATGGGTAAATTTTTTTAAAAAAAACCTTCCTAAGCTGATCTCTGCTCACTAATTAAGCTGATTATATTAATGGATAATTGTCAAGTTGTGCTTTGGGTTATACCTTAAATTTATTTATTTTATTTTACAAATGCTGAACATAAGCACCTTAAGCCAATTAGTTCATGGACTCTCTAATAACTTTTAACCATATCCTCACAAATAAAAAGTTACTGGTCGGAGTCACACAAAAAAATTTTAGGGATCAAGTTAAAAAAAAATGGCAATTCTACGTTTCATCTTATCTCTATGCAAAGAAGACCGCGGCAGCCTAGTGGTCGAACCCCAGTTGCACTGAAGAAAAGCCATGTAAAGGGGTTGATGCACGTTAAACCTGCCGAGGTCAAGACCTCCCTTTAGCATGACGTGGATGTTCGAAGGGGTTCCAAATCAAGTGTCGTCCTAGTTACTTGACAGAAGTTCACAATATCGAAGGCCGCCACCAATAGCCTTTCTGTTGATTTATATAGAGTGACATTAATAAACATTCACTCACTCACTTTATGCAAAGGCTTTTGTGATCAGTGGTTATAGTATCGAGCTTCATGATCGTGATGATCTAATTAAGTTATTCCTTGGAGTTCTGATTTCATTAAAGATATGCGGAATAATAAAAGAAGCTGCAAGATCAGTTCACCTTACCTACCCTATCCCTTGGGACGTGACATGGAAGTTACAAGAGGAAGATGACAATCCAGGTGTTGTTCATCATTCTGCGCGAGATAATGAATCATGAGTTCTGTCGCCAGTCGTAATTGAATTACTGTAATTAATCATTACTTACCTAATCAATCAGATTATAAAGAAAAATAGTCCCTTTCAGTCAAGCAGAACTTCTACAATTGCCTTTTAGTGAAGTTGAGCCTCACTCTCTAAAGCCGGTGTGGGCATTACGTCGATCGCGATTGACCGGTGGACCGCCAAGACATTTTGGGGGGACCGCCTGAAGATTTTAGCAGTTAGTAATTATATACGGAGACACTCAAGATTGGTTGAAGTATGCAGATTAAGAAGAAGTATGCAGATTCATTATGACAGACTACTGACTATAATAACGAAAACTAACTGTAGATAAAATGTTTTATTTTTTATGTATTTTGAATTGTTTGATAATAATTATATCATTTGATATTATTATATTTCTGGCTAGTATTATTATGTTTATATTTTACGTTTTGATTTATAAACGCAGTTATAAAAGTGTTAGTTTTTTTAAAATTTTAGTCCTGTAAGTAAAAGCAAGTACACATTCCGTGTTTATTGTTAATTTATGATAAATATTGTTGATCTTTTGCTACCTCACCACACCTACGACACTAAGCATTGGCGCACACAAGAATTTTTCAGGGGGGGGGGACGTGGTCGAGGGTCGAAAATCTACAATTCTCATATCATACCATAATACGATCCCAAACGTATTTTTTTTAAAAATTTCGTAGATTGTTGGAACAAAAAACAGTAAAAAAATAAATTACTGAATAAATACTCAACATAATTAATAATAAAAAATTATCTCTAATTATTAATAAAAATACTTAATTAAGTTTTACGTACTGTATACATGGGATTAAAATCAATGGGTAAAAAAAATCAAGGGCTATGGGGGAGGGTCCGGACCAGTGCCCCCCCTTTCTTGTGTGCACCACTGATATTGGGTGGACCGTGACAGCTTGAAAAAATTAGAAGTAGCCCGCACCCTGGAAAAGTTTGCCCAGCCCTGCTCTAAAGTCTTGTCTCAGTCCGGCGAAGGGAATCTCAAAAGTGCATTTCCACTTTGACCCTTCTACTCCTGTCGTTAAGGGGGATTTGATTGCAGATCTTCTTAGGCTGTTAGTATTGGAGATCATTAATGGAGAGAATCCCTAGTGACACCATTAAGATCAACAGATGGCAGCAGACTGAGTGATGGGGCAGGTAGCGGCATTTACATTAAGAAACGTGGAGAGAGGGTCTGCATTTTGCCACCGTAACCCCAACTTTACTTCCGTCTTTAAAAGTGAACTTATTATAATAGAGCACGACCTTGAGGTAGTTCTCATTGAACAAGACTTCTCTGGAGCCTCTCTGATAGTAGCAGTTCTCTCCAACATCTTTATAACTGGATCACAATCAGGGAAAAATCTGGCTTCTCCATACTTCAAAAACTTAGACAAATATCAGAGTTCCATGATGTTCATTTCCACTTGGATTCCATCCCTTGTTAACATCTTTGGAAACGAACAAGCGGATATCCTGGCTAAAGAGGGTTGTAATGCTTCTCCACTTATCTCTTCAATCCTCACCTACTCTGAACACCAATTTAGGGTTAAATCTGAAATTTTAAAGGAGTGGAGGACCTCGCCCTACCATCACTGGTTTGAAATTAAACATCCAGGATCCTCATTCCTACTTAAATGTGGCAGAGGCTCTCAGACTGCAATCTCTAGATTAAAAAGTGACCACATAAAGAGTCTTTTCCTTTGTGGAGGCAGGAATACTTTTGCTCTTTGCACCAAGTGCAAGACTCAGCAAGCCTCTCCAGATCCCATCTTGAACTGCTTGGGGCTTTCAAGGGAGGACATTTTTCCTCTCCCCTCCAGGTATTGGATTTCTTAAGAATCAATGGTCTCTTAGGTCTTGTCTGATACCGTCAGACAGACTGAGGATTAGCCACAACAACAACCATTACTTACTGATTAGTATAAAGCAAAATATTTATATAAATGGGTAGGTCAAGACTAATTCAAGACTAATTTCCTTGAAGATCATTGGGAGGATTTTGTTAAAGGTTAATACAGTCGAACCTATATATTACGAACCACAATATTGAGAATTTTCCTATGTAGCGAATTTTTTCCTAAAACCAAGAACATTTCACGATTTTCTTCGAAAAATAACCTCCCAATACCGAAGTGCATTTTCTATTTAATGAGCTTTTTCTCTTGCGATTCAAGTTTTTGCTCCCTATTTTTGAAGTATTTCTGGACATTTCAAGTTATTCTCTCACACATTTTATGGTGGTCATAAATCTTGAACAGGTTTTATTAGATGCCTAACTCGCCGAGAGCAATAAAATTCTGAGTGTTTAATACACACACACACAATAAATGCAAACGTTTGGCCTCCTTGTAAAGTTCACTGTAAGCAACTTTGATAGCCCCTTTCCCCCTAAGTGGAGTTGTCTCGTGAGCCCGGGTCCTATGACTAGCTTCTGTTCATTTCCAGTGTTGATCAGTCGTACGGGTAACTTCCTTTCTTGTGGCTCAAAAATGACAAAAAGTAAGTGCTTGAGCATCAAAGGAAAAATTTAATTCTTCAGGAAGTAGATAAAGGCGTCAAGAAACTTTCCTTGAAGTTTTTCATTCTTTCTTTTCTTTTTTTGATATGTAAGATATATAAAATAACTATACATTAATTTACAAAAAAGTGTGAATAATTACTTTTTTTAATATATAATGTTTATGAATTTTTAAAATTTGTTTTATGTGGTTTATAAAGAAAATTGAAAGATGAACCTCTATATAACGAGCTTTATTTCGAGATTTAGTTCGTTATATAGAGGCCCGACTGCATATGTTAAATTCGAGGGAACCTTAAAGCCTTTATATGATATTGATGCGGATATAAGGTGAGTGTCAATCGTCAACTGATCTTAATTTAACATGATAGGTCCCTCATCCCCAGTAGGCCATTAAGTAAATATAGAATGACGTTAATTTAGATAAAAATAGATTATGTCCATAGATAAGTAAAGTGTCTATAAAACAAACTACTTATGCCCAGTAGTTATTACAAAAGAATTGCTTTTTTAAGGAACTTTTACACAGGAAATAATTATTTCTCCTTCATACCTTAAAAAATTTACATTCATTCAGAGGTAAAATATTTTTGTAATTGTTTCCTTCATTTCTATTATTAGTATCTAATTCATCAGCATTCAAAATTTTTAAACAAAAGCAAAATTTTAGTAGCGTTTAAACAATGAATGAAATTTTTTTGATAAACTCAAAGATTGCGCAGTAGATTAGGGAATTAGGGAAACTTATAATAAAATAAGGGAAACTTATGATAAAAGTTATGAATTACAATAAACAAAAGAAAATGAAATGCTTTGTGACCTTTTAAGAAAAATAAAACTACATTTACATTAATATAATACTCAGTATGTGTATTTAAATATAAAATAAAATCATTCATCTTTGTAATTTTACGAGGAACAATTAAATAAAACATTTAAAATTTTAAAAATATTGAACACAATATTATATTTTAACTTTTTGATTTCCAATTGAAACGGATTCTATTAGGGTTTTCTACGGTGCTAGCTTGATATCTAGGGGCAAGCGCCAATATGTTTGCCAATATGGGTGATGACATTACAATATGGTTACCTTGATATTTTTATCGTCAGGCGATGTGGTTGCCATGGGGATAACGTATATCAGAAATAACCTTTGTTGGTTTTCCCTGAGGTAACCCTGTTAATTTCAGACTATTTTAATTCGATTTCTTTAACAATTTCCAGTGTAACTGTTCTATTATTTCCGACTTCTGTTTTATTTTGAGCTACTTTCGGATATGGACATTTCTAATATGAGTTAGTACTAGGATATATATTTTTTAAAGATTGAGTGTTGTACTTTTAATTATCGCTATAAAGCGTTTATTTTCGCTTTATTTTACGTTTTAAAAATGCTTTTTTTTAACTTTCCTTGTTCGATGAAATTCGTTGAAGGAACTAGCAGTTTATAGAATATTACAAGATTTCAGTACTTCGTAATTGATATTCATTATTAATTGAAATATAAAATTATGTAATTATTTTATTAATAATGCGATATAAAAATGCAAATATTACACTATATGTAATAATCATATAATATTCGTTATTTATATTTGAATTTTTTTATATTTATTTATAAATATTATTACACATGTTATTTATTTATAAATATTATTACATATGTTATTCATTTATAATTATTATGTTATTTACATATAATTATTATTATGTTATTTATTTACAATTATTATTATGTTATTTATTTACAATTATTATGTTATTTATTTATAATAATAATTATTTTATTTATTTATAATTATTATCATTTATTTATAATTATTATTATTTATTTATAATTATTATTTTATTTATTTATAACAATTATTATTTTCTTAATCTATAATTATTTTTATGTTATTTATCTATGATTATTATAATATTATTTATTTATAATTATTATGTAGTAAGAGTATTCTTATGCATTACTTCTATTTTATTTCAATACGATGATTATTCTTTATATCTTTTATTCTCTCTTTATATCCTGTTCTTACGATCTTTTTTATAATTACTATTAAATTATACTATATGAGTATTACAAATAATAATTGTTATTAAATCATACAATATGAATACTATTTGAATTATATTATACGATTATTATTATACACTGCATAATAATAATTTATTATATTATATTGTTATTCATTATTTATTGACTGATCTTGCTTATTCTCATTCTCTTCCTATATTCTTCTTTGGAAATATATTTCAATGTATTTCGAAACAATTTTTTAAAATTGTCTTCTTGACGATTTGATCCCGGAAATCAAGCATTTTCAACATTATTTTCCATTCCGTTTAATAAACGGACACCGCCATGTTGGATTCCAATTCAGTGACAGCAACCGCTACTTGGCGACATGCCCCCGGATATAAAGGGTGTTTTTTTAGAGGTATAGAACTTTAAATTGCAATAAAACAACGATGTATTATTCGATTGGCATGAATTTTTTTTATTCGAAAGATAGTTTTGTGGCATTACATTTTAAATATGATTTCTGGCATATGACTGCCACGGCTGGCTCGGATGTAGTCCAATCTGGACGTCCAATTTTCGATTACTTTTTCCAACATTTGTGGCCGTATATCGGCAATAACACGGCGAATGTTGTCTTCCAAATGGTCAAGCGTTTGTGGCTTATCCGCATAGACCAATGACTTTACATAGCCCAACAGAAAATAGTCTAGTGGTGTTAAATCACAAGATCTTGGAGGCCAATTCACAGGTCCAAAACGTGAAATTAGACGGTCACCAAAAGTGTCTTTCAATAAATCGATTGTGGCACGAGCTGTGTGACATGTTACACCGTCTTGTTGGAACCACAGCTTCTGGACATCATGATTGTTCAATTCAGGAATGAAAAAGTTAGTAATCATCGCTCTATACCGATCACCATTGACTGTAACGTTGTGGCCTTCATCGTTTTTGAAGAAGGATTCCACCAGCCCATAAAGCGCACCAAACAGTCAGTTTTTCTGGATGTAACGGTGTTTCGACATACACTTGTGGATTAGCTTCACTCCAAATGCGGCAGTTTTGTTTGTTGACGTAGCCATTCAACCAGAAGTGCGCTTCATCGCTAAACAAAATTCGCTTATGAAAATCGGGAACAACGGCAATCTCGTTTTGGGCCCATTCGACGAATCTACGCCTTGCTTGATGATCGTTTTGATGAATTGCCAAACCAAACTGAGAATAAATTACTTGACAGCTGTTAAATCGGTCGTTATCTTGGAAAGTAATGCCAACTTAAACCTCTATACCTGAAAAAAAAACACTCTTTAAAACTAGTTCCTCTTCTACTAATCCTTTGGGGGGGGATATTCTTTAACTGCGGTTTTAGTTAAAAAACTGCTTTCAGTAGAGATGACTTGATTTATGCAAATGCAACTACTGTTTAAGTGTCAGTCGTTGATAATGGTTAAGCGTTTATCGTTAATCTGAATTCCAATAGTTAGTAGATAGCGAGTGGTGGTCATCTATCTTAAGATTAATATTTGGAGGAGAAGTCGCCAGGAAGTGATTAAGTAACGAAATTTGGAGCTGACCATTCTATCTGACTTCAAGAAGAATCATCCAAGGAGCTTTAATCAAGATAAGTAGTTTTTACAATTTAGTCAACTGATTTCGGGTGTAGATTTCTTATTGCTTCCAAAGTTAAGTTATACAAAAGTGGATTTTGCAAAGTGTTGATGGTTAAATAAAATTAGTTATTCTAAGATCATGACTGATTCTTTCTCGAACCCTCCCATACCCACGACCTCCGGGTAGTGACAAAATTATTTAGAATAAAAAGTTTTTATTTACTTGAACACTTTTAATTCTGTTTTATCTTAAGTCTTTGGTTGTAGTTAAGAAAACATTTTAATGAATTTTTCAATTGTTTTATGAGTTTCCTTATCACGAAGCGGCTTTTCAAAGAAAAAAGTGTTCCTTTTAAAGTGTAAAATTGTTTCAAGAGGACAATACTTGCATTTTTTAAAAATAAATTATAAATCAAAAAACAATTTTATGTTCTCTTAAGTTCTTTAATTATAAAACTTTCATTTATAATTGTTTTTAGGAGAAAAAAAGCTTCACTTATGTCAAAAAAATTTTTTTAAAGAATTTTATGAAAAAAAATGTAGTGTTGTATATGAATGAGAATATTTACTCATTTAAAATAAAGATTTAAAAACAACTTAAAATGGAAATATATATTTTGAGAAAAAATTAGATAAACATTTCAGAATGCACAGAGTTTGTTCTTTAAAATGGACCGTGAATATTTTTTAAAACGCTTTTTTTAAAGATTTTGAAACTTTTTAAAAATGTAATATGGTAACAGTTCTTATAAGCATCTGGTAAACTTTATGCGACCGCGGTAGCTAGTAGTCATGAAATTAAACTCGTAGCCTGAGCTATCAAATAACAGATTAGAGTCCTTATGTCACTGAAGATCCACAGTGTAGAGCAGTGGTTCTCAAACTTTTTTAACCCATGGACCCCTTTTATAGTCAAAATTTGCCCACGAACCTCTGTTAATAGTCAAAACTTGCCCACGGACCTCTTTTAATAGTTAAAACTTGCCCACGGACTACTTTTAATAGTCAAAACTTGCCCTCGGGCCCTCTTTTTTAGTCAAAACTTTCCCAAGGACCCCCAGGTGAAAAGCTACATAAATGAATAATATAAAAATTACATAATTAAAAAAATAAGAATCCAAATTATTATTTTTTGTATTATTGTTGATTAATTATTATTTAATAATTATTATTTAATAATAATTAATTATTATTTTTTATTACATTAATACAAATTATTTATTGAAATTATAACTTTTGTTTAAAATAAAATTAAATCAATTAATGACTTGGATGAGCTTGATGAGATGTTGCGAGTGTATTTATGTCCTTTTCAATGTCTATGAGTAGCTACCGCAAATCCCCAAGAGCACTAGTTTTTAGTCTGTTTCTTTTTTTTGTGTGATAAGGTATTTTAAGGCACTGAATCCACGTTCTACCAAATTGGAAGTAGTCAACAACTTCTATACAATAACCTATGATGCAGGATATAAAATTGGGATCTGTTTTTGTAACCAGAATGTACGGTATCCTTGTTCAAACCTTTGTTTAAGTCCCTCATTTGTGGATATTTGAATAAGATTTTCCTATATTAGTATGGATTCATCCGTGTTTGGGATTCATGTTTGGTCACACGCAAAAGAGTTCAATACCCAGGCGGAATACCCAAGTGAATTATTGTTATTTAAATTCCCATAAAAGTAAAAATGGATTGAAAATTTTATAATTTATATCAAACCTTGCGCGGACCATGACGTTGTTCAGGGACCCACAAATTAATTTTAATTTTCCACAAACTCCCTGAACAATATCGGGGACTTCTGGGGACCGTAGGGGCCACTTTAGGAGCCATTAGTATAGAGCAATGATTCTATATACCGACTCCTGGGGTCTATGACGACCTGCAAGGGGTCCACGCCAGTGAAAAAATAATTTGGAGGTCTATGATAGTGGCTCTTATTAAACATTATCGGGATTTTAACTTCCACCGGATAAATTTTTTTTAAAAAAATTTATCCAGTGGAAACCGGATTTTACCAATTTAATTGATTTATTTACTAAATTTAGTGAGGTTGATTTGCAGTTACAAGAAGACAGCATAAATTTTATCAAGCAAGAACCACTTCATAATTTCTTTCCAGAATTAAGCTTGTGACGGGCTCACGCGTTTTTTCATTAACATATCCTTTTAGGTTCTTTGGGGTCAGAATGAATGGCAACTCTTTTCCAACTAACTCAAGAAGTAAAGCGTGAAGGAAAGATGTAAATTAGGAAGCTTTTAAATAACAGATGTTTAGAGTAAGCTGGGTGGCATTTGGGGAATGTTATGATAGTCAGTGTTTCAAGTGTGAAAAGGATTTCGAGGAGTTAGGTGACAGCCAACAGAAATTACCCGTGACAGAGAGCCCTTAGGTCAAGGAGCATACCATTGCACGCCAGTGAACCGCAACCTCAACTAGGATAAGATAGATTGATACTTCATTCGACATTAAGGTAGAAGTGACAATTTAAATATTCGGATCTGTGATCGCATTGAAATTAAGCTTAGGCGGGTTAGTTATTAACCCGCGATCACTCGCGCGGGTAGTTCTGTACACCCTTGCAAAAAGAAAATCCTCCCAGGATTCTAAAAAGAATGCGCAGAACCACGATTTTTTTTGTAGCTGCACGTTTTAGGTCATTGAACCTTGAGGCCTGATGCAATCCTTCTTTCTCGAACGATTGGAATGTAATGACCTTCAAAAGTTTAACTGAGGGGGGGCTGAGAACTCCCGCGCGAAGTTGAGCATATGTATACAGTTTGCTCTGAATGTTTGGAAAATGATTAAAATATTATTTTTCTACTTTCTACAATCATTATCTCAAGAATTATAAAGTATATATATTACTGGTATATACGTTTTACTGGTTTATGAAAAAGTATAAAATAATGTGTTTTAAAATGAAAACTTTGTATGTTTAGTTTATATTAATGTTAGTCTCATTTGTATGCAATAAGTTTAATAATTTAATTTGTATAATACAAAAAACATCTTGCACTTTATAAATATGTATCATAATGAGACTTAATTTTATTTTCATAATTAAATACGCGTGTTAAAAGTTTGGGGTGTTCTCTACACCCCGCGAGTAACGACGTTAGCAAAAACAGGCGCGAGTGACCGCGGGTTAATAGTGGTCCGAGTTACGTTATTTCGGTATTATACACTGCTGGACAATTGCTAAGGATGGATAACACTATCATTAATAGCAACCACAAAATGAAAGGAAGCAAAATGTGGAAAATTAGAATAAGTGCGGGATATTAGTGAGAAGTATGAGTATGCAAATTTTTTTTTCCACGTCTGCTCATCACGTGATAGCGTTCATAAGAGCTTTAAAGGTTTTGACGCGTGTGGACAGTTGTTGTTTCAAGTCAAAGTTTTACAGGAAATATTTAATAGACGAACTTAAAATTTTTGGCATGTCTTCCCGACATCACATAGATGATTTTATGCGTGGCCGAATTATTGGAAAGATCGAAGAAGGGCGAAAAATAACAGATGTTGCCAGGGAGTTCGACATCGCTCACAGCGTTGTTTCACGGCTGTGGAAGACATTTAAAACTACAGGAATGTGTAGTAGACGGCACGGGGGAGGTCGTGTTAGAAGTACGACGCCTGCAGAAGACAGCTATATCGTCCTATCAGCAAAAAGGAACAGGCGCACCACAGCTCAGCAGGTGGCAAATCAGTTTCTTGCTGCCTCAGGAAAGCAGATCTCCCGAAAAACTGTTGCCAGACGTTTGAGGGGAGGAGGACTATACGCACGCAGACCTATTGTGTGTGTCCCATTGACCAGACAGCACCGTACTGCCCGTTTGCAATGGTGTCGTGAGCATCCCAATTGGACTGAACAGGACTGGGCATGCGTACTATTCTCAGATGAGAGTAGGTTCAGTCTGTCATCGGATTGTAGACGCCAACTGATCTGGCGCGAGAGTGGTACTGCTTATCGTCCAGAAAATATCCAGGAAAAGGACCGATATCCGACATGCAGTATATCCGCACGCGCCTACATGTGGTTGCGAATGGGACTATGACGGGCCAACGATACATTGATGAAGTTCTACTGCCTCATGTTCGTCTTTTCCGTGGTGATAAATTTGTTTTTATCGACGACAACGCAACATGTCATCGAACACTCGCTGTTCAGGATTGTCTAGACAGTGAGGGTATTCAACGTCTCGTATGGCCAGCGCGTTCTCCAGATCTAAACCCCATTGAAAATGTGTGGGATGCCTTGGGGAGGCAAGTTGCTGGTCGAAACTATCCTCCGACAAACAAGAACACCCTCATCCGTGCACTGAAAGAAGAATGGGATAAATTGCCTCAACAGCTGCTGGATAATGTTGTGCAAAGCGTGGTACGACGTGTGGAATGTTGCATCACACTCCACGGTGGACATATCCCGTACTGATACCTTTCTTTAAAGTGCCTGCTGACTTTTAGATGCATTGTTCCATTTCTCCGTACGCAGATCAAATGAACATTTTTTTTTCTTTCAGATGTTTCACAGCTATTGTACTTTCCAGAACAATAAATATTCTTTATTCTAATGTCTGAACAGTGTGGAAACTATATTTTATCCTACTAGGCCTCATGTCTCGCTTAATGTTATGCTACATAGCAATTTGTGATCCGTCCTTAGCAATTGTCCAGCAGTGTATATTGTGTGTTTAGCCACCGTAGATTCTCTCACATATCATATTATTATGTAATCTGTTAAAGGTTTAAGTTAAGATCTTAATAAAGTCATATTAAAATCATGGCAGCTTCTAGTTCTTCATTTATTCCTACACCTCTAGCTCACATGCTGATAATCTAGGAGAAGGGCACCCGAGGAGAGTACCATTACAAGCTAAAAAAGTAGAATATTAGACGCCGCGAATTTTCTCAAATTAACCCAGACAATCAGTCATGACATTTTAACATTTAAATAACATTTAAGTCATAACATTTAAATGCCCTTTATTCAGATTTTGAAACATGCTTGAGAATGCTTTGGCTATGGTAATACTACAGAAAAATGGGAATTCATATGGTCACACTGAAAAAGAAATACGGCATATTATAACAGGAACTGATCAGAATAGGCACTAACGAAGGTTTTCAAAGTGAACTTTAGAAACGGATGTCAGCAATTAAAAAAAATTGTTATTGTAGCACCAGATTCATCCCTTTCGATAATAGTACTTGTTTGTTGTTCAGTTATTTTATGTATTAAGTAAATTTTTAATTCGTTAACATGTGCTTCTTAAGTTTTAAACACTATACTTCACTACAGTTAGAAATTTGATTCTTTTAAAGTAAGTAGTAGTACCAACTGTCAAAAAGACATTAAAGTTAATAAATTTGCAAAGCTTCAATATTAGGCAGGAGTCTACCCAAAACTGAAAAATATGGAAAGGGAGCCTATGAGACAAAAAGGTTGGGAACATCTGATGTGGAGGGATTAATGTTGTAAAATCTGTCGAGGATCGAATTCCTCACGGTGGCATGGTGTCGAATTCTTGAGATTGGAGTGCCAGATCAGGAGATTTCCTAATCCATTCAATTTTGATCAGAATTTCGAGATCTGTTACCAATAATATGAATCATCTTCCTTAAGTTACCGATTCTTTTTTTTCAATTCCTACTCTTAGTTCACAATCCCCCCCCTCTCTCTCTATATATATATCTTGTTCAAATTTTCAATCGTTAATCAAATACATTTTAAAGCTCTCAATTGAGCTGAAATTTTATAAACATGATTATTTTATATGACAATACGGTAATTTAATTATAATTAATAAAAATGAATTGATTCAAATAATTATTTAAAAAATTACACATGCAGCCACGTTGGCATTATTTTTGGCGACTTAGCGACCATTTTGGTGACTTGTGTCAAAACTTGAAAAGGTTTTTTTTTCTCACATTTTAAAGCGCTCATTTGAGCAGAAATTTTGTATCCACGATTGGTTTGAGGGTTTATACTATAATTTAGTTGTAATTAATTAAAATTAATTGACTGAAACTAATCATATTGAAAGAATTACAGATGCAATCACGTTGGCTTCATTTTTAGCGACTTGGGTCAAAACTTAACCAGATTTTTTTTCTCACGCTTTAAAGCATTCAGTTGAACAGAAATTTTATATACAGGATTGTTTTGGATGACAATACGATACTCTTACGATAATTAATAAAAATTAATTGCCACTTAATATTGTGATTCTGTCATATGTGTATATTCATATTTATATTTATTGTAATTATTTGATAAAAAAGTAACCAAAATATATATATAAATAAATTTTTCTCTGTTGACCTAAGTAGGAATTGACTTAAATTTTTTTTTTGTATTACTTGCTTTTTAAAACTGAAGGATAAATTAAGGTGAAAGAGTGTCATCAGGAAATGGTGGCATCAGCTGGAGTTTATTGTTGTTTTTTTGATGCACTTGCACAAGAATATTCGAATAATATATTTTTCACCTGCGCTCGCCCTGTACACATATGTTCTATATTATTATTTATTATTATTATTCATGGCTTTGTACATTTGTATTGTGGGACTGTGTATGGGTATTGTGAATTTGCCTTTATGTTTATATAATTTGTATTGTGTAATTATTTATGTATATCGTATCATTTGTAATTACGTATGTATGTTGTGAATCTATTTTTAATTTGTATTATGAATTATCCTTTGGTTTGCGTGCTGCGTACTTCCTATGTTGTTGTCATGTCCGAAGGAAGGAAGGAAAGTTGCCAGAGTCCGACACAGGTTGGACTTTTCTACACGATACCTCTACAATTTAGGCATGGGCTAGAGGGGGAGGGAAATATTCTCCAGTACTCGGCATCCGTAGTTTCACCTGTGACTACCCACAGGACTTTCGCGGACTTACTTACTTAACAAGCATGCAGTCCGTGTGTACTCGGAGGGTATTTGATGGGATCGGGCATCGAACCCAGGCCCTCCGGTCAGGAGTCCAATTCTCTAACCACTAGGCTACTCACGGTTCGTGTACTTCCTATAAAAATGTAAAATAAGAATTTTTTTTCAATAAAGACTGAACGCGGAGGTGGTTGTTTCCCGGGGAACCGTTAGGGTTATTATGACGTCACCCTATAAAGCAACACGAGGGCTTTTAGAGATGGATTCGTTAATTTTGAGCCATAGTCAAGAGACGAGGACAACACTTGATCTGGCACGCCCTTCTTCTAACTTCCACACCATACCAACTGGAAGCCATTTGGGCCTTCACATGTTTAATGTGCATTGCCCTTCCTCTGCACGACGGGGATTCAGCGGTACTAGACTCGAATTCATGACACGCCATGCACAAATCCATTACCTTGACCACCAGGCTACCATGGTCACATAAAAATACGAATGAAATCTAATCAGATTTTTCAGATTAAGGCATGTTGCTACCTTCTGAGCCCTTTTTTTGAAATATATAATTTTTCAACTAAATAAACACTTTTTTTAAAATAGGACTTAAAACTAGGAATTCAAGTCAATTCATGAAAAATAATTTTGGATATATTGAGAATTTTGAGGGAAATTTTAGTGAAAAATTGCAATTACGGTAAGAGGCAGTGTTTCTCAAACTTTCAATATTGGCGACCCAATTCACTAATTTTTAAATTGGAACAGATCGCAAAATATGATATATTTAATTAAAGATTTATTTCTCCTTCAGCATTCGTTTCTCAAAGTACAAATGTCATTAGAAAAATAGTCTGGGCAACCTACTGGACGTCTGCGCAAAACATGTAAAACCTCGTACAATTCCAGTCAGTTTTGGTCGACTCGATACTTCTACAGCTACCGAATCTAGCTTGTGAATGTACATTTTTAAAAATTTACACGTTAATTGTAATTCACGGTAATTAAGTATTTACGGCAGTAGATTAAAACAAAATCATACATGCATTTTTAAGTCGTAAGCAAACATTCGACGATAATAAAGGATCAACAAGCACACAGACGAGCCTGGTTCCGAAAATTAAATCAAGGCAATAAATATTCTCAAAAATACTTAAATTTTGGATTTACCACAACTGAAGTAAATGATGGGAAAAAAAGCCCCAGCTCGTTATGTGTCAAAAGTTACAAATCTGAAGAACAATATGTGAAAGTTGTTTTTAAAACCATGTAAAATCATTTAGCCATGTTGGCAAAGAATTTTAGAAAGTATTTACTTGATGAGTAAAATCTGGCAGTAAGTTACGAGTGAATTAGGGATCTATTTCAAAACACTCCAGAAAGGCTCTCAACTTTCGAAGAAGAAATCTTCATAGATTTCACATGATATGAAAAATTAAAAGGCAATTTTGTAATAAGTCGCTCGTTGAATTTTGGGTAGAGGTAGACGATGAATTTTCTGCTCTGAAAACAAAAGCACTTCGTATTATACTATTACCATTTGTTACCTTTGTTAAACCGAAATTTTCTGCGGTGGATGCTTTGAAGACAAAATATAGATCTCAGCTAAATATAGAAAAATAACTCAGAGTGTCAATTTTTGATATTAAACCTTCCTTTGAAAAACTTTGCTCCACAAGACAAGCCCGTGAAAGTCCCTAATAATTATCAAACTTGTTCTTAATTTAGTATGAAGAAATTATTTATAAAATACTTTCTTCTCAGTACTGATACATTAAACGTATACTAGTTGAAACACCAGCTCTTCGCACGATTTCCTTTTTTTAAAAAATAAAACATTATTATTGATATAATAGCTGAATTGTAAGGAGAGTGAAACTGCGTACACGACATTGTATACAAAAATGTAAAATAATTTTTTTTAGATGAATGCTATAATTGTAAATAACTGTTTAAAAGAACTGTAATTTTAAACCTCACACAATTAGCATTTAGAATTAATGTTAAATAATGAAAAAGAATATAAAATTCCGATGAAGAATAATTGTGTTACTTTTTAATATTTAAAACGAGAAGACTTCAAAATGTTTTAACCCGGGAGCAGGCGCGCACTCGATACTAACGCTAATGGTACTGCGGGAGGCTCAGTCACCCAATCATTTGTTTATAAATATTTTTACTGTACACGATACAAATAGGAATTCCGGTGAATAATTTAATTAATAGAAAGTATACTTACCGACTTTCAATAACTATTCAATTTTTCTTTGATGATTTGAGAAAAAAATTCAATAAAACACCGAACTAAAATGATTCAAAAGTGCAAGACCTTAATAAAGGACGCAAATCAGAGACACTTTTCTTTAATATTACAGAAATGTTATTTGCTGGCAAAGCTGTCATATTTTGTTCCAAGTTATTGTAGTTTTAATGAGCTTTCATGATCGAGTGAGTGAATATTAACGTCGCACTGTTCAGCTACACGAGGGCTTTTGGAGACGACCTCGTAATTTTGAACCATGGTTAAGTGACGAGGACGATACTTCAGCTGGCCTCTTTTAACTACCACACTACTCCAACAAGAAGACGTTTGAGCTCTTGACAGATTTAGCGTGCATCTCTCCCCTACACGGCGGGTCTTTAGTGGTACTGGGCTCGAACTCGTGACTCCTTTGGTAATCAACAAATAGCAAGTTGAACTTTTTCTTTCTTGTGTCTTTTTGACAAGGCGATCTGAACCTTGTGGTACACTTATGGCTTCATATTTTAGGTTGATGGAGTTCTTTAAGAAGCATTTGAAAATTTTCCTTTAGTTTCATGTTCATGGCGTTTCTCAACCATGAATAATATGTATTCTTTCAGCACGTTTTTCTTTTGCTTGATCAGTTTCAACTTCCCTCAATAGAGATCACAGATGTCCTGCGCCACCGCTCCCGGTTTAAAAGTGTATTCAGAAAAAATACGAATGATCTAAATAACCATACCAGTAAGTTTGAAGGTCAATCAAATGATTACCAAATGTATTATGCAGCCTGGCTGAAAAGTGAATAATGTCTTCCTTTTCTTTTTCTACAACTAATGTACAGTATTTCAATAATATTTACAGTGATTAATTGTTTATCTTCTTAGAATTTTTCTCAGGGTCTGGGTTTCGTTTTTCTTTTAACGAGTAATATTTTATGTTAAAACATAATAAAAAAAAATCTCTCATTGAGGAAATACAGCAAATTAAACAAAATGTTTTTTTTTCCTTAATTTGGTTTTGGGTTCTAAGATAGCTATTTGATGACGGAAAAACGCCAGATGGTAAACATAAATTATATCAGTGTTGTTGTGTATTTTTTTTATTATGGAAGAAAGTATTTTGTTTTACTTCCCTTTCCGAATATTTTGTTAAAATTTTTTTTTGAGATTTTCGATATGCTCGCGCCCTTTTGTAGGGTCATCGCACCCCCCAGGGGGGCGCGCCCCACACTTTGAGAAACACTGCGGTAAGGCTTGTATTGAAAATTCTAATTAATATATTTGAATAATATCTATACAGTACAGAAATAACATCATTATTTGTGTTTAGAGCTATCAGATTTGTAATACTTTTGAAAGTTTTTGAAATATGTCATTTTTTATGCAAGAACTGAGTTTTTTACAAAAAAAAACAAAATAACTAAAGTTATTTTCTAACAAAAAGTGCAATAAAATACATAAATATATACATAGAGATTAAATTATAGTCTAGACAGGAAATAAACCTAAATAAACATTTTCGGGAAAATTTTTATTCAATATCTTAAAAAGAAATTTTGTAGTGAGCTGTACCATGAAGCAAGAAACTGAAAAACATAGTTTCTCAGAAAATACATTTAAAGATTTTAATACAGTATAAAAATGTTCTACTAATTATAAATTTTTTAAACTAACCATATTTATAGGTCAAGATCTTTTTATATTCCTGCTTAACTAATGATTACTTTTTTTTTAACCTTTATATGTTTTCTGGAGAGTTTTATGGACTATAACAATTGTCGTTTTTAGTGAAATTTTGATGAAAAATTGCAGTTACACAAAATTCTAATAAAGGCATTCAAATAATATTTATACAGTACGCGTATAATATCTTTAATACTTTTGAAAGTTTTTTAAGTATGCCAAATTTTATGCAAAAACAAGATTTTTTTTAAAAAAAATTAATGACTTTTTTTTCATAAAAAAACAATAAACTACATAAATATAAACACAGAGATTAGATTTTTATTCATAACACAGATAGAACTAAATAAAACATGTTTTGGACCTTACTAAAATCACTTTTTTACCCTGCTCTGCAGTTTTTTCAGCAACACTTGCACTAAACACTACATATCCAGAAGCAACTTAAATAACTTAAAAATATTTTGTGTAGGGATCTACTTCCGGTTTTGTAAACTTCATTTCCGGTTTACTAATTATGCTATAACTTTGCTTCTAGATATCGTAGAAACAAAACTAGAGTGTTTTTGGAATCTTAAATATATGGGCTATAAAATAAAAACATAAAAAAAAATTTCGAAACCTTTCACCAAAACGGCGAATTTTGGGTATTCACATACCTTAAATGAAACCTGTGATACATATCCATGAAAATTGCCAATTTTATTATACATCAATTGCAAAACATATTAACACCATTTTTAATAGCCATACAACAATAATGAAATATATCTCTCTGTCCAGACTTTTATTCGTTGAATCACAGCGAAACTTTATAGAAACTATTTAAAAAACAGCTTAATAACTATTGGGAGAATTATCGGCCTCAAAAGTTATTAAATTTTATAACCTTTTCCCCTACGCACGCAATGGCTAACAGATAAAAAAACATGAAGTTAAACATAAATGCTTGATGAAAACTGTTATAAGTTAGATAAAAGGTATAGATTATCTAGGGGAATTTTATCTATTTATCTCCTAGAATATACTCTGATTTACAATTAGGACGATACAAGTTTATAGGATATCAGTTTTTTTGTTGCTTTTAGCACTCTAGGGAAAATACATGTCGTTATTATATGATACACATTCACAAGGGAATTTTTTAGCATGTCTAGACAAGGGAATTTTTTCCCCTAAAAATATAGGGGTGCATAAGTACTGGGCACTTAGTTGAAAGAGAAGAATGATCGAATTTTGTTTTATGGGCTGATATCTGTTAGAGGAGGATAATGCTTATCACACACATTTTCTACCTGTTTATGTGAGAAATATTAATAAAATTTTCTTATTTTTTCAAGCATTCAATAAAAGTGAAAGCAATATATAGATCAGAAATACCAGAAGATTGCCATGCTATTGATTATTAGAGAATTAGGGGAAATCCTTGAATATTAAAGGTAACGAGCTTCCTAAGAAATTTTAATTTATTGGAAAAAGTCTAAATACATATTAACTTTAAAAGAGTACGATACATTACATTTTATGTACAGGGTCGGGTGCGGAAGCTTCTTTTTTTGAACATGTTGAAGTGAAGTTCGTAAGGAGGGCAGGGGCATGGGGAGAGGTTCGGCGGAAGAGGTGGAGTAGGATATTTGTGTTTCTGTGTGTCCGTCTCAGCCTCAAAACATGTTGTGATCGAGGTCGCACGGCACTTTTGCCGTGGAGGCGTATTTCTCAAACGGTCAATCGGTGGTTGCAGTGCAAGGTGCCTTCGTCGTCACTTCGATATTACTCCACGAAGTCGTGTTCCGCCTGCTCAGAAATGTGTTTAATATAGATGGATGCCTTTCGAGCAACGGGGAATGTCTTCAAAGAAAGAAAAAGATCTCCGAAGACTGTCAGAACACCTGAAAATGTAGAACGAGTTCGTGTGTCAATTCAGACTGGTATGTGACAATGATCCAGCAATTCTTCTTACCAAGAATTTGATCTTGATAATATGTTTATACAACAAGATGGGGCCACAGCCCACACCTCCAGGGATTCCATGTATATTTCAAGAGCAACCTTCCCTGAATAAATGATCTCCCTGTGAGTGGATCTAAACTGGCCTGCGCACTTACTTGACTCATACCCTCCCGATGACTTTCTGTGGACTTATCTCAAGTTCCTGGATTACTAAGATTGCTCGAAGACCCTGGAAAATCTATGGAACAGCATTCGAGCTTAAACAGACAATATCCCCGGTCGCTTTGCTTGAAAAGATGACTCAAAGGTTTCGAAATCGACTGCATCAGAGTACTAATAATGGTGGGCGGCATTTAACAGACATTGTGTTTAAAACTGTGTAAATTCAAAAATCCAGTGCTGCGTGGCAGGCGGAAAGTAACAATAAAGTCGAATGAAACATTTAGTGCGTTTTATTGCATTTTCAAAAAAGGAAGTTCCCACGCCACCTGTATTAATTTAAACATATAGATATGGGTACTAAAATGTATCTTTATTAGCCATTGCAATGGGCTATATTCGCTATTCTTACTAATCCTCTAGGGCAGAGGTCATCAACCTCCAGGTCGGGGACTGGTACCGGCCCGAGGACGAAATTGTACCTGGCCGCAAAAGGAACAAAACATTATTTCCATTTTATTTACTGTGGTGTATTTATCTCGTGTTTGTGATACTTTCCATAGAAATATATATCACTTTATATTCCATGTTAAATCACATTCTAATTTTTAGGTGTAATTGTATTTTTTTGTGAAGGCGTGTTTAAATAAAATAAAATAAAATAAAATGTATTAAATGAAAGCAATCTAAAACATAAACGATCAACTACCTCCCCCTCCCAGCGGGTTAAGGTAAAATTATCAAACGACAGATCCACAGCGAAGAAAAGGTTGGGGGACACTTGTGAGGCATGTGCCCTTGGGTGCCTCATTTCTTCGTTATCTACGCGACCTGTATCTGTAGGAAAGAACGAAGAACTAGACGTTTCAGTCATCTTAATATCTCTTTATTAAGATCTTAACTTAATCACTATACACAATGATAATTATAATTATAGAAAGCGGATCTGGAGTGAGGAGCCACAGTTCGTATTACCAAATAATCGCGTAATCGATCACTATATCTAACTTTACAGATTACAGCTAATCTCCTTAATACACGTAGTTCCTTATATCTTAATTGAAGATGCTTACCGCTAAATCCTAGGTAACCGCTACTCTCTTGGTCGTACTGACGTGGCTTTAATCCTTGTGGAATGGAATCTACCTTTATCTTGAAGGCACAGGTACGGGTAGGTTAATTCTTGAACTTGTAATTTCCTCTAACTCTAACTTAAGCGTTTAATCATAAACACAGACCTCATATAGCAACTTCACATAGCCACCCCGTGAACACTAAACGTCTACTATTTATAAGATTCCTAATTTGCCTTCTCACGTTCTTCTTCTGGAGTTGGTTGGAAAGAATTGCCGTTCTGGCCCCAAAGAACCCCAAGAGGACATTAATAGAAATCGCGATGAAAGCCCATCACACACTGCTCTAGGGTAAATACTTTCATGGCGTTATATGACTATAAAATCGCTTTCTGCAAAGGAACTGTGATTTATGTTAATGGGAGTTGCTATTTAAAGCCAAGTGGAGATTTGAAGAGTGGTTGGCGATAATTCTCATGCTGAATTTACAGAGTTAGAGATATAGTTGAATCTTCCGGGATTGAAGAAAAAGTATCAGAAGCGGTTCAGCTTAGGACGCTTAGTATTCCTTTCGGACCTAATTGTTAACATAAGTATTGAATCAATTATTATAGATATTTAAAGTAGTAATTAATTTGAAGACTAGCCCAGTGCTTCTCAAACTTTCAATACTTGCGGCCCAATATTCAATCAGAATTTCCATTGCACCCCTCTTCCATACAATAACAATGCTTTGAATTCAATAATACTATACTTTGACGCTAAAGCTACAATATGATTTTAGCTTCTTAAGTGTCACTGGCGTATACATACGTCTCACTCAGCCAAAATGTTACTTCTCCCAGACGTATATATACGTCGTTCCGAAGTACAATCTTTTCTGAGCACTACTACCATAAAATTATTTCGAAGGCTTTGGAATGTAATAAAAAGGACTTTGACAAAGCCTGCGAAGGATTTGCTTATTTCAGAGGATTTGCTTATTTATTCCTTTTCCTCCCCTCCCTCCCAACTATTCCAATACATCCCATGCGCCACATAGTGAGTCTATGTGGAAAACGGTGTCATTGGGGAACTGTACCTATTAATCAGCAGTTAAAGGGTTAATTATAAATAGTACAATTTATTAAGATAATTGTTATTTGTTGTATATAATTTTATATATGACAAGCACACATGGGGTAAATGGTAATTATTAAACTTGTTCTTAACTTAATACTTTTAAATTAATCATAAAATACATCGTGCAGTACTGATACATTTATAAATGTATTATATCAGTGTAAATGTGTATTTTATTTTTTTACATTGTTATTTTTTGTTTATTTTCAGTAAATTTAATAATTTTTTTAAAAATAATCTTTTGTTTTCGACTTTTCAATAGGCTCGTACCCCCTCGTAGAGTTATCACGCCCCCCTAGGGGGCGCGCCCCACGATTTGAGAAACGCTGGACTAGCCTATCTTAGGTCAAACTTAGACAGTGATTTGATAGTCATAATAAAAGTGTTTGTATTGTTCTAATGTCTTTTCCTTTGCTGCGTTCTAACATTTCCGTGGGCGACAGTTTGCGACACTCGTACCATCCCACTTCGCGGGGTATTTCCTGATTTTGTATAACTATATACTATTTTATATATATAAGTTATAGATCTCTAAATCCTGGTAATAAGCTTTTGATTGTATTGAAAAACATTCTTACAGACCCCCCATTGTTTTAAAAAGGAGAGGATCTCAACTTCAAAAACAGAAGTATAGATATCTTTTACGCCTGTTTCCCCCTTCTCCTGAAACGATTTCTGCAAAACGCATTTTTTACAGAACTCTATCTACTTAAGGTAACCGACTGCGTTTGAAACCGTGATTTTAAAAAAGCGTATAAATGGATAATTTTCATGATATTTAGTGTCACTTAGATTAGACTACATGTATAAAATTGTTTTAAGGACATTTTGACAAAAAAATGTATTTAAATACAATACTTTGGCAAAAAAATGAACGTAGAATAATCTTTTTTCAAAATGTCCTCCTTTTGTGAAAAATGCTTCTATTATAATAATATTTTGCCTGTATGTAACTCAGTCCTCTTTACAGAGGCTCATCTATGATTTTTGAAAAATTCACATTATTTTTAGAGTTACAAAAAATTGGAATAATTATCGGCGTTTTTTTCTTAAAGTTGCTCTCCTTCTGTTGTCGTAAAATATGGATAAACCCACTTCCTTCTACGTTATTTATTTCAAAAATTCTAGTGGAGCCTCTGTAGAGAGGTCGGAGCTATATACAGGCAAAATAATATTATAATAGATGCATTTTTCACAAAAGGAGAACATTTTGAAAAAAAAGATTATTCTAAGTTAATTTTCTGCCGAAATATTGTATTTAAATAATTTTTTTTTGTCAAAATGTCCTTAAAACAATTTTATACATGCATTAATCTAAGTGACACTAAATATCATGAAAATTATTCATTTATGCGCTTTTTTAAAATCACGGTTTCGAGCGTAGTCGGATACCTTAACTAAATAAACACGCCTAGAACATTTCAATTCCATAGATCTAGTAGTTAAAAATGAAAATTCTTACCTATCTTGTCCCCACAACTGCCTCGAGAATTGATATCCCCCAAACCCGTTCTTAGAGGATCTCTACTTCGCAAAAGAAACATGTTTGCAAAATTTCAAGTCTGTAGGTCTAATAGTTCAAAAATGGGAATTTTTATGTACATAGTCACCTTAAGCCCTCGCAAACCCCTTGGGAGCAGATTTCCACGAAACCCGTTCTTATTGACAAAGAAGCATGGTTACTAAATTTCAAGTCTGAGGATACATTAGTTCCGGTGGTCGCGTGATGAGTGAAATGGTCGCTTTTCTCCTACATATGTATAGAGAAGAGTTAGCAAATGTTCAGAAGTTAGTAGACTCATTTTTATAAACCGGGATTTAAAGTTGTACAATAAAGGATATTTTTTAGATACTTTTTATGAGGTGGTGATTTATTTGTAAAATTCTTACTTACTCGAAACTGATATAATTGATCGTAGAACGTGTATCAGGTCAGGTTCGGCATTAAAAAAAATAATGCTTTTGATTTATATATAAATTTTTTATTTTAAGGTTTCTCTTGAAATATACGTTTAATAATGCTGATTTCTTTGAATGAAAAATTGTTCTATGATTGAAAAATTTAAAAAATATTATACAGTAAACACCTAATTGACACACACACTTAATAGCACAACTTAACATAAGTTGTTGCTTAGCTATTTTAGAAAAGTTTTTTTATTAATTATTTTATAAATGCTGATTATTTCCAGAATTATCTATGATGATGAGTTATAGAAAACAATAAACTCCAGTGGTCGAGAGGTAGCGTATAGCGCTTCCTCACCACAGGTCCGGGTTCTATTACCGGGCTGGACAAGGCTGATTCAGCTTCTTATCCCTACTGCAGTGGATCGATAAATGAGTACCAAACATGCTTAGGGACTTAAACACTGGGGTCTCGCTTCAGACTGACCACCTGATTGGAACATGCTCATGCACCTCAACGCCCAATGGTCACGTTTACTGGGACCGGCACTGTAAGCCCTGGCCCTCATGGTCTGTTGTGCCACTGAGTTTGAGTTATTGAAAACAATACTTTGGATTAGATCCCAGTATGCTTTTGCCAAATTTAAATATTCTTTTAAAATACTACTTAAATTCTTGAGAACGAAATTTTTTATTCTACAATTGAAAAATACCAGATATTTCATGCAATAAATTCACATAAAGAGAAAATGCATTTAATTATCTTATAAGTATCTAATATTAATACTTGAAAAACCAAGTATTTTATATTTTGAGCTCAATTGGATATTTATAGAATTCGAAAAATCAAAAGAATTAATTTATTTCTCGATAAACATTTATACAAAATAGAGATTCTAAGTTATACGTTAAAGGACTTGATTTATTTTTATCCATTTGTGATTTATATCGAACATTTTAAAAATCATCTCTGTCTCTTATAAAGCACAAAGACATGCAGAACAAACATAAGAATCATTATTCAAACACAACAGCGGTTGAAAATTCTTCTATTGCTGTGTTTCATTCATTTCAGCAGGAAATGGAAACAGGTGACCGAAACAGCTGCAGAATTAGAAAGTAAACAGAAGTTTTAAAAATTTTTCCTAGAAATGTCATTCACCGCTTTTTTTATTGATTTAATTACTTAACGACTCTCCCGAGAATTTCGGCAAAATGCAATTTAAAAAAATGAGGAATGAATTTTTGATTAAGCTAACTTCTTGGAAGAGAATAAAAATCTATTAATTCCGCCGAGAAAATTAAGTATGCGAGAGAGAAATTCAATTTAAAGGTATAAAAAAACCATAGTCAATTTCGTTTTTGAAATTAAAAATCAACATATAGCTGATTTCGATAATAAGTTGCTGAAACGACATGCATAAAAAGAATGGATTAAATTTATTTTTGGACATTTTCTTTTTAATATTGCAACTTTTTAATTTAGAAATCTTGTCAAAATTTTATTCACAGACAAATAATACAAAAGAAAAGAGAATACAACGAGCTTCAATTTTAATTATGAAGAAAAATATTTGTGACATTAGAAAGTTCTCAAAGATCTTTTCAAATCTCTAATACGTTTATTAATCATTTTTGTACCAATTTTTATCAAAATGGAAAAGGAATTAATATTGAACACGTATTAAGTTCAAACAGGGTTAGTGTTACGCATAATATAATATAAATAAAAATTTCTTGAATATAAAAACTTATACATAAATTACTTAAAAAAACTTATATATGAATTGCTTAAAAAATTTTATATAAATAAAAATTAAAATATAATAGTAAAGTTTATAGGATAAAAACTCATTTATTCGGGAAAAGAAAGAAGGATTTATATTCTATTGATAATGTGGTTGTGAATATTTTCCTTTTTTGTGCGATTCTTCAAAAAGAAACTTCATTGATTTTTAACCTTCAGAAAAGATGCGTTTTGAATACTATCTCACTATATTTATGAATACACAACGGAAGCACAGAACATAACCCCAATATAATCATACGATATTGCAACAACTATCACTTTTAACTGACTTTGTTTAAAATAACAAATTTGAATGCAGCTCAGAAAACTCTATTTTTTGCGCTATAGATCTATTTGCGAGAGATCTGTCATGATTTTTCCTCTTGACAAACAAATGATGCTGAACTTTAGAAAATTCTTTGTAGATGTCACAGCCGCTTCGTAGCATCAAACTTAAAATCTCTAAATGGATGAAAGAGACGATTCATAGTTTTGAAAATAATTCTTGGCAGTCTAAATTCATAAATACTCATTCATTCCGGAACAGATTACATTCATACAAACGAATCTCATTTTTTTTTTCTAAAAAAAATTATTTTCTTTCACAATTCAACTGTTAAAATGTATTTGCGTCGCGGTATTGACGTCACCTGTTCTAATCATAGCAGCCGTTATTTGAAGTTGTGATAACAATCCAGTGAAACCGCATGTGTTTTCCTAGATCTGTCTTAGTCAAATTTAAAAGCACTCATCAAAAATTTGGAATATGTTGGGAAATGTCATAGCAATACCAGTTTGTGCGGTTTTACAAAAAGATGAAACACAGATTTTTATGAAAAACAAAAATAAGAAAATAATTCAAATTAAATACAAAATACAAAAACTCAATGTTGAACCTAATGAGGAAATAATAAAACTGAAGTATAATTAAAAAAACTTATAAATTAACTAAGGGCAATTTTGGACTTAAGGTTAAACTGGTGTGATGGTATCAACCTTCACCCTATTTCGGTCACCTGGTAGGTTACAATAGAAATATTCAGAGGAGTAAAAATCTTAAATATTTAAAAGTTAGAAATTATATATGTGTTTGCTATATAATGACTTAATTTGAATTCATATTACAATGCTGTAACATTAAATTTTGTCAGCGTTTGGGTTAAATACGTGAAGAGATTTTAAAAATGATAAGGAAGATTGTAACGGGTCTATCCGCGAACCTTCTATTACTCCTCTTAGGGTAAAATTATTCTTTTTAACTGTAAGTTCTGTTGAAAACTTTCCCTCGAAGAAGAAGGCATGATTTATTCAAATTTGTTCTATTTCAGCGTTGACATTTAGGTACGCGAAAATAGTCGACAGATAGTCATAGGAAAATCGATAGTTGATAATTGAAGATTAAAAGGGATTAAAACTGTGAACTAGATTTACTACCGGAGGTCGTATAAGTAAGAAAGATATTCACAGTGAATTCTAGGGTATAAGTCAAGAATGCCTCAAGAGTAAGTGAAGTGAATTATACTTATATGTTAGTAGCCTTAAGATGCATGCTTTATCTTCCATTTATTTGCTAAGAGTATTCCCTACCTTTCGGTGTGTTGATTAAGTAAATGGATAAATAAATTGCGTTTAAAAACTTGTTATGGCTGATCTTTGCTCGAACCCCCAAACACCAACAGCCTCTAGTAGGTTGTTGCAAGGTATATGATGATTCTACGATGTCCATATCGAAGGTGTACGAGCAGCATTGACGTTTAACTGAAGATTTTGAATTGCAGCAAAGGAAAAGCCATTATGGCAGGGCTTCTCAAAGTTTCAATATTCGCGACCCAATATTCAATCATGATTTTCATCGCACCCCCTCCCCATACAATAACAATGTATTGAATTCAATAATACTATAATTCGACCCTAAAACTACGATATACGACCTTAACCTTTTAAGTGCCACCGGCGATTATAAACGTCTAGCTCACTCAAAGCGTTAATTTCTCCAAACGTATATATACGTCTTTCCGAAGTATGATCTTTTCTCTGCGCTGCTATCCATAGGCTTTGGATTGCAATAAAAGGATCTTGACAATGTTTAAGAAGAATTTACTTATGTCAGAATATTTGTGCTTCTTTATATATATATATATATATATATATATATATATATATATATATATATATATATATATATATACACACACACTGGTGTGCAAAAATTAAGGACGAAGTTGAAAAATTAGCATATCAGCTGAACGAAGAGGCAGAGCGGACAGAAAGACCAATCAGGAGATTAAGTAAGGTGATGTACGGTAGCACATGCGCAGAAATGCAGGTAGACGTAATGGGGGAGTGTCTGAGTAGTATAAAGCATGTTGTCGGTGTAAAATCAGTATTTCTGGCAAAGAGATTGCACGCCGTAT
Source organism: Trichonephila clavipes (assembly GCA_019973935.1). Classification (NCBI taxonomy): domain Eukaryota; kingdom Metazoa; phylum Arthropoda; class Arachnida; order Araneae; family Nephilidae; genus Trichonephila; species Trichonephila clavipes. The sequence continues at coordinate 539,639 of BMAU01012458.1, forward strand.
AGCAGTTAAAATCACACCGAGTTGCTGCCTCAGCGAGAAATGGCGAATAATCAATCTGTTAGACGACATCTGGATGCTTTTACCGGAGGTCGAAACATTGGGAAGTTGGAGGAAGGCCGCAGTGTGACAAGTGTGGCTGCAGAGTTCGAATTGCTCACAGCATCGTTTCACGACTTTGGGGACAATTTCAAACTACAGGAACAGCTATTCGGGGTTCAGTACTGGTCGTCACGAGGAACCACACCCGCAGATGACCGGTACATTGTCTTACAGGCCAGAAGAAACAGGCGGCAGACAGCGGGAGAAATCGCTAGACACACGACACAGGCGACTGGACGAACGATATCGCGTTTTACCGTGGCCAGAAGACTGCACGGTGGTGGTCTGTTTGCACGACGCCCTGTACGGTGTGTACCTTTAACGCCTGCCCATCGGAGAAGGCGTTCTCTGTGGTGCCGGGAACACCGGAATTGGAGAGACAATGAATGGGGACGAGTACTCTTTACAGATGAGAGCAGATTCAGTTTGAGTAGCGATTCTCATCGCATACTCATCTGGAGAGAGCGGGGAAGCCGCAATCATCCCTCGAACATCATTGAAAGGGACAGGTATGGAGGTCGCGGTGTTCTCGTTTGGGAAGGCATCATGCTTGGTAGTCGTACAGACCTTCACATCTTCGACGCAGGTTCAGTCAACGGGACCCGTTATTGTAACGAGATTCTTCTTCCATATGTGCGTCTTTTTAGAGGCGCTATGGGTCTGCAGTTCCTTTTTCATGGACGACAATGCACCATGTCATCGCACAGTAGCTGCCGAACAGCTCTTAGAGAGTGAGGATATTGAACGTATGGATTGGCCGGCACGATCTCCGGATCTCAATCCCATCGCGCATGTATGGGATTTTCTAGGCAGACGCTTGGCAGCTCGTACCTTATTACCAGTAACGATTCGGGAGCTTCGATTGGCGCTGCAAGACGAATGGGCAGCAATGCCTCAACAACTCATTGACACCCTCATTCTCAGCATAGGCAGACGCTGTGAAACCTGCCTAGCAGTCAGGGGGATCATATCCCCTACTAAAGACCGGATGTTTCTCATCACAGGGATGTTTCGGCCTTCAGTCGCATTGCGCTCCATGCTACTTTTTCAATCAAGCTTCTTTTTATCCCTCTGATTTCTCTTTTAGTAAGTTTTGCTTACATTACACATGTCCTTACGTATTGGGGATCTTACGGTATTAAATGTGTTGATGTGGAAAGCTTTTGTAGAAAGTTATATTGAAAAAACCATCTCGTCCTTAATTTTTGCACACCAGTGTATTACCCCCCCTTCAATAAATCACATAAATGCGCCTTCGAGGCAAATTATTGACATTGGGAAGTGAATGACGTTACTTTTAATCGGCAGTTAAGGGATCAATTATAAACCTTACAAATTATAAAGATAAGTGTTAATTTTTGTGTAGAATTTTTTATGTATGACAATCCTATGGGGGGTCACTGGTAATCATTAAAATTGTTCTTAACTTAGTATTGTTAAGTTAATTATACAATACATTGTGTAGCACTGATACATTTATAAGTATAATATATCGTGTAAATGTGTATTTTATCTTTTATTATGTCAGAATGTATTTTGTTTGTATACTTTCAGTAAATTAATAACTTTTAAAAATAATTTTTTGATTTTGACTTTTCAATATGCTTGCGCCCCTCTCGTAGAGTCGTCACGCCCCCCAAGGGGGCGCGCCCCACAGTTTGAGAAACACTGCATTAGGTAGGAATTGTTCGATTTTAAAAATATTGTTCAGTCAGAATTTTATTCCTAAAGGCAGATTGGTGAGCAAGGAGCATTATGTAGACATTTTACGTCATTTGAAGAAGTACATTCGTCGTAAACGGCCTCAGATGTGACAAAGTCGACAAAGGTACATATAAACGTATGGGTTCTTTTTGAATGATTGGGTTCTTTTCGGTGTCGTGCTCGAATTGTGAAAAAATAACTGCATTCAGCTGTTTGTCCCACCAATTTATTTCATTCCTGCTACGGGACACCTCATGAAATAAGGAAAATACTAAGATGATACAAGATTCCAAAAACCCCTCGTTCTGCCGTCTTTCTTTCTCCGACCACGTTTTTTCTCGCTTCCGGTTTCTTCGATACTACTGCTCCTCTCTCCTGGTCCGGTCCAGTCTCGTCTCCCCCATCGTTGCTAGGTTATCCTCTCTATATAGTCGACCCGCTGCCAGATCTCGTGCGTCTGTGGGACAATGTATCCGCACATCGCTCGCAGAGTACCTTGCCAAAACAAATACTAAAGTGTTTCCATATTTCTCATATTAACACAGTTTCTAGTGATTTTTATATTTATTTCTATCTCTGAAAAAAAAACATCCTCTGGGAAGTCGTTTTCCGTCAACAGCTGTAGTAAAAGCGGCATCGCAAGAGTTATTATGGATGTTGCAAAAGATGCTTCCAGCAGTGCTTTAAAAGATTTTTCAAGCGCTGGGGCAAAACTATATTGCCACCCAAGGGGATTATTTTGAAGGTCAATGTGCGCCAGTAATTTAAAATTTTCAAGGTAAGGACTCTTATGCCAAATCACCGAACTTTTGGACTATACTACGTATGTATACAGAAATAAAGTTCTAACATTTATGTACAGTGGTGGCAAAAAGTCCTGAACACACTCATTTTTTAGCGTAATTTTTATGTTTGACTTCATTTTTCGTTGTGAAATTATCGCACTATCTTAAATATTGTTCTAGATTTTAATGTATTTTTTTATGCTGATTTCAAATCTACTACTAGTTTCTTAATGGCTAAAATATTTTTTGTAGTAAAGCTGCCTGAACACAATAATGTGAAATATGTGCAGAATAAAACAATATAGAATAACAAAATATGCAAAGAAATATAACACGAAAATTGACAAATACGGTATATTTAATAAGCATTTTGAAAATTACATTGCGCGGTAGCCGAATGGTATGGGTATCGGACCGTAGTTTGCCTTGTCACGAGTTCGAGCCAAGTACCACTAAAGACCCGCCGTGTAGGGCAGCGATGCACGCTAAATCTGTCGAGAGCTGAAACGTCCTCCCGTTGGTGTTAGGAGAGGGGGGTGCCAGCTCAGGTGTCGTCCACGTCACTTGACCATGGTTCAAAATTACGTGGTCCGTCGCCAAAAGCCCTCGTTTAGCTAAACAGTGCGACTTTAATATTCAATCAATCAATCACATGTTAGAAAATCAATATTTTACGGGCCAGACGTTTGCTTTAATTACGGCTCTACATCTTTTTGGCATGGAATGTACCAATTTCAAAAGAAGATCTTTCGTAACAATATGGTTGAAGGAAAATATTAAAGCATCAATTAATTCACGTTTGTTTGAAGGTTTTTTCTTTAAAATTTCATAACCAATTTTAAACCATGAACTCTCTATCGTATTAAGGTCGGGAGACTGTCCTGGCCAGTTCATTCCATTCACAGTATAGTCTTCCAACCATTTCTGGACTACCTTTGCACGATGGCAAGGGGCTTTATCGTCCTGAAAAATCCACGACTGATTCCCCAAAAGGTCTCTCGCAGTTGGTAGCAATTTATTTTGTAGTATTTCAATGCAATCCATGACTTTCACTGTTCCGCTAACGATGTGAAGTCTTCCAACACCATGAGAAGACATGCAACCCCATACCATCACTTCTGTCGGGTACTTTATTGTGGGCTTCAGACACTAAGGGCTGAATTCCTCATGAGTGCGTCGTCTTACATAGGCACTCTACTTTGGTTGTCAGAAATACAATATTGACTCTTCTCTCCTACCTTTTCCCAGTCTTTAATAGTCCATAATGAATGTTCCTTTGCCCACGTCAATCGCCTCTTGCGTTGAAATTCAGTCAGTAATGGTTTTGGGCGCACTTTACAGCCACGTAACCCAATTTCCAGCAATCTTCCTCTAATAGTTCTTTGGCACACACTCACATTTGATGTCACAGTCCATTGTTTCAAAATTTGAGAGGAATTAAGCTTTCCGTTTGAAAGAAATAACCTGTCTTCACGTAAAGATGTTTTTCTTGGTCGTGTCCTGAACACCCCCTGTCCGCAATAAAATTTGTTTCAGAAAATCTTTTCAAAGTTCTCACAACAGTAGAAAGGCCACATGGTACTTTAGCAGCAATTTGGTGCATAGAATAACCTTCTTCCTTCAAATGTATTATATTGTACCTTTTATTCTCAGGCAGATATGAAAATTTAGCCATAATTCCAATATTTTTCACAAACGCACTTCAAATTGCTTTCAATACACTATTTTCCACAAGCACACAACTGCATTCAATACAATAAACCACGTTTCACCTTTTTCTTTCAACCCTTTTTCGCTACTGCTCTCTGATTGGTTGAAATAATGGAGCATTTCATTGGTGGAAAACACACTCCCTCATTCTTACAGTGACCTTATACTTTCTTGTCAAGGGTTTTTCAACATATCAATGAAACTATTTACTTTAGATGAAATATACAAACAGATTTGAAATCAGCATGAAAAAATACATTAAAATCAATAACAATATTTAAGATAGTGCGATAATTTCATAACGAAAAATGAAATCAAACACAAAAATTATGCAAAAAATGAGTGTGTTCAGGACTTTTTGCCACCCCTATAAATACTAAATACATATTTAATTTTTGAATTTAATTGTTAAATTACATATCTGTTTAATATTTTAAAATTAACGACAAAAGAAGGACATGAGAAAAATGTGTTGGATCAAACTAAAATGAGATTTTTTTAAAAATATTTTCCTTTCAATATTATATTACAGTTAGAATATGAACTAATTAGAGCAACTGTGTTTATTAGCTGTCATTTATCAATCATTTTTTTTCACTTCCTACTATTAGCTTACACTCTCTATATATTTGTTTATTCATCTTGGTGGAATTTTCAATCGTTAATAAAATACATTTTAAAGCGCTCAATTGAGCTGAAATTTTATTGACATGTCTATTTTGGATGACAATACAATAATTCAACTATAATTAATAAAAATCAATTGATTAAAACTAATTATTTAAGGAATTACAAATACAGCCACGTTGGTATCATTTTTGGCGACTTGTGTCAAAACTTGAAAAGTTTTTTTTCTCACGTTTTAAAGCATTCAGTTGAACTGAAATTTTATATACACGATTGTTTTGGATGACAATACGATACTTTAATGATAATAAATAAAAATTAATTACCACTTAATGTTGCGATTCTGTCATATGTATATACATAAAAGTATCTAAAATAACATTTTTCTTTGTTGTTCTTAGGAATTGACTTAAATTTTTTTTTCATATTACTTGTTTGCTCCAAATTTGGATTTATCCTTCGACAATAATTGAGAAAGTGCACATTCCTTACACGATACTTAATTACTTATTCATATACTTCATTTAAAACTGCATATCATTATCGAGTCAAATAAAAACAAATGATTGCTTACCAGCGTGTCAGTATACTCGATGAGTTTGTCCTCATCGATGGTTTCTTTCCTCGCTTCGTACAGCAGATCCTTCAGGAAATTCTGAAAAAAAAAATACAAAAATATGTTAATGTTTCGTTTTTCAAACTCAAATATTTATTTTGAATTTTGTTAAACGAGGTAGAATTCAAAAGTTCTCAGACTGAGCCTATAACGTGGGAAATTTTTGCGGTAGAGCAACTACGATAACATTTCTGTGTTATTGCATTCTTCCCCTAAAAAAAGTTAGCTCCAAATCACTTGGTCTGGGGCTCGCCACGGCGTTTTATTTCATTGGCGGATGCATTTAGTCACCGGTGATTGAAAGATATTGCGTTTGTTGAGTAGATAATGAAGATTAAATTTTGTGTTGGTTTGGGAAAAGTGCTGCAGAGGCGAAATTTCGAAGCATGTATAAGTGTGTGATATATTGCCGCAAACGCAAGCTTTTGAGGGACCTAGACGTTTCAGAGAAGGCAGGGAAAGTGTCGAAGTCAACAAATGCTCTTCACGTTCGCAGACTTCCCACACTACTGAAAACATCGAAAAGGTTTTTATGGTGGTACTAAAGAACAAGTTCCAAACAACAGCAGAATCAGTTGTGATATCCTCAGCCACATGTCAATGAATACTTGTGACGAATCTGTACGGCACTTTATTACTAATAATCTTGGGCGTCTTTGGGGATTGTAAATTCGCGTATATTTCCAACCAGCTCTAAAAGGAGAAAACGTTATACGCAAATGAATCAAAGTATTTAAAGATAGTGTTGTAAGTTAGCAGGGAGAAGGCTATTGAGCCCAGAGATACATTGACAGACTTCTAAGAAGATTCAAGGGATTGTGTAATTAGTTTCTGGCTGATTATCAGGCAGCGATCTACATTTGAAAAGTTTGAGCCAAATGGAAAGGAGTGAAGTAGTAAAAGACAGGTGATATTTAAATTTCAATTATCGGATCCTAAGAGTGAATATATAATAGAGTTAGTGGAAAGTTAATGATTGCTAGTAATTCAAATTGCGTATATCTCCTCTCGGTCCTCTTATTCCGGTAAACCCGTTCAATATTGAGTTTAATAGTTGATTAGTACCATATTTCGTGATTTAATTTAATAGTAAAGATCAATCCCATTGACGTAGACATATTGATTCATTTTTGTATTTAGATGGTTGATAATTGATTAAAGTGGATAAATATAATTTGTTATTGTAAAAATGTCGTCTGGTAATTCTTTGCCTCAATTCAATCTTGGTGTCCAGGGTGGAGCCAAGGGACATACTGACACATACTAACTAAGGATCTTAACATGCATAGGGTGTGTCAACATATCTTTCCCCGCATGTTAAAGGAACAGCAAGCTGCAGATGAAGTTAAAAGCGCATCATATCTTGAAATAAAATGGTTTCCAGAAATGTTTCGATGACCTTTACAAGCCATGGCAAATGCGTGTTATTAAAGGGTCGTATTTCGAAGGAGGATGTGTTTCAGTAGTTTAATTGGAAATATTGTTTAAGTTATAGGCTCAGTTCAGGAACTTTTGAATCCTATTACGTCTATAAAATTATGTATTCTTATCAATAAAGAGCGAAGTAGGCATTGTGCCAATTCATTGGCAATTAGTGGGCTAAATTCCTGACGGTCACCTGATAAATTCAATCACTTGTTCTCTATTGAATTCAAAACTGGCGTTATAGACTTGTTCTTGACCAATAATTTTTTTTTAAAATTTCAAATTATATAATTGGATAAAGGTGCTCAAATATCTGATGCTCATTATTTCAAAATAAAAAAAAATTATTATGTTATAAGTGTATTCTTAAATCAAGTGTGTTACCTATATGCGTTATTATTGTTGACAAATATGCACTTTTTAAAAGAAAGTTTTTGTAAAAGCAAAAGTTGGCAACAGTGAAGCACGTAAACTGATTGGCTGAACATGCGTTATTGTATTTATCATGTAACTATGACGCACATGAATTTATGAACTAATTGGCTAGAAACACGTCATTGTAGTTATTATGGGAGTATGACGTCACTTGAGTTTATCCCGTTGAGACAATTTTAATGGATGGTCGGTCCTATCCATTATTGTACGAGGGTTAGAAGGAAGATTAACCATAGCCCAAACAAACTCAACTTATTAACAATCCTCAACAACGTCACAAATTTGAACCCTCCAAGTTAAGAAATGCACCAATAGATAAATATGCGAGCAATAGAGAGGTAGGAGAGATAATTGAAGATATATATATATATATATATATATATATATATATATATATATATATATATATATATATATATATATATATATATATATATATATATATATATATATATAAATCGGATCACTTTCTCTTAGCACGTACTGCAATGCACTTACTAAATATTTGAAGGGAAATTCTAAAGTAATGTTATTCAGGCCGATTCTAATCCAATTGAAACAGCTACTTCACCAAATAGTCAATCTTAATATAAATCAAATAATCTACGAAACACTCTTGCCTAGTTTTACATTAACCCCTAGCTGCTATCCATTTTGCTTCTAACCTCTCTGTGTTTCGAACTTTGAAAGTTAATCTTTAAATACAAGTCTTGATTTGAATAATTCGCGTCTTCTTCTTCGGAGGAAAGTTTTCAATAGAATAATATTCAAAGAACCATTATTCCCCAAGAGGGTTATTAGTGGGAATAACGTGAATAGAGACCCGTTACAAATTGTGTAAACACAAATTTACGGTTACACTATTAAAACTCCCATTTGCAAAAGTAAAACGAATACCAGAATTTGAATAAAATAAAATTACGCCTTAAGAAAACAGGCAATGAAAGCTTTATTGTATTTATATGCAAATAAGTTAAATTACTCTAAGTTTTTTAACAGAAAGGATCTGATCTCACTTTTTTTTATATAGCACCTAATTAACTCGGTGAAATTCTAATAGTGGTTTTTCTCAAGTAATTATTCTAAATGATTCTATTATGTCATTAATAACACATGAACAGTCAAAAATCTATAGAGACTTCCTTCAAAATATTTTTTTCCCACCATCATTTTTTATCAATAGACATCGAACCATTGTACCCCATTAAATACTCTTCTTTAACATTCCCACCGAGCCCACCATTCTCTAATAAGAAGTAATTGGTGTCTCCCCCTCTTTTCCAGCACGACAATCCTTTATGTGCCTACATTCTGGATAGCTTAGCAAGCTTTGTAGATAAACCCACATCATTGGGGAGGATAATTAACGACGAATTCATTTACGGTAGATTAGGCAGTATACACTGCGCAACGTTATTTGATTAGCCCCCGGAAAACATCTCTATTTAGGCTAGCAGGGGAAGTTGATTTACAGGTTAATGAGGGAAGCACTTGCTGAGTGAGTTTTCAGTCGCGAGTGATACACCTACGGGGGTCAAGAGGGTGGTTGCTGTTATCGTGAAATGGGACCATAAGTGTTATCAATAAATCATGATGTCGCGAATTGTTATTAATATTGTCATGAAAATAAAATGACAATTATGGTTATCTAAAGTTGTCTCTCCCTTCCTTTTTCTTACAATTTCGAATTCTTTAACATTTAAGAGGACACAGTACGATCCAATTGACAAAATCGATCAAAAAATCAAATGTAATATTTTTAGCCTAAATTATTTTTTAAATAATATTCTACAAACTCACAAAAATTTGAAAGCTCTAAGTTTAAAAAACGCAGAGTTGTGTTAACTTGTACGTTTGTTTTTATTCACATCCCAATGGCAAATCAAAACTTTAAACTGACCAATATCTGAAAGATAAAGTAATTAGTTTATCTTCATTTAACCCTTTTTATACTGCATTATGATTAACTGCAGTTTTTTTCATGCAATATTTTTTTTTTGAATCCCTACATTGAAAATTAAGGGATATACATAAACAAAATACTCAACTTTGAGAAATTTAATTAGTTAGACCAGTTAATTACTTAAATATATTCTACTGTAAAATTAATTATACACACTGTTCACTTAAAATAAATAGTCAAATCGTTTTCTAAGGTCTTAATTCAGTTCCAAAAAAATAAGATACTTACCTTTTGATTTTAACTACTTTTTCGGAACCAAAATGACAATCTTTGCAATGCGCTGAAAACACCATCAGCCAAAAACGCAATTTCTGCTATAAAACTATGCGCCTTCCCCGCTAAAATAATCATCATAGAACCCTTTCTGCCACACATTTTGGAAGAGTGGATTTAAAAGAATATTCCTGCTTTGTGTATCGTCAGAGTATTCGTAAAAATGGTTATTCTATGTAATTTTGAAGTGAGTGATACTTATAAGTACCGTTGGTAGATAAATGGTTAAAATGCTAAGGCTTTTTTTTCTCTTGTACCTAATACTTGGAATTTTTTTTTTACTTTTTGGTAACAGTTATGGAATAAAAATTGGTATACATTTTTCATTTTCCAAGCAATACTTATTTTTTAAAAAACAATTAAATTTAAAATGCACACATTTTTTAAGGAATTTTCAATAAATATTCATAAAAAGAAGTATTGTACGAATTCCAATAATTGTATCGCAAAATCCATATCAACTTTGGTTATTCATAGTTTGAAGTACTTGTAAATCAACTGTCATATATGTACGTTAATTTTTGTAGGAGGTGTGTGTGTAGCATTTTAAAATCACTTCATAAGTTTCAAGATTTTCCCTCAAAAAATTAAATGGTTAGCGTTTTATGAAACTTTGAGCACAAAAAAATTTTCATCACGTCCCCTTCCATACAAATAACGGCCGCGGTAGCCGAGTGGTATAGGTATCGGACCGTGGCTTGCTTTGTCACGGGTTCGAGCCCAGTACCATTAAAAGTCCCGCCGTGTAGGGCAGCGATGCACGTTAAATCTGTCGAGAGCTGAAACGTCCTCCCGTTGGTGTGGTGTGGTAGTTAGGAGAGGGGGGTGCCAGCTCAGGTGTCGTCCACGTCACTTGACCATGGTTCAAAATTACGTGGTCCGTCACCAAAAGCCCTCGTGTAGCTGAACAGTGCGACGTTAATATTCAATCAATCCATACAAATAACAATGCAGAAATTCTATAATACTTTGACGCTAAAGCTACAATACATCTTTAATCTCTTAAGTGCTACCAGCGTGTATATACGTCTCTCTCAACCCGTGTGTTAAATACCTCGGACGTATATATACGTCTTTCCGAAGTACGATATTTTCTGTGCACTGATAACCATAAAATTATTCCGATGGCTTTTCAACGCAAAAAAAACCTTGACAGTGTTTGCGAAGGATTTACTTATATATATATCGGAGGATTTCTTATTTATTAATTTTTTCTTCCCTTTCACAATACGTCACATACGCACTCCTACATGTTAAACGGCAGCATTGGGAAGCGAATCGGATAATTTTTAATCGGCAGGTAAGGGATTATTTATAAACCGTAGAAATGACCAAGATAAGTGTTAATTCTTGTGTACAGTTCTACATGACAAGCCAATTTAGTCACTGGTAATTATTAAACTTGTTCTTAGCTCTATATTGTTAAAGTAATTATAAAATACGTTGTGCAGTACTGATACATTCATAAGTGTATTATATCTGTATAAATATTAATTTTATTCTTTATTATGTCAGAATGCATTTTGTGTTCGCTTACTTTCAGTAAAATGATAATTTTTTAAAATAAATTTTGTGAAGATCCCCTTGGATCTCACTTTGAGAACGAGAATAAATTGGAGTCATATAAGAGCCAGTAGCCATTTTTATAAATAACTTTCTTTATTTGGTTATCTCTTCCAAATAGAATCAAAGACTTTTATTAACAAATATATCTAGATAGTTATATGAGGTTTAAAAAGGGACCTTTTCCTTTAAATAAACTAAAATATTTAATGATCCAATTAATTAACAATTAGAATATCGATCACGCAGAGATTACCACGATAAGAGATCCCAGATTTATATTCAATAATGTTCCTATTGAACATTTAACTTTAATCTTACTCCTAATATAAAACTTCAACGAGACTTTAAAATATAAATCAATATTTACCACACTGCAGCTCAGCTCTTCCCGAGATTTATCCACCTAGAAATCTAACTTCACCGTTATACCTTCCTGCTTCAATCTCTCTCTCCTACTGCTTTTTGCTTTACTATTCCGTTTGACTTAAATACTTTATCTAATCTGCATATAACAAGGAATCCTGTCCTCTTTTGGGAGCTGATTGGAAATAGGTAGGGGAATTAAATTTCCCTAAAAGAGACGACTCAGAAGGTTAGTGATAAAGTTCCGTATAGGTTTGTCACAATTTTATTTTCGACTTTCCAATATTCTCGCGCCCCCATCGTAAAGTTATCACGCCCCCTTAGGGGGCACTCTTCACAGTTTGAGAAACACTGATCTATGGCATTTGCGATCCTGCATTCCTATGTTATTCTGAGTCGTCTATGTACCCCTTACACACCCTGCAAATTTGTCGGTATGGCAAAGAATTACCCTATATAACGAACCAAAGTGATCATGTGATAGGTTTTTAGACTTGAATCACAAAAATTAAATTTGAACTTTGCCCCTTTTTTTGAGAGAGAGAGAATTCATAACATAACTTTCCACAATATATATAGATACTTAATTTTTTAAATATCTGTTTCTTCTTTTTTCCGATAATCCTACAAACTTTCCCACTACCTGAGTAGTCCTTCGACTGCTGGTAAAAACAAGTGATGATTTGTAACGTTATGCGCCAGTGGCGTAATGTACACCCCTGAAATCCCCCCATTGCGTGGGGGCTTAGGATTCTAGAGGGCCCAAAGAGCCTGACTGACGCCAAGTACGTGACCATTGTAAGATCTGGCTTGTGGCCCAAAACCCGACTTCGCAAAGGGCCCCTCATGTTCTCCGTTACGCCACTGTTATACGCAATGAAATCTCAAAAAAGCTTATTATTAAACTTAATTTTTCCAAAAAAAAAAGGTCATCCTATTGTGTTTCTGAGCCCACTGGTGCTTATATATAGCGTGTTTCAGATGCATATAGGACACAGGACAACTGTTTTGGGTCGAAGGTCATAAAGTAGAAGGTGAGGATACCAGAAGGCCACACCTTTTTAAAAGGACTGCATTTATTAGTTAACTTTGTATCTCAGAAAAAGGTATAAATTGAACAATAAAAAATCAATATATATATACACTGCTGGACAATTGCTAAGGACGGATAACACTATCATCCATAGCAACCACAAAATGAAATAAAGCAAAATGTGGAAAATTAGAATAAGTGCTGGATATTAGTAAGAAGAAGTATGAGTATATATGCAAATTTTTTTTCCACGTCTGTTCATCACGTGATAGCGTTCATAAGAGCTTTAAAGGTTTTGACGCGTGTGGACAGTTGTTGTTTCAAGTCAAAGTTTTACAGGAAAGATTTAATAGACGAACTTAAAATTTTTGGCATGTCTTCCCGACATCACATAGATGGTTTTATGGGTGGCCGAATTATTGGAAAGATCGAAGAAGGGCGAAAAATAACAGATGTTGCCAGGGAGTTCGACATCGCTCACAGCGTTGTTTCACGGCTGTGGAAGTCATTTAAAACTACTGGAATGTGTAGTAGACGGCACGGGGAGGTCGTGTTAGAAGTACGACGCCTGCAGAAGACAGATATATCGTCCTATCAGCAAAAAGGAACAGGCGCACCACAGCTCAGCAGGTGGCAAATCAGTTTCTTGCTGCCTTAGGAAAGCAGATCTCCCGAAAAACTGTTGCCAGACGTTTGAGGGGAGGAGGACTATACGCACGCAGACCTGTTGTGTGTGTCCCATTGACCAGACAGCACCGTACTGCCCGTTTTCAATGGTGTCGTGAGCATCACAATTGGACTGAACAGGACTGGGAATACGTACTATTCTCAGATGAGAATAGGTTCAGTCTGTCATCGGATTGTAGACGCCAACTGATCTGGCGCGAGAGTGGTACTGCTTATCGTCCAGAAAATATCCAGGAAAAGGACCGATATCCGACATGGAGTATCATGGTGTGGGCCGGCATCATGATCAATGGCCGCACGCGCCTACATGTGGTTGCGAATGGGACTATGAAGGGCCAACGATACATTGATGAAGTTCTACTTCCTCATGTTCGTCTTTTCCGTGGTGCTGTCGGTGATAAATTTGTTTTTATGGACGACAACGCAACATGTCATCGAACACTCGCTGTTCAGGATTGTCTAGACAGCGAGGGTATTCAACGTCTCGTATGGCCAGCGCGTTCTCCAGATCTAAATCCCATTGAAAATGTGTGGGATGCTTTGGGGAGGCAAGTTGCTGGTCGAAACTATCCTCTGACAAACAAGAACACCCTCATCTGTGCACTCACAGAGGAATGGGATAAATTGCCTCAACAGCTGCTGGATAATGTTGTGCAAAGTATGGTACGACGTGTGGAATGTTGCATCACACTCCACGGTGGACATATCCCGTACTGATACCTTTCTTTATGGTGCCTGCTGACTCTTAGATGCATTGTTCCATTTCTCCGTACGCATATCAAATGAACATTTGTTTTCTTCTTTCAGATGTTTCACAGCTTTTGTACTTTCCAGAACAATAAATATTCTTTATTCTATTGTCGGAACAGTGTGGCAACTATATTTTATCCTACTAGGCCTCATGTCTGGCTTAATGTTATGCTACATAGCAATTTGTGATCCGTCCTTAGCAGTTGTCCAGCAGTGTATAAACATAAGTTAAATAAAACAATTTCTGTCTTTTAATCGATTTATTTATTGTTCTAATAACATATCTTGGGCTGCAAGCACATTTAATTTTAGAATCAGTTTAATGAGACAAATGTATTCTATCACACATTTCTTCAATATTTTTTTCTGGTACTTTCGGAACCGTGATTTTAAAAAAGTGCATAAATGGATAATTTTTTTGATATTTAGGGTCACTTAGATTAAAATACACGTATAAAATGATTTTAAGGACGTTTTGACAAAAAAAATTATTTAAATACATTATTTTGGCAAAAAAATAACATAGAATAATCCTTTTTCAAAATGTTCTCTTTTTGTGAAAAATGCTTCTATTACAATAATATTTTGCCTCTATATAGCTCAGACCTCTGTACAGAGGCGTAGCTATGATTTTTGAAAAATTCACTTTATTTTCAGAGTTACAACCCATTGAAATAATATTATCGGCGTTTCTTTCTTTAAAAATTTCTCCCCTCTGTTGTCGTAAAACATGGATAAACCCACTTCTAAGTCATATATTTCAAAAATTCTAGTTGGGCCTTTGTACAGAGATCTGAGCTATATACAGGCAAAATAGTATTATAATAGAAGCATTTTTCACAAAAGGTGAATATTTTGAAAATGGGTCATTCTATGTTCATTTTTTGTCAAAATATTGTACTTAAATAATTTTTTTTGTCAAAATGTCCTTAAAACAATTTTATACATGTATTAATCTAAGTGACACTAAATATCATGAAAATTATTCATTTATGCGCTTTTTTAAAATCACGGTTCCGAACGTAGTCGGATACCTTAAGGAGACTGACTACATAGCAATTTTTGTACCGTACAGGATTATACGAAGTAAATAATATATCTTTTATACGAAGAGTCACTGTCATCTATATAGCACCACCTTCGGGGTTAAAAAGTTTTTCTTTGGCCCATTTTGGTTTTCCTTTTATTTTTCTTATTACTTTCCCTTCGATGATAAATTTTTATGTGGTACAGAAGAGAACAAAAACGCTGTCTAATAGTTCCAAGGGATTTGTATATTCAGAGATATGTACTGTCTGGTATTTTTTAAACAAAGAAAACCTGTCAGACAAGAGATTACACAGTTCTTGCCAAGGTGGTAGAGTAAGGATTAAAAAAAGCTTACGCCTCTCTCTCTCTCTTTTTGTCCTTACATAGAGACATATGACTTGCTAGGTTTCTTCTTTGAATTAAGACATAGAACATATCACTGTTGAGATAAATTTTAGTACATATATTGTTGGGCGAAGATGGATTACGTTATTCTTTTTATTACGGTTAAATCATACTAAAAATCAGTTCGAGGCTTCCTCACATATCAGCATTAATTTATTTGCTTATTTCATTACATAATCGTGGAAAAATAAGCTATTTACTTTTATTCTGCTGAGTGTTTTCAGAGAAATATTTCAAAATAATTTGTATTTACGATTCATTTACATACGCATTTGCCTTCGAGATATATTATTTATCATAATTGAAGCTTTAAGTCATTACAGTAGTAGGAATTAAAATTAAACAATTGTTTTACTATTCTTTAACCCTTTCGTTGACCTTAGCAAAACCCATTATAATGTATCGGCCTTGCTATTATAACAATAGGAAGACTAAATCCCGTTTCAGTTTTGCGTTGGTACTGAAAAAGAAGTACCTTGCCCCAAAGCTATCACAGTATATAACGATGTCATGGGAAGGGTTGATCACTTCGATCAAAGAAAATAAAGATACCAAATAAGAAGATCTATAAAATGGTGGCATCGTATCTTTTATCTTCTTATTTACAGTGGCAAATATTCAAAAGAAACAGAAGGTTAGATCAAATACCATTCCGTATAGCATTAGCTCGTCAGCTACTAGACGGTTATTCCTCAAGGAAAGGACGTCCTGCTAGCCTCCAAGCAAAGAAGTGTTAAATTCCGGATGGTGTGCACTTGGCCAATGTGAGAAGTCATACGCCAAAGAGGTTTCCAACGATAAACGATGTAGGAAATGTAGCAAAAAGAACAAGAAAGGAGGATATGTCCTCTTGTACGTCGTAACACGCTTCTCATCTTTTCTTGACAAATAATCATTATTACATATATTTTTTTTATAACGGTGAAGGGTTCCATGGGAAGTATTCTTCTCACGCCTAAAATTTAAATAAAATTAGTCAAAATAAAATGTATTTCCGTAAATGCTAATTGTTAAATTGTTAATAAAACATAAAAAAACTGCGAGAACTTCAAAAGAGAAATAAATGACCCTCGAAAGGGTTAAACAATGGAAAGTGGAAGAAAAACGTAATTGATTTAGATAGATAACAAGTTGACTATACGGGTTATAATCGCACATGAATTGTACCAAAGGGTTTTTAAAAATCACACCAAGAATTTCGCAATGTCAAATAAATAAAATAACACTCCTTCTGACGAATCCCGATCTAAATTTTCACTCCACATCACACAGAATTAAGCCAGATATAATGGTTAATTATTCAATGAGAATTATTATCGCTCTCTTTAAGCCTTTTAAGTTTTGACCCAGACCGTAGCAATATGAGTATAGAAGAAAACCCATTAAAACAACTAAAAGTATTTTAATAGAAATGAAAAGATTTTCTCATTAATGTTTATTATACATAATCTGAAATTAATTAATAATTTAAACAAATTTCATGCCCGTAATTTCGGTGTTTAAAAGGTCTAGTAAATTCAAAATTGCATCTGTGTCATCACTGTGAAAGAAATAAAATTCGACGTTCGATTCCTCATTAAAAAATTAAATCTTCATTAAACCGCTTAATATTTACTGCTTCTTTTATTGATGAGTAAGCTTGTCACAACTTTCCCCCTACTCGACGCTCTGTCATCACGAATTAAAGTATTTTCCATAGAAGAAAAAAAAAAGAAAGCTTCAAGAAAGCTTGGCACGATTCTTCACTGGTAGTTAACTGAGTTATCAACTTTTAACGACGACTTATTTAACCTCTATAAAAATGAACTCATTGCAGTTATTACTCGCTTGAGAAGATATAAAACGCTCTTATAACGAAATTTATGTCTTTACTTTAAAGCATTAATAATATTTTAATATAAATTCTTTAAGGAAGTAGTATTATTTTCAGCAATAAGAGACAATGCTGTTTTGAGAAAGTGTTTCTTGTGTTTGAAGTTTTAGTGAATGGGTTTAGGATACGATATAAATTTGCTTTCCTTATTTTTGTAGGGTGGAAGAGAAATTATAAAAATATTATTTGAAATTAAGCTAGTAGGAATGTTAACTATTCAGCTCTTATCAAACATACGATGATTTTAAGTACGATGGTTATCATACAAACGATTCATTCGAAATCGTGCTTTTGAAAAAACGAAGAAATGAATGATTTTTTTATATTTTGCGTCAATTGAATTAGAATATACATATAAATTTGTTTTAAGAATATTATTACAATACAAAAATATTCTAATGGGCTTTATTTGGCAAAAAATGAAGAAAGTAGGATGCATGTTCAAAACATTCTCCTTTTATGAAAAACGTTTTTATCATATAATATTTTGCCTTTAATAGTTAAGACTTCTATACGGAGTCTGAACTAGGATTTTTGAAGTATATATAAAAAGTCTTTTTTTTCTGTAATGGGGCTGCGAATTGGTATTTATACCTTTGCAGATCTAGTACATTCCCCAGGAGCTGGTATCACTTTTGAGTGCGGCACCATTTAGGCAATACCAACTACCGCAAGTAACTTTGACGCCCAGTTTTTTTCCCAGAGGGAGGCACCTGAGCTCTGCCGATTCGAAATTTATGCTTAGGAATTTAATTTTGTCGAGAGCATCCAAGCCAAAGGGATCTTTTTCATGCCTTGTAATCATACGACAGGGCCGCTGTCGATTTTCTGCATCATGAAAACCCACCGACTTGGGCCGGGGTAAACCTTGGGTACAGAAGGCCAGTGACAAACCAACTAGGCCCTCCAGCCGGCTATATATAAAAAGTAGATTTATTCATATTTTAATACATCAGAGTAGAGAAATTTCGACAGAAAACTCTGGTTATTATTTCGATGCATCGTAACTCTGAAAATAATATGAATTTTAAAAATTTTAGTCTGTGGAGAAATGTTACAGCTATCTGCAGGGGGATTCGCTACCAGACAGACAAACTTGCGGAGCATGTGGTGGGGTAATCACATAGGGATGCAGGGTTACAAATGCCTTACTTGCGAACTATGGTGCAAAGAAACAGATAAAAAACAGTCGAAATAGCACAATAAGGGGAAGAAAACATTTTATTGAAAAATTGTACACAACAAGTGTTCGAAATTATGACTAGAAGTCGTCTGGTAGGTCTGACAATGGCATGGAATTCCTTAGGTTCTGGGAGATTTTTCCGGGCAGCCTTGAGATAGATGGCTCTGAACTGTAGATTTTGAGAAAAAAAAATTCTGCTGGAAGCCATTTGCGATCCGTTTTCCAAGGTAGTAGAATAAGCTCGTATTCTAACGACGAACTGGTCGGCGTGTTGATCGCATGGATTTGAGGATTGTATTGGGCATGCCTCTCTGCAGTTGTAACAAGAATCTTACCCGAACAGACGTGTTCTGCATCACACGAACTCTACAAGTGTGAATAGAAAATGACGTGAATCTGGCTCTGGTCACATGAAAAGCTTGGTGCACTAGACACCCGTTCCTTCAGTTGAAGATCTCATCACTCTAACATCTGTAGCTGCCGTGAGGATACGTGATATGCCAGGAATCTCCGAGAATCGAATTCTTTGCAGTGTCGCTGTCAAGCCTGTAAGATTACTTCTGGTCACATAATTTCAAACATCGGTACAACCTTTCAATAAAATATTTTCTCTCCGATTAATGTATTTTTTTTCTCTGCTTCTTTGCATCATAACTTACTACAAAGGTATTTGCGCCCCTGCATTCCTATGTGATTCCTAGTCGTTTCACTACCCCCTACACCCACTTCGCAAGTTTGTCGGTCTAGTAGCGAATCACCCTGTATAGGCAAAATATTACTATTATAGAAGCAGGTTCCATAAAAGGAGAATGTTTTGTAAAAATTTCATTCTTTCCTCATGTTTTGCGAAAATTTTTTTTGTAAAACAGTATTCTTAAAACTGTTTCGTGTGTAATATTCTCATTCAAGTGATACTAAATATCGAAAAATATGATTAATTTATACGCTTTTTAAAAACCATGTTTCTGAAAGTAGTTGGATACCTTAAAAGAATTCGGCAAACATTTAAACTTATTCTTGATGATAAAACCAAGCGTCTGTTTTGGAAATTTTGCATCGTAAAAGTGATTTTATAGCTAATTTTACTTTAAGGATTAAATAAAAACCAAAATAATTTGCATAGTTTGGAAAGAAAATCTTGTTTGTCAAAGGTTTTAAACTTGTTACTGTTTTTAAGCAATCAACTACTCTTAAAAATTCCAAGTAGGTAAAAAAAAGGAAATTATATTTTTTTTCTTAAAATTTTTCCATAATTCGCTATAATTTAAATAAATCAAGTTTTACTTGATCTAGATCTCCTCATTTGCAGGCAATCTATTATTGAATTGAAAATAAAATTTATTAAAAGTTTTTTTTTCTGCTCTCAGAAGTGACATTGGGCTAAATTCGTGTAACGTAATAGTCACATAATAACTGCAATCAGGCGTTTCCAGCCAATCAGTTTTTAATTTATGTAACGTCATAGTCAATTGATAACTGCAATCACATGTATTTAACCAATATGCTCATTAATTCATGTTACGATGTAGTCATTTGATCATTGCAATCCCGTGTTTTCAACCAATTAGTTTATGAATTGATGTGGCGTCATAGTCACATGATAACTGCAATCAAGTGTTTCCAGACAATCAGTTAATAAATTCATGCAACGTCATAGTCACATGATTGCCCTTTAAGACCCAACCCGCACGATCGTGCGGGTTAGACATTCTTATACATTTTTGCTTCTGGAATAGTCGCATGTAAGAAAAATCCCGAATAAAACGATTGAGCGTGTTTTCAGAAGGTGTAAAGTATCATTTTTTATCAACAGACGGTGGTTGTGGTCCATGTTTTACTTTCAGTTGGCAAATCTAATTTGATCTTCAAATACGACGAAAACACGTCTTCTTTTTATTTGTCGTAAAAAGGTAATAATCGATATATTTCTAATTGCTTCGATACAAATTTTTGTATTAAAGTTTAAATAATTATAAAATAGAAAAAAATATTAATTATATTCTATTAATGTGGCTTCTAGGGCTCGGGATTTCGTTACCCGCACAATCGTGCGGGTTGGGCGTTACTTGAGTCACTGCAGCTGTAAAGGTAAGTACTTACCAAGCGAATTTTCTTTTCTGTGTTTCAATAATTTTAATGAAAGCCTACATAAAAAGAAAATATATAGTTATATAATTAATACCAAATTTTCTGGGGGTCACCATGGATGAGTCCCTTTTTTTCTTTCTCTCTATCTCTTTTGCAATTAATTTTCTTTTCTACACATTTGTTGAGGAGTATGGCATTTTTATCCTCTCCACAGAGATCTGCATCTATATCCCCCTAAAAAATCTGGGTTTTTCGGTGGTAGTTGGTATGGTGTGGTTTATATATATATATGTAATAATTCCCCCTCGCATCCTTTTAATTAACTCTTTTAATAGTATTCAAATAATCTTTTAATTATTTGGTTCGAAACTAACACCCTGAGTTTAATCGTAATCAACTAATAATATTACATCATAAATCCCTTTCCCGCCCTGTGTAACCAATCAGAGCTCTTATTACAAGCATGTCACGTGGTCTTCAACGTCAGGTATAAAAGCCGATGTCTCTGGAAACCTCTCGCTCTTCGATCATTTCTCTGTAGTCATGTAGCGGCTGCAGCGCGTTCTGTGTGTGTCTTTGTCTGTGTTGTGTCGTCCATATTTGCTTCTTGTATGTGTAATACCGTCCCTACTGGATCTTTATGTGTTTCTATATATAGATGTGAATAAAAAGGAATTTCGATTTCCATGAGTTCCTCTTCGATACTATCGTATTAGACCAGGCTCCACGTAACATAGAAAATCACACCACCGGCCACGCCCAACCATTGGTTCTCCATTATTTAATCAACCACTCGCCACGTCTTACAATATATTTACCACTCAACGGAATTGTTCCAGAGGCATTTCATATATATATATATATATATATATATATATATATATATATATATATATATATATATATATATATATATATATATATATATATATATATATATATATTTAAATAATAAAATTTTCTGATACATTTTTCTATTTTTCATGGAGTACTGTGTTAACTTTTAACAAAAAACTTTTTCAGGTGTCTAAAAAAAGAATTCTCACAGAAGAAATTTTTCAATTGATGAATAAATCAGATTGAACTTAGATCAGAGAACTTAGTGATCTCTCAAATGATGACAATGCTGCGAACAAAACATATGAATCTCGCATACTGGAAGGAGAATCAAGTTCAGATGAGAGCGATGAAGAAACACATGGGAATATTTGAAATGAAAAGACAATTTTGGATCATTTTTTACCATAAAAGTATCTTGAAGATATTTATTACATTGATTTAGCTGTTGCAAATTCTTGGTTTCTGTGTAAACAAGATACGATATCAAATAAAATTCCTCTAAAAATCAAAATGGATCGCTTGAAATTTAAGATTGAGATAGTTGAAACGTTATAAGCCTCTCCATCTAATAACAAAAGTATTTTAACTGATGATGAAGATAACAGTGTTGTAATTCCACTCGCAGAAAGATCGAAGCGTTATCATAATCCACCTGCTATACATGTCATGGCTTTTATCCTAGCCATTCCAGGATAAAAGGCTTGACATGCATAGCCGTTTCTAATGTGTTGATGACATTTCAAGGCCTCGCAAGTGCAGATTTGAAAACTACGAAAGCAGATCGAAAACATGTTGTGAAAAATGCAATGGTTATTTATACTTGTCAAAAACAAAACAAAAATTTTTTGCAGTAAATAAATAATGAATTAATAAAAGAGTTAATTTTCATCAATAATTTCCTTATTTGTAACAACTTTAGTTGAATTGAGATTGTTTCTTAGAGCTAAACATGTATAACTCGTAAAATTTCATAGGTGACCTGTTTCCCAGGTAACGCCCATCCCGCACGATCGTGCGGGTACCGTCTACATTCCGGGGGGAGTGGGAATTTTTTATTATTTTTCCCAATGCCATTGGGGTCCATATAGTTTTAATAACCAGAAGAATTTAATGTTTGAATATAAAAATAATTCGGGACTTAAAGGGATAGTTACAATCACAGGTGTTTTCAGCCAATCAGCTCATGTTATTGATGTCGTCAACTTTAACTTCTTACAGAATTTTTCTTTCAAAATGTACATATTTTTTGACAATAATACGCATATAGGTGAACAAAATAACATAAGAATTTTTTTTATTTTAAAAAACTCTCTGAAGAATTTTAATAATTAAACATCTTTACCCAATTTTCAAACATGACATTGGATCTTAATTTTACTAGTAGAACAACAAGTACGAATCAGTTTGAAGTTCAATATTTCAACAAGCGATTGCATTTAAAATGTGACAGTCATAAATTTAGTCCACTGAATTATTTTTAAAGCAAAGAGAGGGAGATAGAGAGCGAGATAACTTTATTACTAATGGTCAAATAAACGCTAAATATTCATCAGTGCAAAACCATATCGTAACTTATTAAACATCAACGAAGAAAACTAATTTCAAAATTATTACAAAACGGCAGCTTGTTAAGCGGAATTCTATAATAATTTATTTTCATTTTTAATTCATCACTATTTGTTAAAAACCATTGTCTATCAATGAATTATTTTGAATCTAATAGGCGAAAATTTATGACAAAATCAACAAAATATATTTAATTCAAGATTTTTGAAATGCTTTCTGTCAGGAACCTCTTATATTATAATCAATCACACATTAATTATTTAAGTTTTAAACTACAATACATCTTCATTGATCCTCTTAGAAACTTCATATCTAAATTGTTATGTCTCGATTTGATATATTCCACGTATTTAATAATCCACGTGAAATTAAATCGATGGGCATTTCAAACTATCCAAAAAATACAAATTCTTTCAACATTACATTATTTTAAGGAAATTAGCAAGAACACAGCTTTATAAAAGATATTGCTCGTCAGAATTAAAACTTAACTATTTTTTGTTATATATTTTAAAAATAATTTTTGCTTTTTCCTAGTACTGAAAACTAGCGTAAAGTGTATATCATCGCTTACAAAATGTAACAAAAATGCATTTTATTCAGCGTCTAAGCAAAATCGTTAAGCTGGCAAAATATTACACTCTAAATCACAATATTTTCTTTCCATAGTTCTTTTTGTAACCTTCCATAAGAAATTTGGTCATCAACTATTCTTATGCCTCTCAAAGCTGAAATTGTGTGTCTGAAAATTTTAGCTCTTGGGGATTTCAAGCCTTCAAAGGTTTTTTGCCAAGTCTAAGACTTTAGAATCCATGATATAAATCTGACTTAAACTTCCAATTTTCTTTTGAAATATTGATGACTTTATTTTGAATATCGTTGTTGTATACGAAGAAACCTGTATAATACTTTTCAGATGTTTCCCGAAAAAGTAGTAGCTCATAGGAACATAAATGTATATAAATGTTTTATTTCGTCCTTAATATTTTTAAACACAGTTTACCGCACTAAAATACCCCACGTTTTTCTGCGGTGTACACGACGTTAATATCAATCAACCACTAAAACAATTTTTATTCAATAAAGAAAATAATACTGAATTTTAACAAGTAATATAAAAAAATTTTTTTACGTCAATTCCTACTTAGATCAAAAAAGAAAAAATTTATTTTCTTACTATTTATTTGCTACTTTTATTAAATAGTTGCAATTAATATAAATACGTATATACACAGTACAGAATCACAACATTAAGTGGTAATTATTTTTTATTCATTATCATTAAAGTATCGTATTGTCATCCAAAACAATCGGGCATATAAAATTTCAGTTCAACTGAAAGCTTTAATACGTGAGAAAAACCTTTTCAAGCTTTCACACAAGTCGCCAAAGGAGTCGCTAAGTCGCCAACGTGGCTGTTTTTGTGATTCTTTAAATAATTAATTTTAATCAATTAATTTTTATTAATTATAATTAAAAAATTAATGTAGTCATCCAAAATAATGATGTATATAAAATTTCAGTTCAATTGAGCGCTTTAAAATGTATTTTATTAACGATTGAAAATTCCACCAAGATAAATAAATAAATGTATTGAGAGTGTGACCTAATAGTAGGAATTGAAAAAGAAACTTCAATTAAAAAGAAGTTATGTTAATTAATTGAGAACTTTCTGCATTGTGTTCGTATAAATAATTAAAAAAATGTTTTAAAAAATAGTTTGAAAATAAACAGTAACTGTGTGTAGAACTTTCAAAACTATACATGTTATTTTCTCCTTCATAAGCTCAATAGCCTTTTGCAGGCCATTACTAACTCTCTGATCCTCCTCCAGTTGGCCCTATTAGTCACAATGGCTTACTGAGGTCCTTTTCAACATCATCTAACCATCGTGTAGGTTGTCTGGTCCTTTCAATTTTCGAAAAAAGTTACTTTAGATGGCCAGCCACCTAATACATGAGGTTTTTAAAGCTCTCGCAATGTAGGTCCCGACATATGTGCCACATTTCAGGTAAATTTCATGATTGTAAAGAGTTCTCCTCTCATTGTTCTTTTGAAAAGGTCCAAAGATTTTTCTTTCAAAAATGAGCAACATTTCTTCCTCTGCTTTATTGAGGGTCCAACATTCATTTCCAAACGGAACAATAGGCATGATTAAAGTTATATGTTAACTTATAGTTAATTATTTTCTCTCGACGATTTATTTTGACTCGAATGCGACATGACGTCAGAAGTAGTCTCTGAGTAAATGAACCCCCCAAAATAATCACAGACACAAATAATGAAATAACAATTTATTACATTATTTGGCTATCTGAAGGTATGAGGGGACTGTCGATTTAGTTATCCAATTCTAATTAATTAAAATACACTTATCTGTAATCGCTAAGAGAATTACAGACTTTTCAACACTGATTCTTCTCTCGATAAACTGTTTATATATCTCACTTAAACATATGAATTGATGTGAAGCCAAATGAAAGCTGGAAGGGGAGTCTCGCTATGGGAATTATTTTAATAGATAAACGCCTAGTTCTTGGTAAGGAATCATTATCTAAGCTGCTGGAATAATAATTGTTTAAATCTTGCAGCTTAAATATCACGCACGCACGCACACACACACACACGTGCACACATACAGACACGTGCGTGCGCACGCACACATCTAACTCTCCATCGCCACTCAAAACTTTTGTTTTATATACCAAAAACTCATCTACTATTATGTTTCTACTGTATAAGAAAAAGTTAAACTTTCCACAACACTTTAAGAAAACAACCCCAAGTTAGTTCTGATATGGAAACCACGAGATAGTTTATTACAGCAGGGCTAATGTTTTAGTACGATGATTCCCGAACGCACATGACATGCCTTTCCTTTGCTTATCTTCGTACTTTTTCAATAATTCCTTGACACTTTCCATAACCAAGCCCTTCGCATGATCACTGGCGGAGTTAAAACTACTTCAGTACTTGCCATGCAGTTACTTTGCGACCTTCAGCCATTCACTACTATAATTGAGAAGAATGCTGCTATTCTCTTCAATAGACTTATTAGACTCCCAAATAATTCATTCTGGCGGGACTATGATTCCGATGGAGGACGTAATCTTAAGACTCAAAAGGGCTTTATTCAATGTGTTCGTGAGAACATTCAATATAAAGTCATTAATGATGTGCCCTTTGAATTACTGTCTTTTGCTAACCCACTCGACTACGCAATACTCGACATCAGATTGGACCTTGTTCTGAATGTGAGAAAACGTGATCTAAGTCCAACTGCTCTTCACGCTATAGCTTTGGAAACTATCAATACCCGCTTCCTACCGGAGGAGTGGCTTCACATTTACACAGATGGCTCACTCTTGGACTTTGCCCAAGGTGCTGGCATTGGTGTTTTTAGTCACCTCTTCTCCTTCTATTTACATGCCGGCCCTTTGACAACTCACTTTGATGGTGAGGTTGAGGGCGATACATATAGCCCTTCAGCAACTTGCTGTTCGTCTTCCCCCATTGAAAGAGCTGTAATTCTTTCAGATTCTACTTCTGCCCTTCAGGCTTTGTCCAACTATAATGAGAATAATTGTTTACGTGTGCAGAACTGTAGAGAACTCCTGGGAAAGATAAAAGGAAGATCGTCTTTCAATGGGTACCATCCACTGTGGTCTTTGGGGAAATGAGAGGGCAGACTTTTTTGGCAAAAAAGGGAACGTATCCTTCAGAACTTTCGAAGAGACCTGACACTTCATTCTGCCAAACTGGAAATTAAAAGGATTTTTAGGGAATCATTTCGCCTTACAGCTTCTCGTGTTGCTCGTGATAAGCCTTGGAGTACACTATGTAAGAAATCCCACGGTATTCCAAGTTCTCCTCGTGCTGCTGCTGTGGCTAAATTTAGACTTTTAACCGGACATGACTGCCTTTGTGCTCATCTGTTTCGTTTTAATTTAGTGACTTCACCTATCTGCGTTTTGTGTGACACTGGACAAGACATGACTGCCGCTCATTTGGACGAGTGCTCTGCACTGAATGATCTTAACTGCATTGTAAAAAGGTATTGGAGAGCCCGTTGCCTAATGACCTGATGGTCAATGGCCTGGCATTTGTAAAATAAAATCAATAATTCCTTTGCTTGACTTTTATCTTCTGATACCTCCGTAATAAAGTATGTTTGGGCTCTGATGTGCAAGCATTATCAGTTATTCTTGCATTGCGCCGATCCAGCTAGCCAATTGGAACGTATAATATAGTAAATTATCTCGCATGAAGACATCGCCAACAGAATACTCAATCGAATAACAGTTTACATCAACAACAGAGATAGTGAAGGCATTATGGATTGTTAAAATCCTGTAGCCGTACTTGAATAAAACATGCATTCCCTGTGATAAAGTAGTGTTTCTTTTCGATACTTGTTCATCACACCTGTTGATTTTTATTGTATTCGTTTAATTCCTTCGTGTATTATAGAGCGTAATACAAAACTTCTATCTTTTTACTTACTTGAATATAGACTAATTTGATTATAATGTCTAGAATAACATTGTTTTGCAATTTTCCAAAGTAAACATAGTTTGGAAATTACACTTCTGGCTACCGTAAATGCAACACACTGAAGGAAGCATGCAAATAACATGAAATTTACAACATGAATTAGCGGAGCTGAGATATGCAAATAATTAGAATTTCAGCGCAGACACACATCACGCGCGCCTATGGCGCCACACCTCAAAGCGCTATTTAAGGCTTGAAGATTTCGACGATTTTAAGTTCGGCAATTGTGTTTTTCTTGTGGTTTTTTCAAAAAACGATTAATTACGTCTCGTAGAAAACAGCGATCAGCTTTTGATCAAGTATCCGAATTCGACAGAGGAAGGATAGTGGCCTACCGAGATTGTGGATTATCTTTCAGGGAAATCGGTAGTCGTGTTGGGCGAAACCAAACAACTGTAATGCGGATATGTGATAGTAGGATGCAGGAGGGTACGATGGACCGACGTGGTCGATCGCATCCACCTCACTGCACCACTTCACGTGAGGACAGGCAAATTGTGAGCATGGCAGTGACGGATCTCTCAGTCACATCACGAACCATAGCACAGCAAATTGAGTGTGTAACGCATCATTCAGTATCTGCGCGTTCCATTCGACGCCTTTTACAGCAGAGTGCAGAGAGGTCTGTCTGCAAGACGTCCATTGCTTGGTCTACCCTTGACGCAGAACCACAGACGTCCCCGCTACCAATGGTGCGATGAAAGAACGATGTGGGCGGCAGAATGGAATGAAGTTGTTTTTACTGACGAGTCACGCATCTGTTTGCAACACCACGATGGTAGGATTCGAGTCTGGAGACACCGTGGAGAGTGGAGGCTGAACAGCTGCGTTATGCACCGTCACACTGGTTCTGCACCGGGTATTATGGTATGGGGGTGGTATTGGATATCACTCTCGCACTCCTCTAGTACGCATTACCGGTACTTTGAACAGCCAGCGCTACATCTCCGAGATGTTGAAGCCAGTTGTCCTTCCTTACCTTCAGGGCTTGACCACAGCCATATTTCAACAGGATAATGCGTGACCACACGTGGCACGCATTGTCGAAAGGTTCTTTGTCAATCACCAGATTGAATTGCTTCCCTTGCCGGCTCGCTCTCCGGATCTTTTGCCGATAGAAAACATGTGGTCCATGGTGGCTTAACGATTGACCCAGATTACACCCCTAGCTGCCACACCAGATCAACTTTGGCAATGTGTGGAAGCTGCTTGGTCTACTATACCCCAAGAACACATCCAAAGTCTCTTTGAATCAATGCCGAGGTGTGTGGCAGCGGTGATCTGCAACAATGGCGGCTACTCTGGCTACTGATTCTGGAAGGAACCATACTTTCCAGAAGTCTATAAATTTAATCATTTGATACTTGGTCAACATGTTATCTACAAAATAAATTTTGTTGTGATATCACTTGTCTTTCTTGATGTTGCATTTACGGTGACCAGCAGTGTAATATCTCCCTAATAAAGTATGTTTGGGCTCTGATGAGCAAGCATTATCAGTTATTCTTGCATTGCGCCGATCCAGCTAGCCAATTGGAACGTATAATATAGTAAATTATCTCGCATGAAGACATCGCCAACAGAATACTCAATCGAATAACAGTTTACATCAACAACAGAGATAGTGAAGGCATTATGGATTGTTAAAATCCTGTAGCCGTACTTGAATAAAACATGCATTCCCTGTGATAAAGTAGTGTTTCTTTTCGATACTCGTTCATCCCACCTGTTGATTTTTATTGTATTCGTTTAATTCCTTCGTGTATTATAGAGCATAATACAAAACTTCTATCTTTTTACTTACTTGAATATAGACTAATTTGATTATAATGTCTAGAATAACATTGTTTTGCAATTTTCCAAAGTAAACATAGTTTGGAAATTACACTGCTGGCTACCGTAAATGCAACACACTGAAGGAAGCATGCAAATAACATGAAATTTACAACATGAATTAGCGGAGCTGAGATATGCAAATAATTAGAATTTCAGCGCAGACACACATCACGCGCGCCTATGGCGCCACACCTCAAAGCGCTATTTAAGGCTTGAAGATTTCGACGATTTTAAGTTCGGCAATTGTGTTTTTCTTGTGGTTTTTTCAAAAAACGATTAATTACGTCTCGTAGAAAACAGCGATCAGCTTTTGATCAAGTATCCGAATTCGACAGAGGAAGGATAGTGGCCTACCGAGATTGTGGATTATCTTTCAGGGAAATCGGTAGTCGTGTTGGGCGAAACCAAACAACTGTAATGCGGATATGTGATAGTAGGATGCAGGAGGGTACGATGGACCGACGTGGTCGATCGCATCCACCTCACTGCACCACTTCACGTGAGGACAGGCAAATTGTGAGCATGGCAGTGACGGATCTCTCAGTCACATCACGAACCATAGCACAGCAAATTGAGTGTGTAACGCATCATTCAGTATCTGCGCGTTCCATTCGACGCCTTTTACAGCAGAGTGCAGAGAGGTCTGTCTGCAAGACGTCCATTGCTTGGTCTACCCTTGACGCAGAACCACAGATGTCCCCGCTACCAATGGTGCGATGAAAGAACGATGTGGGCGGCAGAATGGAATGAAGTTGTTTTTACTGACGAGTCACGCATCTGTTTGCAACACCACGATGGTAGGATTCGAGTCTGGAGACACCGTGGAGAGTGGAGGCTGAACAGCTGCGTTATGCACCGTCACACTGGTTCTGCACCGGGTATTATGGTATGGGGGTGGTATTGGATATCACTCTCGCACTCCTCTAGTACGCATTACCGGTACTTTGAACAGCCAGCGCTACATCTCCGAGATGTTGAAGCCAGTTGTCCTTCCTTACCTTCAGGGCTTGACCACAGCCATATTTCAACAGGATAATGCGTGACCCACGTGGCACGCATTGTCGAAAGGTTCTTTGTCAATCACCAGATTGAATTGCTTCCCTTGCCGGCTCGCTCTCCGGATCTTTTGCCGATAGAAAACATGTGGTCCATGGTGGCTTAACGATTGACCCAGATTACACTAGCTGCCACACCAGATCAACTTTGGCAATGTGTGGAAGCTGCTTGGTCTACTATACCCCAGAACACATCCAAAGTCTCTTTGAATCAATGCCGAGGTGTGTGGCAGCGGTGATCTGCAACAATGGCGGCTACTCTGGCTACTGATTCTGGAAGGAACCATACTTTCCAGAAGTCTATAAATTTAATCATTTGATACTTGGTCAACATGTTATCTACAAAATAAATTTTGTTGTGATATCACTTGTCTTTCTTGATGTTGCATTTACGGTGACCAGCAGTGTAATATCTCCCTAATAAAGTATGTTTGGGCTCTGATGAGCAAGCATTATCAGTTATTCTTGCATTGCGCCGATCCAGCTAGCGAATTGGAACGTATAATATAGTAAATTATCTCGCATGAAGACATCGCCTATTGAATACTCAATCGAATAACAGTTTACATCAACAACAGAGGTAGTGAAGGCATTATGGATTGTTAAAATCCTGTAGCCGTACCTCTTGAATAAAACATGCATTCCCTATGATAAAGTAGTGTTTCGTTTTTGATACTCGCTCATCCCACCTGTTGATTTTTATTGTATTCGTTTAATTCCTTAGTGTATTATAAAGTGTAATACAAAAATTCTATTTTTTCACTAATTTGAATATAGACTAATTTGATTATAATGTCTAGAATAACATTGTTTTTTGCAATTTTTCAATGTAAACATAGCTTGGAAATTTGTTAATTTTTTGTACCTTATATAAGTATATTTGGGTGTCCAGGATCATTGGGACATATTTCAAGGGAAGATAAGGGGCATCAGAAGGATTCAAATTTGCATAACAACCCATAGTCGGAAGCCTCTTAATTTGGCGCTAGGTGGCGGTGTTCACAAGAGCATTTTAGGAAACAGACATGCATTACCGCTGTCATTTGAGCTGTCATTGCCCACAGCGGATTATGGAGCTTTTTACAAAGATGCTATATATGCATCTGATTTACGGATTGGTACGGTGGGCCACGCATTTCAACAAGTCGTGGTATCCAACACATTTTGTGGAACAAAATGTGTTGAGTACCGTTCGAGGAATCCGATTACCATGTTGGGAATTTTAGTCACTTGTGTGGCTAGCTTTCACTATGCCTATTGCCTCGTAATGATCCATATTCACACAAATTATTGTGATGTTATTCAGCAAATATCAAGTGCTCCAGTGCATCTCTCTGTGAGTAGCTTTCGCGATACAATCTTTTTGCGGCTAGTGCATTTCCTTCTGCCAATCCATAAATCGGTGTAAAACATTCCACACTTCTCTGAGGGCGATGATAGCTCAAATTGTTTCCTTAAATGCTCTTATGAAGAACGCCACCTGGAGCAAAGCGAATACGTTTCCGACCATGGGTTTCTATGTCCCCTACATCCCCTTAAAGTTTGTCTTGACGATCCGGGGACACCCTGTATAGGAAAACAATGATTTACTCTCACTCACCTCGAAATCTTTGGAACTATAATATTCTTACAAACTTGACATTTTATAAGCCTATTTCTTTTGTCTAAGAGTGGATTTTTTGAAAATCCACTCTAAGGGAATTGCAGCGGTATTTTTGACAAAAATCCCATTTTCGAACAATTAGACGTACAGAACTGGGTAAACATGTTTCTTTTGTTGAATAAGAAACCACCAAGAAAGGATTTTACAAAAATTGAACTCCAAGGAGGGGTTACGGGGGCTTTATAGATAAATAAAATTATTTTTTTTTAACTTTTAGACCTGTAAATTTTAAATTTAGCTAATGTAGTTATTCTGTTGAGTAGACGTACGCTAAGAGCAGGTTTTGGGAAAATTGACCCCCGAGGGGATTGCGGGAGCGTTAGAGACAAAAAATCGAGTTAATTATGTTTTTCTATTTAGAGCAGAAAAACTGTTTTAAAAATAGAAATTATTGAGAAGTAAAATCATTCTCTATAGCCTTTAATAAAAGAAACACTGAATTTAAGTTCATAAAATTGGTTAATGATTATGAAATGTAATCGAAATAAGCAAAACCTACTCATTTAAATTCCATTTTGTTCAAAAGCAATGCAATACAACTCTTCTTTGCATCATTTAATTTGAATGCTTAAGGGAAAAAATAAGCGCAATTGTAAATAGCAGCTATAACACTCCAAATGTATTTAACTAAGGGTCATTACTAATTGCTTTTCTTTCAGCCATTTACCATCTCAATAAAGCGCGAAAGTACATAGCGCCATCTGTTAGTTTTAAGTAAAACGAGAGTAAAAAAAGTTCCGGAATAAGAACTTCGCTAAATGGAATGTTTTTTTACCTTAAAACCGGGGGGAAAAGAACGAAATAAATGGAGTTATTCTAAAATTTCTACGAGAAATGTAATTTTAGAACTCTTTCAAAGAAATGTTTGCATTAATCCGCTTAATTACTAGGCGGTGTTAAGAAATAAAAAAATAACCATTAATTTGCACAACTCGAAAGTAGGTTTTATGAATGGATCTAATAAGAAAGAGGCTTAGTTCATCTTGGATATAAAAGAACGAAAAAAATTCTTCTATCCGAAAGAAACTTTTCAAATGTTAAATATCTGCTTATTAATTTGCCCATAAATTACAAATAAAAAAAGAAATCTATGATTAGAATACCAATGTTTGTACAAGTCGATCGAATTTTTCTATTTAAGATCGTTATATATATATTATATATATTTAAGATATATATATATATATATATATATATATATATATATATATATATATATATATATATATATGTATATATATGAAATACACACTCTCTAGTTCATTAAATAGAAATAAAAGTTGACTTTGAAATTTTTAAAGAAATTCATTACTCAATAATGTCTTTTTTAAAGTGTTTGTCCAGAACAGGGCTATTTAAAAGCTAATTTACACTTATTAGCAAATATTCAAGATTTCAATTTTTTTCTCTGCTACTTATTGGACTGGAATTTTTTATGTGTTTGAATTGCTATTTTCTATGCGTTCTTTTTTCTTCCTCTTTCTATTTGGAAGTCATTTCGCTCTCCAAACACTTGGGAAGGAAAAAAAGCAGAAAACATTAAAAATAAATAAACGGAAATTGATTGTTGTATGGTCCCATTATTTTGCCGGAATCGGGTAAAAAGCTTTTTTTTTGTTTTTATGGGAGCATGGGAAAGTACTAAACTTGATTTTTAGTAAGATTTTTTTATTCTTTTTTTGAAGGAAATTGGAAACCAACAATTGTAGCATTTGTTATTTACGTCGTTAAAACGTACTATGGAGTAAAACATGTCAGAAATGTTGAAGGAAATTTTTCTGACACACGTTATCAGAAAATTATATCAAAAAGTGTTGAAAAACTCTATAAATTTTGTTTTGCCATTTTAAAATTTATTAAACATGTTTTCCAAAGGATTATTTGTTCAATTCACCAGGGGGGGAATCATAAGCATATAAAATCGGACTCCGATTTAAAGAACTTCTAGTTAACGAATTTTTCTCTGTCCTCTGTTAAAAAGAAGGTATTTAACGAATAATAAACCCTGAATTAACGAATTACTTCAACAGCTGAAATTTTTTTTTATTAGGTCTTATTACAAAAAATTGGATTTATTTTTCATATGACATATCTTATTTGTTTTCAACAGAAAAAGGTTTTTCATGTAAGCAGCAAACTTCGAGGGGAAAGGATGCTATTAGAATTATTAGACTTTACAGGTGCAGATGAATCATGAGAGTAATTTATCATGTGAATTTGGAATAGGATAGGAAATTCTTTTCTTATATCAACTCACTCCACAACGCAGGGGATATTTTAATATTTTAACGAGAACGTTACATTTGATGTGATGGACAGCCTATCTGTGTAATTGAAGTTGTGGAAATTGTTGATTTGTCAGAGCCAATGAATATCGATTCTGATGCAGAAATCTATAGTGAGACCATTATCAAAACTGTTACATTTTTTAATGCTTTGTATTATTCGAAATTTGTGAAAGCATAACTCATGAAGCAGGATGTACATAACGCAATATTTTCTTTCCTATATAAAGTCGAAAAGGAACTCTTTCGAGTCGGGAATCAAAGAGATTACAAAACATTAATTAGTCAATATTTTAAAATTTCTAATTTACTGATGCGTAATAATTCAATAACAGTATTTTTCGTTGTTGAATAAAAAAATGTGTAATTTCTAACTATAGATTTTTTTGTGTAGTTGCTTATTACAAAATTTCCAAAAAATAAGAGCGAACATTTGTATTTTTCTTAGACCCCGATATAACGAATAAACCCGAAATAACGAATAAAATGTTTGGTTCCGACGAATTCGTTAAATCGGGGTCCGAATGTATTAATTTTTCTATAGCATATTTAAATGTAAAAATTCCTTATAAATACACGAACACAAACAAATAACTAAAAAATCAACCATGGTTCATAATAATCTTCTAAGAGGAAAAAAAGCCTAAGAAGATATATACATCCTAATGAATACATAAACAAGGAATTTAAAAAAAAAGCAGATTTATATTGATAAATCTGATAATTTGTTCTTTAAAAACTATAATTAACGAAACCAGTTAAATCGAATTGAATTATTTGCTGCTTGAATTTAATAATTGATATTTATGCTGATGTAAGAATTTGAGTGTTTACTTAAGGAGGTTAGTCTGCATGTATATTTTTTATGTTAAATGTATTGCTGATATTAAATCTTTTGTCATTAGAAAAAGCTAAAAGAATTGCAATTTTTTACAACATTTAAAAGTAAAATTTTCTCTCTATATGCTATTTGTTTAAAAAAGGTATCAATGTACAAAACATCAAATGAATTGATAATGAGTTAAACAATAAATGTTTGAGGAAAGTTAAAAAAGAAACAATTATAATAAAAATAGAAGTTTATTAAAATGAGAAATTATTTTACGTGTATATTCTAGAGCATTTATCACTAACTGATCTAAATTTTACTCAAAAAATCTTTTAAAACATGTTTCAGTTTAGCTAACTTGCTGCTAAATTTGAAATTAAGACACATAAAAAAATTTGAAGTAGGCCTCATTTTTGATTTATGTAGCTAAATTAAGACAAAAGAAAACTGTTTGAAGCTGAATTTATTTTGATTTAAATTGGAAATTTTATTTAATTTTCAGATAATTTTTTAAAATAGTTTTTAAAATACTAGGCAATGAATGTACATTATTTGCTTCAAAATACGATGGAACGGATATATTCCGAAATTATATTTAAAATATTTTAGGTTCAAATAAAATTTCTAAAAGTCACTTTTATTTATAAAGTAATTTTTCAGTTGATTTTTTTTTCAAAATTTTATTCTAACATTTTAAAACATTTTAGAAGAGTTTTTTTGCAATATCTCTGCGACAATACTACTTTTTATTTTCTTAAAAAAACTGGCAGAGCAGGTGATATCAGGAGATAATTTATGTGAATGTTTTCCACCTGTCCTGTGTTAAAATAAACGCATAAATTATTTCATTGAGATAAGTGTGTATAATTAGTTTTTGATGTAATGAATAAGAAAAAAATTCCAGATGTAAATATTTTAAGCTGTATAGGTATTTTACTTTAATTATTAATAAGAGAACAAATAGGAAATCCCGAAAAGGAAAGGTATTGCAGAGATTTTTTTCAAGAGGTGAGTGTTTAATGTACACACTACTGTTTGTAAAAACTGCAGCATAATGAAGGAATAATGCAAATAAACTTGCAGGACATTTAAAATAGGTTAGGATATATGCGAATAATTAGAATTATAAAACTGTTATGAGTATGTTAGCCAAAAAACATCCTCCAAGTAAGCACTGTTTAAAAAATACTACAAAGGTGTGTTGAGATGTATATATATATTGGCTTTTGACTATTGTGAATGAATGCTTAGAAGTCAATATGCCTCGACAGAAATTCTGGAATACGAGCTATGAACAGAGTGTGAATGAGTCCTTTGTGGGGCAGGCACGACTTCATGGGTCAACTGGACCCTGGCCACGGTGTGGGACTTGTTTTGTTCTCGCTTCAACCTCAATAAGATCATGATCCAAATAATTTTAAAAGTCGAATGCTATTTCAGGACTTGTTCTCAGAAAAACTAGGAATTTCGAATTATATCTCAACTGGCAACAGTGACACCCGTCATTCACGCCCAGGTTTAATACCACTAACCTCATTGCTCATTTAGTTGAAAGATGGCAGTTGGACTAGTCGGTTTGTGATACTGTGAGTCACACAAATTTATTTGTTTATGATTACCAATTGTATTTGAAAAAGTATGCTAGATATTGCTTATTTTTAAGGGTCACTTTTGTATAGGGGCCCAAGGGCTGAAGAAACCTTAAGATGTCCCTGCCGTTAGAGTTTACTTTTGTATTGTGAAATCGTCACTAGAAAAGAAAGTAATAATGACACAAAAGTGATGTATGTGTGGAAGAGATGGGCGATGAAGCGTTGTATAAGTTAAAACTATGGAAGTGGACCCCATAATACGACCCCTCAGGGGGCTCACCTTCTTTAGGTGAGTACAGGTGTCACAACCCCGAGGTGCCCTATTGAACTTTTCCTTTTCCCAAGGGGTCTACTGTCTTTGGTAAACACGGGTGTCACGACCCCGGGGTACCCTAGTGATCCTTCTCTATTTTCAACTCTACTTCTTGTCATTCATTTTTTAATGTTTTAAATGTATTTTAAAAACAAATGTCTCTTTTTTTAACGAGTGTTTGGTGCAGTTTGGCCAAAATTGGCCCTTGCGCCATTAAACCTCAAAATCACTCACTCACTCACCCATAATATGACACCATCATGGGACAACAAATACCTTATCTGCAGGGAGGTGTACTCCCATGTGTTGATACAATACTGGAGCACATCTACAGGTGTGTTATTCCTGCCCCCATGGTTCATTAACATCTACTGACCCAGGGACCATGTGCAAGGATCTCTTGGTGCATGATTCATTCTTTTGACGCTGAACCACCGACACCTCAAGGATACAATGGGCTTTTCAATATAGCTGATGGCTTTGCAGTACTGAACTGCAGCAAGTTATCAAATTTGTCCTGCTATGATCTGTAATATAATGATGGACATATATTCCTCCGACAATACAGAGGTAAAACGATTTCTCTTGAAGTGTCTTATTCAGTACCAATCTAACTAAATACACAGCGTTATATTCTAAACGTTATTGGATATAATGGGCGCGATCCAGCGTAATTCAAAATATGGGTACCCTGAACAAAATGTATTTCATCAGGGAAGTTGTGAGATCCATGGTACTACCTTTCGGGCAACGCATTCTCGAAGCTGCATTTCAGCAAGACATTGCCCGTTTATATTTTTCTCGGAATATAAAAGACTACTTCAGTTCGCGAAGTTTTCGATTTTTTTATCAACACATTGCCTAGATATGCAGTTATGAGCATGTTTGGGATTATATCCGTCGGCAACTCGTTCGTACCGTTCGATGGGAAGAGTGTACCACTGAACATTAGGCCATCTGGAATGACATTCAGAATATGCAAGACTCTAATGACACGACGTATACAGACAGAAGCTAATTGACATATTGGGTTTACGGTTTTATTTTTGTGATATATATATTATTCTTTAAGTTTTTTTTGGTCATTTAAACAACTATATAAGTAATGCTTGAAATAATTTTAATTTATTTTTGATGATTATTCCTTAGTCTTGTCATTTTCACAAATGGTAGTGCGTTTGTAATTACGGTGAATATCGATACAGCGCTATTGATCAAGCCTCACGTTTTGATTTTTCAAAATTTAGCGTCTGGTTATGATTTTTCGCAATGTAATTCAATATTAAATTCATTTTGAAATGTATCGTTTCGTTTATATATAGCAGAATTCTCGCGAATGAAAGAAAAAGAATTAGATTAAATTTAGATTTAATAAAGTTGGTGTTCTCTGTTTTATCATTTCTTTGACAGTTTATTTACACCAATTTGGACAGAATAATCTAAATATGTGCATAATCTATAAAATGAACCTTTTAGAAATAACATTCATACAAAGTATTTCTTAAAAAAATCATTCTTAAGAAATTGAATCAAAGGCAAATTGAAATCCTTCACACTTGATCTACTTTAAAAATATGACATATCTTTTACTAAAAAATGAATTATAAAACTCGAGCATTAAAAAAATAATTTTTAAAAATAAGTGCAAACAATTTTTAAACTCCAAAGAATTCAGACAAACGATTTGACTTACAGAAATTTGAACGTGACAATTTGAGCAAGTATTCCATTTATACATAAATTAAAAAAATAGTTAAATTAAAAAAATATTAATCTAAAAAGTTAACTTAAAACGAAAATAAGTAAATATTGTTCATAAATTTGTTTTATTCAATGAATTTTTTTCTTCTCAAAACATTATTTCTAACGATTTATATAATTCAAAACATAATCATAAACAAAATATTTAGTTGCGCAAACATTTGAATAATATTCTTTCAAAAGCTTCTCCAATCAAAATGCAAATTAAATTTTGGGTTTTCTAAAACAGGGGAAAAAACTCCATTTTAATGTTGGCAACTTAAAAATCTTTTTTCTCCATCAGAATTTTGATTAAGGTCCAGTAAGAAACGTTCATCCAAATCAACTTAACATTATTACTACTCATTATCTTTTTTTCCCTTTTCGTAGCTCAGAAGCCATTTACAGAAAGATAATGTCGGCTCATTCTGTCGGTTACAAATAAAAGAAAAGTGCTAGTAAATCAATTTGAAATGAAGTCAGAGAAAAATTTGGTTTTCCTCTCATCTAGATAACCAACTTACTATTATGGTTTTTACTTTTTTCGGTAAGAATTACTTATTAGGAATACCTTTAACAAGTTTCAGGTCTTTTTATTCTTGGAATAAAATGACCATTTTTGAAATCATTTTTACAGTACGTAAAAATGTACATTTGAAAATAAATTTTTTTTTAGGTTTTGAGGACAAGTTTGTCATTAGACGACGTTATAAAGAATAAGATTTTTAAACTTTAAATAATTTGGAATGCGGACATCGATTAAAATTCAGTATATTGTTCTTTCGAAAGATAAAAGAATTTTCTTGGAGTCTCATAAGCGTTTTAAAAACAAAATACTTTTAGGGAATTTCGCTTATAAAATGTTTTCATTCTTTGTTAGTTTACAGTTTGATTAAATTCTAACCAGACAAAGAGAAAGTAACGATGCTTCATGATTAACTAAAAAATTAGAATTTGCTTAAATTGTCCGTTTCTCCTTAAATATCCAGTCCTCCAATGCTAATTTAATTTTCGCATGTAAAAACGAGTTGTAATAAAATTACTTATACTTGTGACCAAATTTTGAATATTTCCCGAACTGAAACTTTTCATTTATATTTGTATTTTTTAATTAATTATGAGATGGATTTTCGTTATTTACAACTTAATTTCCTGTATTTTAAAATAAATATCTGGAAAAATGTATTGAAAATAAAACAATGTTTGATTAGTTTTTATTGTATAATAAGCCTCGTTGTGTTATAATAAGAAATACATATTAAATGGATACAATTTATTTGGCTGAATGATCTGTACAAATTTGTTACACTATCCAGCTTGATATTTACGGAAGGTTTATAAATACATTTACTCTGTCCAGATGGAGCCCCTGTTTTTTGCTTCTAAGTGTTAACACTTCAATTTTAACACGTCATTTTGCGCGTGATTTCTGATTAAGATGCTTTGTCTTTATATATTTTAATAATTAGCATTTTTACATGCAAGTTTTTATCTTGGCTACCCATTTTTTCTTCTTAATATTCATCTCTATAAGAGAAACCTTTCTATTCTCACTATTCTTTCTTACCTTCATTTTATTTTACTGTCTGGTGTTCCATCCACGTGTGATAGATATAGGACTAACTTTTCAACATGGATCTGTTTTTCCTATTATACCGAAAATTTCTGCTGTACGGGGAAGGTGTATCCATAAAGTATTGCTTAACACTAAATTCGCTGGCCTTTTTCAGTGATAGCTTTAGAAATCATAATTGGTCTCCATTTTAGTCCAAAGACTCTTATGGTACCTTCAATTTTAATAACTCTACACCTCTGCATCTTGTTTTGCCTGTTTTTTATCCAATTTTAGTACAATATACTTTTGCCCCATTTATTTTCTTGATATATTTCTTAAAATCTAATTTCTTTCTTTTTTAGCCTTGAAGGAAGGACAACTTTGCCTTTTTTATTACTTTTTTTAATTTTATTATACTATATATATATTCCTTATCTTTTCTATCCTCATGTTTATTGCTTTTTAAGACACATTTTTTTCTATTTGATAAGCTGTCACTAATGGGTAATGAGTCAATGGTTTGAGTTTAAAATATTCGAATTAAAGCCACAATAATATTGGTTTCTTTTTCAATATGTTCAAGCTGTCTACATTTCATTGATTTAAGTTTTGTAAAATACCTTTTCATTTTATTTGAAAAATTTAATATATAGAAGTAGCCTGATAACATACGTTTCTTGTTTAAAGTTTTAAAGAGGGAATATTAAAATACATCTAATAATTTGTTTAAAGAATATGTCATGAAAGAATTTTCAAATTTTAATTAAACATTTGTTTGGCTTTTTATAATGATCGATAACAAGAACAATAAAATTTTTGTAAAATTATGTATTATTTTTCAATGTATAAATATAATTTTAAAGGAAAACATCTTTTACACTTGACAAATAATTTATTAAAAACTGCACAAAATTTTGTACTGTTCGTACAACAAGTTGTTGTGGGCGTATACTTGTTTCATATATTTAAATCTTCTTTATTAAATCTAATATAGATGTTTCCTGTGCACTGTTAAATGTTCCAAGAGCGATATACTGCGTTATGTTTTAAAGCAACACAAAACATCACAAAAATTATTTTACACATATTACATCCAAATTAAAAAATATATACATTTTTTCGAAAATTAATCATACAAAAACCCCATGTGACAACTCATGCAACAGATTCTTAATAATCTCCACAAAAGGGCTTTTTAAGTAGTAGAAAGTAGGTAAATATTTTAAATTAATTGAATTATTCACTAGAGTTACAATTTTTATTGTGTACAATAAAAATAATTATAAAAAAGGGACTGGGGTGACTCAATCACCCCGCGTGACTATTAACGTTAGTATCGAGTGAAAGTTTGCTCCCGGGTTAAAAATATTAGTTTTGTGTAACTCCGATCCTTAAGTTTTTACTCCTGCGATCTCAGTACCACCCTTATTTTGATACTACACGTGCCTATTTCGCGCATGCACTACCAGTAAGATAATTACACCACTGACGTCGAGACTATAAATAAAAATCACCTCATTAATTTTTTACTCTGTAATTATCTAGCTACCACATTTTTCTACATAGCAAGGTCTTACTCAGCTGTATAAACAGTCTCTTACGTCACTTAGAAACGACTTCAAGAAAAGAATGGCAAGTGTGGAAGCATTAATTCCCATCAACACCCTCCAGTAATGTTGGTAACAGATCATCAAGAAAAAGTAGTTGTTAGGTAAATATATATAGAAGTTAATGCAGTTACTCACTAAAGGCTTTTAGCAAAGCTTCGAAAATAAATGTGTTTCGTAAAGAACAAAAAGTCAGGGAAAATAAAGAATTTAGAAGTGTTCACCGAAAGCTATTTTTGGAAGGGGAATTCAGTTCTTTTGGTCTTTTAATTAATTTGTATAGTGAAAAAAATATCTACAGCAATTTTTTTAAATTTTATTCGGATTAAGACTACACAGTACCCTAAAAATTTCATTTTTACCGAAATTTTTTTTTTCCATATTTTGGTGGCCCATATCATTGAGATGCTTGCCACGAAATTTCAGATCTGTTAGCAAATTAGATTTTAAGATATTTGAAGTTTTATGAGCTATGGTTTTGGTTTCGGTTTCCTTTTAAAGCATTTTTTCACACTTAAGTTAAATTAATTAAAAATATTTCTGAGCTTTTAGCTTGAAATGGTTAATTCCAATTTTTCATTACTAAAATCATTTCTGCTTGATTATGTTTTGAGTTTTTTGAGTTCTCATAATTAATTAATAAAGATTAATTTCATGGCCAATTTTTGCTTTAAAATTAGTTTATATAACTTAAAAGCTTTACCATTAATTTTTTCCTG
Organism: Trichonephila clavipes; assembly: GCA_019973935.1. Taxonomy (NCBI): domain Eukaryota; kingdom Metazoa; phylum Arthropoda; class Arachnida; order Araneae; family Nephilidae; genus Trichonephila; species Trichonephila clavipes. The sequence continues at coordinate 582,407 of BMAU01012458.1, forward strand.
TAGAGAAAATGCCATGGCAAATGCGTTCTGGGTTTCTGTGAGGAACAATATTTCGAAGACATGGAATACTACTGAAAATGATGCATCTAAAAAACAGTCCTCAGGTGATTCTGCAATTAGACTTCCGAATGCAAGCATTCTGAATTCAAATGCTGTGCAGATATAACTGAATATTTCCTTGATGTACCAAACTACATTTTACTAAACATATTGTAGTACTATATTTTAGTATTTTAAAGTCGTATGACAAGAGCTAAAACTTCCTAAACTGCCCCAATTTAAAGCTGAAAAAAATTAAATTTTATGAGCAAACCTGACTATTTTTAGCTTAAGTTAGTATCATTATAATTTTGTACATAAATGCTTCGTGTTTCAAAACTTTTGTGAAATATTAGGTTAAGATAAAGCTGAATAAACTGACGTCTTAACAAATGCTATCAATATTACGCAAAAATATATTTTGAATTAAAAATATAATTTTCAGTCATATTTACTAAAAATAGTGTTTCAATGTAGAACATACATTGGAAAATAACTTATTAAAAAATTAGAGTTTTACGGTCATTATAAGTTTTTGTTTTATGACTTTACACACATTAAATGCATTTTTCTCAGACTTAATTTTGAAGGTATAAGTGTTTTCTAATCCCTAAGGCTTTTTTCTTGTTCAAGATAGAGCCTTGAATTTTTTTTGTATATACTCCCAAATGTATGTTCTATAAAAGTTAGTATGGATTTAGGGATGAGAACTCTAGTTATTTTTCTAAAAAATGCCAAAATTGATATTTTAAAAAAATTCGTGTTTTTTCCAGGTTTTCCTAGAAAAATAATTATTAAAAATCAACAAAGGAATAGATTTTCAAATCCACACTAAATATTGATTGTAATAATCTAAGAATCATAAATAACTGAAAATTACTAAAACATTTTAAAAATTGAGTATTTTATAAAAGTTTGAAAAAATTTCAAAAATTCCTAATTTTTTAAAATTTTAAAATAATGGCTGGTCAAATTGACTTTTTGCTTACAGAATCAGCTTAATAATATAATCTAAATATAAAACATCAATTATTTTTACTGTAACTGTCTCCAAAATTTTTTTTTGAAAAAGGGTACCGTGTAGTCTTAATACCAGATATCAAGAACTTAGAAACAATCTAAGTCAGGGGTGGCGAACCTTTTTGAATCAACGTGCGTTTTTTTCTAAAGAAATGCTTAGTAAGGTATAGAGGTGCCATCAAATAATTTTGACCGAAATACAACATAAATGAGCTATATTCTAAACCATATGACGAGAAATCAATTTATTTGAAGATAAGAGATTTAGAGGTAAATACTTGGAAAAAGTATACCCGTATTGCTAATAAAGATACCACCAACTAGCGTAGATGCCGAGGAGCGTTTTCGATAGCTGGTAATTATTGCATATAATTACGTTCCGGGCATAATGGAAGTACAATTAATACATTATGTTTTTTAAGATCTCATTTCAAAAAATTGTAATAGTACCACAGACCGAATCGTGATATTTACCCCTTTTTTGTGAATTAAATAAATAATATGTTCTTTTACTTTTTTTGTGATTCTTTATATATTGTTATAATTTAAAAATGACAAATAAATTTTTTATGATACTTAAAACTCTCTAATAAAACTAACAAATAAAACAAAGAAAGACCTGTATTTTCTTTCTTTTCCTAAACCGGTATTAATATCTAAAAAATACCGAATACCGCTATTAAACTTTTGGTCAGATATTGCAATCCCTACTTAGAATTATAAGGTGTCTTAGGGGAACCCCATTTCACACAAACACATGGAAGAATATATCTTAAAATAATATTTTAATTAGATTGATAAGATCTAGGTACTTTAAATAAAGACTATTAAAAAGGTTTTTTTTTTTTTGCATTTATTATTACAAATTTTAATGTGTAGTTTTAATATATAACTTACCGAGACTTAATAATAATATTAGTTTGTGATCAGTGTCTTATATTCAGTAACTGGGATATACGTTTGCTTTTTTACAGAAAGTCTCGAAGCCAAGGCCTATTGAAATTATTTATAGTTGTATTTCATATTATTAAGTCCAGTGGTTAAGTGGTTAGTATATCGCGCTTCCACACCACAGGTTGTTGTTGTTTCTAATGCCACCTGTCTGACGTAGTCAGATCGAGGCCCACGAAATTCATCGTGGCAAGGGGCTAGAAGTACGCCTGTCGTGGACTTGAGCACCATATAGGTGACCGTACGATTTAGCTCGGAGAAATTCCCCGAAAGGACGATAGATGGCGACACCACCTATCTCCACCTCCACAATTTCTGCATTGAACTGAAGGGGAGGGAGATATTCTCCAGTCCCTGCGCTCGAGACTTAGCCCACAAGACTTCGGACCCACTGATTTAACGAGCACGTACTCCGTGTGTACTCGGAGGGTATTTGGTGGCATCGGGCATCGAACCCAGGCCTTCCGGCCTGGAGTCCGATGCTCTAACCACTAGGCTACCCACGGCACACACCACAGGTACGAGGTTCAAACCCCGGGCTGGGCAATGTTGACTCAGCCTTTCATCCCTTCAGTGGGTCGATAAATGATTACCAAGCTTTCTTCGGAACTTAACACTTGGGGTTTCACGTCAGTGAATGAGTGAGTGAATATTACCGTCGCCCTATTCAGCTACACGAGGGCTTATGGTGACGAATCTCGTAATTTTGAACCATGGTCAAGTGACGAAGACGACACCTGAGCTGACACCCCCCTCCTTACTACCACACCACACCAACAGGAGGACGTTTCAGCTCTCGACATATTTAACGTGCATAGCCACCCTACACGGCGGATTTTTAGTGGTACTGGGCTCAAACCCATGGCATGCCTGTCATGATCCGATGCCTTGACCACTGGGCTACTGCTTCCCCGGTTTTCACGTCAGACTGATCTCCTGACTGGAACATCTTCTCATGCACCTCAGGGTCCAAGGTCGAGCATACTGAGTTGGGCACAGTAGGCCGTGGTCCTCATGGGCTGTCGCGCCACTGAGTTAAGTTATTTCATATTTTGTTTTAAATTTACTTTTATATTTTGTTTTTGTAACCACTCATGCTGACAGAAATATTTTTCACTAAAATACATTGTTCTGAACGGCATTAAAATGTTTATATTTGTATGAGAAAAGTCCGGTGTATTTTGCACGAATTTGCAAACTAAAATTTAAGAGTTGTTCTTGCTTACATTTAGATTTTAACGTTGAATCTCCGTTGAAATGTCGATAAGTTGTTCCCTATAGATGTTTTCTCCACAAATGAAAAAAGGTGCATTTTCCATTAGAAAATTATTAGCGGGCATAAAATTATTTCATGGAACCAGTGATAGTCTACTATAGAATATTCCTATAAAGAAACGTTTTAATATTCTTTTATTATATTATGATAAAATCTAAGAATGTAGTACAAAATAAAGTTACAGTAAAACGTCCTTTATGCGAGCATTTATTATCTGGGACATCAAGTATCCGGACCAGTTTTTTCAACTACTTGTCCTGCATATGAATAGGTTTTCAAACAGTGCAATGCTCAACAGTTGTTAAGTGACGGGGAAACCTAAGGACAGGGATCTTTGGCGAGTTTCAGTTGTGTGATTTGGTGAACATCTGCACGGATTATTACGCCAGTTTGTGTGCTTCCAAGTGAGGGGGTGTATACGTGCACTTTTGTTGAGTTGTGGACTGCTGTATAGATTGTGACATCCGTGCAAGAAGAATCCAACCTTTTCGATGATGAAACGGATGAAGACGAGGACAACAATAACGAAAGTAGAAAGGGTCCATCAAATGCTGATGCGTTTTCTGCGTTAGTGACTGCTATGAAGTGGTACGAACAACAATCAGAATGCTGTCCTACTCAACTACTGCTGCTCAAGAGAATTCGAGACCTTGAAGCGAAAAAACGAAGAAGTTCAATGGTACAATGAAAAATAAGTGATTATCTTCCACAATAAAGGTAAAATTACGATATTTTGCACCTATTTTGCTTTTTCTTCAAGTGCGTTTCCCGCATTGGATGATTTTCAATCTTCTTATAGTGCGCGGTTTCATACACCACATGGATTGCATTCGGTTTTCGGTTATCCAAACAATCGCGTATCCGAATGGTGTCTGGTCCCAATTGATTCGGATAAACGACGTTCTACTGTATGTATAAATAAAATTTTCAGTTTTAAAATGACTGGGATGAATTATAGAGACATGTGTCTATACAAACTTCACAGAGAGCGTGAATCTTTTAGCATACAGATTTTAAATTTTTTTTTCAATTTTTTACTGTGACTCGTAGAACCCCTGGGTATGCCTCGTGGAGTCCCAGGGTTCCGTGGAACATAATTTGAAAACCACTGTACTACATCATTAAATACAGAGCGCAGAGTGGCCGGGTTAATAACTAATATTGTAAAAAATTAGAAATTTTATTTAGTGTAAAATGATATGAATGTTAACAAAAAGTATTCGATTAAAATGATGTCAATGTATAGTGCTGAAATATTGTATGTATTATTTAAGGTGCCTGACAAGTTGCGAAGACATTTTTTGAAAATTTTTAAACTCATTTTTTGTTTAATTATAACTGAAAACTAATGCCAATTTTAGGTTTAAATTAGACGTTATTTGTACGTTACGTTAAACATAGTAAAATAAATTCTAATGCATAATATTTCAAAAAACCCACATAATTTTACTCAAAAAACAGTTACTAAAAATATATCTTTGAAAAATTTTAATTTGTTACTGAACTAGAAGTCAAAAAGTGCACGCAATGCAAATTTTTAAAAATTTCACATTTATCACACAGAAAAAAAAATCATAAAAAAGTAAATATGCTGTTTTTTCTTAATCCCTACGTCACAGCATACATACTATAATAATGCACAATTACACAAAATTACAGACAATTGTAACGTGTTGTAAAATATATGCATTTATTTAAAATTCAAAATTTAAAAAACTATACTGCTGAAAAAACGCGTAAAACCTCTATATATCAAAAGAACAAACATTTTCAAAGCAATTATGAATGTTATATACTTTCTTCAAACTTTTATCTTTTAATATTTTTAACAATTTTTATAGTGTCAAAAGCTTTTTCTTAAAGTCTAAGTACACAGTTTACGAAAACAGATTGGGTAAAAATATTTTACATAGTTCTATCATTCAAATTTTAGAGCGTAATGTGAAACACGAAAAACTCGTTAAACGAGGTTATCTCATCATGTAAATAATGGGGTTAGGAAAGATGGGTAGTCTTAGAAAATTGTTTATCAAATTTAGGTATTTTACCATTAAATTTATTAGTTATGTTTTTATAAAAAAATAAAAAAAAAATTTATTTCTTATGTTGTTATAACTTTTTCAAGTTCTGTGTCTTATAGAAACATAATAAACAAATATGCATTTGTAAAAATAAATGAGGGGAAAACTCTAAGTCAGTATGTTTACATTGCAGATACTCATTCAGATTCTCTTCTGTATTTCCAAGTTTTTTCTGCCATTTAATCAAGAAGGTAGAGTTTGGTTACTGTATTAATTCCATAAAGGCATTTTGCGTTCAATTTCGTCGTCAATCCATATAGAAAGTCGTTTTCCATTTCCTCTATTGCATATTTCAATGTCTAAAATTTTAGAACGGGTAATTCTACCATCAATGGATATTCCACATTTGCAGATCTTGATTTCATTCAATGCAGCGTTGATGTTACCGATGACAGTTTTCTTTCTTGTAGTTTTTTATTTTATTCTTAAGAGTTTGAAAATGCTCCTTATTGTTGAAGTTGCTAAATTCAATGCAGTACCAATTTGAGATTGACGTTCACCAATATCTTATCTTCTAATCACTTGCATTTTAGTTTCTAGTGAAATGCCTTTTCTTGTTGCTTTATTTTCGTGTTTTTTATCACCCATGATCAAAAACTAAAAATCATAATATTTGTCACTATAGCAATCGTTTTATTATATTAATTTATACTTACAATTTATTATATTAATTTATACTTACAATAACGTCAACAAAGATTTCGATTTTTGGTTCGTTTTTGTTGTTCTCACTTGATAAAAATACTTTCGTATAATACCGCTGGAAAGAAGAAACACAGATAAACTGCTTCGGATATCCGGAAGCCTAACGCTGCCCGTATTTCGAGGAATCTCACAATTCAAATAAAAGAGCGTTAAACCGAAACAGCGCTAAACGAAACAGCGTTAATCGGGGTCTTAACTGTATTTTAAATGCTTTCTGAACCACTATGTCTTAACAAAAGGAACTTGATTCTGCATTTTTACTAAGAACTCGGAATTTTTGTCATGAATATTACAATTCTGAATTGGATAAAAATAAAGAAATTTGCTGTAATTTAAAACAAAATATGTAGTGTATTGTAAGCAATCTGTCCTTTTTTTGCTTTTTTAACTTGTGCTTTTATTTTACATAACTTCTGTTAATTAGTAATCATTTGAAAATTTATTCTTGTCTTTTTGTGTAACTTTGTATTTTCTGTGTTTTTCTTCAAATATTGTAAAATCAAATATGTATGATGTTTGGTAAATCAATTACTCATGCAGAGTTTTCTAAATTTTAAAGACAATATTATATTTTACATTTGATACTCAAGTTCCATGAAGAAATAAAAAGACCCTTACATGAATAATTTTTTTTGAAGAAGGGAGCTATAGGGTATGTAATAATTTTAAACTTTAAATTAAAGCATCTGTTTATAAGCATCTTAAGCATTTCAAACAGGGTTAAATCGATAAGACAAGGCACGGGGTTGTTATTTACGATCATTTGGCGTTGACGTAATAAGCTGGGTTTACTGATAAACAGCCTTTTCCTAATCAAAAACACCGATTAACGATGAAATCCGCTAGCTCATGGGGAAAATATTAGATCTGAGTACGAGCAACTTTTTGCTTAGAGAATCGTCTAATATTCTTCCTCAAAGATTTAATTTATAGATTTCATGCTTAGAAAAATATATATTGGCATTAAAGTTAAAGGAAGTCTCACACACTAATGGTGTGTAGGGTGTTTTCGCTCATTTCTCATTGACGGATTACAGTATACATATTGACAGATTTGTTCATGTTTCTTCGTTAAAAGGATCAGAACGTGGATTTCTGATAGATTTATTCGAGATATCTAGTAAAAGAGAATATCACACTCTCTCACTTGTGTATCACTGAGGGATTGAAACTTTTCCCTAAAACATTAACGTTATTTCTAAAAATAAGTATTATTTCCCTTCACTTGAACTCGTGATTGTGTTCTTCTCCATTATATGAATATTTTCCTTGTATTTACAAGTAGAAAAGTCGCCCAACCGGTATAGTGGTTAGCGACGCTGACTGCGGTGCTGTATGGACAGGGCTCTAATCCCGGAGAAGACATGGATGTTTGTAAATGCATAAATGTATAGTGCCTTTGCGGCAGGGGGGTACTCTAAATTGCCGTCGAGCCGCAAGTCCTCTCGTGTGGTTGGTGGAAGGGGAAGAGATGTGGAAGGCCTCTGACCACACCCAGGATTTTCTCCCTCTAAATTGGGATGGAATCGAGCAAAATCGTACTATCACCTTAATGGTGCTCAAAGCTAAGGATAACGACAGGCGTAAAAATTCTAGCCCTTAGTCGTGGGCCTCGATCTGACTTCGTCAGGTAGGTGACATTAGTCACAACAACACAAGTAGAAAAGGGATCATTCTGTATCTTCGGCTTTGAATCGTGAACAAAGATGGTACAGAATTTCTTCTTGCTATATGAACGTGTTGAGGAAGATCACGGTAATGGACCCTCTCTCTTCTATGTTTAAATTATGCAAATAAATTCTTTGTTTGCTACTCGGCCTTTCTTTTGTCACATATACGTGCAAAAAGATGGATTTATATATTATAGAAAAAAAACTTTATTAAGGTGACCAATTGTTCTTTAGGAAGGACAGGCCCTTCTTTCCTGGAAAAGAAGGAATTGTCCTTTTCCAGGTTGTGTTTTTCCTCAAAAAGTGTCCTCCTTTTTAATATTTTAAGGCTAAACCGTACCCTTTTTCAAAAACTTTTCTTGGAGACAATAACTGTAAAAATAATTTATGTTTTATATTCAGATTATGTTATTATGTTGATTCTGAAAGTAAAAAGTGAGCTTGACTAGCCATTATTTCACAATTTTAAAAAATTAGGAATTTTTGCAGTTTTTTTCAGACTCTTATAAAATACTCAATTTTTTAAATTTTTTAGTCATTTTAAGAGATTTATATTTTTTGGATTATTGTGAACAAAAGAGTTAAGTGTGCATTTTTTTTAAAATTTTGTTCACTTGTTGATTTTTAATAATTATTTTTCTAGCTAAACCTGGAAAAACACGAAATTTTTTAAATATTAAATTAAGAATTCTTTTAAAAAAACTAGAGATACCAGACCTAAATTAATACTTACTTTTACAGAACATACGCTTGGGGGTATATACAAAAAAATTTAAAGACTCTATTACCCTGACTGCGGTGCTGTAGGTACAGAGAAAAATCCTTAGGAATTAGAAAACACATATCTTCAAAGTTAAAGGGCTGAGTAAAACTCATTTACGGTATCCGACTACGTTCGGAACAGTGATTTTAAAAAGGCACATAAAGGGATAACTTTACTGATATTTAGTGTTACTTGGATTAGAATGCATGCATAAAATTGTTTTAAGGACATTTTGACAAAAAACATTATTTAAATACAATATTTTGGCAAAAAATTAAGTTAGAATAATCTTTTTTCAAAATGTTCTCCTTTCGTAAAAAATGCTTCTATTATTTTAATGTATTGCCTGTATATAGCTCAGACCTCTTTACATAGACTCAACTAGAACTTTTCAAAAATTCACATTATTTTCAGAGTTACCACCAATTGAAATAATTATCGGCGGTTGTTTCCTTAAAATTGCTCCCCTCTGTTGTGTCGTAAAATATCGATAAACCTACTTCTAAGTTATATATTTCAAAAATTCTACTTGAGCTTCTGTAGAGAGGTCTGAGCTATATAGGCAAAGTATTATTATAATAGAAGCATTTTTCACAAAAGGAGAATATTTTGAAAATGGGTCATTCTATGTTCATTTTTTGTCAAAATATTGTACTTAAATAATTTTTTATTGTAATAATATTTTTAAAACAATTTTGTATACATTTTCTAATCTGACACTAAATATCATAAATATTATCCATTTATACGATTTTGCAAAAGCACGGTTCCGAACGTAGTCGGATACCTTAAAGCTTGTAAAGTCATAAAACAAACACTTACAATGCCCGTAAAGCTCTCATTTTATAATATGTTATTTTCCAATGTACTTTATACATTAAAACACTATTTCAATTAAATAAGATTGAAATTAATATTTTTAATTTAAAATATTTTTTTACATAATATTGATAGCATTTGATACGACGACATTTTATTTATCTTATATAATCGTAACGTAAGATTTTTACAAAAGTTTTGAAACACAAAGCATTTATGTACAAAATAATAATGATACTAACTTAAGAAAATAAAAATAAATTTTATGTACAAACCCTGGTTTGTTCATAAAATTTAATTTTTTTCAGTTTTAAATTAGGACAGTTTAGGAAGTTTTAGCTCTTGTTTAACAACTTTAAAATACTAAAATACAGTATTGCAATATGTTTAGTATAATGTAGTTATGTACACATCAAGGAAATATTCAACTTTATTTGCAGCATTTGCATTCAGAATACTTGTATTCTAATTGCAGTATCAGCTGAGGATTGAATTTTAGTATATCATTTTTTCACTAGTATTCCCTCTCTTCGAAATATTGTTTCTTACAGCAACCTGAGAACGTTTTAGTCATGCCATTTTCTCAACAAGAATAAGTAATAATTTTTCAAATTATATAAACTATTTCTTAAAGAAAAAATTGGCATTGAATTTAATCTTAATTAATTAATTATGAGAATTTAAAAAAACTCTCAAAACATAATCCCGCAGAAATGATTTTAATAATGAAAAATTGAATTAATAAGCATTTCGCACTAAAACAGTTTACTGTGCTCAAAATTATTTTTAAATAATTTAATTTTAGAGTGGAAAAATGCTTTTAAATGTAACCGAAACCAAAACCATAGCTCAGAAACCATCAAATATCTTAAAAGCTAATTTGCTAACATATCTGAAATTTGGTAGCAAACTTCTCAATGATATGGGTCACAAGAAAATGAAAAAAAAAGATTCGGTAATTATGAAATCTTTAGGGTACTGTAAAGGTGAAATTTTTAGGGTACTGTAGGGTGAAATTTTTAGGGTACTTTTTAGGGTATTAAAACTAATATTTTTATTTCTTTTCAGAGATGCCAGGCTAAACAGTTACGTGTGTGTTTGAAGAAATTAGAAAACTGAATGTGTATTTAAATTCTGATAAATTAGAACAACGGAAAAATTAACGTGTTGAAATACCTGTATGTAACAGAATCTTTGAACTCGATTTTTACCCACTTTTTGAAAGATTAGATTAATTTAAATTTTGCACACTTGTTAAAGATCGATGACAATACAATAATTTAGTAATTTTGTTCCATTGTCTAGATCAGGATCATCAGGATTAACGATTTCCCATTACAAGATTTGGCGACTAACAAATTAAGTTACAACCCTAAACTGAATGCCAATGAGCACACCAGATTAAAAAAACAATGATGCATTTAAGATTAATTCATCAATGAATAAATGATAGTTTGAAAAACTAAAAAAAAACAGGCTTTTAACGAAAACTATCGAACTAAAAAATGAAAAATAAATTATAGTTTTAAAAATAAACTTAAAAACACACTTTTATAGAAGAATTGAACTAAAAAGTAAAAAAAAAAAAAACTCTTAATATAAGAATAAAATGATTAACGAGAAAATTAATGTCATTGTAATAAATGCGTGAATGTTTTCTATTACATTTTATACTAACTCAGCATTTCAGAATAGAACTAGCACAACAATATAACAATTAGCAATATAACAATAGATAGCAATATAACAATTACTATCGAGCACCCCATGCATTTACTCCAATGACATTAATTTTCTCGTTAATCATTTTATTCTTATATTAAGAATGATTTTTAACTTTTAAATTCGATTAATTATAAAAGCGTGTTTTTTTAGTTTTTTAAAACTATACTTTATTTTTCATTCGGGTAGGAAACCAAATAAGAAAAATTAATTGCGTGATAAAAAGTGGAAGACTTATAACAGTCTTTTAAAAACCATTTAATGTGATGTTCTTTTCGAATTCCTGTTTACATTCAAATTAAAATAATGCATCCATTAAGCAATATAAAAGATACCTTTTTCACCCATTACAACATAGGGATTCTCAGGAGGACGCGTACTATATTAAAAAAAATATTACAGTTAATGTAAGAATTTACAAACAAATTACATGTAACTTGCATGAAGTTACGCAGAGAAAAAATTTGTAAAGCAGCTGTTCAATCAGTTTCGGAAATTTAACTAATCAGAAAGAATCAAGAAAAATCGACTTGTTTTTCTCACATCATTAAATATGTCTGGTATCTTTGACAGGCTGGGTTTTTTTCTGTATGCATACATCTTTCTCAGATTACATGCATCATTAGGTAAGATATTCTCAAAATCAGATGCTGTTTGCGGTGAATCATTACAAGTACATGGAATGTAAAATTAATTCCAAAAAATAATCCTAAAACATTACATAGAACTACGGAAATGAAATTTCAATTGATAAAAATAGAATTATCATAGCCTCATACATTTGTCATGCTTCAATGTAATGTAATAATAAAAATTTGAAGTGTTCTTTAAGAATGTATTTAGCGAATGTTATGCATTTAATGTCGTTCATTTTACACTAAACATCATTTTAAAGCAATGATAATTACTTTTTTTCTCCATGCTGTCATTTCGTACCAAAAGAGAGAGATTAATTTTCAAGAAAACATACATCTAAATTTCTTAAAAGAACAATCATCTTGAAGAATTAAACATATTTTCGTTTCAAGCTCAGAATCCAGAATCTTTTATTATGCACTATTAACCATCCTTTGATATTCATTAATACAACTTTTAGACTAAAGAAATTAAAAATTAAATATTTATATTATGGAAAATGTTTTATATACACTGCTCAAAATAATTAAAGGATGTTGCGGTTTTAGGTGGATTTTGTGGCTGTTAAACATTTTAGCTGATTGATACATGGTCGACAGACGTAGTAGGTTATATGAGAATAAATTACATATGTTTGGCAGAAAAAAATGCATTTTATTGCGCATTTGTGTACAAAAGGAAAAAAACACAATTTGTGCATATGAGAAGAAAAGAATAAGAAAATGTGTTTTCTTCAAAGTAAATCATTTTCAGTAGGGGGTATGGTTTCCACGGTCGGCCAGCAACGTTGAGCACCTTTGAAGCATGGAGTCAATGAGGCTATTAATCACGAGTTGGGGTATTTTGTCCAACTCTTCCAGAAGAGCTCTTTCCAGTTCTTGGAGAGTTTTCGGGGACGGTTGGCGGCCAGCAACTCGTCTTCCTAGAGCGTCCCAAACATGCTCTATGGGATTCATGTCTGGAGAACACGTTGGCCATTCCATTCGTACGATTCCTTCTTCGAAAAAGAAATCCTCCACTTGGTTAGCACGATGTGGCCTGCAGTTATCGTCCTTTAAAATGAAGTCATCTCCGATTGCTGCAGCGTAAGGGACTACAATAGGTCTGAGGATCTCATTCCTATATCGGCGAGCAGTCAGAGGTCCATCTCGAATGATGTAGAGGTCTGTGCGCCCGTCAATGGAGATGCCACCATACACCAACACTTCCCCACCGCCAAATCTGACACTTTCGTGCACGAACGCAGGATTATTCGTACTTCCACGGTCCCTCCAGATGAAAATACGTCTATTATCCGAATGAACAGAAAAACGGGACTCGTCAGAAAAAAGAACATTGCTCCTTTCATTTCTCCTCCAGTTCACATGCTCTGTTGCCCACTCCCTGCGGTCGCGACGATGCCTTGATGTTAGTCTAACACATACCATCGGTCGACGAGGATACAGACCTACACCATGGAGCCGGTTTCGGACATTCTGAGTTGAAACCGTGGTGCCAGTAGCCGAGCGAAGGTGTTGTTGGAGAAGAGTAGTGTTCATATTTCGGTGTCTTGGAGCCGTTTACACTAAATAACGATCTTCATTGGGCGTTGTTGCCCGTCTACGACCTTGTCCTGGTCTTCGGCCTGCACTTCCAGTCTCCAAAAAACGGTTCCAGATCCTGGAAATCACACTTTGTGACACTCCAATGGCTTGCGCTACTTCGGCTTGAGTTTGGCCCCCTTCTAACCTACCAACAACTCTCCAAGCTTCTGAATCGGTTAAATGACTTCGCTGAGACATCGTACTCATCGAAACAAAGCAGTCACTGAATACCGATCATCCTTGTCTCCATTTCAGTTGAACGTCAAATTTCATTCGCTGCCGCTGAAGTGACGTTTTTGACGTCGAACTCAAAATTAGTATACTCCACAGTTTGAAAATCAGAAAAATTTGCCTTTGTGATTGTCTTCTTCCATTTTCGGCAAAAAAAAAAAAAAAAAAATTCGCTTATATCTTTATTTTATATAAAAATTACAATATCCTTTAATTGTTTTGAGCAGTGTATTTTGAATGTTTTAAGTTTTTCTTTGTTATTAGAAGTGAAAAAGCTCTTTATATCTATATCTATGCATATACAAAGCATGCGCTGTTCAAGGACCTACGCTCGATAGATCACAATAATGAGAAAAAGATACAGAATGGTTCCGACATTCTGTCTTCAAAAACACGTAAAGCCTTTATAAAAAAGTATTTTTTTTTTTTTTACTTGTAAAATATTTTATACCATGTCGCAGCGATATAATAGTCTACCCTATCCTGTAATTATTGTTTGTCTGACTTGAGTACGGTAGAAAAGATATGACAGTTTTTTAAAAACAATCGAAAGTTGAAAATATTTTCTTCTCACTCTTTCTGAGTTTGTTCGATAGAAGGTACTACAGAAGAAGGTCAATCATTCATTCGGACGTTTTTAGTTAGCATCTATTTACACCAATAGTAATTTAGGGTTTTAAATGGTCAGAATGGATTTTTTGAGTAATTTTCTATCATTTATTACTTTTGACACATTTCTGTGTTCAGCATTTACGTGAGAAAATAGCCCTATATACACACAATCAGTGGCGTAACTGAGAACATTTGGGTCCCCTGCAAAATCCGGTTTTAGGCCCGCAAGTAGGATTTTACAAAGGGTGGGTACTTGGTGGCGATCAGGCTTTGGACTCCCTATAAACCTGCCCCCTCCACGACGAGGGGGTTGCGGGGGTGTACGTAAGGCCACTGCATACAATTACTTATAAATTCTAATAGTGTAAAATGTAATGTAAGCGCGATAGAAATGTGTAAAAAAGATTGTATACACACAATTTTGCAATCATGATATTATGAAAAGGCAACAGAAAGCTTCTGCTGTTGTTGCTAATGCCACCCAATCGGCAGTTTAGATCGATTTCCCATGAAATTCATCGTCAAAAGGGGCTGTTTCTGTACACCTGTCGTTAGTCGTAGCTTTAAGCATCATGAGGTGACTGTAAAATTTGACTCGGTTCCGCCCCCAATTTGAGGGAGAACACCCTTTGGGTGGTTAGGGGATTCCCACCCCTCTTGCCATTCCACCAACCTCACCAGAGGACTTGCGGCTCGAAAGCTATTTGGAGTATCCTCAAGCCGCAAAGGTACTATACATTTACAAACATTCATTCCTCCTCCGGGATTCGAAGCCAGGCCCCACAGCAGTCAGCATCACTAACCACTATATCGGAGCAATTGGTTTTATATCGGTATCTATAAGCAATTTAAGCCCAGTGGCTGAGTGGTATTGTATCGCACTTTCGCACCACAGGTCCGGGGTTCAAATCTCGAGCTTGGAAAGGTCGACGCAGTCTTTCATTACTTCAGGGGGTCAATAAACGAGTAACTAGCTTGTGCTTGGGAACTGAACACTAGGAGTTCGTATCAGACTGACCACCTGACCACGACATCTGCTCATGTACCTCAGTGTCCAAGGTTACATATACTGAAATGGGCACATTAGGTCTTGTCCCTCATGGGCGGTTGCACCACTGAGTTTAGTTTTTATTAGCAATTTGATTTTAGACAATAAAACTTTTTATTAGGGAATTTGTAATATGTATCCACACAATTTGAGGGACTTGTATGTCTATTGATCAAAAAAAGAAAAACTTTTAAACTAATATCCAAATGTCAGAAACTTCTTTCTTATCGAAAGGGTAAAACAACAAAAAATTTGTTTTATACAAACAACAACAACAACAAAAAATGAAAATTAAATGAAAAAATATCCTGTTTAATATGTTGCATCTTCTTTTTTATTTTATAAGATTTATTCCAGAAAAGCATGTCGACTAGAACTGAACCAGAAAATTAAATCAAAATTAATTTATTCTGAAACAATACCCAGAAGCGACGTAATACAAGACAAGGAGAATTTTGTCTTTCAAATAAGATTTCGAACAAGGTTAATATGTTGCCATTCCTTAAAGGTAAAATGAATAAAGAAAAATTCCTTACTTTCAACTCGTCTGCTTCGATGAAACCGCTTCCATCCGAGTCATATTCTCGCCAAATCTGAAAAAGAAAAACATTAAAATGCTTATAGAATGACACATTAAAATTAATCACAATTCCATATTTTAATTTATTTCTCTTTTCTGATTCCGTTGCCAGTTTTCAGAAATTAATTTAGTATTTGCGAAAGGTTTGGGTTTTCAGGTAATGTGTTTCGTACTTTGTTTTTTTCTGTAAGATTTGCCGAAGTATGAAAAAGAACTTTTGCGTAATGTTACATAAAGATGTAGGATTAGTTTAATTTTTTTAAAAGTCTATATAATTTTATAAGATGTATGTTGAGCAACCTACGGATCTTAGAATGTAGGATAAAACATATTTTATGGAAAGATACAAGATTAAATTAAGTTTTTACAAGAAATATCATTTTAAGATATACGAGAAAAACTGATTTACCAAATCATTTTTTTCTTAAAAAGCACAATTTAAATATGAATATATTTTTCACAAATCTATTTTTTGCTCAATCTAGGTTAAACTTCAAAAGTTTTTGACCATTTATGAGTACTATTTTCTAAGGCTCTAGTAACCTGATTGGTATATACTTTCTGTTTATAGGATGTTTTCGGTTGCCTACTTCGGTGGCCATCCGTAAGGTCTTTCTCTATAACTCCCCCCTCCCCCTAATTTCAGATACAGTACGTCGTGCCAAAAGAACAGAGTTCTCTCTTTCTAAATACAGAAAATAAATAAATAAAGCCCTATCCGCCGCACTGAACACAAAAACTAAAAAGTTATATCTTCTTGGTACAACAAACCCAGTCCTGTGCGTCGGCTAATAAAGGAACTATCTTTCCTTTACACAAAATTCAGTCCAGTTAAGCAAATGTTATTTGCTATTTAATTCACAATATTACACACGTTGTTTTTTTCATATAAAGACGAGCAAAAATTATTGTATGATAATGTATTCTGACACTAAATTACTTTATTCGAATAATTTAAGTTAAGCAATGTTTCGAAATTTTGTGTAGCATTACCTTCATAAATTCAACGCTGGACTCCAGTGGATTATCAAAACGAAACAAAAGGAGAAAACTCTCTTCCAGGGGCAACAATTGGGCCAGCTGCAAAAAATAAGTTATGATTAATAGAAAATATTTGTAAAATAAATTCTATGAAAAAATTAAAAACAGGTGCGCAAGCACATACGCACACGCATGAACGCACAGTCATATCCAATATGGCGATGAAAATTCAATTGGCGATATTTTCATGCAGTGTTCTTAAATATTACGAAATAAAATTACTATAAACAATAACCATCCTGAAAAAGAATGTTAACCTGTAAAAAGTAAATCAGCTTCCCCACACATAAATTTTTAACATACCGAATCTATTAACTAAAATTTTTCAATTTCCTAAATATATGCAAAGGGAATTATGTATGATTAAAATTATTTCTCTGTTACAATTCAAGACTGAATTTGTTTTAGAAAAATAATGATGTACAAATTATTATAGAGTAATGTGTCTTAAAAATGAAGTTATAATTTTATTGCGTATAAATATGTTCATACAGGTCTGTTTCATATTAATTCTTCGATTTTTTTAACACACAAGGAAAATATTTTTCTCATAAAATATTCTTCAAATCGAGTAGCTTCCTTCTACTTATAGTCTTATTTTTGTATCATAAGTAAACAAAGGTTCTACACACACACACACATATATATATATATATATATATATATATATATATATATATATATATATATAATCTTTTCAATCATAAAATCATTAATTTTTCTTTATCCTCATTTGGAAATTAAAAAAACTAATGATTATAATATATAATTCTAATACAAAAATGAACGAGTTTTTTTTCAAAGTTCTATTTTTTTTTTTTTTCATGGGCTGCAGTAGCCCAGTGGTTAAGGTATCCAACCATGGCAGGCATGTCATGAGTTCGATCAAGTACCACTAAAATTAGCATACATAAAAATAATTATTATTCCCATATTTTATAATTAATCAAATACATATAATAATGCAAAGGTAAAATGATGTGCAATAATTGGATTTTATAAATTACATAGTGTGTGTCTTTTTTAGTGACATCATTTGATCAAAGAGAACTTATTTTGTCTTACTTCTTTCAGAAAGCTACATTCCTTTCCAAGTTTATTTATGCAAATATGTACAGAATTATGTGTGTGATGTGAGTAACATTTTATAATTACTTTCTTCTTAACAACATTTTTGAAAGCAGTAAAAAAGAGACCCGACTTTTGAAATTCACTACAGTGTACAGAATATTATCACCAACCTCTTTTGCAGATGCTACGAGTATTTCACTTTGAATTCGACAACTTTCGAATGTGATAATTTCAATTTAAGTTGTTGCAACTTATATAATATTGTTGCTAATTTGGGTGTTGTATAAATTGCCGACGACTCCATTTTTTTAATAACAGATTTATGGATAGACAAAGATGAACAAATGTCTATGAGCAGACAAATCGAAGTAAATACGAAAAGAAGTACAAAAAAATAAACAAATTATTTACTACAGTTTAAAATGTACTCGTTATAAAGAAGCTTCACTAAGTTCCAGAAACGGCTTCCTAGAACAGTTATAATAGCACAGTGATTCCCAAAGTAGTCCCCATGAACCCTCAGGGGCCCCCAATATTATTCTGGGCATTCGTGGAAAATTAAAATGGATTTGGGGGTCCCTGAATCACAGCCTCGGTGCAAAGTGTAATATAAAATTTTGACGCATTTTTATTTTTATGGAAATTTAAATATATAACAATAATTCTCTTAGATATTCCCGATTGGGTATTGATTCCTTTCGTGCATGGACTAACTCAGATTCCAAACACAGATGAATCCATACTAATACAGGAGGAACTTCTTATTACAAATGAGGGACTTAAGGCGAGTAAGAAATCTCTATAACGACAATGTTAAATTGGCAGTTTTCGATGTATCTTTTCTCAGAATCTGCTATATGTAGATGTTTGAAATTTTTCATATGATTAAAGTACACCTTTTTAATTATACTGAAATGATCCTTTAGCTAATTAAATTTTTTTTCGTAATTTCTAAAATGTTTTATCAAATATAGTGAAGTTTGACCCATTTTTCACATAAAAAGAATTGTTAAAAATAAATTTTTGATTTTTTGCGAAAAGCCCATTTTGGTATATATTAGTCATCATTATAAATATATCTTAAAAAATTTACATACCTGTGAGCTGTAGTTTCTCAAAAAAGGTACATCAAACATCAAAATTTACATTTTGAGATAAATTGATTTTATTGTATACAGTGAGAATTCTAATCGGCTAGGAAATAAAAAAATAAAAGATACATGTTTTGGTTTATATCAGACTTACAACTTTTAAAGAAAAACGAAACACCTTGTTTACATTTTTCGCCATTCAAATAGGCGTGGCCCAGTTTCAACGATTATTTAAAAATAGGTTTTAAGGACTTAAAATTACCCTAGAGGTTAAAGTAAGGAATTTTTAGAAACGTTAAAATCTATACAATTTAAAAATGTAAAAATCTCAAATTGTCAAAAAAATAAGATTTTAGCTTTCCAACACCCCTTAAACCAATGTTTGAATAAGAATACCACAAATTCTGGTAACAAAAAAAGATCTCAATTTTATGGCCTGTATTATCAACGCACAAGCAAATTCTGACCTCGATTACACTTTCCCCTAATTTGAACCGATTTTTGGTTCAAAGATGATTTATATAGTTTTCTGGAAATTTTCAAAAGGGTTGATCTAAGAGCCTTCCCAATGATTCCTTGACTACACATCACATTTTTTGCCACATTTGTTGGCAAGGATAATAGAGTTCCCAATACGGTAATCCTAATTACATCTTCAATGGGTTTCAAGTTCATGCTGGTAAGCGAACTTCGTCTGTAAAATTAAAATTTTCTTTCAAAGAGAGTGCTGCTACATGGAAAATAATAGACGTGGAAGGATTCAATATTATCACTTTCCATTTAATTAACTTAATTTTTTTCACTGGACTCAATTAGAGGCTGAGTTGTCACTCTATCTAGTAATATTTTTAATTAAATAAATTCCTTTCGTGTTGTTTTGCAAATTCATTTAATATACATTTTAAATCAATGATTATTTAAATGAAGTATTTAGGGCATCAATTTAATAAATGTTAGATATAAAAATAAAATTATACACTTGTGCTAACTGAATTAGTTGACTGCTTATATTTAAGGCTCTAATTATTTACAAAAAGAATAAACACGAGAGAAACGGAAACTGATTAACACAGAATCAAGCATGTGAAATGTTTCATTTTCTTCAATTAAAATATTCTGACAAAAGACGGTCTGTATTACATTTGTTTTGGAATTCTATCCCTGTATCTGCTGCCCCCATTGTCTCGCAAACAAGCTGTCAAAGCTTAAACATAACGTAAGATGTTTTTGAACACATTATTCCGAGACGCTTTCTAACAGTTTCCTGAATGCCATTGTCGATGGATTTAAAAATAAGAAATGTAATTCCTCACTTAATAAAAGACGTAAAATCAAAAACCTTTTCTTGAGACGTTGTTCACTGAAGATTGGAAACAACGGAAGCTCAATTAATGAGCGTCAAATGTAATTTAAATTTCTCGTCGCGGTTTGGAATGTACTGATATAAAATGTTCAGGATATTTGCTTGGAATGTTGGAATCGAAATTCTTGGTAGAATTTTGTTGCAAACAAGATTTTAGAGCTAAAATGGATTAAGTTAAATTTTTTTCTAAATTAAAGATATAGAATTTTTTTTTATAAATCCGTTTACTTTCCATCGATAATAAATACTGGCGATATCTGTAAGTTTTTTTTATATATATATATTTATGTTAAGTTTAAAGTAAGACATTTAATTTGTAATAATTTATAAGTGTTTACCAAATGAAAAGTGAACAAGTTGAATGAAAATAATACTTTTAATGGAATTTAAAACAAATTGCCTTGGACGTTGTAACACAGGTCCCATTGTTTCGACAGTAGATCTATGACTTCGCTGTAGAAAGATTGCTGTTGATCCATGAGGAAGCCCTGCATAGTTTCCTTCACCTCATTGTCCGAATAGAAACATTTTGCTCTCTTCAGTAGAAAAGTATGTGGAAGGTTTAGGGGAGGCAAATACAGAGTGTACGGTGGATGTTCCAACAATTTCCAACGAACTTTCTTTAAGGATGTCTGGGCTTCACGAGAGACGTATGGGCCGGCATTATCACGGAAATCTGGTATCGTTTGCCCCCCTTCAAGAAATCTCTTACACCAATTGTTCGAACTAAGCAGTGCTCACCATTGACCGAACACTTTCGCTGATAATTTTCCGCATTCAGCTCTCCTTCCCCATCAGAAACCATACTACCGCGCATGGACGCATCCATTAATAACACGACTTTACTTTAAATTTTTTTCCTCTATCAAGATCAGGTTTCATCGTTGCACGTCAAATGCGGTATACACCTCCTACCTCCTTTTATATCTATGTTAGGTAACGCTGCTATAGCTACAATAATTTTGATACAATTTCACGAATCCAAATTTCATTTGGGCAACCCTTATATAATAGGAAAAATCTACTTCTATTTTTTTTTAAATGCAAATAAAAAGTTTTAAGATATCCGATTATGTTCGAAACCGGGAATTTGAAAAAGGTATAAATTAATAAGTTTTTTTTTATATTTAAAGTCACTTGAATCAGAATATACGGGGCGTGTCCGGAAACTAAGAACCGTTTCATTTTACAGCAACCGTAGTGATAATTTTTCAGTTTAACACTTGTGCACACATCTCTGGTTGATTGTCAGTCCAGTGAAGCCATTATATCCAGATTGTGGTCGTTTTACTCGTATTAGCGAACGTGCAAATTGTTTAAGACGATTGCGGATCCAACCGACTGTGAAATATGTTCTGAAATGCGTTTTTGTTAACGTAAGAAATGTTAAACCAATTGAAAATCATCGTCAACTCGTAGAGATTTATGGTGAAAATGTAACGAGTAATGGAATGGTAAGATACTGAATTAGACAATTCAATGATGCTCATGACGAAGTTCTGAGAGAACAGCCTTCTGTTGTCAATGATGATTTGGTTGAGTAAGTGAAAGAGAAAATTCGTAAATACAGACGGTTTACAATAAGATTGCTTTATGATCACAGTTTCCACAAAGAGCTATTCACTGTTTACTCGTGGCATCTTTCTTCGAAAAAAGTGTAGACGACTTGGTTTACTGATGTGACAAATGTATGAGCAATGGTAGTAACTAGTAGAAAAATAGTTTTCGACATGCGCTTTCATTTAAAAATAAATTTTGTTTTGAAAAAAGATTATTTTTGCGAGTTTTTCCAAAACGGTACTTACTTGTCGGACACGCCTTGTACATATAAATTTATTTTAAGAATATTATTGTATAAGAAATTATTTAAATCAGTGCTTCTCAAACTTTCAATATTTGCGACCCAATACTCAATCATAAATTTCATCGCGCCCCCTCCATACTTTAACCTCTTAAGCGACGCCGACGTATATATATATAGGTCTGACTCAACCGGTACGTTAAATTTCCCGGACGTATATATACGCCTTTTGGAAGTATGGTGTTTTCTGTGCACTTCTATCCATAAAATTATTCCGAAGGATTTCGAATGCAATGAAAGGAGGTTAACGGTGTTTACGAAGGATTTACTTATCTCCTTTTCTTACTTATCCTTACTCCTTTTCCCTCCCCCCCAAATACATCACATAAGCTTGCCTACATGGAAAACGGAGGCATAGGGAAGCAAATCCCGCAACATTTAATCTGAAGTTAAGGAATTATAAACTGTACAAATTATGGTAAGTGTTAATTTTTGTATATAATTTTATATTTGGCAAGCCTATGGGGTCACTGGTAATTATTACACTTCGTATTGTTAAATTACTTTACTTAGTTCTTAACTTAGTATCGTTATAAATTATTTATAAAATTCCTCTAAGCAGTACTAATATGTGTATATATCGATGTAAATGTTAATTTTACTTTTTATTATGTCAGAATGTATTTTGTTAGTTTACTTTCAGTAAATTAATAACTTTTTTAATAGTCTTTGATTATAGACTTTTCAATAGGCTCGCACCCCCTTGTAGAATTATCACGCCCCCTAGGGGTGCTCCCCGCAGTTTGAGAAACGCTGATTTAAGTGCTATTTTTTGGGCAAAAAATGAAGATACTAACATTTTTAATATTCTCTCTTTCTATGAAAAATATTTTTATAATAATAATAGTTTGCCTATATACGAGTATAACTAAATCTTCGCTACAAAGCTGGGATTTATGAAAAA
Organism: Trichonephila clavipes; assembly: GCA_019973935.1. Classification (NCBI taxonomy): domain Eukaryota; kingdom Metazoa; phylum Arthropoda; class Arachnida; order Araneae; family Nephilidae; genus Trichonephila; species Trichonephila clavipes. The sequence continues at coordinate 605,474 of BMAU01012458.1, forward strand.
TACACATGTTCAAAGTAACTACCAATTGAAATAATAATCAGTGTGTGTTTTGTAAACATTTCTCTACTAATATATTAAAATATAAATAAATACGCTTCCAAATTATATACTTCAAAAGTCCTTCCTCAGAGCACAGAAGTCTTCTCTCTCTCTCTCTCTCTCTCTATATATATATACAGACGAACCTCTATATTGAGAATTTTTCTATGTAGCGAACTTTTTCCTGAGACCTTGAACATTTCACGATTTTCTTCGTAAAATAATCTCTCTATAGCAAAGTGCAATTTTCTATACAACGAACTTTTTCTTATGTGATTCAATCTTTCTCTCCCTTTTTTAAAAAAAAATTTCAAGTTATTCTCTCTTTAACACATTTTATGGTTGTCATAAATATTGAACTGGTTTTATTAGATCCTAATTCACGGAGAGCAATAGAATTCTGGACGTTTCATCCAAGAAATGAAACCTTTGATCCCCATTGCCCAGTTCACTTTGGCCCACTCACCCATAGCCAGTTCCACATCTTCGATATCCTCTTTCACTCTCAGTAGAGTTGTCCAGTGTCCTCGTGTTCTGATTATAAAATATAGGGCTGCGGTAGCCCAGTGGTTAGGGTATCGGACCATGGCAAGTATGTCATGAGTTCGAGCCTAGTACCACTAAAAGACCCGCCGTGTAGGGCAGCGATGCACGTTAAATCTGTCGAGAGCTGAAACGTCCTCCCGTTGGTGTGGTGTGGTAGGTAGGAGAGGGGGTGCCAGCTCAGGTGTCGTCCACGTCACTTGACCATGGTTCAAAATTACGTGGTCCGTCGCCAAAAGCCCTCGTGTAGCTGAACAGTGTGACGTTAATATTCAATCAATCAATCTGATTATAAAATAATGTATATTTAATATTACTTGTATACTTTAAATTATAAAATGTTCTTCAAATTCATTAATTTTAGTGTAAAATTATTTTCTCAATATTGAAAATACATTGAATTTTTCGACATTCCTTTTTCCTGTTTACTTCAACTTTTTCTTTCTTTCTTTCTTTTTTGATGGGTAAGATACATAAAATAAACATATATTAGTTTAAAAAAGATGTGAATAATTACTTTTTTAATATATAGTGTTTATGAACTTAAAATTTGTTTTCTGTGGTTTATAAAGTATATTAAAAGATGAACCTCTCTATATATAGCGAATTTTCCATACAACGAACTTTCTTCCGGGATTAAGTGACTTCGTTACATAGAGATCGGACTGTATGTATATATACATATACACAAAATTTTATTATTATAGAAGCCTTTTTTATTGGAGGAGAATGTTTTGAAAATATGTCATTCTCTTTCTTCATTTTTTTGTAAAAAAATTACATTTAAATAACTTTTTTATTGAAATAATATTCTTAAAACAATTTTATATATATATATTCTAATCCAAGTGACACTATATATCAAAATTTATTCATTTATATGCTTTTTTAAAAGCACGGTTTCGATTATTATAGGGTACTGGGTCATGCAATCTAATCTTATGTTTGCAAATTACGCTTTGGTAGCTCTAAAAGTAAGTAAAACTTAAATCAAAGTGTAAGAAAAAATTCAAAATGTAAATAAAAATAAACTTTGAAAGAATAATTAAAAATAAAATTAAACGACGAATTTTTGTTTAATCGTTTCCAAAAACGAATAAAATTCAGCAAATATTTTCCATCGCTTCCATATTATCATTTGCTAAAAATTCAATGCAGATAGAAAAATAATTTTTTTAAGTGAAGAAAATTTTTTATTTTTTATTTTTATTTTTGAAGAAGAAAAAGCTATAGCAATGAATATAATTAAGGTCAATTAAATCCCCTTTTTTATATTTAAAATATTAAAGACCAAGAAATCAAATTTAAACCAACTAATAAAAAATGTTAAATTAGGAAAGTTTTTTAAGTATTTAAATTGGTGGTCGATTAAGTAGTCCTTTGATCATTCAAGTCGAAAGTAGTTTATTGATGAATTTTTATAAGAAGTTAATAAATGCATAGCAGAGTTTTTATTTTTAATATTGAAGATCTCTTTAATGTATCTACTTTAATTAAGTTTTATTAAAAAAATTGGCCTCGTGTTTTTTTAGAGAAACAACTTTTTAGAATCCTCAGCATTAAAAGATACAATTTTTTTTCTTTAAAGAATCACCAAGTAATTAAAAAGCAACATTCTTTCACCTCTTTATTAAAAATTAAGTTTTTTCGGTGTCCGAAAAAACAAGCAGAAAATACCTTTTAATAATAACTAAAACTTTTAAAAACATCTTAACGAATCAAAATTTTTCGGTGGTTACATACGCGAAGTTTCATTGATTTTTTAAGGGGGCTGAATACGTTAGGTGCCATGATTTTGAAAAGGAGTATAAATAAATAACTCTTTTTGGTGTTTATTATCAGTTCAAATAGAGTACACGTCCTTTAATTTTTTTTTATAAATATTATTACAAGAAACAAAAAATATATGTAATTTTTTCGGAAAAAAATGAAGAAAAATGACATTTTTTTAAAACATCATCCTTTGAAAATTCTTAAATAATAATAACATTTTGCCTATAAATACCTAGAATTTCAATACAGAGCCTCAATCAGAATTTTTGAAAAATTCGTTTTACGATTAATTGAAATAATAACGGGTAGTTTTTGTTAAAGTTTCTGTAGTTTGATGTGTTAAAACATGAATAAATGTATGTATTAGGTTGGGAAAAAGAAATCCATTATTTTTTCAGTAGATGGCTGTAGTGTCGATATCCCGTGAAGTATCGATCAAACAATTTCAAATTTATGCTCATTGTCGAGATGACATTTCACACTAAAAATATTATTTTGCTTTTTTTGTTTGGTCCATTCAGTTGTGAGTTACAGGGTGTTCAAATTGGAAGTCAACAAAGAGAAAATTCGGATCTTTTACAGTTTTTCTTTGATAAAGGTGAAAATGCAAGCCAAGTGGCTGAAATTGCGAATGGTATTTATGGTGCCGGTACTGTAACAGCTAATTACGTGCAATTTTCGTTTCGTCGATTCCGTTCAGGTATTTTTGATGTTAAAGGTGCACCTCGCACAAGCATGCCCGTCATCGAAAGTGTCGATAAAATCACAGAAATAATCGAAGTTGACCGGCCTGTTAGTAGTCGTAGTATTGCGTAGGAGCTAAAGATCGACCATAAAACAGCTTTAAGCCATTTGCGCAAAGTTGGATTCAAAAAGAAGCATTATGTTTTGGTGCCACACCAATTAACACCAAAAAACATGATGGATCGAATTTCTATCTGCGAAGCCTTGGCCAAATGGAATGAAATCGACCACTTCTTAAACGGATGGTGACTGGGGATGAGAAATGAGTCACATACTACAATATTGTGTAAAAGCGATTGTGGAGGTGCTGCCGCATGGTCAAACACTAAATTCAAATCTCTCCTGTCATCAACTGGACCGTTTGAAGCAAGCGATTGACCAGAAATGCCCAGAATTGGCCAACAGAAGAGGTGTTGTGTTCCATCAGGACAACACCAGGCCATACACTTCTGTAGTGACTCGTCAGAAACTCTGGGAGTTTGGTTGGGAAGTTTTAATGCATCCACCATATAGTCCGGACCTGGCGCCACGCAATTACCACCTTTTTCTCGCATTGCAAAACTTCCTGTGTGATAAGAAATTGGGATCAAGAGAAGAGTGTGAAAATCGATTACTAGATGTTTTTTCATGCAAAAATAATGGATTTCTTTTCCCCCAACCAAATATTTCAAAAATCCCAGTTCAAATTCTGTACAGAGGTCTTAGCCATATATAGGCAAAATATTATTATTATAAAAGTATTTTACATAAAAGAAGAATGTTTTGAAAATAAGTCCTTAATTCTTCATTTTTTTGACAAAAAATAGCATTCAAATGAGTTTTTCTTCTAATAATATTCGTAAATTAATTTTTTTATGAATATTCTAATGCAACTGTCACTAAAGCCTCGTTAACATGGACGAAAAGTGCCGGCATATACCAACATTGATCCTTTCTAGACCCATTTATACGATGAGCCGGTGTTACACCGGTTTGAAAAGCGGGTTTGATTTTTGTACCCGCTTTGGATAAGGGTAAATAAGGAGAAAAGCGAGTTCATTTTCAAATTTTCCCACGGTTCATCACGACCAAGGTTCATTTATTCAAAGATGGCTGTTGTTATGGATTGTGCCCGTTGATCCACTGACAGAACTTTCTGGCATTCGGAAGTGTATAAAAAATTTGTGATGAATTAAAAAAATTGGATATGCTCGGACATTTCCAGAAATTCTTAGCAAAATAAAAGGTTTGAAACGGGACCTTTTCGGTGCTAATTTGATATAGGAGTGCTGAGTGCCAAATTGTTGTTTATGTTCGCCAAGATGGGAGATAACATTACAATATGGTTACCTTGATACTTATCGTTTGGTGATGTGGTTGCCATGGGGAGAACACTTATTGTAGTTAACTTTTATTTGTTTATTTTTTTCACGGTAACCATTGAAAAGTCACGTGAATCTATCAACCAATCACCAGATTCTCATGTAAACGGGTTGGGAAAAAAAATGCTTGTAAAAAGCTGGCTTTTCTCCCAAACCTCAATTCGCCTTCAATTTGTGGATTTGCATGTAAACAGGGTCTACATATAAACATTAAAATAATATTCATTTATACACGGTTTTTCATAATTTTGGTTCCGAGCTTAGTCTCAGTCTCCTTAAAATCTCTAAATAATTATGAAATTTGTATTTATCCAGTTGAAAATATCCAAATTAGTCGATAAAGTGAAAGAGTTTTTTCTAAAAAAGTAATTTTATTTTAACTAGAAAAAAAATTGTAAATTTCTTTAAGAGTTGAAAACTTTTTGCAAAAATTATCAAAATAAGTAAAAGGAAGAAAAAGAAGATGAAAGTATATGATTAATATGAAAAACGAGACACAAATTGAAACGTTTCCTTCTATTTTTTTAAAAAATGTTTCGGGCTGTGTACGGGCTTTTTCTTTTAATATAGGGTTTCTTTCAACGGAATTACGTTTTTTTTCTGCAAAATTGTTTATGGAAATATCCACAGTTACAGTTTGTGTTGATTGCGAGAGGGATGAATATTGTTAATTACTTTAACAAAAAAAAAAGCCGTCTACCACCATTGTAGCCATTACATGGATCTATATAACTCTGTGTACGGTAATTTACAGCTTCACTAATTATTTAAATGTAAGTTTTTTGAATAACCTTTTTCTATTCCGTTTTTAAATTACTGTACTTCAAGCTTAGAGGCTTTTAAATCATTAAAAAAACTGATTTTAACTCCTTTTTCGTTTCAACTCATTTTATGTGGTGGTCGTTTTTAATTCATCTTATTTGTGTATCATTTCTTAAGAAAAACATTGAATGTAATAATAATACTAATAATATCTCAAAAAACATAAGAAATATCAATTTAACTGAGAATATGGATAAAGAATAAAAAAAATGTTTATTAGATTGATTTTTTTTTGATACTCAACCTATTTATCGCAACAATCGCAAATTCTATTAATAACTCGCCAAGATGGTAACCCGATTTCATGTGTCGTAAGCGTTGAATTGGCAACCATGTGCTTCGTTTCGTATAATGTCACTGATGGGTTGCGATACTACGTAAGTACCTGTTTTTTTATGCTATGACAGCGTTTCTCAAACTGTGGGGTGCGAGCATATTAAAAAGTTGGAAACAAAAGATTATTTAAAAAAATATTAATTTACTGACGTCCAGAAAATTAATGCTTTAGTTGAGAGAGACGTTTATATGCGCCATTTGCACTTAAGAGGCTACAGTCGAATTGTACCTTTAGTGTCAAACTATAGTATTATTGAATTCAATACATTATCATTGTATGGAGGGGGGGGGCACAATGAAACTTATGATTGAATATTGGGTCGCGAATGTTGAAAGTTTGATAAGCACTGTTCTATGAAATTACACTTAACATACCCAAACTATATTATATCTATATGCATTAAAACGGATAATGTTATTTAATAACTGCAATCCTAAAAAACAATAAATAAAACTTTAAAGCAGAAAAAAAATCATCTATTCCTATATATCCCTGTTTATATGTGTAATACTATAGACCCTTTAAGGTATCCGACTACGTGATTTTCAAAAGCACATAAATGGATAATTTTCATCATATTTAGTGTCAGTTAGAATAGAATACATGCATAAAATTGTTTTAAGAACATTTTGACAAAAAATATTTATTTAAATGCAATATTTTGGCAAAAAATTAACTTAGAATAATCTTTTTTCCAAATGTTCTCCTTTTGTGAAAAATGCTTCTATTAGAATAATATTTTGTACCTCTGTACCTTTGTTCAGAGGCTCAACCAGAATTTTTTTAAATATATAACTTAGAAGTAGGTTTATTCATATTTTATGACAACAGAGGGGAGCAATTTTAAGAAAAAAAAACGCGAATAATTATTTCAATTGGTGGTAACTCTGAAAATGTGAATTTTTCAAAAATTCTAGTTGAGCCTCTGTAGAGAGGTCTGAGCTATATACAGGCAAAATATTATTCTAATAGAACCATTTTTCACAAAAGGAGAACATTTGGAAAAAAGATTATTCTAAGTTAATTTTTTGCCGAAATATTGCATTTAAATAAATATTTTTTGTCAAAATATTATTAAACCAATTTTATGCATGTATTCTATTCTAACTGACACTAAATATGATGAAAATTATCCATTTATGTGCTTTTTTAAAATCACGGTTCCGAACATAGTTGGATACCTTAAAATTTTTGATAGATCTTCAGATGGTAGATCTGGACCCGTATGGGAGGGACTTTGTTCTAAACTTCCCAGGACCGTAAGGTATCTAAGAGTTAAATATTAGAGTATATGGCTATTTTAGTTTGCTTAGACGCAAAATAAATAGAAATATAAGAAAAATGCAAAAATTGAGTGTGGTTTCTTTTTTACCAATGTTTAGTTTTATTAAGCACTTGTTTCAGTGGTTCAAATATACTTTCTTATTGCACAAAATTAAATTGACAGAATAATATAAAACGTTCCAGAAAACGATGTAATATATTATTACACTGCGCTATCGACGGAATGGAGAACTAAAAATTACGAATACAGTCGGCGAATGTTTTATTATTGGCACGAATTGATTTGACTTTTCTTTTTACATAAGCCGGACGTAAAACATTCCGGTTTACATAATTGAATTCTACACATAATGGCCAATGAATAAGAAACCTTCGAGATTTACATTTAAGTCTGAGCTAGGGATGAAGTACGTAAATTTTCTTATGACGTGGTTATACGTGGTTGGAATGCTAGCATAAGAAAGGTGTAAAAGTGCTTTTCATGATGAATGAAGTTAAATGGGAAAAACGCGGAATTTTCACCATTTGAAAAAGAGCTTATTGTTAGAACCCATTCAGTAGAGGCCTCGATTTCGAAGAATGAAAATCTCACTGGGTTCTCAAAAGCAGCCATATCAAAGCTTTTCTAAAGTTGGAATCAGAACCTCCAGTCCTTCTCTATAAGACGTAACTGTAGTTCGAACACAGTTTTCTAAGAATATATGGTCGGCATCATCTCCGACGAATTGTACGGCAGAACAGAGACTCTACTGTGATTCAATTGACACAAATTGTCAAACAAGGGTTTTAACAAAGATTTCATCTCGAACCATAAGCAGAGATTTGCAGAGGACTGGAATGCATAGTCGGGTGTATGTGAGAAAACCCCCTCATTTCTGCCTGAAATGCAAAAATTCTTTGCAATGGTGTCGGGGAAGAAGACATTGGGCATTTGAAGATTGAAAACGGGTAATGCAGTGATTCTCAAACTTGCGATTCTCGAGATTCTTGCGACCCAATTTTCAGTCATAATTTCCATCGCCCGCCCCCCTTTCTCCATATACTAGCAATATATTGAATTCAGTAATATTATGATTTGATACTAAAGCTACTATACGACTGTCACCTCTTAAGTCCCACCGACGTATATAAACGTCTTGGCCAGCCAATGTATTAATTGGTCCGGACGTATATATACGTCTTTCCGAAGTACGATTTTTTCTGTGAACTTCTATCCATAAAATTATTCCGAAAGCGTTGTAATGCAATAAAATTAACTTGACAGTGTTTGCGAAGAATTTATGCATTTCAGAGGATTTGCTTCTTTATATATTCCTCTATAATCCCCCCCTCCAATACATCTCATACGCGCGCCTACATGAAAAAACAGTGACATTGGGGAGTGAACCGTATAATTTTTAATTTCGGCAGTTAAGGGATCAATTATAAACCGTACAAATTATCAAGATAAGTGTTACTTTTTGTATATAATTGTATATATGACAAGCCCATGGAGTCACTGGTGATTGTTAAACTTGCTCTTAACTTAATATTGTTCAATTACTTATAAAATACATTGTGAAGTACTGATCCATTTATAAGTGTATTATTTTTGTATAGATGTGTATTTTATTTTTTATTATGCCAGAATGTATTTTGTTTGCTTACTTTCAGCAAATTAATAACTTTTTTAAATAATCTTTTGTTTTCGACTTTTTAATATCCTCGCGCCCCCTTGTAGAGTTATCACGTCCCCCTAGGGGGAGCGCACCACAGTTTGAGAAACGCTGGGGGTAATGTGATTGGATGTGAATCACGCCACACTATATTTTGCTCTGATGGAAGACGTCGAGTTTGGCGAGAACCTCACGAAGCCAGAAATGCACCTTGTATTTATTGCACAAGGGTCTGGTGGGAGTATCATGATATGTTGCATGTTCTGCTGGCATGGAAGAAGTGCTCTGGTGTTTCTCGAGGGCAAACAAACAGCCATGAGATACCCAGATACATTGGTAGATCAAGTGCACCCTGCAGTGTTGCATTTTTAACCCGATGGAGATGAATGATAATTCAACTATACATCGTGTCAGAATCACGCTGCATCATATTTTACCGTAATTGAAGGCGTCGAGTTTGGCGATAATCTCACGAAGCCAGAAATACATCTTGCACTGGCAAGGGTCTGGTGATAGTGTTATGATATGGGGCAGGTAGGGAAGCAGCACCCTGGTGTTCCTCGAGGGAAAACAAACTGCTGTGAGATACCTAGCTTTACTGGTAGATCAAGTGCACCCAGTAGTGTTGCATGCTTAATATGATGGAGACGAAGATAATTCAACTATGCAACGCGTGTCAGAAGAATTCATAATTATTTCTCGGAACATGAGTCTGACTTCCAACACCTTCCTTGACCACTGCATTGTCCCTAGAAGAAGTGTGGGATATGCTTCTAAGGCAGCGATACACAACCCACCGAACCTTTTTAACTGGCCCCGTCATGGCCCATTGATCTGGAAAATTTATTTATTTAAGAACATTGTATTAAAAATTTGTTGGGAAGTTCTTTGTCAAGAAATCAAATATATCAATTTTGCCTTTTGCTGTCGGTGCCGTATGCTTTTTCTATTTCGAACCGTTTCGGTTAGTGATAACAGACAACAGTGGAGTAGCGACAATTTTATGGGTGGAACTAATGCTTAACTATTTTTCATATCCTGCAAGTGAAAAGTATTAAAAAAAATTAAATCGGTTCAAGAAGATTGGGAGGTAGACTATTTTGTAGTGAAAAACTAACATGTATCAGTAATCGTTTGATTTGTGTAACGAATGTGCTATATTCAAAAAATACCAATAAACAGGAAACATTCAATGTCACTCTTCCTCGAAGATCTCTTTCAAGAGGTGATAAATTGACTTTCTTGAATAACAAAGGGTTTTGTCAGTGGTAATATCACAGCGAAGACATCCTATGAAGTTTGTTATGTTATTGGTAATCATATGAAACCGTTTACTGATGCAAAAATTGAGAAGGAATGTTTTTTAAATGATTCTAATTTAGTGTTAGTGACAAAAATAAAAAAATATAAAAAAATCAATAATTAAAAAAAGCAAAACAGGAGTGTGTTACAATATTTCGACCAATTTTCCGCATTTTAAACTTCCAATGTTATCTTGGTCTTAAAGCATTTCTTCCCCCCTCCCTTAATTATTCTCATGTTGAGACCCGCGTAAAATTACTAACATACGTATGCGGCCTGCGTGAAATAGCTGACACATGTATGCGGCCCAGCAGAAAAAAAGGTTGAGTACCCCTGTTCTAAGGCATAAAGCTATACACTTGATGAAGCCTGAGCAACGCGGGGTCATGCAGCTAGTATTCTTTATAAAAAAAAGTAGATATTATTATAATTATATAGATAATGATCAATTTTAAAATGAGAGAAAAAATGTTTCTCTTAGCGTGAATGGATCTTGAACAAAAATAAAATAGATGCTATATGTATTAAGGTTTTTGAAGATTGATATAAATCAAAGCATTTTGGAAGAAATATTACAAAAAGATACATTAGTAACAGTATTTTTGAGACCTATTTACCTCTCTGATCTCTATCTTCCCATCTTTATTATCATCATAAGCTTCCATAAAGCATTCCTTCAGCTCAGCCATCATTGAATCCGACACAACTTGCTACAAAAGAGAAAGAGAGAGAAAAAAAAAGATCAATACACACATTCAACAAAACAGGAAACGGATGTAAGTAAAAAATAGCTTTATTGGCAAACGTGAGAACTGAACATATGGTGACTTCCACCACATCAAGATGAAAAGAAAGACGGATTGTTGTGATTACTGAATCTTTTAATGGTAATCAATAACTTAGCCTTTCCAAACAATGGAATTTCGCACCTCGTTTGTGAGCTTTGGAAGAAATAATTGAAGTAAATAAGCGATAATGCAGAGGAAAATGGAAAAGTAATAATAATGTTTTCCACAAAAGTGGGATGCAGCTAGCGCTTTCTTTTTAATCCAATCAAGGAGGAGGATTTCGAAAAGGATTCATATATTGTAAAAAAGAAGAAACAATGTTAAATAATTTAAAAAAGGGGAAACTAAGTTATCTTTAATTAAAATAAATGATGCGTGTGAAAAATTCAACAAAGGAATTAAAAAAATTCATCGGGTGGGATAATAATGTCTTCGTAATTAACTCATTGTGTAAAATATTAAATACTTTCGGCTTGATTAATGCATTTTTCTTAAATAGGCTTATACAGAAGTAGATGATACATATTTAACTTAGTGCTTTCTTCAGATGCGGATAATTATAATTGCATTTTAATTTTATAACATCAGTTAAAATTTCTAATTTTGAATGATTTAATTTTTCTTATGAAAATACAATAAATTATTTTCAGAAAAATATTTTGGGCAGTGTTTCCCAACATGGGGCCTACGCCACACAAGAGGGGAAAATTGATTCTTAAGGAGGGGGGCTATTAGAAAAAGCACTCATTTGAAGCGTAAATGATCTAATTCTTAATAATATTGCCAACCCTAAATAAAATTTTGAACAAAATTTTTAAAAAAGTTTTATTTGCTCTAAAAATGAAAAGTAATTGATACAGCTATAAATGTTAATGTCAATCATCTAAACATTTTCCTAGCTGATTTAAAAGAAAGATTTTGTAATTTACAAAAAATTCATTTCCCAACTTGGATGATGCAGCCAATATTAGTAGATCTTTCTGATGTTTCAGATTTACACATTCAAGAACTCGCAGAAATGTAAAATGATGCGTCGATTAAGGCATCCGACTACGTTCGGAACCGTGATTTTGCAAAAGCGTATAAATGGATAATATTTATGATATTTAGTGTCACTTTGGTTACAAAATGGATATAAAATTGTTTTAAGAATAGTATTACAACAAAAAAATTATTTAAGTACAATATTTTGACAAATAATGAACAGAAAATGACCCATTTTTAAAATATTCTCCTTTTGTGAAAAATGCTTCTATTATAATAATATTTTGCCGGTATATAGCTCAGATCACTGTACAGAGGCTTAATTAGAAATTTTGAAATATATAACTTAGAAGTGGGTTTATATCCATGTTTTACAACAACAGAGGGGAGAAATTTTAAGAAAAAAACATCGATAATTATTTCAATAGGTGGTAACTCTGAAAATAATGTGAATTTTTCAAAAATAATTGTTGAGCCTCTGTATAGAGGTCTGAGATATGTACAGGCAAAATATTATTATAATAGAAGCATTTTTCACAAAAGGAGAACATTTTGAAAAAAGGTTATTCTAAGTTAATTTTTTGCCGAAATATTGTATTTAAATAATTTTTTCTGTCAAAACATCCTTAAAACAATTTTATACATGTATTCTAATCTAAGTGACACTAAATATCATGAAAATTATCCATTTATGCACTTTTTTAAAATCAAAGATCCTATCGAAGTCGGATACTTTAAACCTTTTTTTTTCTTTAAAAGGAGTCATGACATGGCTTTCTGAAGAAGTCAAAATCAAATATCCAAATCCAACCAAATGTGCGAGAGAACAACATTAGCATTTCCATCTTTATATTTAACAGAATTTCGGTTTAGTACCAAAATAATCTGCTAAAAAGAAGAACTTTGTAGGATATAACAAAATGAGGAGATGTAAGACTAAATTTAACTAGTTTAACTTTTTTAACTTTTTATTTTTATTTCAGTTTTCAAATGTAAGATTAGAAAATTTACTTACAGTAATAATTTACATTTGGCGTTTAAGTTACATATATAATAAAAACCTGCGCTTGTATAGGGGGAGGACATAAGAATTTTTAGAAGCTTATAGGAGCTTATTGTATAAAAAAGATTGAGAAACATTGCTATAGGGGTAATATAAAGCTTGTTTAATAAGATTCTCATCCTTACAGTATTTGAATATGATTAGATTTAAAAACATGGGAAGGCATTGCTATTTTGCATATTTCATATTTTCAAGTATAGAATTTTTAAATTACATTTTAACCTTTATCAAATATATCGTTGACGAGTTATATATTATTGATTAATAATATACAAAAATAAATCATTCTTCAGTAGCTGTTTTGTTGATTTGTGGTCACATAATTTTAAACAGATAATTCAAAAATGAGTATTTTTTGAACCTTATCTAACTAATAAAATGCTTTACAGAGCTGTAACGATATATTCATATATGCACGTTGTACTCAATAACATTGTTATAGCCCTTGTCTTTTGATTTTAAAAGAATATGATTTGAATTTCTAAAACAGATGGGTTTTTTTATCTGTTGCGCCCCTGTTCCCTTCCCTTGGGTTTTAATTTCTGCAAAACCCGTTTTTAGAGGACCTTTACGGAACAAAAGAAACATGCCTGACAAATTTCAAGTATGTATGTCAAATAGTTCCGGAGATCTCGTGATGAGGGAGTGTGAGCCCCGTTTCTTCTGTATACAGGGTTAGCATAAATGGTTCATTCATTTCGAAAAAGGCTACATTTTTAAAAGTATTACACAAACACACATGAAAGGTATATGAAAAGAGGCACAAAGTAAACAAATTTGTATTATTTATTCCCCCCCCTCAATGGAACAACTCAGTTCGTGATTACCTAAGCAATGAATTTCTGGATCGTTGGATTGGACGTATTGGGAGAAATACTTAACTTTGTTCCCATGGCCTTCCAGATCCCTTGCATTAACGCCTTCAATTTCTTCCTATGGGGTTACGTTAAGGACATTGTTTACGTACCCTCACTACCACAATACTTAATCGAGCTTTAAGAAGGTATCAGTGCTGCAGTGCAGATAATTGACGGGACCGTGCTACAAAATATATGGATTGAGCTCGATTTTCATCTAGGCCGTGGGCAGCCTAGTGGTTAGAGTATCGGACACCAGACTGGAAGGCCTGGGTCCGACGCCCGATCCCACAAAATACCCTCCGAGTACACTTGGAGTACGTGCTCGTTAAACCAGTGGGTGGTCGCAGCAGAAACCACGGGTGCAGGGTCCTGGAGAATATTTCTCTCCCCTCCAGCCGATGCCTAAATGGTGGAGGTGGATATAGGTAGTGTTGCCATCTATCGTGTAGAAATCGTACCTGTCGTCTCCTTTCCTTTGGCAAGGACACGACAATTACATCTTCTAAACGTGTGTTGCGTCAACGGGAACATATTGAACGTTAGTAGAAGGTGTGTTATCTTCGTGAGTTTGTGGCTATTTTCATATATCTTTCCCGTGTGTACGTATAATGCGTTTAAAAGTATATTATTTTCAAAATGAAGGAATCATTTGTGTTAAGTTTGTATATCGACATACTCTTACAAAAAGAACGTTTAAGTTTTTATACTTGTATGTAAATTTTCATTGGTTTTTTACTCGTTTATTTTCTGAAGTATAAGAAATCTTTTAAAATTCATTTTATAACAATACTGAGACCTTAGCTATATTTAAATAACAGCAATATATTTACTCCGGGTTCTCCGTAGAAAATTTGAGGGTAGTTTTTAACTGATAAAATCCGAATTATCAAAATTGTATCTAATATTTTCAGAAAAACAAAAATTATTCATTAATTTGTGACTAAAATTCGATCGAAGTTTTCTAAATAGGTTGTTTTTTCAGAATAGTTTGCTTTAAGATGTATTGAAGAATATCATTTCTAATGTATTTAACGTATTATGAATACTCAGCATTTATTTTATATTTTAAATGAAAGTTTCAATTAAACACGTTCGAATTTTTCTTTATTGCATCTTTCTTTGTCATTTTTTAAAAAATAAGATCTATTTTCATAATGTCATTTATTCAATATTATATAAATGAAAATTACAAAAATAGAAATGATGTAAGAGATAACTTAAAATACTTAACTACGTGTTAGGAATATTGATGGTTAAAACTATCTTATTTTTCGTTGCACAATTTGTTTAAAAAAACTAATTATTCATATTTTTATCACTTTTATCAACACATAACTTTTCTTTAATTTTAATTAATCTTTAGCAGTGATTAATTTCCCTTTTTTCTCATAAGAACAAAGGATATTTTAAACTCCTGTTTTGTTATGCTAAAAAATCGTTTGCTTTTTTCTTTAATTTTTCTTAAAAAAGAGTTCACTTCCATTCTTACGACATGAACAGACAAGATTTTACACAAAGGAAAATAAACGATGAATTTAAGCAGAAATATATCATTTCGAAGCGGTGGAGTGGTTCATTTTTATTTTCATTTTATATAATAAAAAGGAATTGTTAATTAAGGTAATTAATATAATAAATATATGAATGTTTTTATAATTAATATGTTCTAGGTGAGAGCTATATATTTTAAAATCAGTTCCTGTATTAATTTTCCTGAATATTTTTTTCTCTCTCTCTACATAAATAAGAAATGTTTTTTGCGAGATGCTGTAATAAATTTATAATATGCTATCGCAGTAATGCTAATGTTCAAGATTACTCGCCGAGTTGGCAACCTCGATTTCGCATGTTTTGTTCGAGCTGCATTGGCAACCATGAGTTTCGTTTCATATAATGTTGACAATACTTTTGTGATAGTACATTAATGCAAGCTCTCGCAGAAAAAATATCGCAATGATTGCCTCGACTGGAATCATTGCGTAAGACGAATGACATTGTTTCATAAGAAGACTTATTAACAATCAACGGAGCTAAATACTCAACTTTACAGGAAACTGTAAAAGAGGCAGATTTATTAAAATCTGAGGACTTTATCAATGGTAAGACGATGTAACTTCAGTGATAAATTTAACTGAAAAGGAGCGCCAAGAACGAATTTTGCAAACAAATGAACAAAAAAATAGAACTACATAATGAATGTAAATCATTACTTCTCAAACTTTCAATATTTGCGACCCAATATTCAATCATAATTTTCATCGCGACCCCCTCCATTCAATAGCAATGTATTGGATTCAATAATACTATACTTTGACGAATATAATACTATATTTTTGAAAAATTCACATTATTTGCAGAGTTACAACCAGCTAAAATAATTATCGGCGTTTTTTTTTCTTAAAATTGCTCCCCTCTGTTGTCGTAAAATATGGATAAACCCACTTCTAAGTTATATACTTCAAAAATTTTAGTTGAGTCTCTGTAGAGATGTCTGAGCTTTATACAGGCAAAATATTATTATAATAGAAGCTTTTTTCACAAAAGGAGAACATTTAAAAAAATATTCTTAGTTAATTTTTTGCCAAAATATTGTATTTAAATAATTTATTTTGCCAAAATGTCCTTAAAACAATTTTATGTATATATTTTAATCTAAGTGACGCTAAATATCATGAAAGTTATCCATTTATGCGCTTTTGCAAAAACACGGTTTCGAACGTAGTCGGATACCTTAAATTAATTACAAAATGCACTGTGCGATACTGATACATGTATAAGTGTATTATATCAGTGTAAATGTGCATTTTATTTTTTATTATGTCAGAATGGATTTTGTTTGTTTACTTTCAGTAAATTAATATTTTTTTTAAAGATAAGTTTTGTCCTTGACTTTTTAATACTCTCGCGCCCTAGAGTTATCACGCTCCCCTGGGGGGGGGGCGCACCCCATGATTTGATAAACGCTGATGTAAATTACAGTTTTATAATTTGAGTAATGAGTATGAACAGTTGTATAATTTGTACAATCGGGGATGAATAGCCGTTAGGCGGACATGGGGTAACCCCCAAGTGTAATGTAATTTTAAATACAAGTTAAATTTCATTTCGTTTTCTAATTTATGGGTATATTTGGTTGAATAAAAATGGATGTCAAATGTTAACGTTTTACGTTGATGATGGATCATTAATTTCAATACAGGATTTATGTCTGTATTTATAACCTTTTTACAATATATTAAAGTTATAATTAATGAAAACTCACTGTAAAATTACAAATGTTTTGCAAGCTATTTCCATAAAAATCAGAAGAGATTTTTTGAATACATAAATTGATTAAATGTATATTAAACATTTATGAAGAATCCTATCTGCTGTTCATTTTGAAGTGTTAAACGTTTTGTTAATCCTACGGAATTACGTTACCTAATTTTCTTCGTAAATCTATATACTACGATATTTATTCGGATGAAAAAAAAGGGAAAATGCATTTCGGTTGTGCGAAAAATAATTTAAAAAAATCGAGAAAAGTTTCTGTAATTACTTCTGCAATTCCCTCTTTATACGGATTTTTGAGTTTACTTTAGAAATACGTGTGTAATGTAGCGTTTCTGATACAATGGGGCCCACCCCCAAAGGGGAGAGGGACGTGATAATTCTACAAAGGACACACGAATATATTGTAAAGGCAAAAACAAAAGATTATTTCAAAAATTACTAATTTACTGAAAATAAACGAAATACACATTCTAGCATAGTAAAAAATAAAATATCATTTACACCAGCGTTTCTCAAACTGTGGGTCGTCGCCCTTAAGGGGTTGGACAACTCTACGAGGCGGGCGTGAGCATATTGAAAAGTCGAAAACAGAAGATTATTTAAAAAAAATTATTAATTTACTGAAAGTAAACAAATAAAATACATTCTGACATAATAAAAAATAAAATACACATTTACACTAATATATTACACTAGCCGTTACCCACCCGCTTCACTGGGTATTTCACGATGTTGTATATATGTATACTGTTTACATATATATTAATTATTGATATCTAGCATTAAGAATTCGATTGCATTGAAAAATATATTTATAGCTGTTACACTCTCGCCCCTTGATATAAAAAGAACATAAATTATAATATCTAATTTCTGTTTATATCTAAAATAGAGGGAGAAAATTTTTTTTCGCTCACTTAACCTAACAATCAAGTGGATTTCCACCAAAGCAACTTTCAGTGGATCTCTACTCCATAAAATAAACATGCGTGCTAAATTTCAAGTCTAAATCTAAAAGAGCAAAAACAGAATTTTTATCATCAATACCTCGTTGACAGCATTCTTAGCGGATTCCAATTCAACAAAAGAAGTATGCAAAACAAATTTTATTATTATAGTCTTAGCAGTTCAAGAAAGGGAATTTTGTCTATCAATACGCCCCAATGACACTCCCCGCTTCCCCCTGGAGTTGATTTCCGTAAAATCCATTCTTAGAGGAACTCTATTAAACTAAAGAAAAGTGCTCAACAAATTTCAAGTAAATGAGTTAAATTCAAAAACAGGAATTTTTCTATAACACGCCTTAATCCCTCGCAACCCCACTCCTTTGGGGGTCCGTTTTCGCAAAAATCTTTGTAAGAGGAACTTTATTCCATGAACGCGCGGAACATACCTACTAATTTTCAAGCAGGTGGTTCTATTAGTTGAAAAGCGGAAATATTTATCTATTACGCCGCTTATTCCCCCTCAGTGACCCTTGGGAATCAATTTCCCCAAAACTATTTTGTAGCGGATCTCTACACCATTAAAGGAATTCGCTTATCAAATTTTAAGACTGTACGTCTAATAGTTTAAAAATGGAAATAATTATCTATAACGCCCCTTAAGCCCCCGCAACACCACTTAGGAAACGATTTTCACAAAACCCATCTTATAGAGGATCTCTACTTAATGAATGGAATCAGCTTACTAAATTTCGAGACTTGACGTCTAATAGTTTAAAAAAGGAGTTAATTGTCTATAACACCCCTTAATTCTCCACAACGCCACTTGGGGTCGATTTTCACGAAACCCATTCTGTAGGGTATCTGTACTCTATGAAAGGAATCCGCTTATCAAATTTCAAGACTGTACGTCTAATAGTTTAAAAATGGAAATAATTATCTATAACGACCCTTAAGCCCCCGCAACGCCACTTCGAAAACGATTTTCACAAAGCCCATCTTCTGACAGATCTCTACTCAGTGAATGGAATCTGCTTACTAAATTTCGAGACTTTACGTCTAATAGTTTAAAAAAGGAGTTAATTGTCTATAACACCCCTTAATTCTCCACAACGCCACTTGGGGTCGATTTTCACAAAACCCATTCTGTAGGGTATCTGTACTCTATGAAAGGAATCCGCTTATCAAATTTCTTGACTGTACGTCTAATAATTTAAAAATGGAAGTAATTATCTATAACGACCCTTAAGCCCCCGCAACGTCACTTCGAAAACGATTTTCACAAAGCCCATCTTATAGCGGATCTCTACTCAATGAATGGAATCAGCTTACTAAATTTCGAGATTTTACGTCTAATAGGTTGAAAATGGAAATAATTATGCATAACGCCCCTTTAAGCGCCCTCAACGCCCCTTGGAGGTCGATTTTCGTAAAAATCATTATGTAGGGAATCTCTACTTTATGAAAGAAATCTGTGTACCAAGTTTCACGACTGTACATCTAATAGTTTAGTAAAGGAAATAGTTATCGATAACGCCCCTTGAACCCCCGTAACGCTCCTTGGGGTTCGAACTTTGCAAAATCCGTTCTTAGCTGACGTCTACTCTATGAGGGGAACCTACCTACCAAATTTCAAGTCTGTAGTTTTAATAGTTCCGGAGATATCGTGATTAGTCAGTCAGTCAGTGAGTGAGTGAGTGAGTGAGTGAGTCGCTTTTCTCCTTTATATATATAGATTTATAAATGTGTCAGTGCTACTTAATGAATTTGAAGATTAATTTCACAATACTAAATTACGAAAAGTTTAATACTTACCAGTGATCCCATGGGATTGTCATATATAAAATTACATAAAATGTTTTAATACTTATCTTGATAATTTGTACGGTTTATAATGAATCCCTTAATTGCCGATTAAAATTTATGCGATTCGCTTCTCAATGCCAACCGTTTTCCACGTAGGCGTGCGTATGTGATGTATTGGTGGTGGGGGGGGAGTAAGGAATAAAGAGGCAAAAATAATCTGAAATAATTATATCCTTCGTAAACATTGTTAAGGTCCTTTTATTGCATTCCAACGCTTTCGGAATAATTTTATGGTTAGCAGTGCACAAAAAAGATCGTACTTCGGAAAGACGTATATATACGTCCTGGGAAATTAACGCTTTGACTGAGAGAAACGTTTATATACTCCGGTGGAACTTAAAAGGTTAAAGTCGTATCGTAGTTTTAGCATTAAAGTATAGTATTATTGTATGGGGGGATGCGATGTAAATTATGATTATATATTGGGTCGTGAATATTGAATGTTTGAGAAGCAGTCATATACATTGACATAATACATTTAAAAATGAATCAGTACAGCACAATGTATTTTATAATTAATTTAACAATACTAAGTTAAAAATGAATTTAATTATTACCAGTGACCCATGGGCTTGTCATTTATAAAATTATATTAAAAAATTAACGCTTATCATGATAATTTGTTCAGTTTATAATTAATCATTTAACTGTCTATTAAAATTTACGCGATTCGATCCCTAATGCTACAGTTTTATACTAAGGCAACACATGTGTGATGTATTGGAGGGGGAGGTAAGAAAAGGAATATAAATAGGCAAATCCTCTCTGAAATGATTAAATCCTTCACAAAAACTATCAAGATCCTTTTATTGCATTCCAAAGCCTTCGGAATAATTTTATGGATAGCAGTGTACTGAAAAGTTCTTATTTCGAAAAGATGTATATATACGTCCGGGGCAGTTGATGCTTTGGCTGAGCGAGGCGTTTGTCTACACCGGTGGAATTTATGAGGCTAAAGTCGTATTGTAGGTTTAGCCTCAAAGTATAGTATTGTTTAATTCAATACATTGTTATTGTTTGGAGGGAAGGGCGATGAAAATTATGATTTGAAAATTAAGTCGCATACATTGAAAGTTTGAGAAACGTTGGCGTAAAGGTTTTTAGATTTCTAAAGATATTTAAGAAATGCTTTCCCCAAACGAAAGGAGAACGTAATCTAGTATATACGTTTCTTAGTTTTATCCTTTTCGACCATACTTCATATGCATTAATAAATACAGTAATCCAGGTTTGAAAAGATGACCGATAGGTGGGCGAAGTAATAAAATTAATGGGTTCTATTTGAATAATTACTTTGAAATGCAGTAATATCAAATGTATGAAAATGATTATATTATGTTATCCTCCTTATAATATATTCTTTTAATCCACCATTGTGATAGACTAACTAATCTCTTAAGGCTGTAATAAATGGCCTATGTCGATTTGTGTTTTCGAATTTTCGATTACACCCAAGATCCATTACATGCGGTAATTCCTTAAATGGAATAGAGCTTCAAAATTTAATAATTAATTTCTTTAACAATGATATTGTTATTTTTATGTACTTATTTCCTTTGGTTTTTACATTATTTTTGGGAACCACTGTATAAATAATATAAGGTTGACCGAAAAGTAGGTCTACACTTTCCATAAAGGACAGTTTAATGTTTCCGTTTAATGAAATACAACACGTCCACGTTTAACAACTTTCTCTTTTAAAAAGGGCGTCAGTATAACAACAAATTGTAGAATGGTTTATTGAACTTAAATCTACAACTGATGTACAGCGTAAATGGGGCCCCCAGCACACTGGAGTTTGGAAATTAGAAAGATTTCAGATAAGTACCCCGGGCGATGCAGGGCAAGAGGAGGAGGATTATAATATCCCCGATCTCTTTGAAGGGATACGTGAAAAACATTGTTTACGAACCTACAACAAGTGGTGTAGTGTGTGTGTATATATATATATAAAAATTAAGTCATTTCCTACTTAGATGAACAAAGAAAATTTTTATTTTAGCTACTTTTTAATAAATAATTACATTTAATATAAATATGTATATACATAGGACAGAATCACAACATTAAATGATAACTAATTTTTTTAATTATCATTAAAGTATCGTATTGTCATTCAAAACAATCGTGCATATAAAATTTCAGCTCAACTGAATGCCTTAAAACATGAGAAAAAAAATCTTTTCAAGTGTTGACCCAAGTCGCTAAAAATGAAACCAACGTGGCTGCATCTCTAATTCTATAAAAAATAAGTTTCAGTCACTTAATTTGAATTAATTATAATTAAATTATCGTATTTTTACCCCAAACAATAGTGTATAGAAAATTTCAGCTCAAATGAGCGCTTTAAAATGTGAGAAAAAAACCTTTTCAAGTTTTGACACTAGTCGCCAAAAATGATACCAACGTGGCTGTATTTGTAATTCTTTGAATAATTAGTTTTAATAAATTAATTTTTATTAATTATAATTAAATTACCGTATTGTCGTCCAAATAATCATGTATATAAAAATTCAGCTCAATTGAGTGCTATAAAATTTATTTTATTAACGATTGAAAATTCCACCAAGATAAATAAATACTAATAGTAGGAGTGTGAGCTAATAGTAGGAATTTAATTAGTGACACTGATGAACTAAAAGGTCAAATTACAGAGGTCATTCAGAATGTTGATTCTTTATTGCTTCCTAAAATGGGACTAGAAATCTCGAATAGCCTCGATGTATTGAAAATAAAGCACAGATATTCACTTGAGGTTTTTTATGTTCCTTAAAGGAAATTATAAAAAAAAACCTTTTCTTTAACAATTTTTATAGCATTGAAATCGTGCAATAAAGATTGTAAAAAAAAACAAAAACTTAAGTATTTTCTTTATGGAACATAAAGTATCGCGAGTGAATATCTTTGCTCGTTTATTTGTAAATAATAATTAATAGTGGTAGTCATACTTTTTGGACACCTGGCATTTATGTTAAAAATATATTTCGATACAAAACACTTTGCAAGAGAAATAAGTGATATATTCACTTTATAAAGAAATTGTGATATATTTATAATATTTTCTGCTACATCATCCTTTGAACACCAATATATACTCACTCCGAAACTAAATGTATCCGGAAATCCTAGGCTCATTTGCATGTCTACACAATCTGAATCATTCAGCTATTGAGAGAAACTACCTGGTTTCCCATTTCTAACTCTACATTAAGTTTAAAGCCGTCGAAGTGTTCTGAGATGGTCATATTTGAAGTACCTGTAATTCCGACAGGCAGAAATGCCGATGGAGAATGTCGATTAATGAATTCATTCAGCATTGGGGCAAGTGCTTACAAGACAGCTTCTATAACACTCACATGAAGACACTCAAATATTGCAGAAGGAATTGAAACAATGTTTCTACAGGTCGCTAAGAATTGTTTAATCATCTGGTTTTGAAGACTAGTTGTAGGTGTCCACTTATATTAACTGGTTAGGAAAAAAATTATTATATTTTTGTTACGTTGCGTTAGATATCTGAAAGAATACAATGCGGCGATTTAAATCAGCGATATTTTAAATAATGAGTCTTAATCTCTTCAATAAGATTTGCGTCATCTCTTCAGCATGCTTAAAAAATTATGAGGTTCGTTGCCAATAGCCCTCACATTATTTTACAGTGAGACGTTAATTAAAACTCACTCATTCGATTAGATTTGACTAGGATTAAATTAGTTGGAATGAAATGTGATTTTGTGTAAATGTAAACTACTTCAAATTTTCGACTTTTTAAAAATTTTCACTAAATAGTCAAAATTCATTCAGGAAAAGCTTGAAATTTTACGGATTTGAGAGAACTTGATTAGATAAAATGTTTCGAAATTTTCGAGTAAGATGTTTTAACTGTGACCAATATAACATTTAGGGGTACTTTTTGATGCAGTTTTATGAATTGTTTTTGTCAAAGTCTGAAAATAGATAAATTTTTAATTTTTCAAAAATGATTTAGTTATATGCTATTGTTAATAATAATAATGTTCTCAGTGTAACATATTTATTGGGCTAACTTCGTGACGGTCACATGATAAATGCAATCAAGCGTTCCCCATTGAACTCAAAACTGGCATCAGGCTTGTAAAAACGACTTGTAAAATTTAGATACAATTTAAAGTCTGATAATTGGGTAACGATGTTCAAATATTTTATATATAAATATATAATAAAATGTTTTCAGTATTTAAAGAACAAATCGTATTCTTGTATTTTTAAATCAAATACAGTTTGATCACCTTTTTGTGTTATTATTGTTGACAAATATGCTCTCTTTGAAAGAAACTTCCAGTAAAAAGCAACAATTGGCAACATCGAATTGTAGGAAGTGAATGACTGGAAATACAGGATAGTATTTATCGTTTTTCTATGAACTCACTTGAATTTTTGTACCGATTGCCTGGAAACACGTGATTGTATTTATCATGTGCCTATGACCGCACAGGAATTTTTAAACCGATTGTCTGGAAACACGTGATTGTAATTATCATGTGCCTATGACCACACAGGAATTTTTAAACCATTTGTATGGAAACACGTGATTACAATTATCATGTGCCTATGACCTCACATGATTTTTGAGGCGAATGGCTGAAAATACGTGATTGCAGTTATTAGGTACCTATGACGTTACATGAATTTAGTTCATTAAAATATGCACTATAATTAATTAATATTATGTCATAAGCTATACAATAAAAATAAACCAGAAACAATTGTGTGTTAAATATGTATATATATTGTTGTATCTTTTAGTTCTTTTAAAAATAAAAAGTAATTTTGTTCTCTCTATGACATTGAATAGAAATACTATATGAAGTATAACAATGAGAATGTTTGAAAGTTACATTGTGTCTGTGAAATGTAATGTATATATATAGAGAGAGAAAGATCTATAATTATTTACTTATATAAAATACTTTTTCTTATTTTAACAAAGATACTTTAAAAAATATAATTGAATTCTTAGCTCCATTTAATTTCATTTGTAACTTTTTCAAATATAAACATTACTAAACACGAAGATAACCTTAACCATTTGGCTACTACGGCTCTCCTAATTCATTTCGATTCTTTTTAAGGTATCCGAATATATTCGGAGTACTTTTTTTAAAAAAATAGCATACTAAAACATTATAAATGCTTCTTTATATATAGGAATCAATACCAATGAATACTGATATTTAACTCTCTCTCTATATAACATTATTTAAAAAAATATCTAAATTTTACAAAAATCTCAATTAGAAATGAAATTTTAGCAATGGTTTTGGAATACTTCAAAGTAATTATAGAAAAAAGTAATAAACTTATATTAGAAAAAGTATTACTAAAGCAAATTAGATGCATTTATCTAGAAAATGTACTAAAATTGTAATGTTTTATTAAAATTTAAAAAAAATTTAGAACACTGATCCAGTAAATGTTATAAGAAATGTGACATTTTTTATGAGACCATTATTTAAACAACAGGCCATAACTCAAAAAATATTCATACAATAAGAAATATTTTAGTACATTTTCTAGAAAATAATATAAATATCCGGTTCAAAAGGTTTTTATAGAAATACATTTATAACATTTTGAGTTATCAGACTCGCCATGATAGATTTTGAACAATTTAAATGCCAACTTCTGGTAGATTAAAGAGCCCTTTCAGTTATTTCCAATTTTATAAAGTTGATTGTAACTCGGCCTCTAGGTAATATAAGAACAAAACAAAGTATGTTTTGTAAAGCCAAAAGATAGCTATTTTTCATAAAATAAAAAAAAAAAACATGTGTTTTGACCGAATTTGGTCATTTCAACATGTTTGGATACCTTAGTAAAGAAAAAATTACACATGTTAAAATAGGAATGCATAATTATCAGATATAACTATCAAAGTGCGTATCTAGAATGCATGATATGCTGCACTATTTTCTGTACACAATTACTTAAAAAGCCTATTATTGAATATAACCATTCGAATTACTCAAAGATACATGGGAAGGTAAAAGTCTTTTCAGAATAAAACATATTATCTTTTCCCATTTTAAAGCTAACTAATCTTGTAAATATTACATTCAGCGCTGCTTATACAGCCACAATTCATGACCTTATGCGTAAAGTCACAAATGTTTAAGTGTGTGCTTACATTGGCTACATAAACCTCACCACGTATAAAGGGGCTCAAATATTTGAATGCTGGTTGAACATCATTTCTCTAGCTCGAAGACTCCCTTATTAAATGTATTCCAAACACTGGATGAATTTTAGTGCAGCCACTTCTGTTTTGAATAAATATAAATTTGTAACGTAGCTAAAAAGGAAGATTTTGTTGAAAGAGAACGATAATTGTTTTTGAATAAATTAAGGTATCCGACTACGTTCGGAATTATAATTTTGTAAAAGTGTACAAACGAATATAGTTTTTAAATATTTAGTGTTTTTCAGATCAGAATATATGTATAAAATTGTTTTAAGAATATTATTACAATAAGAAATTATTTAAATGCAATATTTAGGCAAAAAATGAACTTAGAATTATTTATTTTCAAAATGTTCACCGTTTAGGAAAAATGCCACTATAATAATAATATTTTGCTTATACACAGCTAAGACTTCTATAGAAAGCCTGAAATAGTATTTTACAAAAATTAATTCACATTATTTCCAGAGTTACTACCAATAGAAATCAATGTTTTTTTTTTTGTTAAAACTTTACCACTCTGATGTATTAAAATATGAATATAAATCCACTTCTAATTTAATTATTTCAAACATTCTAGTCCAGGCTCTGTACAGAGGTCTGAACTATTTACAGGCAAAATATTATTATTATAGAAGCATTTTTCACTAAAGGAGAATATTTTGAATATAAATAATTCTAAGTTAATATTTTGCCAAAATATTGCATCTAATTAACTTTTCACTGTAATAATATTCTTAAAACGATTTCATATTTGTATTCTAATCTAAGTGACACAAAATATTTAAAAAAAGATTCGTTTTTACTCTTTTGCAAAATCACGATTCCAATCGTAGTTTGATACCTTAATAGTAAAAAGTTTCAAAATTAGTAATTCAAGTTATTAAATGAAGTCAGGTAGTGAAGTTATACTAATTACGTAAATATCCAGTAAGAGGAAAAGTTATTAAAAAATAAGCTTTGAATTTTTCTCATAATTCAAATGTAGGTTTCTTTTTAAAACTATTTTTCAAATTGATATTATATATAATAGGACTATTATGTTTGTCAGAAACTTATAATATGTGAGTTGAAAATATTTTTATATAATACTAGCCGTTACCCACCGGCGTTTCTGGATGTTTCATGATATTGTATGATTAGAAACTGTTTATAAATTATTGATATCTAAGTCTTAGCACTAAGCATTTGATTGTATTGAAAAACACCCTTCTCTTGATTTAAAAAGATCAGAACTTGAATTTCTAAGCCTGAAATATACAATTGTTTTTGCATCTTTCGCAATCCCTTTCCCCTCATCACAAAAAAATCAGTTTCGCAAAACCAATTTTTAGCGGTTCTCTTCTAAACAAAATAAACATGCCGACTTAAGTTCAAATCTGTAAGTCTAATAGTTCAAAAACTTGTATTTTTTTATTTAAACGCCCTGTAGTACCTTCAAAAAGCCAATCTTCGTAAAACCCGTTCTTAGAGGATTTAAGCTCAATAAAAGAAATTTTTCATACCAAAAATGAAGTCTGTGAGTCTAATAATTCAAAAGCACACTCACGGGATTTTTTTTATCTATACTCTCCAATAACTCCCCTCTTGGAAGTACATTTCCTAAAATCCCTTGGTTACTAAATCTAAACTAAAAATAGAAGTTTGTGGGTCTAACGGGTCAACAACGGGAATTTTTATCTATAGCATCCCCTTCACCCAGTGTTTCTCAAACTGTGGGGCGCGCCCCCCTTGTGGTGTGCGATAACTCTATAAGGGGGACGCGAGCATATTGAAAAGTCGAAAACAAAAGGTCATTTAAAATTTATTAATTTACTGAAAGTAAACAAACAAAATACATTCTAATATAATAAAATATATAATACACTTATAAATGTATCAGTACTGTACAATGTATATTTTTGTATTATTTTAACAATACTAATTAAGGACAAGTTTGATAATTATCAGTCATCCCATGGGTTTTTATTAACACTTATCTTGAAAATTTGTACGGTTTATAAATAATTCCTTAACTGCCGATTAAAAGTTACGCGGTTCGCTCCCCACCGTTTACCACGTACACGAGCGTATTTTGATGCTTTTTTTGAAGGGGAGAAAAGAAATAAAAAAGCAAATCCTCTGAAATAAATAAAT
The DNA here is from genome assembly GCA_019973935.1 of Trichonephila clavipes. Taxonomy (NCBI): domain Eukaryota; kingdom Metazoa; phylum Arthropoda; class Arachnida; order Araneae; family Nephilidae; genus Trichonephila; species Trichonephila clavipes. Next base: position 633,471 of record BMAU01012458.1, read on the forward strand.
TCTTCGCAAACATTATGAAGTTTCTTTTATAGCATTCCAAAGCCGTCGGAATAATTTTATGGATAGCACTGCACAGAAAAGATCGTACTTTGGAAAGACGTATATATACGTCCATAAAATTAATACTTTGGGTAAGTGAGACGTTTTTACACGTCGGTGGCACATAAAAAGTTAAAGTCGAATATATATTGTAGCTTTAGTGTTAAAGTATAGTATTATTGAATTCAATACATTGTTATTGTATGGAGGGGATGTGATGAAAAAGATGATTGAATAGTGAGTCGCGTATATTGAAAGTTTGAGAAGCACTGAATTAACCCCTCGCAACCTCCTTGGAAACCAATTTCCACAAAACCCCCGGTCTTAGTGGGTCTCTACTCAACAAAAGAAACTTGCTTCACAAATTTTAATTTTGTAGGTCAAATTGTTCCTGATATTTCGTGAAGAATGAATGAACGAGGGAAGGTATGGGTCTCTTTTCTTCTTTACATATGTAGACAACACATACACTGGTGGAAAAAATCCCAACACCAAGAAAGACTTGAGTTAGATAAACAAAATTTAGTAGGCGTGTTTATACATCTGAAAGATGACATCGATTCAAATTTTGCGCTTAAGTGTGGCTTTAGTCCCGCCACTCAGAACTTGCAAAGCTGCATTGCTTGAACTTTAAATGCGTGTTGTAAAATTCGTGGGTGATATTTGTCTGCTAAATTTAGCGTATTGAGCTGATGTTAGCCAAGAATGTCTTTAAGAAGACGAAGAAGCCATCAATAGATCACAGAGTTTGAAGCAATAGGGCTACGAGAAGGTGGATTTTCTTTCTGTGATATTGCAGAAAGACTTGGCTGGAATGTATCCACTGTGCATAATTATTGGGAGCTGTGGTCAAGGGAGGGGTATTGGGAAGATGGTACTGTCTCTAAAAGATCGGGTTTTGGGTAACCAAGGAGCTCTACAGATAAAGAATACCGCCGTATTCGGTGTACGGTTGAGGAGTACCGTACTGCGACAGAAAATCGAAAGCTGCAGTTGGTAACAAAGTGTCACAAGGACCTGTTAGCAATCAGTTACTTCTAACTCGGTGATCTGTTGATGGATTCTTCGTCTTCTCTGACGAATTTCTCTTCGTATATTCTGACGAAAACAGGTTCTGCCTTGCTGCCAGTGATGCCTAGACACACTGGGCCTACACCTGAAGTCATGTTCTGGGGAGAAATTTCCTATAACAGCAGGATAATTCTCATTGTTATCCCAAACATACTGATTGCAAATTTGTGCGTCAGTCTGGTAATTCAACCTATAGAACTGCCAATCACGAACAGCATTTACGGGAGAGTTTCCCAACAGAATAACGCTTGCCCTCACATCGCTGTTGTAACGCAATGTGCTCTGAGAAGACATATTACCTTAGCCTGCAAGATCACCAGATATGTTTCCAATTGAGCACGTGTAGGATATTATTGGACGACAACTCCATTATCATCCACAACCAGCAGTTACTGTCCCACTATTGAATTAACAAATACAAAAAGCATGGAACTTTGTACTCTATACTGACATTCAGCATCTATATAACACAATGCTTGCAGGCTTGCATTCAAAATTCTGGAGGTTACACCGGCTATTAATGTAACAGCATTTCCCATTAAAATTGCATTTTCTTCAGCTTAAATTAACCTGTGATCTTGAAAATTTAATCAATTGCATATGTTAACTATGCAATTGTGTATTGTCCAAATTTCATTATTGTACAATAATTTTTTTTGGTGTTGGGATTTTTTCCCGTCTGTGTGTATTTATATGCGAAATAAATCATATAATTGAAAGGATTTTTGTGTGTGCCTGTTTCAATATATTTACGAGGAACATGAAAGAGGCTGTTTTTATATTTGCCAACAATTTTTATCCACATTCAGCGTATTCTTAAAACATTGTAATGGTTCAATCTTTATCCAAAGATGTCTTTTTACATCTGTTTTGGTTATAAAAATAGGAAAAATGCAAAATTCTAGGGAACAAAATGACCATATCTCCTAAAAATAGAAATGGAGCTTTTCGAAATTCCAGTATTCGATCACATTCCGATATGTTCCATTTATTTCTGGTCAAACATGTCTTTATTCTAAGCCATTTCCTCCCTGCTTCGGATTCCAGTGGAATATAAAATATATGCCCTAGTTCTGTTAGAAAGTTCTATTTAGTTTTCCTGCCGTCATGAATATTTTAAAATATATTTCGTGAACGAGAAGGATATGTGGAGTATTTGAAATTGATAAAGAGGGTTAAAAATTTTTGAGTTTTTACTTAGAGTTTCTTAATATTGAATCTTTTTTAACACGCTTTTATAAGCTTCATGTAACGGAATCTTTGAACTCGTATGTAATGGAATATTTGAACTCGATTTTTATTCACTTTAAAAGGTCAGATAAATTCGAAATTTTGTACACTTGTTAAGGATCGATGGCAATACAATAATTTAATAATTTTGTTCCATTGTCTTGATAAGGATCACCTGGATTAACGATTTCCTATTCCCAGATTTCGTGACTAATTCCAATTCCCATTTCTAGATTTGATGACTACTTCCATTTTCCATTTCCAGATTTGGTGACTAAAAAATTAAATTACAACTCTAAAGCGGAAATGCTTACGTCAGTAATTTCTTACCATAATATAAACAATTTCTCAGTTTTTCAGAAAATGGAAATAAATAAATGATAGTTTAAAAAACTAAAAAAACACGCTTTTATTGTAGATCGAACTAAAATGAAAAATAAATTATATTTAAAAAGAACTAAAAAAAACGTTTTTATGGTTTTAATTGAGCTAAAAAGTAAAAATAATTCTTAATATAAGAATAAAATGATTAAAAAGAAAATTAATGTCATTATGGTAAAAGCGTATGGGGTATTTTGTACTATATTTTTACCCTAACTCTGCATTTTGGAATGGAACTAGTAAGAGATTATAATAATTGATATCGAGCACCCCACGTTTTTATCACAATGACGTTAATTTTCTCTTTAATCCTTTTATTCTTTTATTAAGAATTCTTTTTAGATTTAAAAGTATCAAATTTTGATTGTGCACCTGATGATGTTTACTGAGTTAGAAATGAGTAAAGCTGAATTGCACAATAGAAATCACTTCTAAAAATAAAAATAATTAATATATATTCCGTGTTTTTCTAAAGAAAAATTAAACTACAATGTAAAATAAAATAAACTTGGAATACGATTCCAGTCCATGGAAGAGTATCAACAAAATTTTACTTAACTTTTGGAACTCTTAATGTTTATTTTCAAATATTTTTCTACTTGAAATTGCATTTATTTTAAAGAGTCTTCAACCATATATTTTTCTTTTTACTACTCTGTATTAATAATAAAATAGAATTTTAACACAGTATATTTAAAGCTACCTTTCCTTTACGATTAAACGACAGCAAGATGGTGCTCGTATACTTCCTTTGGAAGTATGTTTTGTGTTGTGGAACTTAAAAGTAATTAAATAAAGTAATTAATAATTAATTATACAAAAGTAGTTTATTCATGTATATATCACAGTTTTTATTATTTTTTAAAAATTTCTAACGGGGCTGCGGACTAGTGTTAACCATTGCAGACCTAGTATATTCCCCAGAACTGGTATCTCTTTTTAGTGCGGTACCCTATAGGGGTGTACCAATTGCCACAGGTAATTCTGAAGCCCAGTTTCCTCCCCAGAGGTAGAGAGGACCTGAGCCCTGAGGATGTGAAACCGTAACAGGAATTTAATTTTACCGAGAGTACCCAAGCCGATCAGGTACTCAAGGGATCTTTTACATGCCGCATCATCATGAAATATGGACGTTGTCGATTTTCTGAATCAGGAAAATCCGTTGATTTGGGCCGAGTCGGAACCCGCAACCATAGGCGTACAAGATCACCGACAAACCAATTACGCCAGTGCTCCTCAAACTTCACTATTGGCGACTCAGTTTTCAGCCACAAATTTTATCGCACCTGCCTTATACAATAATAATGCGCTTTGGCGCTAAAGCTAAAATACGATCTTAATTATAAACCGTACAAATTAACGATAAGTATTAAATTTTGTATATTTGTTACTTTTAAGTAATATTTATTTTAAACAAAGTACTTTTAAGTAATAGGATAAAATTATTGTTATTTTTCTTTTCTCTAATTTTTAAATTGGAACAAATTGCAAAATGATATTTGATTAAAAATTTATTTCCTCCATCATCCATTTCTAAAAGTATAAATGTCATTAGAAAAAGAGTCTAGTCTATGTAGCACTATCACATCCATCACATTTGGCATTAATATTTAAAGCGAGAAGACTTCAAAATGTTTTAACCCGGGAGAGCAGGCACGCGCTCGATACTAACGTTAATAGTCGCGAGAGGTGACTGAATCACCCCAATGTTCTTTTTTGTTTTTTTTTTACAATTATTTTTATTGTACACAATAAAAATCACAATTCCAGTGAACAATTTAACTAAGAGAAAATATACTTACCTACTTTCAAAGACTTTTCATTATTTCTTTGATAATTTGAGAAAAAATCCATTAAAAGTGTACTAAAATGTTTCAAAGGTACGTAACCTTAATAAAGGACACAAATCGCAGACACTTTTCACTAACATTACAGGAATGATATTTGCAAGCAAAACCGTCATATTTTGTTCAAATTATTGCAGTTTAGCTGTCCTTTGACTTTGAATCCCACGCGACCGCTCCCATGTTAAGTGTATTGAATAGAAAATTATGGATGTTAGTTCTAAAAAACGAATTGTGTACAACGCGTATTTCATCATGATTTACATGTTTCAGAATACCCATAAAATGAGTCCAATTGGCTAAATAATCTTTCAATGACATAACTAATCATACCAATAAGTTCCTAAGTCAAACGATGATGACTGACGTAAATCTGAATGCTGGGTGAAAAGTGAACAAGTCTTCCTTTTCTGTCTACAGATATTGTACAACATTTCAATAACAATAATAACTGTGATGAATTTTTTTATCTTCCTAGAATTTTTCTCTGGGTCTGAGGTTTTTTTTTCTCCTTTCTTTCTTTTAGAGTAGTATTTTAGGTTTAAAAAGAAAACGTAATAAGAGAAAAAAATCTCATCGTGCCATTACAGTAAATCAAACAAAATGGTGTTTTTATGCAGTTATAGGATCAGATCGTAGATAAACGTATGGAAGTGGAAACTTTTATTTTTGATGAAGTATTCGCCAGCTGATATATATAAATTATATCAGTGTAAATGCGTATTTTTTTATATGTCAAAAAGTATTTTGTTTACTTCGTTCCAGTAAATTAATTTTTTAAACCTTTTATTTCCGATATGCTCGCGCCCCCTTGCAGGGTTATCACGCCCCCTAGAGGGGGGCGCCCCACAGTTTGAGAAACATTGAATTACGCCATTCAGTCAATGATTGTTAACATTGTTTTAAAAATATTTTATCACACATTAACTGACTGGTAAAAAAATATAAAAATGTTCGAATTCAAATATTTAAAACGTTTTATAATAATAAAATATCTAAAGTGTAATATTAAAAACTTAAAGTTCCAAAATAGAAGTGCAGTGATTTATCAAAGGTTAACATCAAACAAACAAAAATCTGCTTTCATTTGCGCTTTAGAAACTACAGAGCTACAATTAAGATGAAATAAGATCGTTTGGGCTACTACTTTTCAGAACTTCTTCCCCGAATACTTTTTACTAAATAGAGTTGTTAGAACATAAAATATGCTATTATTTTCTATCTTATGTAAAAAATATTATCAATTTATTTAAGCTTTTCCTTAAATATTTTGGAATTTAAGATCTGGAAAAGCTCACAGTAAAAAATTTTACAGTACATCGTCGATCAATTTAGCAAAATCAAAAGACGTCGCCAAAAGTTGTCATCGTACGCACGTACAACATTCTTGTTTTAGTAAATGCAACAGGGAACAGTTTTTCTCTATTAATTGCATATTACGGCATTTGGTGACGTCTTTTTATTTGACGAATGGTTCGACAGTATAATACATGAATGCCTATAAATAGTTAATTTTATAAGCCGAAAATCTTTTACTTTATATATTAATACACTACAACACATTTTTAAAATGGTAAATTTTGATATTCAATCCTTAATTTTTTAACCTCATTTTTTTATATTTTAAATTCTTGGCTTATGCCATCATCTGCGTCATAAATTAATAATAATTCCATATTATCAATTAATGATTTTAATTTATTGTTATAGATCTTATCAAGCAATACTTTTACCTCTAAAATGCAGTTACATCTCTGATATTATCAATCATCGCAGACCCATAATTATTAACCCTAAATAGGTAATCTATTGATGTCATTCATACAGAATTATAAGTGACGACACCCATTCAGTGTTATAACTCTAACATTAGCGATAAATATATCGCCAACGTCATTCATATGCACTTATCGCTTATATAATAATGATTGATATATCGTTTATACTTTTAAGTAACGTTGTTATAAGTACTTACATCATTCTCTTTAATATTATTCATACAAAATCATCATCAAGAATGTTATTAGCGCACTGATGTGTTATCACATTTGAATATTAAGCAATTTATTACTATAATTTTTTATTGTTTATCGTACCTTTCAAATAATTTGTATAATTGATATATATTTTTACCATATTTTCATTCAAGCGATTATTGTAGTTTTCTCTTTTTACTATTTATCATTATTATTTTCATGTAAATATTTGTGGTAATATATTTTAAGATTGAGTATAGCTTTGAATTTTTTATTTATAGATTGAATAGCTTTTTTTCTCTATTTATGATTCAGTTGTATTAAGTGGTTCAGTTTCTTATTGAGTGGTAGTGTATCGCCCTTCCCCCTAACAGGTCCAGGGTTCAAATCCTGGGCTAGGCAAGGTTGGGACGAGTTTATGTGCGAATCTTTCGCAAATCCTGTTGGGTAAAATTATTCTTTTTAACTATGAATTTAGTTGAAAACCTTTCTCGATGAAGATGACGAGATTTAGGCAAATGAGTATTTCTATTTAAACGTTGGCATTGAAGTACGCAAGGATGGTCGATTTTCGGTTTGATTTGATTTAATTGTTTGATTTTATGGCACAAGAGCCAAATTAGGCTAAGCTGCGCCAAACAGTTTGTAGTTAGTAGATATTTGGTAGTTGGCGGTTAAAAATTGAGATTAAATTGGGAATAAGTTTACAACCGGAGGTCAAATAGTAAGCAAGGAGTCCAGTTTCAGGTAAGTACTTTTGTTTATATGTTAGTTGAAATAAGCCTATGCGATTGCTCTCCCATGCTTAATATTGAGTGCATTCTCTACCTTTAATTGTGTTGGGTGATTAAGTAAAAGTGCTAATAAAATTGTGTAAAAGTACTATGGCTGATCTTTGCTCGAACCCCGAAACACTAACAATCCCAGGGTTGTCACAAGGTCAACTCAGCCTTTCCAGTGGGTCGATAAAATGAGTACCAAGTCTGCTTGGGGACTGGATATTGGGGGTTTCGCGTCAGACTGACCACTTAACCGAAACATCTGCACTTTCACCTCAGCGTCTAAGGTGACGTATACTGAGATAGGAACAATAGACTTTGGCCCTCATGGGCTGTTGCACCACTGATTTCAGTTGCATTTAATTACTACTTAATCGTCAGTTTGCTATTCACATTCTAATAACTGAAATAAATTTTGTACTTTGATCTGAAAGATTCAGACTAGATTCAGAAGAAGATTCATGGTATTCTTTGTAAAATAATGTTACGAATCAAACTCACAAAAAATATAACTGAGTTGCTTAAAAAGAATCGATTACCTTCTAAGCTATTTTACATAAATCTTTAGCAAAAATTTCTACAAATTAATTAGAGTTCATTAAAAATTTATTTATTTTATAAAATATCAAATACCCTTTTGTACGAAAACGTACTTGAGAAATAGTTATTTTAAGTCATTCACTTATTCAATATTGATTCTTAATAGAAAGTCGAATTTTTGTTCCAAAAAGAAATATTTTATTGTTGATACACATTTATTTATCTTTGAAAATAATTATTATTGTGTAAGCTGTTTATTAAAATTAACGAAACTTAAGTTGAACAAAAACACTCACGGCAATTAGTACTCATGTTTATGATTACTCGTTTATTTTAAAATTAAGACATTTCTCAAAATATTCCAGAAAAATATATGCGTGGGTTTTTATTTAGGAATAAAAAAATTAACCAAAAACATTTTGTAACTTTCAAACAAAATTTAAAGCACAAATATCTATTGTAAATGAGAAAATTAAGCAAAAAGAAGTGAATTTAATTAAAACGGTAAAAAACCCCTTAAAAATATACATAAATAGAAAAAAAGTCAACACATGATTTAAGAATCATCTCATTTGAATTATTTTTATAGTTTGTATATTTTGTTACATTTTCCAGCAATTATATATCCCTTTTTCCACTCTTTTTTGTGTTTCTTGTATTCGTACTTGATAAAATTTGAAAAAAGATCTTATGAAAAAAGAAGTTAAATAAAGGGTAGGGGTTAAAACTGTTGTAATATGTTTAATTAAAAATATCTCTCGAAGGGTGGATTTTTTTAAAAAAAACAACACTCTTTTCTTTTTTTTTTCCAAATTTTCTTTTCCTTCTTCCTTTCTAAACTCTTTCTCGCTAAGATATTTTTAATTGGATAGATATAATAGCTTACATTATCAGGATTGTCAATTAAATTGTTACAATTCTTTAGAACTGTATCTAGATATTTACTGTTGGTTGATTCAAAGTACACTATCTACCAACAAGTATTTGGACACTCATGTAAATGAAGATATTTGCAGTCCTGATTAACGTCACATCTTCTGTACTTAAGGTATCCGACTACGTTCAGAACCGTGATTTTAAAAAAAACCCATAAATGGATAATTTTCATGATATTTAGTGTCACTCGGATTAGAATACACGCATAAAATTGTTTTAAGGACATTTTGACAAAAAAATTTATTTAAATATAATATTTTGGCAAAAAATGAACTTAGAATAATCTTTTTTCAAAATGTTCTCCTTTTGTGAAAAATGCTTCTATTATAATAATATTTTTCCTGTATATTACTCAGTCCTCTTTACAGAGGCTCAACTATGATTTTTGAAAAATTCACATTATTTTCAGAGTTACCACCAATTGAAATAATTATTGGCGTTTTTTTCTTAAAATTGCTCCCCTCTGTTGTCGTAAAATTATGAATAAACCCACTTTTAAGTTATGTATTTCAAAAATTCTAGTTGAGCCTCTGTAGAGAGATCTGAGCTATATACAGGCAAACTATTATTATAATAGAAACATTTTTAACCAAGGAGAACATTTGGAAAAAAGATTATTCTAAGTTCATTTTTTGCCAAAATATTATATTTAAATAAGTTTTTTTTGTCAAAATGTCCTTACAACAATTTATGCATGTATTCTAATCTAAGTGACACTAAATATCATAAAAATTATCCATTTATTTGCTTTGCAAAATCACATTTCTGAACGTAGTCGGATACCTTAAATATCGTGTAGGAAACAGCGTTGGCATTACTCACATGCAAGATGCCGCAGAATTCAGAGCTGTCTGACCTTAAAGATCATACCTAGTGAGTTAAACATTCCAAAATCAACGGAAGCTTTTGTGATTAAAGAGTGGAAGGTGAGTAGTGATTGTCGGCAAGTGCTTTGATCCGTCAGACATACGAAACCAAGACAGAGAGATTAACGAGTGGAGTCTAAAGAAATTCAGAAAAACCGGCCCATGCCGATGGCTCACATACTCCAGGAGCTCCAACAAGCATCCAGAATTATTGTTCGATAAATACCATTCTCAAAGAATCTTATTTGCTTGGTTTCCATGTGGTCTTGCTGCTCTTATAAGCCTTTGATTACAAAATTTAACCTTACTACTCAGTTGAGGTGGTATGAGGAACTTCGAAATTGTACCGTAGATGAGTGGGAAAAGGTTCTCTAGAGCAGTACTCCGCAACCTTTTTATCGCCGCGGATCGGTCAACGTTTCATAATTTTACCGCGGCCCGTTTAATGGTGGGACACGTTCATTGTTTATATTTTAGATTTCTTTGATTTATCAATTTTATTTTAGTTACGTTTAAATATGCCTTCAGAATAAAATATAGTTACACCAAAAATGAATAACAGTGATTTTATGTGGAATATAAAGTGATTTCTGTGGAAAGTTGCGCAAATCCTAGAGAAATGCACCACTTTAAGCAAAATGACAATAGTTTAATATTCTTTAGGCGGCCCGGCACCATTTGATCACGGACCGTTACTGGTCTGCGGCCCGGGGGTTGTGGATCACTGCTCTATAGTAATGAAACAAGGCTCAATACCTACCAGTCAGATGCCAGAACCTTGCGTAGGCTGGGAGAACGTATTTTGCCAGAGCTCGTTGTGCCTACAGTAAAGTTTGGCGGAGGTCTATTTACGATCTGGGCATGTTTTTCGTAGTTTGGACTGGGACCCTTGATCTCAATTCACGGTAAGCTCAATGTCGACTCCTATTCCCTTATTCAAGACAACAATGCACTTCCTACGCTGTGAAAATTTTATGGGTTGGATCATTGCTACCTCCATGATGACAACGCCACTTGTCATGTTGCTACCACGGATTGATACGATGACAATGGGGACCAACTGGACAGGTTTTCATAGAGTCCAGATTTGAATTCTATAGAAAACTTCTTGGACAAGTTGAATCTTTGAATGAAATGGTGCAGCATCCGTTTAAACTTGGTGAATGAACTTCTATGTCTTCTTCAGGCAGAGTGGAAGAAAATATCATTGTCCATTAACCAAAAACTGGTGGAAAGTATGCCTCAGAGGGTTAAGGCTGTAATTGCCTCAGAGATTCTACCAGCTATTGAACATGTACACTTGAATACATTTTTTATCTCTTTTATCACAGGCATTCCATTACTTATTGGTAGGCAGTGTAATTGGAATATAATATTCATAACTTGGTAAATGAATTAACCAATTAGCAGAAAGACTATTAACTCTACTTTACGCATAAAAAAATAACGCTCTTATAATTTTTCATGTCATCGCGTCCGTATAAAAGTTTTTCGAGCATTTAACCAATTTAGGATAATTTATAACTTTTAGAATCGCAGCGTGACATCATTATGAATGTTAGTGACTGAATGAATATTAACGTCGATCTGAGCACGAGGGCTTTTGGCGATGGACCTCGTAATTTTGAACCATGGTCAAGTGACGAGGTCGACACCTGAGCTGGAATCCCGCTGTCCTAACTACAACACCACACCAACGGGAGGACGTTTTAGCTCTCGACAGATTTAATGTGCATCGCCCACCTACACGGCTCGTCTTTAATGATACTGGGCTCGAACTCGTGACATGCCTGCCACGATCCGATACCTTGACCACTAGACTACCGTGGCCATGACATCATTATGAAGGAAACTATTAATCTATCAAAATGTGTATCCACATAAAAGCGAATATAATTTTATAAAATATATTTTATAATCAAGATCGATGAAAATTAAAGGTAGGTTTATGAGTTCATAATCTTTATTACTAAGTAACTAAACACTTATTTCCAAATTAATATATTAAATTTTAAACATAGTGCTTATTAATTTGCACACAATTGTAAGGTTTTATTCCTGTAATTTTTTTTGTTAGCAATATTTTTATTAAGGAAAAAGCTGAATTTATAAAAGTTTAATTATGAAATGTGTATTGTAACTGCTTTTATAGTTAGGTCCATGATAAATATATATATATATATATATATATATATATATATATATATATATATATATATATATATATATTGTAGTATGAATGAATAAATTTTACTGGGATAAAAATAAAGTTTAAATCGCCTTTATATGTATATCTAATCAACATCACAACATATCCTATCTTATATTTCGATACTTTTTTTTATCTTTCACTTAATCATAATATGTGAAATGTTAACCATATGCACGATTATTAATGATCGAAATGATGATCATTCCAGTAATATACAATAATTTTTTTTCAATAGTCTTCTTCCAAATTTATTACGTTTCTAATCCATATCCAAACATGTTAGCAATTCTTTCTTCTTATATTCAAGATAAATGATATGCTATTTGACTTCTTGATGCGGACATTACATTTAATAGCGTTTCTGGGAATTACAAATGGTATCGTATATTACTATGGTATGACAGATACATAGTGAGATAACATAGTTATTGCCTTTAACTCCCAAAACAAATATACTTACATATAATATAATGTAGTAATAAAGTATATATAATAATAAAATGCAGACTATTTGATGTTCAGTAACTGCAATTAAAGGACGGATTTCAGAATGCATTAATAGAAACACAAAAATAAGTAATCTAGATTCGTTCATAAAAAATTAAATTGCGCTCATAAAAATACTATACTTAAATGAAAGCGCTACTTTTTCATAAAAGTCTGACATTAAAATGTTTGTTCTTTCATGTAAAACACTCAATTTTTTCTATTATTTGTTCATTCCCATCCGTTTATTTCTACTAATAAACGTTAATGACAATATTTATCCATTCGTTCATTCATATCACAATATTGTTGCAAATGTAGTGTAATTAGTGTTTAATTTTATCTTAAAATAGTGTAAATAATTTGTATCTGAATGCTTAATACATTAATATTACTTTCTGTTGTATTTATTTTATGATAAAAATTGTAATATTCGAAAGCAACGACGTCCCTTACATTATAATAGCAATTCAATGGAAGCTTGGCGAAATATTGGCGATACAACCAAGGTGGTAACGTTTTTTGGCGACCATTTGCATGCATCCGGAAATTACTGGAGAAATCAATAACATCACGACCTATGACTTAAGTGGATTTTTCGAAAAAGAACTGGAAGGTATTTGTGCTGACTATAAATAGCAATCACTAGCTCACACTGAGTCAGTATTAATTCAGCTATTGAAGAAGACGAGAGGTTGCTTGCGGATAATCTTTAACAATACGCACTTTTATTTTAGACACTGATAGTTGTGTCTGAGCGCTGTAGAAGGTGTGAAAACCTTTTGGGATTTATTAAGCAAAATTTAGTGCTGTATCCTGTACTTTAAGGATTGCTTTTCTACTATAAATTTTCGTCGCTCTAAAGCAGCGATACTCAATCTGCGGCAGGAGGGCCACATGTGTCTCACCGAGCCTTTTTAAGTGGCCCGGTCATGATCCATTGCTCTGAAAAATTCAGTTTTTTAAGAACAATGTATTAAAAATTTGGTGGGGAATTCTTTGACAAAAAATTAAATCTATCAACTTCGCTTTTTTGCTGTCGAAGTCGTACGGCTGCGGATTGATATTCTTTTTTCTATTTGTAACAGTTACGGTTAGTGATAACAGACAACAAAAGAGTAGCAACAATTTTATGGGTGGAACTAATTTTTAACAATCCTTCATACCTTGCAAGAGAAAAATATTCGAACGTTTTGGAGGTTGACTGTTTTTTAGTGAAAAACTAACATGGATCAGTACTTTTTTGATTTGCTACGAAAGTGCGACATTTAAAAATGCAAGTAAACAGGAATCATTCAATGACACTTTCCCCCAAGATCTCTTTCAAGAGATGTAATTAGGCCTTTATTGAATATTCTTTACAACAGCAACAAAGTGTTTAGTCAGTGGTAATGTCACCGCAGGAACAGAGACATCCCATGAAATTTGTTTTATTATTGTTAATCATATGAAAGTGTTTACTGATGCAAAAATTGTGAAGGAGCGTTTCTGAAATTCTTTTAATTTAGTGTTAGTGACAAAATAAAAAAAAATTAAAAAATAATAATTAAAAGAAGCAAAATAGGAGTTGTAATATTTTGATCAATTTTCCACATTTTAAATTTCCAATGCTGTCTTGATCTTAAAACATTTCTCCCCTCCCCCTCGTTTAACTTCATGTTGAGGCCCACGTGAAATAGCTAACATATGTGTGCAGCTCGCGTAATATGGCTGACATGTGTATGCGGCCCAGCAGAAACAAAGGTTGAGTGTACCTGCTCTAAAGGAACTGTTTTGCTTTTTTCCACAAACCCAACCTACGTAACAATATATCGCTAAAAATATAAAAATAAATTATTTGAATTAATTGCGTTCATAAATATACTGTACTTTAATAAAAAAAACCACTATTTTTTTGTTATAAAAATCTAGCAAGAAAATACTCGTTCTATCCTGTAAAATATTGACACCTTCCCATTAATTATATTCGTCACATCCGTTCATCCATTAAAATATCCGTTCATTTCTATTAATAAATGTCAATAACATTATTTATATATCCGTTATTAAAAATCTGTTCAGAATCCTTAAAACATTCGTCTAGTTCTGACGATTTTATTGAGAAACATTAAAATATCATTTTTAAATAACAAGGATAATATATTAGCGGTATATATAATAAAGAAAAACCAAAAATATTTCTTAATAAAGTGAAAAGTGAATGCAGGAACCTAACCAATTAAATGCCGCCGGCGTGTATATTCGTCTCGCTCAACTGGTGCCTTATGTGCCTCGAATGTATCTATACGTCCTTCTGAAATACGATTCTTTTCTTTGTGCGGTTATCAGTAAAACTATTCCAATGGCTTTAAAATGTAATAAAATGACCTTGAAGTGGGGGTTCACTTATTTCAGAGAAAAATTTATTTATCTGTGCCATTTCTCTCTCCCTACACGCCTCTTACGCACGCCTATGTGAAAAACGGTGGCACTGGGGGATCGCGTAACTTTTGATCGGCACTTAAGGGGTTAAACATCTGAAATTATAATAAAGCGTTTGACGCTAAAGATTCAATTAAAAGTGGTAAATTCGAGAGGTTGGGTTCAATTAAGTCTTCGTTAGTGTAACAATTGTTTATTAATTGAAGTTAGGTTACACAAAGACAACATACATAGTTAACAAAAATAAAGGGCAAAGAATATGGAAGGTTTTTCCTATAGTGAGCCTTTTCTCTTCTCACTGTCCTCTACGGAAGATGGGAGGTCGCTAGAGGGCGCTTTGGCTGTTTAGGGCTGTTAGCTACAGTTATTACAAGAGCGGTTACAAATTTAATTGAAAAAAAAATGATTATTACTTTTGTTTTTTATCAAATTAGTTAGTAGATTAATTCTTTTTATGCCTTACCTATTTTAATTCAGAAACAAAGACTAAAGGCAATTTTATTTTAGCCATTTAATGTATAGTATGTGTGAAATATTCCACATTTTTAAAAATCTCAACATAACTGAATTTTTACAACTGCATGCAGCATACAAATTTAAATTTGAAATAGTATGTTCTTTGCGATTTGATCTTTTTTAATGAATATCATAAAAATCCAGACAAATATGAACATCACTTAAATGAACATTCATTTTGAAAAACAAGTATAATGTAATGCAAAATGGAATCCATTGCTATTTTATTTTAAATCACCAAAAGAAATTTTCGAGACAGCCATTCGAGCTTCTTCTAAAACTTCTCCTAAAGTCTTATTTTTGAAACTATTGACCTATCAAATTGCTGTTTCATTACTGTCAGTAAGCTGACAAAAGCGGATATAAATTTGACGTCACACAAACCTTTCATTTTACGACACAATGTGGATGAGCTTATTTTTTCCAAAGAACCAAAGTTGCCCGAAGAATGCGACTTCTTTCTTCACAATCGACAATGACTTGACACATGCCTCAAGAACTTAAAACTTGTATGCTAATGCCAATAAAATGGAGAAAATTGTAATAATATCTTAAAGCTTTGTTCGCTATTATGAGATAATCGCCTCTAATTTAAAACAAAATTGAATTAATTGATGTTTTAAAACTAAATCCCTATTGTTACAGCTAGAAATTAGTTTTTAGTCTTCATTCGAAGCTAATTCATATACAGATGTATCCATATCACAAATTGGATTATGAACCCAATCAATTTTTTTATATTCATCTATCCATGAAATGATGTTAAATATACTACGAACACCCTTAGTTTGTTTCTATAAATCGGTCGAGGACGATTTGGTTCCAGATTGATTCGGGTCACAGAGTATAATTCATAATTTTCAAAAAAATTGGTGGCGCACACAAAGTGCTGCGGTACAGTGGTTGAGAATCACAACAGTAGAGTACCGTAAACTCGGCCTAATGTGAACCAAAGGGTGGTCTAGTTTGTGAAAATGCCGGGTTATTGAGAATATACTTAAAAAGAATAAATATGAGTGCTTCCTCAGAAAATATTATTCTGCACTTGTCTGCATTGGTTGAGAATACAACAAAAAATAAATTGCCCAAATACAAAAGAAAAGTACGTACTTTATGAAAAAAAAGGCATGGATATCCATTATATCCATGTGACGGCCTGTTTTTTAAATATTTTGGGGGAATTTCTTTTGACGACCATTAAGAGCATGCAACTTTAAGTTTTTTTTTTATCATTTATTTATATGTATTTTAAGAGTATGTATGTAAATGTTTAACCAAAAATATCCAATAGAACGGGAATTATAGCGCTTTGAACGCACCCGATTCAAAAAAAGAGATGCTCACTTCCTCCACTATCCCAGCTGATTGGCTTATCTGAAAAAAAATAACGGCGTTTTAATCTATAAGCTTAAATGCACAGAATGGACTATTATCAATTGAAAATATCAAAAATTGGATCTTGGGTAGACCTCTGAAGAAAAAGTTCTGAATTTCATGGTTTTTTATTATGCTTTTGCAATAAAAAATAGAAATATTTTTAATTTTGGAATGATTGTTGTCCACACACATTTGGTGCGTATATATGTGCTGTCTACCCCATAAAGTTGAAGTCATTCGGTCAAACTGTTCTTGAGAGATAATGGAGGAAAGTTTGAAAAACACAGTTTTGAGAAAAATGCGTTTAAAAAAAAAGTTTCAAGTTCGATTAAAACAATGAAAATTTTAAAACAGTTCTACGAATAGCTGCTCTACTAAACCTGCTTCTTTATGACGGATTCGAATTTTAAAAAAAATCACTTTACCACCGTATTCTAGACATGTTAAAGAAGCAACTTAAGAAATTTTTTTTTTTAATTTTTTGAACCTAACACTTGGTTGAACCCCCGCAATGTGCAATGTTCTGCTGTCTTCCGTACTGCATTCTGCGTTTTGCTGCTTCATCTAGAAAACGACAAAGGAATAGGAAGTCTGAGTTATTCGCACGGTCGGAATATCGAATACCCAGTTTTCAGGCATGTACTGTATTAGATATTAAAAAAAGTCACACACTTATGCCTAAAAATATTATTTAATTAAAGCTGTCATAAATCATTTTTATTTACAACAAAAATAAGATTCTTATAAATGCAAAATCTTCCATTTATATTTTTTCGTCTTTTACTTTTTATCATAATAAAAATATATTCTACGTAGAATGATTTTATTGCGTTTCGAAATCGGATCTGACTCTTTGAAAAAATAATTAATATATCTTTCTCCGTCTGTTAATAAAGAGTGTTTTTTTCCAGGTATAGAAGTTTAAGTTGGCATTACTTTCCAAGATGGCGACCGATTTAACAGCTGTCAAGTGATTTATTCTCAGTTTGGTTTGGCAATTCATGAAAACGATCATCAAGCAAGGCGTAGATTCGTCGAATGGACCCAAAACGAGATTGCCGTTGTTCTCGATTTTCATAAGCGAATTTTGTTTAGTTATGAAGCGCACTTCTGGTTGAATGGCTACGTCAACAAACAAAACTGCCGCATTTGGAGTGAAGCTAATCCACAAGTGTATGTCGAAACACCATTACATCCAGAAAAACTGACTGTTTGGTGCGCTTTATGGGCTGGTGGAATCATTGGTTCGTACTTCTTCAAAAACGATGAAGGCCACAACGTTACAGCAGTGCTTCTCAAACTGTGGAGCGCGCCCCCCCTGGAGGGCGCGAGCATCTTGAAAATATAAAAGGCTTAAAAAATTATTTTTGGAATGAAGTAAAACACACAAAATGCTTTCTGACAAAATAAAAAATACACATTTACACTGATATAAATTATATATATCATCTGGTTTTCCACTTCAAACGCTCATTAGCTATCTTTGATCCCACAACCAAATAAAAAAAGATATTTTGTTTGCTTTGCTGTAATCCCGCGATGAGAGATTTTTTTATTACGTTTCTTGTAACCTCTAGAATAGTACTTTTGATTATCATCTCTTTGACCTTCAAACTTACTGGTATGCTTAACTCCGTTTACTTTTCTTTTGGGAAAGTTGTAAATAATATTTTTCTGTTGCTTTTCCTCCCATGTAAATGAGTTTTATGATGTATGGATAAGCATATTGAGCACTTTGAAGGATTAATTGGCCAAGATGTACTTTTATGAGTAATCTGAAATTGCATTATAAAAAACGTTTTACACAATTATTTTTTTATAACTGACATCGATATTTTTGTATCGAATACATTTTTTTCATGGGAGCGGTCGCATGAGGCGCTGAATCACTCCGAATTCTGGTAAAACTGTTTATTCGTTAACAGTTTCTTGACAGTATCCTCCGATATGACAGTCTTAATGGAAACTAAAATGAATTTGTCACATTTATGCCTCTTTTTTGAGAGTGGCAAACGGTTTTTTACAATCAAGGTACTTGTTTTGATCGAGTTCCCTTCACGACCACTTTTGTTCAGAAATATTTTCTATGAATATGCTATACTTTCCCCTACGATTAACTTTGTGGTTTTAATTGCTGTGTTGTACAACTTATTATGGTTTATAAATGTAAATGAGCAGAATATAAAAAAATGGGCATCTGTGATCTCTCTATTGAAGGAAGATGAAACTGTTCAAGCAATTGAAGAACCTGATGAAATAATGCATATTAATCGTGATAGCGAAAGTAAATATGACAAAAGTGATAGACATGAAACGTTTGAGTTGAATTGTAATTTTCAAATGCGCTGCCTAAAGAACTCTATCAAGAAAATTAAGATATCAAGAAAACTAAGAAGCCATAAATGTAACACTTCGCCTTGTCAAAAAGACACAAGCAAGAAAAGGTTACGCATGCTATTTGTAGATCATCAAAGAATAGAAAAATTACAACGTGAGCAAAATATGACAGTTTTGATTGCAAATAACGTTCTTGTATTGTTAGTGAAAAGTGTCTGTGATTTATGTTCTTTATTAAGGTCACGCACATTTGGAACGGTTTCTTTAGTTTTATTGGATTTTTTCTCAAATCATCAAAGAAAAATTAAAAAGTCCTTTTAAGTAGGTAAGTATATTTTCTCTTAGTTAAATTATTCACTGCAATTTTGTGATTTTTATCGAGCACAGAAAAATAATTATATAAAAAAAAAGGATTGGGGTGACTTGGTGAAGTGATCGCGCGACCATTAACGTTAATGTGGAGTGGGCGCCTGCTTCCGGGTTAAAACATTTTGAAGGTTTCTCGCTTTAAATATTAAAAATAACACAATTATTCTTCATTGGAATTTTTCATTCTCGTTTTCCTTATTTAATATTAATTCTAAATGCTAATTCTGTGAGGCTTAAAATTACAGTTCGTTTTAAACTATTTATAATAGGAGCATATTCATTTAAAAAATCATTTTATATTTTTGTATGCATTGTTGTGCACTTGGTTTTACTCTTCTTACAATTAAGCTATTATATCAAGAATAATGTATTATTTTTTAAAAAAATAATCGCAGAACGGGTACTTCAGCCAGTGTACTTATAAATGTATCAGTACTGCACAATGTATTTTATAACTAATTTATTAATACTAACTTAAGAGCAAGTTTAATTATTATTAGTGACTTCCATGGGCTTGTCTTGCAGAGCAAAGGTTTTCAAATGAAGGCTTAATATTAGAAATTGACACTCTGAGTTCTTTTTCTATATTTAGCTGAGATCTATATTTTGTCTTCAAAGCAGCCACCGCAGAAAATCCGGTTTCACAAAGGTACGATGTTGAAAACGGTAAAAGTATGCGAAATGCTTTTGTTCGGAAAATTCATCATCTACTTCTGCCCAAAATTGAAAGAGAGTTTTATTACAAAATTGTCTTTTAATTTCGCCACTATATGTGAAATCTATGAAACTTTCTTCTTCGGTAGTGGAGAGCCCTTCTGGGGTATTTTAAAATGGATCTCTCACCCATTCGTAACTTGCTATCAAGTTGCCCTCAGCAAAAAAATATTTTTTAAAATTTTTTGCTAACATAGCTAAATGATATTCAATAGTTTTATAAACAACTTCCACATGTTGTTCTTCAGTTTTGTAAGTTTTTACACATTTATCCGCATTTTCAAACATTTCTAGGTTTTTTTGCTTTAAATTTCGGCTCCATAATTCTAATTTTGTACAAAAAGCATTAATTTTATCACTCGTGTCAAACATATGTACATTTGATCCTTGAAGTTGAAGATTCAATATATTTAATTTCTCAAATATATCGACTAAGTAGCTCAACTTCATCAGAAATAAACCATCTCGAAATTTCTCAGCTTCCGGTAGGTTTTCCTCTTCTAGAAAAATGGTAATTACATTTCTTAATTCATAAACAGTTGTAAAAATTTCCCGCGTGATAACCATCTTGCTTCACAATAAAATAGCAACGATGAATGCACTGCGCCCATGTTTTTGCAAAGTCCAGAAAAGATTCTTGATTTTAGGGGGTCTCATTTTTATGTAATTTACTACAGTCACAACTGTCATTAGCACAATATTCAGGCCAGGACTAATTTCTTTGGAAGCCAGAGCTTCTCTGTGGATCATACAATGTGTCCAGTTGCACAGTGGAGATTTTTGTTTCACAAGTGCTTGTATACTTTTAAATCTTCCTGACATTGTACGAGCACCATCAGTGCATATTCCGACACAATTTTTCCACTCTATATTTGCCTCGTTTATAAAATTATTTAAAATATCAAATAATGCTATTGCGGTTGCTTTAAGTTTTATTGGTTTACAAAAAAGTAGTTCTTCTACCGCTGACATACCATCCCAAAATCGAACATACGCAATGAAATGAGCATCTTTATTGCTATTTGTTGCCTCGTCAAGCTGAATTGAAAACAATTTATCACGCAACTTACCGAAAAGCTGTTGCTCTACATCTTCAGTGATATCATCAATTCGACGGGAAACAGTATCATTTGATAGGGTATGGACTGCAACTCTTTTTGGCAAAATTGTCTCCAAACATAGTTTCTACAATCTCAATTGCTGCAGGCAAAATAAGCTCTTCGGCAATAGTGTGAGGCTTTTTACATCTGGCTATTTTATATGATACTTTGTAAGAAGTAAGTAAAGCTTTTTCATTCACTGAGAAAGTTTTTTTAAAAATGTTTTTTGTTTTCCATATGATTTTAATTTTGATTCAAAGAACTCTCGAGGTTTGTTAATGTACTCACCATGAAGCGTTTCGAAATGTCTTTTAAGTTTATTAGGTTTCATACTGTCTGCTGCCAATATTTTTGAGCAAATAACACACAGGGGCTTTTCTTCTCCATTTGCTTCAGTAATGGTAAATCCAAAATTCAAGTATTCTTGATAATATTTCCTTGATTTAATTTTCGGAACTATGCTCGTCTTTGCACTTGTTGATGCTTTATTATCGTCGAATGTTCGCTTACGACTTAAAAATTTATCCATGATTTTTTTTGTTCCAATTTTCTGCAGTAATACTTAATAGTGTGAATTACAACTAACGCGCAAATTATAAAATGTACATTCAAGATAGATTTGGTAGCTATAGAAGCATCGAATGGACCAAGACTGATTGGAATTGTACGAGGTACAGCATTATTACATGTTTTGCGCAGACGTCCGATAGTTTGGCCAGACTCACGCAGACGCTCGCTAGAATGCCAGATGTGATGGATATGAGAGAGCGCAACATAAAGTAGACTATTTTTCAATTTCTACTATAAGTTCACTCTCTCATATATATCTTGTTCAAATTTTCAATCGTTGATAAAATACTTTCTATTCATTCATTCAAGTTCAAATACATTTTTTAAAACTTGTAGTGGGTGACACTTCATGTTAATACAGTTCTTTCAAATTTTAATTCATTAATTAAATTAAAAAAATGAATAAATAGTAACAAACAAAAATTATTGTCCAAAAGCATTTATAGAAAGGAAAACTTTTCGTGCTGTCCCCTGTAACGCAATGGATAGCGCGCTGGGCTTCTAATCTGAAGGACGGTAGTTCGAATTCCATCCGAGATGGCCTAATTTCTAAGAATGTGTGTGATTTCTTCTTTACTTTACTATTTTCTTACACTAATTAAATTTAATTAATGAATAAATAGTAAAAAAAAAAAGAATATTCCAATACCCCCATATATAGAAAAAGAAAAGGAAAAAATTGCAAGGAAAATCGCATTTTCTTTTGTCGCTTAACATTGTGATTCTGTCATATGTATTACATATTTGTATTAATTGAAACTATTTAATAGAAAGTAACTAAAATAAGTTTTTCTTTGTTGGCCTAAGTAGGAATTGACTTAAAATTTATTTTTTATATTACTTGTTCTAATGACATTTGTACTTTTAGAAATGCATGATGGACGAAATAAATTTTTAATTAAATGTCATTTTGCAATCTGTCCCAATTTAAAAAATGAGAAAGGAAAAATAACATAACATTATAATAATTACTTAAAAGTAATTTGCTTAAAATATATATTATATAAAAGTAACGTATACAAAATTTAATACTCAAAGTGCATTATTATTGCATTCAATACATTATTCTGGGGGGGGGCGATGAAAATTATGATTGAAAATTGGGTTGCCAGTAGTGAAAGTTTGAGAAGCACTGTCTTACTTAATTAATTTATTTTGCAAAAAAGTAGTATACAAACTGTAATACTTATGCTATTAATTTGTATGGTTTATAATTAAGATCGCGTATAGTAGCTTTAGCGTCAAAGTGCATTATTATTACATTCAGTACATTATTAATGCATAAGGGGGGCGATAAAAATTGTGATTGAAAAGGGGGCGCCAGTATTGAAAGTTTGAGAAGCATTGCGTTACAGTCAATGGTGATCGGTATAGAGCCATGACTACTTTTTCATTCCTAAATTGAACAATCATGATGTCCAGGAGCTGTGGTTCCAACAAGACGGCGCAACATGTCACACTGCTCGTGCCACAATCGATTTATTGAAAAACACGTTTGGTGACCGCCTAATTTCACGTTTTGGACCTGTGAATTGGCCTCCAAGATCTTGTGATTTAACACCGCTAGACTATTTTCTGAGGGGCTATGTAAAGTCATTGGTCTATGCGGATAAGCCACAAACGCTTGACCATTTGGAAGACAACATTTGCCGTGTTATTGCCGATATACGGCCACAAATGTTGGAAAAAGTCATCGAAAATTGGACGTCCAGATTGGACTACATTCGAGCCAGCCGTGTCAGTCCTGTGCCATAAATAATATTTAAAATGTAATGCCACAAGATTTTCTTTCGAATAAAAAAAATTCATGTCAATCGAATAATACATCGATGTTTTATTGCAATTTAAAGTTCTATACCTCTAAAAAAACACCCTTAATAGCACAATGAAAATAAATCACCTTCACCTTTAATAAGCAATTGAAGGCCCTTCAATTTCAACGAAATCCAATAAAGCCTTCCATTTTATGTATTTCATCAGATACAATATTTATAATTTATATAATTGAGTTTGTGTCTTGAAGTTCCAGATAAATATCTTGATTCTACTTCACTTGAAAACATACAGGAGGAGAATCAATGATAATTATAGAACCAGAGAGCACAAACTGTATGCTATTTATGTATTGTTTAATTGTTCATTATTTTGATCCAGTTTTGGAGTTCTTGCATAGATTATATTCAGTTCGTTTGAATACTTTATATTTAGCACTTTAAGAATTTATTTAACAATTACAATGTTAAAAATAATTAAAACATGGCAGTTGAAGCATTGAGTAGTGTTAGGCAATTTTTTTAATGACAGATGCTTGTTTTTTAATTTTTAATCACTAAAAATGGTGATTTTTTTATTGTTACATACTTTTTATGATAATTGCAGACGTATTTTATTGTAGATAATTATTCAGAGAATTGTAGCAGACGATTTTTTTTCATGTACTTATTTACAATAATTGCATACGATTCTTTCTTATAGTTAACTACTTGTAATAATTTCGAATGACTATAATTGATAAAGCTTAAAAATAAAAGTGAAATTATTGAAACCTAATTGAATAAATTAATTGAAATAATAGAACTTTAAAGTGAGATTATTTATGTTCAATAAGTTTCAGGAATTGTTGACATGCTACAATATTACATTAATAATTATAATGAATTAATAATATTAATAATGAATAGTATTTTACCTGGAGAAAATTTTAAAAAAAATCCTATAATTCTTAAAATTTAAATTATTTTTTTATAAAATTTTTTTAAAATTCGACGAAAAAAAGACACATGTTTTAACAGAAGAAAGTTTCTGTAAATTTAATATGACTTAGTATATGAATATGTATTGGTACAGATATTCTTTGTGTATTACTTAATAATGCTTTAAGGAAACTGACGCAAAAATACGATTTTTTTTTTATTTATTTAGCAAGTGGAATATTTTATTTTATTCTGGTAATTAGCGCTATAAAACAACTTTTATAAAATGTTAATGATTAAAAACAGATATTTGAAAAGGAAAACATAGGCCTTTGCGATTATTATTTTAAAAAAAAATTCTAAAAGATAAAAAAAATGTGAAGCTTGGAAGCAGATACATTGCTAAACGGGGCAGTCACTACACAGTTGAAAAATAATGTAGGCAAAAAAAATTCGAAAAATATATGTAGTATAAAGTACAGGTGCATATTATATGAATCTCAAAGAATACATTAAGAACAGTTTTTTGCCCTCAATTATTTGCAGCCTAACAAAAAATAGTATTTTAAAAACTTAATATTATAAGCAAGAGATGAAATAAAACTTTTAATATTCTACAGTTATTACTTAACTGTAATTTGAAGCTCATTTATAATATAGCTTAGCGATCTACGTAAATGAAATTTTATTTCACAACATTGCTTGGATAGTAGCAGAACTTGGCATTATTCCCAAATGGTTGGATTGTCTCATATAATATCCGTAGATCCTGATTAGGAAAGCACCGAAGTTATTTCGGATTTATCGACAAAGTTTCTTTCAGCTTAAAAGTAAGAAAAGGCCCTATTTTAGCATGAAGAAAAATATGGACAAGGAATGCCGTGCAAATCTTGTGCAAAGTTTGTTAGTTTTCTAATATATTTAATTTTAACCTTACCGTTATGTGTTATTCGATTATGTATAAAGTTTACGTAGAATATGATTCAACCTTATTTTGCAATCTAAATATTAAAACGAGAGAGAAGTAAATAAATAGAAACGTCCCAAATTTATATATTTATTAATAAAGAACAAAACAGAATTATTATAATTAATGATAAATTTAATGTTTGTATTATTATTAGTATTTGCTGATGAATTAGAATATTTAAATGCATATAATATACAATGACATTACACATGCTGCACTTTATTATAATGATATTACAATAAATTAAATCGTTAATAAATTTGACAGAAAGTCGCACACACACATATTCTTATATATACAAAGTGCTTAGAGATCCAATAAAATAAATTCGCAATCTCTATTTATTATTTTACATTCATGTTGAATAGTTTTGGGGTATGTGCTTTTAGATTAAATATTGTGGCAATTTATGATCAGGGGTGGGGATGGGGGGTATGAACTTAATTAATTTAAGCACAGACATGCTTTTTTCCACCTCATATTACTTTTGTTTATTGATTTATAGCTTCAGTTAGAATGAGAGGATAATAAAACAGCTAAATCAAAAGCTCATTGCTTTCTTTTCTTGTAATATGGGTTACATTTATAAATATTGTTTCGGAAATTTCGGACTTTGTTCGGTTTTCTACCGAAAGGGGGCCATGGCATGAAATATTATTTGCAGGGAGGGAAAGAGAATACTTTTTTAATAATTGTAGTCCAAAAGGATCAAGGACGATTATTCAACGAGAAACTTAATATGCTCCTAGAGAAGTCTTTTTGCAGCCAAAATAAAGACATGCAAGGATACAACATTGTAGTTGCGATGGTTTCCACCAAAGAGAGGACCCATTTCCTCTTAGGGAACCAGTGACTTCTCAATTGTCATGGAGTTTCGCATGGGAAAGTATCCGAGACTGGGCACAATGACGCTTATGTTCTGAAGCAAGTCAACCTTTGACCTCTCTTTTTCAAGCTGACAGAGAGGTGACCGGCGCAATCTCCGACTTCAAAGTCCTCCGCGTGAGGGGGACTAGGATTAATAAATAGCCGAAAAGTAATCCCGAATACGTCCAAACAGAAATGATCCTACTCTAGGGTTGCTTTTGAAGGCGTGACGTACTCCACCTTTAAATAGACACCAAAAGGGTAAACTCAGATACTCTCGATACTCTAAGAAGCTTAACAAATGCTAGAGACACTTCTACAGGCTTCAACACTCTATGACGCCCCAGCACATTCCAACGGATGCTTTTTCTCCAATTGACTTGCTTCATTTGCTTTGCCCCTTAAATATTCAGTGATCAATCAAGGCTCCCACCTACGAGCATGCCAATGTCACCCTAATGCACCCTTTCACAGGACTGTTACGGTCTTACCAGTGGCCTCAACAGCGCTGCACCTTAGCAGCACTTGTCAAACATTTGACAGCGATTGTGCATTTGACGTGTAAAAATGTGATTCCGTATCCGGATTGCTTGTACTATATTTGAGTATTTTTGAATGTGTACTATTGTAGATTTATATCGATTTATTTGCTTCCTGTTAGAAGACAATCTACTGTACTTAATAGAGGGATCCAGAATAAATTATAATTTACACCGAAAAACTTACATCGTGAATACTGAGAACTTCCTACATTTGAAAGACGATCAACCCTTCAGCGATTGTAAAGTTCTTAAAACCTATATTACTGAAGTTTACTTGAATGTGTTTTATTTGAATTATAAATTAAACTACACATTAGTGAGAGATATAGGTTTTGGACAAAAGATGAAAACATACCAACTTTTGAACCTGCCATGTAACTGATCTTTAAATGTATAAGGGACAGAGTTTCGAGCATATATTCTTTCAGCTACTTAACTATGATTTGCTTAACAAGAGGAAATCTATTCTATCACTAAGAAAAAAAATTGCTCAAAGACAGTTTCAGCTAAATGTAAGGTATCCGACTACTTGCGACAACTTTTTTTTTAAAAAAAAATGGAGATATGGAAATTTTTTTGTAGTTTTAGATTTATTTAGTATATATTTCAAGAAAAGAAATGCTAAAATTATATGTAAGAACAGAAAAAGAAATTAATATTACTAAAATTGGAAAAAAATGGTAAAAATTCACAAAAAATTACATATACGCGGCCCATTCTATGAAAAAAGTTTATGAACAAATTCTCAAGTTTTCAATTTTGATTTGTTACTTTGGTATTCATTTTTGAAATGACTATCAAGATAAGAGATATTTTAATTATTTACATAAACTAGAGCACTTTTTTGAAATTATTAAGAGGTCTCAGGGGTGTTAAATTTCTCTAGAGGTCTGAAAATATAAACAATTTTCAAACAGGTATAATTTCTTTAAATTTAAGTTAAATAATTCGAATCTTTTACACATTATTTATAAAGAAATGGGGCTTCAGAAAAGTATAAAGTGTTTAAAATATAATCATAATTTTAAAAATTATAGGCATATGAAAATAAGAAACTTTTCTATAAGGAATATTTATTAAGTTTTAAGTCGCGCATGCTATTTTCTAAAATAACAGCTTTAATTACTAGCTATAAGTTGATTTATAAAAACAAATGCATTTTTAATACTTTGTAGCTACTTTTATATAAATAGAATAATAACTTACATATTTTAATAAATAAAAAAAAATACATTTTTAAAAAATATTAAAAAAACTGTGCAATATTTTACAAATATTTTGAAATACAAAAGATATATAATACTAAAATTAGGTAGGGTTTAAAGAGTATGATGCATTGTATAATTCTATCAAGTTTTATACATGAGAGGCAAATATTTTAGAAAATAGCGTGCGCAAAGCAAAAGATACTTAATATTTATTATAAAATTTTCATATGCTTATGACTTTAAAAATTATTATTATATTTTAAATATTTTATTCTTTTCTGAAGCTCCATTCAATTATAAATAATGTGTAAAAGATTCGAATCATTTAAGTTTAATTTAAAGGAATTATATCTGTTTGAGAATCGTTTATATTTTCAGACATCTAGAGAAATTTAACACCCCTGAGACCCCAATGAAATTGCTTAAAAAACAGTGATTATATTCACATAAAGGAGTGCAAATTTCTTAATAAAACAGTGATTGATAAATCTGCTTAAAAATTCTTTTACTATTACATAGAACATACACAAAAAAATTTAATTAATTATTATCAAAAATTTTTGAGTAATCACTGTTCTCGTTTGAGTTTTTCGGAAAAAAAACACATTTCGAGCAAAACGCATTTTAAAGCTTGACATCTTATGTTGAGTTACAGCATCTGCTTTTACTAAAATACTTGTAGTTTTTGTTCTAGTGAATGGAAAATAAAAAACTCAGTATTTTTTCAAAGCAAATAAGACGGACTATTAATTAAAATCATAATTTTTTTTAATTTTTGAAAAAAATTACTTTTTTAGGGAGTCGGATACCTTAATCAGAAGGATTAAACATTAGGAAGGATATTCATGTTTGAATAAACTGCAGTCATATAATATTTCCGTTTTCTTCAGAAATCTTGCTGCCATTTTGCGTTATGAACATTTTATTGATCAAAAATTCAAATTCAAACACAAACCTCTAGAAAATCTGTTTGACTAAAAAGAATTATTCCGAGAAATCAATATAACCAGTGAAAAGAATTCAATATCTTGCATGGGACGTCATCATCTTGAAAACGGAACCGAAAGGCAAGAAGCTTGTGAATAAAATTCAGCATAGGAAAGCTAAGCTATTACCCTATACTTGTTTTCAATGATGTTCTCTGTAATATTTCTGATGCTCGAGATTTTTATCAAGAAGTTGAGATTTCATTTTTTTATTATAGATATTTTTCCCTTTGCTTTGAAGTGAACAAGTGAACGGAAGTAAAAAATGTCGATTTTTCCTTTGAAAAATGACGGCTCTTCCTCTGTTTTATTGTTTGAACTCAAGACTACAAAGGAATTGCGGAGAATTTAATTTTAAAGGTTTCTCAATTTGTTCTTATGTTGCGCTTGCATCGATGTAATGTTTCTTTCATAAATAAAATAAGGTTTGAATTCACACTAATTTATTATTGAAAAACGAGGAAAAATGTAAATTTAAAGCAAGATGAGAGAGATTTGATTCATTTTATTTTATAGCTGCAGGGTTAAAACGAGCAAACTCAATTGATTTAATGAAAATATCGAGAGAGAGAATATTTAAAAGTTTCCATCATTTTGAATACTTCGAAGAATGTACTTATTTCCGTTTAAATTAATTAAATATTTTCTTCGTGATTATTTTTTTAAACTGAATCTTCTCTACTCCAATCAAATAAGATATTGGAAGAGTGTACAGGGGATTTCGCTACAAGACAGAGAAACTTGTAGGATGTGTAGGAGGTACAGAGACAACTCGGAATCACATAGGAATGCAGGGTACCAAATTCCATAGTTGCGAGCTATGACGCAAAGAAGAAAAGAAAAGAAACAGCAACGCATTAATGGGACAAAACATTTATTGAAAGACTGTACCACAACAGGTGCTCGAAATTACTGCCAGAAGTCACCCGGAAGGCTTAACAGCGACACTGCATGGAATTTTTTATGTTCTGGAAGATTCCTGGCATGTCACATATCCACTTGGCAACTACAGATATTCGAGGGTTGAGATCTCCAACTGAAGGAACGGGCGACCCGTACACCAAACTCTTTATGTGACCACAGAAAAAGAAGTCCATGCCCTTTGTAACACCTGTTGTAGTACAACCTTTCAACAAAATGCTTTCTGCCCTTTAATGTGTTGCTGTTTGTGTTCTTTGTCCCTGTTTCTTTGCTCCATAGCTCGCAACTGCGGCGTTTGGAACTCTGCATTCCTATGCGATTCTGAGTCATCTCTGTACCACCTACATACTCTGTAAGTTTGATGACCCCTAGTAGCGAATAGCCTTGTATAAGCCCTCAAATAGAATTGGTAAGTAAAACTGATGAATACTGAAAAGTAAAACACAATGGGAAAATCACGTAAACCCATTATATTAAAAACTCCTTTAAAATATTTTGTTCATTATTCAAAAATATGATAAAATGTCTTTAAAATGTCGTAAAGAATACGAAAATAGAAACAAGTATGATATATATATATATATATATATATATATATATATATATATATATATATATATATATATATATATATTACACTAATTATCATAAATTAAGGAAAAATGACAAAAATAACGATAACTCAAAAAGTTATACGCACAATTTAATGAATCTTACACTCATCGTACAATACATAGGAGGGTATACAATAACAAAAAGAAACCACCAGACAATCACGGTGTTATAGAAATTAGGATATGTTTCTAATGAACAAATCGGAAGTGTCAGTTTGCTATAGAAAAAAATACCTTTAATATGGGATATGATCCTCCCGAGAAGCAATACAGCACATGCAGCGATGTCTGATGCTCTCAATTATGCGGTTTATTAATTCTGTAGGAAGTGGAAGCCATTGCTCTTCCAGGGCAGTTGAAAGCATGGTTAGGGTCCTGGGTGGGGGATTGAGAGCGGCTACACGTATTTCTGCAACAGCGATACTCAATCTGCGGCTTACTGGCTTTTTCTAAGTAGCCCGGTCAAGGGCCATTGCATTAAGAAATTCAATTATTTAAGAACAATGTACTTAAAATTTAACTGGAAATTTTACTAATTAAGCAATCACATGCATGAATATGCCTTTTTTTATAATAGAATGTAAATAAGGGTTTTTTTTTTTTGTCAGGGATGATAGGAAATCGAAATTACAACATGACACAGTAAAAAACTCATAAAAGCAAATATTTGTTTTTGTGTTTGTTTGACAGAGTTATTAATATAGTATTAAAATAAAAGCTAAAAAAATGAATTTTACATTTTTATCAATTGAACTGTGTCCACTGTTGCTTTGGTCTAATAGTGTGTTCTTCCCAGTATCCTCATATTGTGACCCGCGTGAAATACCTGTCATATGAATGTGGCCCGCGGGAATAAAGGTTGAGTCCCTCTGTTTTATAGCGCCCCAAACATGCTCGTTTAAGGTAAGGTCCGGTGATCGAGCTGGCCATTGCATGCACTGAATTGTTACCTGCTTAAGATAAACATCCACGCGCATTATCATCTTGTAGCACGAAATCATCACCTATTTCCCCTGCTTAACCCTCTCGCCGGAACATCAATTTTTTTTCCGCACTGAGAAACATCCGTCTGACAGACGGGTACGTAATTTTTTTTTTTTGAATTTTACTACCTTAAGGACTGTTTTAAATGTCCTTATAGCTCCTGAAATTGAGTATGGCTCAAATAAGATGTGTGGGGTTAAATCAACCACAGCAATATATATTTATCACTAGAATTGTGAATAATATTTTTATAAAAACTGATTAAAAATTATTTGTATTCATGTAAAAGAAATTAAAAATAATAATACCAAACACGAAAAAACTATAGGAATATTCGTCTGATAGAAGGTGATGGATAAAAAAAATTGCACAGATCGTGAGTTGAAAAAAATCGCCATGTACCACTACGTGATCCTCTCCCTGGTTAGAGTCCAACTGAAGATGTCATGCCAGCCCAACCCCAAAATCACACTGCAGTGGTATCTACAGGCATCAAAGCAAATAATTCCCGTCAGAGAGACGGATGTTCCAGTCAGAGGGTTAAGGGCACACATAAGCATCTAGGATGTAATCTCTAAGGATGTGAGCATCAATATTTCCACGGGAAAAGATATGGTGGTCTGTGTGTCCACCCAAAGACATACCACCCCAGACACAGACACTGCCTGATCCGTTTGCATCTTTTTCACGGATGTGTCATGGATGAAAACGAGTTTCAGGTTATCTTCAAATGAAAATACACTTACTAACGCTTTCGAGATTAAACCTGAACTCATCCATAAAGACAACAGCCCTTCATTGAGCACGCGTCCTCGGATTCGTTAAAAAAAATTAATTTTAACACAAATCTTTTAAGATCAGTATTAACTTGCGCATGTGAAACTTGGTCTATGTCTCGAACAGATAAGAACATGTTAAGTATCTACGAAAGGAAAATTTTAAGATTTATTTTTGGAGGAATTCAGGAAAATGGATCTTGTGATGAAGGACATCAAATTTAGATTCTATCAATCATATAATGAATTGGACATTGTCAACTTTATCAAAATACAACGAATTAAATGGCCAGGTCACGTTGTCAGAATGAACGAAGACCGCACCACTAAGAAGGTCTTGAATCCTCAACGAATTTTCACACGAAGAAAGGGCAGGCCAAATCTTAGATGGACTGATGGCCTAGAAAAAGATCACCTAGTTTTGAGAACTGAGAATTGGAGAACACTAGCAGGAAGAAGGCTGGCATGGAAAAGATTTCTTGAGAAGGCCAAGGCTCTCCCTGGGCTGTCGAGCCACTGAGGAAGGAATGGATTTTAATACAATATGATCAATGTGTGTAATAATTCTTCTGAGTGTATTAAGAAAAAATATGTATATTATACCTGTACTGTTACCTGTTAATTCGAAATGACAGAGAATAACAAAATTGTAAACTAACATATAACTAGTAATGACTAGTCAATTTCGATCTCATATTCTAAATAAAATGCATATTGTTCACACAGATAAAAACTAATTACAGTTAATTTCAGAAAAAAGGAAAATTTTGAACAACATTCCATTCTTGAGTGAATATGACTAAACTTAACATTATTCAATGAAATAAATAAGAATTGTGTCTTTTACATTATTAAATTAAGTCTGAGAATAAATTCTTTTATAAATGCCTCACTTAGAGGCACTCAACTTAGATTCTTGCCATTTACGAAATGCATAATCCTTTCTTTTTTACATACCGTAATCTAAAACTATTTCTTATAGGTAGGTATAGTATGTACTTACAAGGTATGATTTTCTAAGCTTTGTAAGAAAGAATTAAAGAGAAGCTAGAAAAAGAGTGGCAAGGCAGTCCCTTTTCTGAGATAAATGTTCCTATTTTTTCACTTCTTCAGTATCTTGTTGATCTCAAGAGGAATTTATGGCCCAAAAGAAAAATGCGTTCCCATTTCTATGTTTTGATCATTAATTATATATTTGCTTTCCTATGCGTTTATTGCGTAATATGTTTTATTTGTTTGTGGATTCGGATCACGAAGTATAGAATAATTGGTTAAAAGCCGTAAGCGTTTCTTTTTCCATTTTGTGCTGTGCTCGAGTCCCGTTCCTTTGGTATCAGAAAGATTTTAATCATAAAATAAAGATCAGGACATAAATAATCAAAACTGCTAAAAATGAGGCGTAATATTCCTTAAAGAATTTTTGATGCACGTTAAGTCTTTTGAGGCTAAAAATTTTCAGTAATTTTGTGTTATATTCTCAACCAATTTCGTCGTATCAGAAAAAGTCGTCAAATGCTGCCAACAATACAATATGTTTTCTCGTATGTTGAACGCAATAATAATAACGATGGCAGAATTTGGCGACGTTTTTGAAATTGACGACGTCCTTTGATTTAGTTGTTGTTGTTACTTATATATAAACCACCTTATTATGGTGTCAGATCGAGGCCCACAAAATTTATCGTAGTACGCGATAAGAGTTGTACTCCTGTCGTTATCCGTAGCTTTGATCAAAATGTAGGAGACAGTTCACTCCAATTTTGAGGAAGGGGTGTCAGGGGCCTACCTCCTCTTTTCCCATTCTACCAACCTCAAGAGAGGACTTGCAGCTCGAAGTATTTTAAGAGTGTCCCCATGCCGCAAAAGGCACTATACAGTTACAAACACCCATGCCTTCTCCAGGATTCAAATCCAGGCCCTACAACACAGCAGTCAGCCTTACAAAACACTATACCGGATGCGCAGCTTTTTGGTGAAATTTGTCAAAAGTATAATACGTAAGTACCAAATTTTCAAATGGCGTGTTGTGAAAGTTTGAAGATGGGTTCAGCTCTAATGTCGTCTTCGTCACTTGACCATGGTCTAAAATTAAGAAGTTCGTCTCGAATAGGTCGCGTGTTGCTTCAGAATGTGATGTGAACCAAACAATCAATATTTAAAGAACTTGAAATAAAGAAACTCTTGAAAATGACTCATTAACAATATTTCATGGATAAACTTATTTATATAATTATTATTCTGTGGTAAACTATACTGCTGCATTGCTGCAGATCAAAATATTCTCGAAAATATTTCTAAATGTGGGCGACCTATAAGAGGAAATTAAAACTAAAGGTTACACTGTTGTTCTTGATTGGATATACATGCAATATTTTATAAAATTTTTGATTCAATATATGGATTTTATACATAAATTTGAATGTTTGCATATTTGTTTGCGACTTATACGAATCCACACAGTTGATCATATCTTTCCAAAAGATTGCCGTGAGCTCCGCGCTAGTGTAAGACAAATATATATTCCCGTCAAAAAAGAGTATCAAATTTATATTTTGTGAATTTTTTTCTTGAACCCCATTACTTAAAAAAAGGTCTTTGAATATATGTGAAAATTTTCCAAATAACAATCTATGTAGGTAATGCTGCTTCCGCTCATGTTTAGACAACGGTTACTGCATTTAGAGGCATATTTTGATTTGATAGGGTTTAAAGAACGGATTTTGCTGAAATCCACTCTCAAGAGGGGTTCCAAAGTCCTATTTCCGGCTCTGAACCATTAAACCTGCAGACTTCAAATTTGATACGAATGTTTCTTTTTTTGAGCAGAAATTTGCTACGAACGGGTTTTGTGGAAATGGGGACTTTGCGAAGGTGTTATAGGTAAAAATTTTAGATGTTGAACTATCAGACCTGTA
Organism: Trichonephila clavipes; assembly: GCA_019973935.1. Lineage (NCBI taxonomy): Eukaryota > Metazoa > Arthropoda > Arachnida > Araneae > Nephilidae > Trichonephila > Trichonephila clavipes. Next base: position 668,711 of record BMAU01012458.1, read on the forward strand.
GGATTGAAATTTGACAAGAATATTTCTTTTGTTGAGAATAGGTCCGTTATGAAGGATTTGTAGACACCAGCTCCCAAGGGGGAGTTACAAAAAATGAAAAATCTATATATTATATTTTAGAAATTTAATTCATGTGCTCCTTTTAAATCAAGAGTTAAGAGCGGCAAAAATGTTTTTTTAGTACGTCGAAAACTTAATGCTAAGATTTAGATATCAACAAAAAATATATATATAGTCACACATTATCAGGAAATATTTACAAAAACTCGAAATTCTTAAGGAAATCAGAGAACTCTTAAGTTTATTTTTTAAATAGACATAAAAAACTATTTTTAGAATTTAGAAAAGAACTTATAAGAAAACGTTGCGTAAAACACATGATTTAATGAACAAATATGCGTTCTTTTATCATTTAAGGTATCCTACTACGTTCAGAACCGTGTTTTTAAAAATGCGCATAAATAGATAATTTTCATGATATTTAGTGTCACTTAGATTAGAATACATGTATAAAATTGTTTTAAGGACAATTTGAGAGTAAAAACTATTTAAATACATTATTTTGGCAAAAAATTAACTTAGAATAATCTTTTTCAAAATTTTCTCCTTTTGTGAAAAATGCTTCTATTATAATAATATTTTGTCTGTATATAGCTCAAATCTCTGTACAGATGCTCAACTATGATTTTTGAAAAATTCACATTATTTTAAGAGTTACAACCATTCGAAATAATTGTGGGCGCTTTTTTCTTAAAATTTCTCCCCTTTGTTGTCGTAAAACATGGATAAACCCACTTCTAAGTTATACATTTCAAAAATTCTAGCTGAGCCTCTGTTCAGAGGTCTGAGCTATATACAGGCAAACTATTATTATAATAGAAGTATTTTTCACAAAAGGAGAATATTTTGAAAATGGGTCATTCTATGTTCATTTGTGTCAAAATATTGTACTTAAATAATTTTTTATTGTAATACTATTCTTAAAACAATTTTATATACATTTTCTAATATAAGTGACACTAAATATCATAAATATTATCCATTTATACGCTTTTGCAAAATCACGATTCCGAACGTAGTCGGATACCTTAAGTTGTAATCTTTATATAAGCTAACAGTACTTACGAAGAATTTGTTGAAGAGGCTATCATGTGTATTGTGAAACATTGTAATTTGTTAAGAAATTGAATTATATAAAAGAAATAAAATAATAAGAGAAAAATGAGAAATGAATTATTATTTTTTGCACACTCTTCTCATCTGCCTTAACAAATTTCGAAATCATGAGAATAATTAAATACGAAATAGATAATAATTAATTTCTTATAGCATTTTTCACACACAAATTGGAAGAATTTATATTCATTATTCAAGTCGGGAATGCTTGAGATTTCATTTGCAATATGCTAATGCAATCTCTACTTTGGAGCGTCAATTACCAAAGCAAGCCGATGAGTGGGGTAATCACATCAAATATCACTGCTAACTGTGGATTTGACATGCAGATAATGATGCTCTACAATTAGCTGAGTTAGTTCATAGAATGGAGCTATTAATGCAGGCAGCGACGCAAGCAATAGGAGCAGCTATGCGAATCATTATGAAGTCCTACCAGATACAAAAGGGGTAATGCTCTCTCTCTTTCTCATTTGCATATCCAATTGAGTTGTGCTAGTTATGTTGAGGAATGGCATTAAAAGTATAAAATAGTTTTAAAACGAGGTTGAAATAAAAGGACATATATTTACCCGGAGCAGTTGATCATTTTATGGATGAATCAGTATTTTGGATTTGGACTGTACATTCTTTTGTTTTAAGGAATTCTTTTAAGTGTTATGATACTTTTATTTATATTATAATAAGGAGAAATCAATAACGAATATTATTAAAATGTTTCTTGTTGTAACATAAATATATTATTAAAATAAATACATGTCGAAAAGGTATAGACACATTGAAACTCCGAACTTTACTCAGATTGAGTATTATTATAACGTCACACTATGACGCGATTGGCAGCGGATATCGCAATGTTGAACCATAATCAAGTGATGTGGACTACGCCTGAGTTGGTACTCTTTCTCTAAACTAAAACACTACGTCAAAGTGTGCAGTTTGAACCACGTCAGACTTGACGTGCATGAGCCTCTCTAAAGGGCAGATCTTCAGTGGCACTAGGGCTTAAACTCTTGGCACGTCTCCCGCGAGTCCATTACCTTGACCACTTGTGAAGTTGACAATAAAAATCTTCATTTTGCTGTCCTTCCGATAGATATTTTTCCTACACTTCAAACATCTTTGGCGACATGCTGTTGACCTTTTCAGGTGTGTTTATTTGATCCACCGACCTACAGCTCCGCAGCTACACAGTGCATGCCTTAGACGATTGAAATGAAAGTTTCAGCCGCTAAGGGCTTTTATTCCTGTCCTTTGTTGTTTGCGACTTGTAGAAGAAACGTAGGTGCATACCCCCTTCTAAGAGAAGAATGTTGTTTGCTTGTTTTTCACGTTCTAAACCAGAGGTTCCCAAACGTTTTTGCCTCATAGACCCCTTGGCATGTTTTTCGGTTTCTGATAGACCCCTGCTTACCTAATTTTGAATTTTTAGAACAATATCAACTTATTTTTTTGACAGCTAATACTACTACTTACTTTAAAATAATTCAATGTCTAACTGTATTGAAGCACGGCATTTAAAACTTAAGAAGCACATATGCTAATGAATTAAATTAAAACTAAAGTAAATTAATTTAATACATAAAATAACTGAACACCAGCATATGTTTTTAATGAAAGGGATAAATCTGGGGCTTCAATAACAAATTTTAAATGTTTGATATAGCAATCTAGTCAAGTTTAAACCCTAAATCTCCTTTGTTAGCAAGTGTCCAGTTCCCCCTTTCATTTTTTGTTTTTGAGATTGGCAAACTCACTGAAACTCCCTCTCACTAGGAAAAACAATTGAAAACTTTCTCACGATATTACATAACTCGCGACAGCATGTATGTCTTTTTGAAGCCAAAATTGCTGAAATTCGTTTCTAAACTTTACTCTAAAATCTCCTTTAATACCTATTTCGATCAGTTCCTCTTGTAAAAGGACGTTTTTTTAAAAAAATGTCACTATATGACTTCATTGTCTACTGTGGTATTACTATAAGAAAACACATTCTCAAATCTTGTTTCAAAATCTGATTAAAGGGAATTTAAATGTTGAACATAGGTTAAAATGTCTTGACAGATTGTCGGTGACAAATTGAGAAAATTCACGTCGTCCAATATTATATTTCTTTAATTTAATTCTGGAAATAAATTCTGTAAGGGTCCATGTCAAAATAAAATTTATGTTGTCACCTAGTAATCACACATTAACTACACTAAAGCTGGAAAATAATTAATTGGTAAAATCTGGTTCCCACTAGATCAAATTTTTTTTAAAGATTGAAGTCACTACCTAGTCCAGAGTTTCTGAAACTGTGGGGCGCACCCACTTTAAGGGGCACGATAACTCTACAAGGGGGCGCGAGTATATCAAAAAGTCAAAAACAAAAGATTATTTTTAAAAAAATTAATAATTTACTGAAAGGAACCAAAACAAAATACATTCTGACATCATAAAATACAGATTAATACTGATATAATGTGCTTATAAATGTATCAGTACTGCACAATGTGTTTCTCATAATAAGTTTAACAGTGATAAGTTAAGAACAAATTTAATAATTAGCAGTGATCGTATGGGAATGTCATAAAATTATATGCAAAATTTAATACTTATCTTGATAATTTGTACGGTTTATAATTGTATTCGTATTGTAGATTTACGTCAAAGTATCTTATTATTGAATTCAATACATGTTATTGTATGGAGGGGGGTGGGGGGCGATGAAAATTATGATTGAAAATTGGGTCGCAAGTATAGAAAGTTTGAGAAACACTGATCTAGTCCAATGAGAGCCAATATTATGCACCCCCATTTGCATCTCATGGATCCCCAAATTATTTTTCGCTGGCGTGGACCCCTTTCAGGTCGTCAGAGACCCCTGGGGGTCTATATAGAACACTCTGGGAATCACTGTTCTAAACGACACTGAGAGAAGGTTGTTTTTCAACCTTTTCATACTTGCGTCATAGTGAACTCGTCTGGATGCTATTGCCGATACCTTTGATGTTGAGGTGATTAAAAAAGCGCATACAAATAAATTTACAGAAATATGAGCAGACAACAATGTTTAGGATAGACTCAGTACTGTAGATAAACTGCAAAATGGGATAAGTCATCGACGTAAGTGGCCACAATGAATGGTTACATTTTCCCTTTTGAATGGGGTGGAAACTCAATTTCCCTCATTCGACAAATATTTTGCCTTCGATTGTAAGCCGGACTCGATTTTCAGTAGCATTAATACTGGAAGAATAGTGCGGCTTAGATTCAGTAAATATGATACTTAATTTCATCAAACTTATACTATTACTCAAGTACTTTATATTAGTTTAAGTGTTATTAAGTATGCTGTTACCTCATATACAAGATAAGTATCTTACCTCAAGTTATTTTAAGGCGGGTTTGGCATTAAGTCGATTGCGATCGACCGGTGGGCAAGCCAAGACATTTTAGGGTGACCGCCTTCCCAGAAAACGTTAAACGCGAATACTAAAAGAAACATCAGTGGTTATCAAGACAATGGAAACACCCGTGAATAAAAGAGACACGGTGAGTAAAACTGCAACCCAAATTTGTGAGATGTTTTCAAGAATTGACTAGACTAGAATCAAAAGTTACATTCATGGGTTACCCATTTGACAATGTTGATGTGAAAAATATGACTAAAAGTATGTTCTCTTTACCTCTCGAGGCAAACGAACCTCCTTCAAAAGGGCGTAATCTGTAAGGAATAACTTTTAGAATCTAATAGACGAAGTAAAGTACCCCGATTTAAAACAAACTGCAATTCATTTTACTTCGTTCTTTCGCTCTACTTATCTGTGTGAATCTACTTTTTCAACGAAGAATATATTTAAGACAGCGTTCTCACATTTCGGGGCGCGCCCCCCTTGGGGGCCGTGACAACTCTAAGAGGGGGGCGCGAGCATATTGAAAAGTCGAAAACAAAATTTTATTTCATTAAATTTGTTAGTTTACTTTCAGTGAGTTAATAAATGCATTCTGACATAATCAAAAATAAAAAACACATTTACACTTATATATTACACTTATAAATGTATTAGTGCTACACAATGTATTTTATAATTAATTTAACTTAACTGTACAAAGTTTTTAAGAAAAAGTTTAATAATTACCAGTGACCCCATGAGCTTGTCATACTTAAAATTATGTACAAAAATCAGCACTTATCTCGATAATTTGTGCGGTTTATAATTAATCCCTTAACTGCCGATTAAAAGTCACGTGATTCGCTTCCCAATGCCAACCGTTTTCCACGTAGGCGCGCGTATGTGATGTATTGGAGGGGGGTAAGGAATAACGAAGCAATATAATCTGAAATAAGTAAATCCTTCCGAAACACTGTCAAGGTCCTTTTATTGCATCTCAAAACCTTCGGAATAATTTTATGGATAGCAGTGCAAAGAAAAGATCGTACTTTGGAAAGACGTATATATACGTTCAGGGCATTTAATGTACTGGTTGAGTGAGACGTATATATACGCCAGTGGTATTTAAGAGGTTAAAGTCGTATTGTAGCTTTAGCGTTGTAGTATTGTGTGACTGAATTCAATACATTGTTATTGTACGAGGAGGGCGCGATGAAAATTAGGATTGAATATTGGGTTGCGAATATTGAAACTTTGAGAAACACTGGTTTAAGAGACAACATATCACTCTTGTTTCGCAGACGATCACTTAGAATCCAGTACAAGATTAGCAGTTAGTAATAATATACCGAGGTATTCAAAATTAGGGCGGATAATATGAAGACGAAGTCTTCTACTGAGACTATAGCTACGAGAACTAATTTTAAGTGAAAATTACTTGTTTTTTGATGTATTGTGAATCGTTTGAAAATGTAACATGTGATGTTATTAAATCTATGGGTATAATTATTATGTTTGTATTTTGCGTTTTACTTAAAACGTAGTCGCCCAGCCAGTATGGTGGCTATGTCCCTCGGCTTGTAACCGAGTGGGTTCGGGTTCGAATCCCGAGTAAGACATGGTTGCATCTTCTTCGGGAAAGAAGTCGGTCTTTCGCCTGAAATGGATTCCCGCCTCGAAAGGAAAAAGCAGCGCACCTCTTCTTGTCATATGCTGGGATCATCGTTTGTAATAAAATCTGTATTCTTCTGTGATTGTGTTATATGTGTCTGTTCATCTATCTCACGTCTTTCGTATGTATCCCAGTAATAAACACACGACAACAACTTAAAACGTAGTTTTAAAAGAGTATGTTTTTCTATTGTAGTTATGTAGGTAAGTACACATATTCTGCATTCATTATTGTTATAATATAAATATTGTTGAGCTTTTTTTTTTGCTCATCCCACCCACGTTAATGGGTGGACCACAGCACCTTGAAAAAATTAAAAATAAACCGTGCCACGTAAAAGTCTGCCCACCCCTGATTTTAAGCATATGATAATTTCATTTTGATTTGCCAAAGTGTTATGTAATCACATGAATTCTACACTATTTTCCCGTGAAATTCTAAATAAAGTAAATCGCATTTTCCCAGACAGAATAGGGAGGAATCGAAATCGAAGTATTGCTTGAATGTAAGTGTTTTGATTCTAGCGTTGTCAATATTTCTAAGTCCTGTTATTGCACTTGAAATATTTTACTAGTGACATTTTCTGCAATCTATTCAATACTTTACTCAAAATATTGGATGTACGTTAAGCCTCTACAGCATAAATAAAGAAATATCGGTTTTAAAAATCTAAAATCAATATACAAGAGTCTTTTTAGGTAAGACTTTACTGTAGTTATTTTATGTTCCTACTGGGTGCTCTTATTCTTTTATATTTATGTTCTGTATGCTTTCAAAAACATCTACGCATTTTCTTTCACCCGTATTGGATTTTATAGGAATTTATGCTTCCCTTATATTTCTTTTTAATGTATTAAGTTTATAAATTCAGCAGCCATTTTTATAAAAATTAAAAATTTATAAGATCACAGCATTTTTTCCGTATGTGTCAAATATGAAACATTTTATATTTAATTAAGAATTACAATTACTGAAATATTTGTATTCAAATAATATTTTGGCAATAATGATAGAAAATCAGAGGGTTATTACTATATTTTAATGGAAGTTTGTTTTAAAGAATTATATACGTTGTCTGCTCGGAATAATGACTCTGTTTTGTTTATATTTTAAGGCATGCATTTGAATGTTAATGTGTTAAGCTTTTTGTCTGAATTTTAATGTGTTTAAAGAAAATATAATTCCTTGATTGAACAGATTTTTCACTTCGTAACTAAGAGTGGAACTAACACACCACTAACATTCTATGGATCCAAATTCATTAACAGGTGATTATTTCAATAGAATTCTTCTCTTAAATAATTCTATTCGTCGTCGATAATTGTAGACACTAAAACATTTTGAAGAGATAACTTCTTTAATTGCGTTTTGCTGAAGAGTGAATTTAAGTAAGCGTCAGGTTCGGCTGCGTTACGCTCCATCGGGCTTACTCGGCTCCACGAACCGTGCTCGGGTCGGCAACGCTCACTTAGTTTTGAATTAAAAACATTTTAGGGGAGTGTTTCTTTAAGTAGCCTAACTTAGTATAAGGCGTTATATAAGTTATATAAACGGTACTTACGTATTTATCGCAACGATATTGGAGACATTATTTGAAAGGAAGCCCGTGGTTGCTAATTCAGCGCGTATGACACATGGAAAACCAAGGGTTGCCAACTTGGTGAGTTACCTTGAACGTTGACATCATTGCGAAAGTACGTAAGTACCATATAGACATATATACAACCTGTTGCCAGAAAGTTCAGTGAATGAATTTTTATTTCAAATACAGTATTGCACAGCATCAAATACAATTTATTGTCCTTCAAAATAATCTCCATGGATGGTAATGCACTGTTGGGAACGCGTATATAAGTCCTGGAAACTCCTGCGAAACAATTCTTTCGGTATGGCTTTCAGCTTAGTCGTCACATTGCTTTGAACGTCGGTGATGCCCGTAAATCTCTTTCCCTTCAGGGCTGACTTCAATCTGGGGAAGAGAAATAAGTCTGCAGGTGCCAAATCAGGTCAATAAGGGAGGTGATCAAGTGTCACAACTCCATTAGCGGTCAGGAACTGCCGTGTGCACCGCGACACTGCACACCGCGTTAAACTAACAGGGAATAAACGCACTTGGAACCTTGCCAATAACTAACATGTTCAAACAGATATTGACCTTCACCACCCACAGCTCGTTGATATTCTACTAGTATAGCAGCGACTTCTTCAGGCCCATTCACCGAACTTTCTGAACACAGGTTGTATTATATAGTCTACATAAGTAATTTGCGTATAAATATTTTTAAATAATTAGATTGATTGACATTTAAATCGTATATACTCTTACATAAATGTATAAGAATACATAGATATTTAAACATTGCCCTTTACTGAAATTGCATGAAATAAGCAAATCCACCGATGAATGGGCATGGAAAAGAGAACTACTTAACGCCTACATGCGAAAATGTTGTGAAGATCTCCTTGGATCTCACTTTGAGAACGAGAATAATTTTAAGTCAAAGAAGAACCAGTAGCCATTTTTATAAATAACTTTCTTTATATTTGGTTATCTTTCCCAAATAGAAGAATCAAATACTTTTAATAACAAATGAATCAAAATAGCTTTATGAGGTTTAAAAAGGGGACTTTCCTTTATATTAACTTAAATATTTAATGATCCAATTAATTAACAATTAGAATATCGATCACGCAGAGATTACCGCAATAAGAGATCCCAGAATTATATTCAATAATGTTCTTACTGAACATTTAACTTTAATCTCACTCCTAATATAAAACTTTAATGAGACTTAATTATCGTATTATCGATCCTATTAATTATTTGTATTGCATAACCACTGCAGTACACATTCCAAGATTAAAGTATGCCATATGACTAAAATGTCAAATTTTTGCAACTTTAAAGATTTTCAATCCGTTTGCAAGTGCGTATCAATATATGTAATGAAATTTAAAATTGAAATCTTCAAAACGCGTCCTAAACTTCAGTAGTTTCTGTTGGAGATAATTTCATAGCATTTTTATTTTAACTAAAGTACTACCTAAGTTTAAAATACTACTGTATAAGTACAGTCGAACCTCTATATAATGTGAATTTTTCTAAATAGCGATCTTTTTCCTGGAATTTTGAACATTTCACGATTTTCTTCGTAAAATAACCTCTCTTTCGTGAAGTGCATTTTCTTTATAACGAACTTTTTCTTTTGTAATTCAATTTTTGTTCTTCCTTTTTTTAAAGTATTTCTGAAAATATTTCAAGTTATTTTCTCTTTAACACATTTTATGGTGGTCATAAATATTGAACTGGTTTTATTAGATCCTAACTCGCCGAGAGCAATAGAGTACTGGACGCTTCATCCAGGAAGTGCAACCCTTAACCCCCATTGCCCAGTTCCCTTGAAACATCTTCGATATTCTGTTTCACCCTCAGTGGATTGTCCCGTATCCCCGTGTTCTAATTATAAAATAATGTATGTTTAATATTACTTTATGCTTTAAATTATACAATATCCTTAAAATTCATTGATTTTAGTATAAAATTGTTTTCTTAATTTTGAAAATATCGTGACTTCTTCGACATTATTTTATTTATTTATTTTTTGTTTTCCTTGCAGTTTTTGTTTCCTTCTTTCTTTTTTGATGGGTAAGATATATAAAATAAACATATATATTAATTAAAAAAAAGGTATGAATAATTAGTTTTTCTAATTTATTGTGTTTATGAATTTAAAATATTTGTTTTATATGTGGTTTATAAACTATATTAAAAGATTAACATCTACATAACGAATTTTCCTTATAACGAACTTTTTTCCAGGATTAAGTGACTTCGTTATATAGAGGTTCGACTGTAATGGTAAAAAGCGTAAAGTATAAATAAAAGTACCATTCGGTTATAGCAAGTGTATGGCTTTATTTTTCAAAAAGATGGTCTAAAATCAAAGCTTTTTCTTTTATAAAAATTTGCTGCAATATTAATTTAAATTCCAAGGTATTGAAAATATGGAACGTTTTAAAATTGATGAAACAGATTTTAATGGTGGAACATTCTACGACCAACATTATTTTCTATAAAAATGTATGACAACAATACACGTATTGAATTTCAAACACATAAAAGAAAACATAAATAGCTTAACATGGCAATTCTTTATACATCAAAGTTTACTGTAAACGCTTAATGTTGCATCTATCAACTATTTAGTATGTTAATTTTAAAAGAAAAATATGAGTTTTTCAACCAAGTCAGTTACACGGGTTAAGTATACAGTAAAAATCGGTTAACACGAAACTGAGAGCGAGACTGAAATATTTTTCGTGTTAAGGGATATTAAAAAGAACATATTTTCTTAGAACAACCTTTTCTCAAAATGTTCTCCTTTTATAAAAAATGCTTCTAAAATAAAAAAAAAATATTTTGCTTATATAAAGTAAAGACATCTCCAGAGAGTCTGAACTATTTTTTTTAAAAAATTTCACTTTATTTTCAGAGTTACAACCTATCGGCGTTATTTTCTTAAAATTTTATTCCCTCTGTTGTCGTAAAAAATGGATAAACCCACTTCTAAGTAATATATTTCAAAAAATCTAGTTGAGCCTCTGTAGAGAGGTCTGAGATATATACAGACAAAATATTCTTATAATAGAAGCATTTTTCACAAAAGAATATTTTGAAAATTGTTAATTCTATATTCATTTTTTGTCAAAATATTGTACTTAAATAATTTTTTTTATTGTAATACTATTCTTAAAAAAAATTTATTTACATTTTCTAATCTAAGTGACACTAAATGTCATAAATATTATCCATTTATACACTTTTGCAAAACACGGTTCTGAATGTAGTCGGATACCTTAAACGTACTTCACCTCATACTGCAAGAACTACGTTAAAAAAGTAGAGAATTTCAATAACCCTAATAACAAAAAGTCCTACTCTAAATAAATATTATTTCTTGCAGACATCAGTGTCCATTTGCTGAAGAAACACAAGCACATGTGAAGCATAAGATATCCCCCCCCCCAAGAAGAACCTTTTTTTTTTGTCGAATTGCATGTGTATGGGGGAGGTAAAACGAACTGTAACATGTATTACCTCTCTGCAGTTCTTCATATCTATCTTTGATTAGGTTTTTTTCCTGTCCACTCCATAGCTGTCGTCCGCTACGAACGATCTTCGTCTCCATAGAAACTATCGATTAAGATAGGTTACAAAAGTGGAATTGAACTCTAAGAATAGATTTATTTCGGGTCATATTTCATACATAAAGCGGAAAACTACATCAGAAGGAACATAGAAGCGAAGCAGCGATATTTATGTTTCATATATATTCATATTTTGGGTTTGTGTCGATTGATTTTGCCGAAAAAGCAGCGATGTGTGTGTGTCCCCAAATGATGGATTGTGGTGGATATTTTGGTTTTATTTATATTTTATTTTTTTTCTTGAACTTTGAACGAGATTTTATGGAATTTAGAAATGCTTCGGTGTTTTCTTCGATTCTTCATTGAATAAAGTCGGACTTCTATTTGGCGAAGTCGCTAAATCCCGCAAAAAGGCTCGTTATATGGAAAATTCCTTATATAGAGGTTCATCTTTGAATATACTTTATAAACAACATAAAGCAAATTTTAAATTCATAAACACTATCTATTAAAAAAAGTAATTATTCACACCTTTTTGTAAATTAGTGTATATTTATTTTATATATCTTACCATAAAAAAAATAATAGGAAGAAAAATTACAACGTAAACAAGACAAAAAAAATGCCGAAGAGAGAATACTCTACATTTTCAACACTAAGAAAATAATTCTATATTAAAATTAATGAATCTTATGGACATTTTCTAATTTAAAGCATACAAGTATTTTTAAACATACATTATTTTATAACAAGAAATTCTAAATATATATTACCACATACGTCCTTAAATTTAATTACTCATAAAATCTGTTAATTTAATTTAATTATTATTTTTTTTTAAAAGTAACGCATTTTTTTTTTTTTTAGGTGAGTCTGGCCCCCGGTAAAAACAATTCAATATTTAAGACCAATATAAAATGTGTTAAAAGGGAGAAAATAACTTGAAATGTGCAGAAATACTTTAAAAATAGGGAGTAAAAAAATTGATTCACAAAAGAATAAGCTCGTTATATAGAAAATGCACTTCGCTATAGGGAGATTATTTTACGAAGAAAATCGTGAAATGTTATTGGTTCCAGGAAAAAGTTCGCTGTATAGAAAAATTCACAATATTGAGGTTCGTTATATGGAAGTTCGACTGTAATTAAATGAAGAAGAGTAGAGATCAAATAAAGTAATTCTAAAAATAAAAATATTGTGAATCCTTATAGAATTATGCTGTTTTTTTCACATACATAAGTACTTCGTATTATGAAAATTACAAAACAGACTGAGAAATAAATAAAGTTTTCTTTTATTTGAAAAATAACGTATTAAAGCTATCAGTTTGAGAAATGTTTTTAACAGGAAAATGAATAATATACCAACTAAATATGGGGAAATAAAAAGGAGTTGAAATTGACTCATAAGCAAATGAGTTGATAGTGGGCGTGAGTATATATATATAAGGTAAATCGGGGGAAGATGCCATATTTAAGGATTTTTCGATTAGTACACTGAAAATATAAAAACAAGACAATGAAAAAAATACACTTTATTTTTCAATATTTAATTTGTTATGTAAACAAGTTAATTCTCAATCGCGCTCAACCGGTATAGTGGTTAGCGACGCTGACTGCGGTGCCGAATCCCATAGAAGACATGGATGTTTGTAAATGTATAGTGTCTTTGCATCAAGGGGGTACTCTAAATAGCCGTCGAACCTAAGTCCTCTCGTGTGGTTGGTGGAAGGGGAAGAGAGGTGGGTGGTCCCTGGCCTCCCCCAGGGTTTCTCCAAGTTGGGGTGGAACCGTGCAAAATCGTACTGTCACTTGCATGGTGCTGTGGCGGTGTGATATCTATATGAACTAGTACCAACAGCACGCGAAGACGATCGTTTTGGCGTGATCGGTAAGGTACTCGCATTCGTTCGGAACGGAAGGTACCCAGAACGAGCCTTCCTTCTTTATTGGTGACCCTGGACGTGATATGAACCCACAATCTTCACGCGCCGCAGTCGTGGCGCCATCTATCCACCACGAAAGCAACCGAACCGTCAAACATTGACGCAAACAAGCCGTTACTTCTCAAAGCCGTCTCACACAAATGACGTAATTAAACCGTCACACAAATGACGCAATTCTCAAGCCATCACGCACGAATGACGCAACCCACCAAGTGACGCAACTGCTTACATGCTCGACACGAATATAGTATCGTTCGTTCACCTATTCGCCAAAACACTGGCAGGAGAGTATGTGGCGGTGTGGTATCTATATGAACTAGTACCAACATCACGTGAAGACTATCGTTTTGGCGTGATCAGTAAAGTACTCGCATGCGTTCGGAAAGGAAGGTACCCAGAACGAACCTTCCTTCCTTCAGTGCTCAAAGCTAAGAGGCGTAAAAATTCCAGCTCTTAGCCGCGAGGAATTTCGCGGGCCTCGATCTGATTTCGTCACACACACACACACACATGCATTAGTCACAATAACATAGTTATAGTTAATTCTCTTCTCTTTGTATAGAAATGAATTAGAAATTTAATGTTAAAGAAATTCATTTAATTGTGACATATTCTCCATATATATGGGGAAGATGTAGGCGTTGAGGGAGCGTACGTTCCGCCACTGCTTTACGGCATGTTATCCCCTAATCCCCCTCTCCTCAATTGTTTCTGAGTAAAATTTAACGTATATAAAACTAGAACAAGAACGAATGCTGTTATTTTGAATTTTTACAATTTATTTTCTCAAGCCAACATTGCAGTATTGATAAAAGTGGCAGGATTAATAAAACTAAATAAAATAAAAAGTAATGAAACTAAATGAAGCAATATACAAGTAAGAAAATGTAATCTTAGCTGAAATATAACAAATTCTGCTCCTCCCCCCTCCATAAAAAATTGGTTAAACAATTGGAGAACAGTAGAAGAGGTAAACAATTGGTTGAATCTTCAGGGATATATTATGCGCCGAGAAAAAGGGCTGAAAAGGGCTATTTTGAAATATTAATCCACACATTAAAGCTTCAGTCCCTTTTGAATAACTCACTATTTAATCACTTCAATAATTATTAAACAGTTAATAATTAATTATTATTGTATTTCACGGGGGATTTGTTGTTACTAATGCCACCTGTTGGACGAAGGCCTGATCGAGGCCCACAAAATCCATCATGGCTAAGGGCTAAGTGACGCCTGTCGTTATCCGTAGCTTTGAGCAGAGGTGTCCAACCTGCTGTGAATAATTCTGCGGCCCGCGAGATTCTTAACAACTTAACAAAATTCGACTTTTTTATACAATATTTCTTGTTTAAAGAGTTTTTTTTTGGCAAAAAGTAAATCCCATAACTGTTATTATTTTATTACCTTGCTTCTGTTACTGCAAATCTCTTTTTTTTTCTGAATTGAAATTTATCAAACATAAATCGTGCTCAAACTTAACGCACGTAAATCTGCAACATCAATTAAGATAAGCAAATACACATGCATTGAGATCGACTTTCAAAAACTAAGTGAAAGAGTTGAGAAGCAGATATCTCACTAATTAAATAAATTAAACATTATTTGATCATGGCATTATTATTATTATACTATCTATGTTTGTATACATGAAAAACAATGAAAACAATAATAATATATGAGTCTGTTTTAAATTTTCACCCCAACAAATATTTGTAATGGATCTAAATCTAATATAAAGATATATGTTTTTATATGCGAACCGCGGGATTGTAAAGTTCTTCCGAAGTGGCCCGCAAGGTCATTTGGGTTTGCCACTCCTGATTTTCAGCCCCATACAGGTGACAGTACGACTTGGCTCGTTTCCACCCCAATTTTGAGAGAGAACACCATAGGGGTGACCAGGGACCTCCCATCACCCTCACGAGAGGACTTGCAGCTTGATGCCTATGTAGAGTAACATGCAGGGAAGGCACTTAACATTTACAAACATTCATGCCTTCTCCGGGATTCGAACCCAAGTCCCTACGGCAATCCAGTCAGCGTCGCTAACTACTGTACCGGACTCCACAGCTAAAAACGAAAAATTAAACTACTCTTTTGAATACTAATACAAAAGAATAGCCACATAAAATCTTTTTGTTCTGACAGCGAATATTTTTAATGCTCAGCATAATTAATAAATGGTATAAAATATCGTGCAAATATTTGTTAATTACGTATTAATATTTTCTTCGCGAAAGAATGCTTTTATCAAAACACAAAGCTTATTCAGCCCATTTTATCTGAAGTTATTTTACTGCTTCAAGTTTTTATTGATTGTAAATCCTCCTTTCGGAAATTTACCGATTGTAAATTATATTCCAGTCACTTATTAATTGTAAATTATCATTCCAAAGGTTTATTGATCGTAAAATATCGTTTAGTACTTGCAAATAATCAACGGAAAAAACATAAACCCTTTTTAAACAGTCAGCTAATAGAAATAAAGCACAGCTAAAAGAGAAACATTGTTTAAAAATTGTGAAAGAATACCTTGCTATTAACTTTTTGCCGTTTACTCATTGGGAGGGAAGTTTTCAGAAAGACTTATGCCTTGTGATTAAATAAATTGCATTCGCGCTAAAACTATAATGACAAACTTTTCCACCAAATTCGCCTCTGTCAACAAGTGTAGGAGGTGATTATTTACCATGAATTTATTTCAGTCTAAGGGATAAAAAAAAAAAAAACTACTTTCGTTACTGTAATTACTATTAGTACTGTGTTTATTCTTAATTTACTTAATTTCTGGTGCAAACGGGCAACATTAATCTTTATTATTATTATTTTTTTATATTCTTGGGAATTTGTTTTTAATTTATTCCAAGTTTTTTTTTTTGTACATTTTTCCCTAAAAGTAGTAATTAAATACAACTTTTTAAAAAAAATTATTTGAATAGTTTGGAAGTAAATGTGCAGAAAAGAAAGGAACAATGAAAGGTAACCATTTAACTGTATATATTGTTTAATTTTGAAAAAAAGAGAAAAATAAACACTTAATGGATTTTTAAATATATGTTTCATTTTATCTAAGAATAAGTGGCAGGAACGTTTGTTTGTTACTTAATACGATAGTCTTAAAAACTACAGAGGTTAAATATATTTAAAAATTTAAATTATTTCTTAAGCACAGTCTGTTAATACATTTAGACTCCTATAATACATTAGGATGCTATTTCCATTGATAGCGCAGTTATAACAAAGTGGGAAAATATTTAATTTAACTTGTGACGGGCTCACACACGTTTTTTCATTAACATGTCATTTGGGTTCTTTGGGGCCAGAATGAATGGCAATTCTTTTCCAACCAACCCGAGAAGTAAAACGTGAAGGAAATATGCAAATTAGGAAGCTTTTAAATAACAGAAATTTAGAGTAAGCAGGGTGGCATTTGGAGAATGTTATGTTAGTACGTGTTTCCAGTGTGAAGAGATTTTCGAGAAGTTAAGTGACAGTCAAGTGAGGTTACCCGTGACATAGAGCACTTATCAAGGTGCATACCATTGCAGACCAGTGGACCGCTACTTCAGCGAGGATCAGATAGATCGTTGTTTAGGTGGACATTAAGGTAGAAGTAACCACTTAAATATTCGGATCTGTGTTCATATTGAAATTGAGCTTAGGCAATTTAGTTATTGATAGTGGTCCGGGTTACATTATTTCGGTATTATATATTGTGTGTTTATCCACCGTAGATTCTCTCACATATCATATTATTATCTAATCTGTTATTGGTTTAAGTTAAGATCTTAATAAAGTAATATTAAGATTATGGCAGCTTCTAGTTCTTCATTTATTCCTACACCTCTAGCTCACGCTGATAATCAAGGAGAAGGGCACCCGGGGGGCGCTCTTACAAACTGAAAACCTGGTGATTTCGAGTGGAGTGATTTGGAAGTTTGGAGAATGAGTTGCCATCTGTGGTGTCGTCCTCGTCCGTTGACCATGGTTCAAAATTATAAAGTCACTAACAAATACTAATTACAACAAAAATTAATTTATAAAATAATTTTGAAATTGTATATTTTCCCCTTTTACGGTCTATCATTAGTTATTTCATAGACAGAATAGTTGTTTCATAAAATAACTAGCTAAACTATTAAATTTTTCTTCTATTATATACTTTAACTGATTTGTCTAGTCATTTCATGAAACAACTAGTTATTTTATGAAATAACTGAATTATAATCTTTAACGGTAACATGTACAATACTCATTCCAATACATATTACTCGTTCTATACATATAATTTCTCATCCTTTTCTAAAAGGATTTCACAAATGCGCTACTATGTAACTCTATATAACTCAGTGTTTCACAAACTTTAAATATTTGCAATCCGATATTCAACCAAGTTTTCATCGCCCCTCCCCCCTCTTCATACGATAACAATGTATTGAAATCAATAATGCTATACTTAGTCGTGAAAGCTACAATTCGACTTTAACCTCTTAACTGTCACCGGCGTATAGAAAAGTCTCGCTCATTTAAAGCATTAATTGTCTGTGGACGTATATATACGTCTTTCCGAAGTACAATCTTTTATGTGCAGTGCTATCTAAAAATTATTCCAAAGGCTTTGTATACAATAAAAGGACATTGACAGTGTTTGCGAAAGATTGTCTTATTTCAGAGGATTTGCTTATTTCTATTCCTTTTCTCTCACCCCCACCCCCATACATCACATACGCATTCCTGCCTGGAAAACGGAAACATTGGGGAGCGAATCGCATAACTTTAAATCGGCAGTTAAGGGACTAATTCAGTGTTTCTCAAACTGTGGGGCGTGCGGTCCCTGCGAGGGGGCGCGAGCATATAGAAAATAAAAGGTTTAAAAAATAATTTTTGGGAATGAAGTAAAACAAGATGCTTTCTGACATAATAAAAAGTACACATTTACACTGATATAATTTATTTTTATCATCTGGTGAGATGATCAAAAATAAAAGATTTCACTTCAAACGCTCATTAGCCATCTTTGATACTATAACCAAAAAAAAATATTTTGCTTGCTTTGCGGTCAATATGAGAACGATGAGATATTTTTTATTACGTTTCTTTTACCCTAAAATATTACTTTAGCTGACCTTCGAACTTACTGGCATGGTTATCTCCGTCTTTTTTTTAGGGAAGTTGTAAATATATATAATATATTTCTGTTTCATCTTTTCTCCATGTGAAAGAGTTTTATGATATATGGATAAGCATGAGTATTCTGAAACATATAAAGCATAATGAAAAACGTTTTACACAATTATTTTTTAGAACATGCTACACTTTCCCCATGAGCAATTTTGTAGTTTTGATTGCTGTGTTGTACGACTTATTATGGTTTATAAATATAAATAAGCAGAATATTAAAAAAAATGGGCATCTGTGATCCATATTAAAGGAAGTTGAAACTGATCAAGCAATTGAAGAACCTACTGAAATAATGCATATTAATCAAGATATATATATATAGCGAAAGTAAATATCAGAAAAGCGTGAGACATGAAACGTTTGAGTTGATTTGAGTTTAGCTGGAAAATAACGTTCCTGTGTTGTTAGCTAAAAGTTTATGTGATTTATGTCCTTTATTAAGGGCACGCACATTTGGAACATTTTCTTTAGTTTTATTGGATTTTTTCTCAAATTTTCTAAGAAAAATTGAAAAGTCCTTGAAAGTAGGAAAGTATATTTTCTCCTAATAAAATTATTCACTGGAATTGTGATTTTTATAGTGTATAGTAAAATTAACTATAAAATAAATTATGGTTTTAAAACAAACTAAAAAACACGCTTTTATAGTGAATCGAACTGAAAAGCAAAAAAAAAATATTGCTTAAAATTAAGATATACAAAATTTAATACTTATCTTGTTAATTTGCACGGTTTATAATTATGATCATATTGTAGCTTTAGCGTCAAAGTGCATTATTATTGCATTCAGTACATTATTAATTTATAGGGGGGGGCGATAAAAATTGTGATTGAAAAGGGAGGCGTCAGTAGTGAAAGTTTGAGAACCACTGGATTAATTATAAACCGTACAAATTATCAAGATAAGTGTTGGTTTTTGAGCGCCGTGCGCGCTTATAATTTTATATATTGCAAGCCCTGTTAATTGCCCTTGTATTGTTAAATTAATTGTAAAATATATTGTGAAGTACTGATACATTTATAAGTGTATTATGTCATAGTATGTGTGTTTTTTTTATTATGTCAGAATACATTTTACTTTTTTCTACTTTCAATAAATTAATAACTTTTTAAAATAGTCTTTTGTTTCCGACTTTTCAATATGCTCGCATCCCCTTCGTAGTGTTACCACTTCTCCCTAGGGGGCGCGACTCACAATTTGAGAAACGTTGCTGTAACCCTAAAGCTTAGTTGATCTATAATAGAAATCAATAATCCTTATATTCAGTACAATCCAAAAGACACAATAGACTAATATAAACCACCACAGCCAGCTTTACAAACTAATCTAAATTCTCGAACTAGGAATCCACATTTATCCCGTTTAAAATTTATTCTAAGATAATAGTTGACGTTATTCCAGATTTGTGACATTGAATGTTGTTCTGCAAATGGCTCAATCAGATAAATTAGTCTGCTTGACTTCAAAGCCCTGCTAATGATGACTTCAGGCAATTACAGAAAGGATTTACTCCCAGTGGCATTGTATATCGAACTCATTTTATACTAGACGTAACCGAATATTACTTTCAAATACTGTTTAGACAAGTAAGAAGAGTAGAAGAATTCGCTTAAAAAAATTAATTCGCATGCAGCAATGTAAAAGAATCTAAAGCAATCATTTGTAGAGAAAAAGACATTAACTCTTTAACGGGCACACAGCTAAAATACACTTTTCTGTGATAAAGTACTTGATATAAATGTAATGTTTTCATTCCCTATAAACATTATTTAGTCACAAAAAATATCTAATCGAGGTTTTTTTCCTGGGTGGTGGCTAGATGTTATAGTCACTGCACACTTGGGACTTTTAACTTTTTTTTCAGGACAGAAATAATGAATCATATTACAATAAACTTTTTATGAAAAATTGACAACTTTGTAATTACAAACTATAAGTGTAATTAAGTAATAATAGAATAAATGTACAATATAGAATATATATACTTACTATAATAATTTATACAGAATACTTAGAATATACATTGAAATTGGTCTATATATCCACATTTTATATTTTATTTAATTTTAGTATATAAGGCTAGAAATAAAGTAATATTTTTGAGAATTTAAATTAAATATTTCACAAATTTGATGAACTATTTACTGTGGAACTTTATAATATGCAAACGTTTTTTCCGAGCAGAAAAGCTGTAATGAAAAATTTTCGAACCCGAGAATCTTGTACCATATATTGCAAACAAAGTTTGTGTATATTTCCGACCCCCAACATTTACCGATGATTCTAAATGTGGAGAAAAGCGAAAATTTTTATGTCATTTTTCTGTTCTATGTGGGCAGTGGATAGAGCCTCTAGCCACATATAAAAGCTTTCCAAAAACCTAAATAAAACCTTTTTTTTTAAATTACAAATTTGCTTAATCCATTCAGATGAGAGAAAGTATACTTAAGACATATCGAAATTTGATTCAAAGATCAGAAATTTTATTTATAGTAATCAAAGTATAATTTGTAGATTTACACCGAGAAACACTGTTTTTAACTACCATCAGGGGATATGTAATGCAAAAAAAAAAGATATCGTCCTGCCATCTGTATTGATTTTTATGCGTTTTAGCTTCAATTAACTCATGTGGATGGACTAAATATCCATCACCCGCTTGGAGAAAAATTTTTTAATATGTGGCTAGACGTATTAGCCACTACCCGCTAAAGGGTAATTGTAAATTCTAGTAATAACCACTTTCCAGTTTTGTCCGAAAACCTCTTGGACATTTGAAGTGGAACTTCCCTAGTAGGGCAGCATTTTTTGTACTATAATCCTCTGATTTGCCTGTTTTTTTTTTTTTGCTCGTTTAGTGTGCAATGTTTTTAACAGATGTCTCTAATAGTAGAGTAAAGTTAGGACTACAAAAAATGTCTAAACCGGTTTCAAGGTTAGATTTTATTGAATTCTTTTAGTCTAGATGAGGCGGGAATTTTCTTTTTTACTAGATTCGAGTACCACAAGCTACGAACACTATTTCTTTTAAATTTGAAGCTTTAATTAGAAGACAAATGAGTGATTATAAAAGGCTCATAACAAAAAAATAATTCTGATGTTGACTCAGATAGTGAGTCTGAAATTTCTGTAAATGATTTTGGAAATAATGAAAGTTTGTGATCGGACTTCTCTTGTGGTATAAATAAAATGGATCAGCATCTTATAAATTACCTATTAACAGCAAAGAGGCAAGAAATAATACAAACAAAATATTCTTCTATCTTTTATTTACATTATTATGGAATGCTTTCGTTTTACATCAGAGACAGGGAGGAAAATTATCTCATTTGAATTTCAAGCTTGATATTATAGATAACCTTATTGAAAGACATGGGGCGGTAAAGAAGAAAAAAAGGGCGACCAGGAACTTTACCCAGTCTCTTACGATTGACAGAAAAACACTTTTTGGAAGTGATTCCTCCCACCGTCAAAAAATTGAGACCAACAAGGCATTGTTTTGTGTGTTTGAAAAGAAACAATTCTGGAAAACGGGTGAAAAAAAGAAACACGATAATTTTTCCCGACTGCGATGCTGGATTATGCTTGTCTCCCTGTTTTTGAAGTTACCCACACGAAAAGAGAATAATTAACTGTAAGTAAATCTTTTTAAATTAATATACATTTTTGTAAAGGTTTTTTTTTTAATTCGCTTGTTTCTTCGGAGAAAAGCAAACTTTATAGAAAGAAATGTTTTTTCAATGAAAATAAAAATTAGCATAATTCTTTAAATTCCATATTTATAACATTTCTGACTGCTCATTCGAGTTTATATAATTGATTTCATCTTAAAAATGTTTACAAAAAATATGCTTATTTTTTGACATAATATGGCAGAAAAAAGAAACTGTTAAGTGGTTAAGGAACATTAAACTGCATTTCTTAAATCATTAAACAGCTGACTATATATATATATATATATATATATATATATATATATATATATATATATATATATATAGATCGGAAATTCATGACAAAAGCAAATTATTTCCAAGTAAGTTTCCTTGGAAATAATTTGCTTTTGTCATGAATTTCCGATCTTGATGCGAGATGCTTGATCCTTTTTATTTATCTGCTTAATGGAAAATACAATTTTAACCGCAATTTTAGCTCTTGAAAAAGTGACACATGCCACACCACCAAACTTTGTGGCGAGATTACATAATATATTCTATCTGCAACCAATTCCAATCAAACTGCCAAGACTAATAATCATCAGATAACAGAAAGTTCTCGAAATTCCCGCGATCCTTTGTGACGAAGAAAATGAAACTGTTGTCAGTTAGTCGTAAGCAAAATAAAAGGGACGCACATACTCTCAGGTAAATCTATTATAAAGTTTCAATATACGTAACTATGGAAACTAGTGTTTTTTAAATCTTTTTGGTTTCTCGGTTCATAACTTGAAAATTAAAATTCATGTCTAACATTAATTCTTAATTCCTGTAATTATGATGAGAAAACGCAAAGTATAATGATTTGTTCTTGTTTTTCTTAAAACGATTTATATGATTCTGTTTGGATCCCATGATATTACTTCGTTCAGCAAAGTCATATTCATTTTCCGAAGTTAATGCAAATAAGTAAGAAATTAAAAGAAATGTGGCTGCGCGATTCATCACTCCTATGCGTTCAATCCACCTGTCATCACCGGCAGTGGTGCAACGAGGTGGATGCGATCGGCCCTGTCGGTCCGTCGTTTCCTCCTGTATCCAGCAATGCAGATCTGCATGGTAGTTATTTGGTTTCGTCCAACACGTTTGTGATGTACCTCCCCTTGGAAGTACATCTCTCGAAGTATTAGCGCGAGCTAGAGGTGTAGGGTTATCGTAAGAACTAGAATCAAACATTATCTTAATATGACTGTATTAAGATATTCAACTTAAACTTTGAACAAATATATAAATTAATGAATGAGAGAATCTACGATGACGTAATACGCAACACACAATATAATACAGACCAATCTCAATAATCGAACCGCCTAATCTTCAAATATACTAATAAGTAATCAATCCTACCTTATATTATTCTGTAATAAACTTGTCTTTATCTACAATGGTATGTAGCTTGACGTTTAACTTCTAGTCGAACACCAATGTGTTTATCCACAACACGTAGAACTTGAATCTTTGAACGTCGAACTTCAATAATCATCCAATACCACAACGCACACCAATTGTCGAACATTCCTTTACACTACCATTACATTGGCATCATTGTCATCACGCTTACTCTAAGATCCTATATTATATGCATCTCTTCACTTCTCGTTTCTTGGATTTGGTTGGAAAAGAGTTGCCATTAATTCTGGCCCAAAGAACCCAAAGGACTTGTTAAAGAAAAGACGCGTAAGTCGTCACACGGTGACCGATTTCTCTGAAGAATAATCCGCAATCCCTATAGGCGTATATTCTTCCTCGGTCAAATTTAGAAACTTGATCAAAAGACGCTCGATGTCTTCCTCGAGGCATAAGTAAACAGATAACTGAAAAAAAATGCGCGAAAGACATTTAGCGTACTTTAAATCGCCTATCTGTTCTCCCTTTATATAGCGTGCTTGTGGGTGGCGCTACGGTCGCCCGTGATGTGCGTCTGCACTATAATGCGAATGATTTCCATATTTCATCGCCGCCAGCGCATGATGTAAATTTTTCAAGGTTTTTTCAGGGTGTTACATTTTGTGTGGCCAGCAGTGTAAATAATTTGTATACGTCAAATCTGCGAAGTTTTAAAATCAATTTGTATCATTAATTTATAGAGAATGGCAACGGGTAAAAGTATTTGAATTAGAAAAGAAGAGAATTTCGTTATTTAATTTGAGAAGTTTTTAATAAAAGGTTTCGTTCAGCAATCACTTCACTTTTATTGATTCCGGTTAAAATTTAATCAGCATTTTTAAATAAAACTATCTTCGACATTGCATTTGAAATCTTTGATATGACGATAGCATATTGAATTATTTATTTATAAAAGAAATGTATAACTGAAAAAATTGATACATTCTTTCATTCTGATTTTTTTTCATATTAATTCTGGAAATTTTTCTTAGGAATATATTCAATAAATTGTATGAGAGATCAACATTGGGAATATGGAAAAAATTATATTTGCACTTTAGTTATTCTCTAACTTAAATTCAATAACTATAAAGGGGATATTTTCAAAAATTTTAATTATTCTTTTACTTAAGAAAGCTGCTTAAAAAATTCGCTTTAAATACAGTCTATTTCGAATATTTATTCTTTTGTGTGAAACGCTCTTTACATAAAACTGTGTCACCCAGCATCGTAAAATTTAATAACCAACGCTATAAAATGTATTTATTTACAATGTATTTTTACTATCGTCGTTTAAAAATAAATCAAACGTTTTCTTAAAAAAAAAGAAAAGAAAAACCATTTGTACATTAAATTTAAGATGCAATATTTAGTTTATTTCTGTAAAAAAGTTAAGGAGAAAAATGATTCA
Organism: Trichonephila clavipes; assembly: GCA_019973935.1. Classification (NCBI taxonomy): domain Eukaryota; kingdom Metazoa; phylum Arthropoda; class Arachnida; order Araneae; family Nephilidae; genus Trichonephila; species Trichonephila clavipes. Next base: position 693,724 of record BMAU01012458.1, read on the forward strand.
TGCTTAAAAGAGTACACATAGGTTTCAAAAAAGAAAGAAACAGTTAAAAATATAGATGAATAATGGTGCAAACAGTCTTTCTCAAATAAAACTGCTGTCGTCCTTTTAATACATAAATCATACGGAAATAGTCATCTCTTTAAATTAGCATAAAACAACCTTCAGTTTTTAAAAATTGTATTTGAATACCAATAAATTATATTTTATAGAACGCTGGAAGACATTTCCGTATTGAAATCGAATTTTTGGTGACAATAAAAATGAATAACAGAGACAACATAATACGTAAAATAAATTCTGCCGTTTTTATAATTCGGAGTAATATTTTCTTATTATAGAATAGTGTAACTTTTAAAACAAACACTAAAATTACGAATTTTTAAGGCCAAGTAACTTAAATTATAAACACATGTTACAAATAAGAGCATCTCTTTAAATTTAAAAGCATGTAGTTCGTTTTTGCACTAAAAATTGTGCCAGTTGCTTTTATAAAGAAATTATTAACGTCGTGGAAGAGAGTTTAGAGCAGGGGTACTCAAACTTTTTTTCTGCCGGGCCGCATACATATGTTAACAATTTCACTCGGGCCGCATACATATGATGGCTATTTCAAGCGGGCCGCAACATAAGAATTAATGGAAGAGGGGGAGAGGAAGTGAAATGCTTTAAGATCAAGAAAATATATAAAATTTTAAGCTGTGGAAATTGATCAAAATATAAAACTCCTATTTCGCTCTTTTTTAATTATTATTTTTTATATTTTTTATTTTTGTCACTAAATTTTCCTAAATTTAAAGTGTTTAAGAATCACCCTTTCACAATTTCTGTATCAGTAAACGGTTTCATATGATTACCGATAATATAACAAATTTCATAGGGTGCCTTTGTTACCACTGTGACATTACCACTGACAAAACACTTTTTTAATGTTGTAAAGATTATTCAAGAAAGCCTATTTATCACCTCTTGAAAGAGATCTTCGAGGAAAAGTGCCATTTAACGCGATTCCTGTTTATTGTTATTTTTTAAATGCAGCACTTTCGTGACAAATCAAACAATTACTGACCCCTGCTTGTTTATTACTACAGAATAATTAAAGCCCCCCAATCGTTTTGAAACAAACTATTTTTTTCGAATATTTTTCGCTTGCAGGATACGAAAGACAAATAAAAATTAGTTCCACTCATAAAATGGTCGCTACTCCACTGTTGTCTACTATCACTAATCAGAAAAAAAATATCAATTCGCACCCATACGACACCGAGAGCAAAAATGAAAATTAATATATTTTATTTCTTAACAAAGAATTTCCCACCAAAATTTCATAAATAAATGAATTTTTCAGAGCAGTGGGCCATAGCCGGGCCACTTTGTGACAAATCTATACGAAACTTTATCACTAACCTTCTGAGTCGTCCTTTTTAGGGAAATTTAATTCCCTACCTATTTCCAATCAACTCCAAAAAGCGGACAGGATTCCTTGTTATACAAATTAGATAAAGTATTTAAGTCAAACGGAATAGTAAAGTTAGAGCAGTAGGAGATAGAGATTGAAGCAGAAAGTTATAGTGAAGTTAAATTGAAGATTTCTTGTTAGATGATGTAATCTCAGATAAAAGCTGAGCTGAGCTGAATTACAGTGTGGTAAATATTAGTCTTATTATTGCGAATGAAATTAAAATTAAATGTTCGGTGAAATTGTCGAATCCGGCACTTCTGCGCCAAATTTTGAAAAATCGCCAATTTGGCGTTTTTTGCGTGTTGTGTTTTGGAGTTACAACCCTACCACAACACGCAACGCCAGCGCGAAATTCAAGATGGCGGAAGGAAAATCATTAAAAAATAGCATTTTTAAACTGAAAATCGCTAGGCATTTAAAAATGGAAATAATTTCACTTACCTTAAAAAATGCTGCTATGATGATGAAGTTGCCTACTGAAATTATACCAGTGTGGAATAGTTCTAACATTTTTATTTTTGAAGGTGCACAAATCCATATTGCTCAATTCAATCCAAAACCATTTCTTTACATAAACACATGATGGGATCCTTTTTCACACTGGACTGAATTTTGCAGTACCATTCAAAAATAATCATTCACTTTTCTTACCCGTTCTTTCTTTCCCATACTTGTTCCACATTTCGGACACACGATGATCGAATCAAACCTTCTTCCATGCACCATTCTAAAACAGCTTTCTTTCCAAGCACAGGCAACATAGCTTAAAAAACCTTTAACAATAGTAAGTTAAATTAATTTCTTGTTAGATGATGTAATCTCGAAGATAATCAGCTGAGGCTGAAGAAAAAAAAAAGCTTTCAGCTCATGCGCGAGAAAACCGTTGGAGAATTAAATTACAGTGTGGTAAATATTAGTCTTATTACTTTTCCTCCACTGAAAAACGAATTCAGAAGGGTTACCAGATTTGGCGCATTTATCGATGAAAAATTAAAGTGCCGGTTCGACAAATAAATGTTCAATAAGAACATAGAATATAATTCTGGGATCTCTTATCGTGGTAATCTCTGCGTGATCGTTATTTAATTGTTAATTAATTGGATCATTAATTAAGTTAATTTAAAGGATATTACCTTTAAAACCTCATCATACTAGTTAGATATATTTGTTAATAAGTCTTTGATTCTATTTGGATAAGATAACCAAATAAAGAAAGTTGTTTATAAAAATGGCTACTGGTCCTTATCTGAATCCTATTTATTCTCGTTCTCAAAGTGAGGTCCAAGGAGACCTTCACAACTTAAAAAGGCCCAAAAGGCCGCATGAGTCCCGCAGGATGCAGGTTGAGTATCGCTGGTTTAAAGTCATCAATATATAACAATTGTTATATAGATTAATAAATATATCTTCTGAGCGCGTGAAAAGAAAAGTACTTATGACGACGAACGATTGTGTTTCTGAAATGTCACCTAAGTTGACCTCTCTTACTTTTTACATTAAACGAGGCATGAGATATTTAATGTGCAACATTCCCTCTACAAGGAGAATTTTCAGTGGTGCCAGGACTCAAACCCACAACACGCCGGCCAGAAGTTTGTGACTATGACCACTAGGCTACCACGGCCATACACAGTTCAATATTACGACATAAAATTTAACTGCAACAACACTCAACACTTAATATAGAATGTTTGAAACGATTATTCCTGACTTGCTTTTATAAATTAATATTTTTAGTTCTTTAATAATGATCATTCTTCAATAATAATTTCTATGAATATATATATATATATATATATATATATAAAAATTCAATATATATATATATATATATATAAATAAATATACATATATATACATATACACAAATATATAAACGAAAATATAAAAATAAACACATAGTTATAACCTAAGATAACTATAAATAGGAAGAAGGCACTGTAGTACAATGACAAACTCCTGGCCGTAGGAACCAGGATTGCAGGTTTAAACATGTTTTGGGGCCGACCAACCTTCACCTGTAATTTGTCATACTATGTACCAAGAGGAAAGGGAAGAATTATATATGAGGAATTTAAATATTAAAAAATCATTAAACTAAATAACATATGAACAAAAACATAACCTACTTTTATTCGCAGTGTCGACGTAGGTCAGGAATGCATCAACTAGTAATGTGTTCCTGCCAAATACAAGGGAGTGAAAGCAGATCCGCATAAAATTAATTGCGATAGGATATTAAGAAATTTATATATATATATATATATATATATATATATATATATATATATATATATATATATATATATAAAAACATATATATATACATATATATATATATGTATATATATATATATATATATATATATAAACATACATATATATATATATACACTGCTGGACAATTGCTAAGGACGGATCACAAATTGCTATGTAGCATAACATTAAGCGAGACATGAGGCCTAGTAGGATAAAATATAATTGCCACACTGTTCAGACATTAGAATAAAGAATATTTATTGTTCTGGAAAGTACAAAAGCTGTGAAACATCTGAAAGAAAAAAATGTTCATTTGATCTGCGTACGGAGAAATGGAAAAATGCATCTAAAAGTCAGCAGATATCAGTACGGGATATGTCCACCGTGGAGTGTGATGCAACATTCCACACGTCGTACCATACTTTGCACAACATTATCCAGCAGCTGTTGAGGCAATTTATCCCATTCTTCTGTGAGTGCACGGATGAGGGTGTTCTTGTTTGTCGGAGGATAGATTCGACCAGCAACTTGCCTCCCCAAAGCATCCCACACATTTTCAATGGGGTTTAGATCTGGAGAACGCGCTGGCCATACGAGACGTTGAATACCCTCGCTGTCTGGACAATCCTGAACAGCGAGTGTTCGATGACATGTTGCGTTGTCGTCCATAAAAACAAATTTATCACCGACAGCACCACGGAAAAGACGAACACGAGGAAGTAGAACTTCATCAATGCATCGTTGGCCTGTCATAGTCCCATTCGCAACCACATGTAGGCGCGTGAGGCCATTGATCATGATGCCGGCCCACACCATGATACTGCATGTCGGATATCGGTCCTTTTCCTGGATATTTTCTTGACGATAAGCAGTACCACTCTCGCGCCAGATCAGTTGCGTCTACAATCCGATGACAGACTGAACCTACTCTCATCTGAGAATAGTACGCATGCCCAGTCCTGTTCAGTCCAATTGTGATACTCACGACACCATTGCAAACGGGCAGTACGATGCTGTCTGGTCAATGGGACACACACAACAGGTCTGCGTGCGTATAGTCCTTTTCCCCTCAAACGTCTGGCAACAGTTTTTCGGGAGATCTGCTTTCCTGAGGCAGCAAGAAACTGATTTGCCACCTGCTGAACTGTGGTGCGCCTGTTCCTTTTTGCTGATAGGACGATATATCTGTCTTCTGAGGGCGTCGTACTTCTAACACGACCTCCCCCTTGCCGTCTACTACACATTCCAGTAGTTTTAAATGACTTCCATAGCCGTGAAACAACACTGTGAGCGATGTAGAACTCCCTGGCAACATCTGTTATTTTTCGCCCTTCTTCGATCTTTCCAATAATTCGGCCACGCATAAAATTATCTATGTGATGTCGGGAAGACATGCCAAAAATTTTAAGTTCGTCTATTAAATCTTTCCTGTAAAACTTTGACTTGAAACAACAACTGTCCACACGCGTCAAAACCTTTAAAGCTCTTATGAACGCTATCACGTGATGAACAGACGTGAAAAAAAAATCTGCATACTCATACTTCTTCTTAGTAATATCCCGCACTTATTCTAATTTTCCACATTTTGCTTCCTTTCATTTTGTGGTTGCCATGGATGATAGTGTTATCCGTCCTTAGCAATTGTCCAGCAGTGTATATATATATATATATATATATATATATATATATATATATATATATATATATATAAACTTTAAAAAAAATCATAAAATAATATTCATATAAAAATTAGTGTAAAATATAAATGAGACGCAAAAAAAATATAATATTATTAAAATTTAATAAGCATGTGGCACCATCTATTTAATAATTGTAGAATAAATTAGATATTGTAGAAATTTAAAAAATCATTACAAAACATAATGACAGTAAATAATTACAGTAATACAAATTGTATCATTAAAAATCATTATAAATATAATTACAAAGAAAGTTAGCAGGATATGCATGTTCAATACAGTGATTAAAAATTTTATTAAGATTTAAGAAAATATTAGCTTTATCGCTAACTAATACATTATTACTATAAATATAGTTAAAAACAATATTTCTATGTATAGATATCGATAAATTTGAATTCCAGTAAGGCACTTTGATGATATTAAAATTAAAGGCATCTCTTTTATCATAAATATTACTATGTAATATCAAATCAATATGTAATTTCAATATATATATATACATATATGTGAATATTTCTATGAATATATATTGAACATGAATATCCTGCAAATCTTCTTTACAATTGTATTTCTAATAGTTCTCAGTGAAATGACAATCTGTAGTAATATTTGCATCAAGTGAATTTTTTAATTATACAGTTAATAAAAAAAAAGATGACACCACATGTTTCATAAAATAATAATACTTTATTTTATTTAAGTATCATTGTGTATGTTTGAGAAGTCCTTTTATTTTTCAATAAATTTTTTATCAATATTTAAGGTTTTTCAATATATATATATATATATATATATATATATATATATAGGCTTAATACTCTACTTTATCATAATTTACTAATTTTATATTTATTCTGTACTATTATACTCCTGTGTATTTAGCAGGAAACATGACTTTTGTTGCTATGCTCGCGAAGTAAGTATTATCATCTAGTTTTATTACATTGATTTAAATTTACACTAGTAAATTTTGGTAGGCTATTAAGTTTTATCGTTATATATTAATAACATTGTATATTTTATTTATAATATTTACATTTCTCCTAATATTTCTTCCTTTCCCTAAGACGCAGTGTATAGCAAATTACAGGTGAAGATTGACTAGTCAGAAAACTTTGTTTAAACCTGCTATCTTGGTTCCTCAGGCCAAGAATTTGCTTTTGTACTAATATTTCTTACTATCTTGACATTATATATAGGTCTGTAACTATTTGTATATATATATATATATATATATATATGTATATGAGATAAAACAGCGACCCATTAACGAGAACTATAGAATTCAAAGCCTTTATTGCAGGTATGGGGTTTCCTTTACAGGGAGAACACTAGAACAACGTTTTACAATGACTGGCAACAGTCAAACGAATCCCGACTTAGGTGGACGACGATATTTAAATAGGGAAAATCAGAAGACGTAGCGAACAGGAAAATTCCCGAAAAGCCATGATTTATGGGGTTTTGCAGGACTATGTGCTTTTAGACAGAGGCGGTACTAAGTTTACAAGGTAAGTTTAGTGTAGTGTGGAGGGAAAAGATGACAAAATATATTGCATTTATTTTGCATCATGTAAGTTTTATGTTAAAGGTTACACGAATATAATTATCTAATTTTATATTTCTGAACTTTTCTTTGACATTATTTTATTATATTATTATTAAATGATTTCACCAGTATCATAGCTTGAACTCTATATAATTCATATTATAGCCTCACTTTCCTCCAAGAACAATATTTTTTGTGAACTCCCTTAAAGTTTATACGTATCCTCGCTGAGAAACACTGATACGTACACTGCACACTCAGGTTTTCAAAATCATAATTATTAAGCGCCATCGGCTCTCTTTAATCCCTATTTCTTAATCCAGTATTTCTCCATTACAAATATTCATGAAACTTCGAGAGACTGCTATAAATTTACTTCTTAGCCATTTTATTACATAGTTTAATTCTCCCTTACAACAGATGGACTTCATTTTAAGCAGAGAAGTGTATGAAACTTTCAAAGAAGGATCTAAAATTTCCTTCTTTCAGATTAGTGAAGCCTGAATTCCCGCCGAACACCATAATGGACCCAGTTCCAGTTATTTGGAATGAAAGTTTAATATTTACTAAGTATATTTCGAGAGTAAATGGATTATTCGAACGGAATGCATAAAAGTACCATTAATACATGCATTGCTATTTCGCTATTCTGATTAGCATGAATTTTCAATGAAGAAATCAGAAAATCCTCTAAGTGCATTTTGAAACTTCAAAGGACTTACTAGATATCGACTGTTGATGAATAGCAACAGACTAATAATTAGAGTAGTTATTAATGCCAGATGCTTTCTGATATGGGCCATTTGTAATTAAGCACTGTTTTAAGTACGTTAAATAATTAAAATTTGAGATGTAAAGTTCTGAATGTATAGATATATAAAGCATTAAGAGTAGTATTACTTTAAGATGTGCTGTTGTCTCTAATGCTACCTGTCTGACTGTTTCAAATCCAGACCCATGAAATTCATCGTGGCAAAGGACTGGAGATTTACGCCTGTCGTTATCCGTAGCTTTGAGCACCTTACAGTAAGAAATGATTTTAAAATGTAAAATATAAATAACACACACATATAGAATACATACGTAATATGTGTTAGAGAACTATAGCTTTTATATAAGTATGCAGCGGGCTCTACTTCCGCAAGTTGCAAACAACAAAGGGTAGGAAAAAAGCTCTTAAATACCGGCTCAAATAGGTACTGCTTTTAATCCCAGTCATCTAAGACATGCACGGAGTAGCAGTGAACCGATAGGTCTGTAGTTCAAACAAGCACCCCAGCAAAGGGCCTTCAGTGGTGACCCGGAAGGACGCCAATCTTCTTCATGTACTAGTCGTTACCCAACCACTTCGCACAGTATCTTCCGATAGTATGCGACTATATATATTTATTGTCAAAAATTACTATCAACTAAGTCTTAGCATTAAGCTTTCAATTGTTTTTATAGCAAAACATTTTTAGGGCATTTGTAACCAAACTGCGCCGAAAGCTCGCGAACATTCGAAAAGATAACAGACATCTTATGAACTCTGTGCTTGCAAACGGAGGGGGAGAATGGAATGGCAAGGAGGTCGAAAATAGATAATTATAGCTAGGGAATCCCGAAAATGCGTCAACCATGTTCATCAAAAACGCGAAATCCACTGGAGGAGTGAGTGACTGTTTATTAATGTCACATTTAAAGTAACACGAGGGCTACTCGAGGAGAACCACGTGTGACGAGGCTTTTATCGCGATTTCCATTAACTATCCTCTTGGGATTCTTTGGGGCCAGAATGGTAATTCTTTCCTACGAACTCAAGAAGAGAACGTGTATATGTAAATTAGGAATCATATATATATATATATATATATATATTGAAAGTTTAGCATCTGCGAGGTCTCTAAGTGAAGTCGCCAAGTAGAGATGTAGTCGCAAAGTGAAATGAGATAAGGTCTAGAAGAAGAATCTTAATTCTGGGAATTAACCTAGCCGTGCCGGTGCAAACGTTTCAAAAGTGAGTCCGAGACCAACGGAGCATAGCCTAAGCAAGAGCAAGACAGATAAAAGCTGGAACGGAAGTTTTAAGGACCGTAGCTGTTTACCTAGGATATAGCGGTAAGCTTGATTAATTAAACTTTAAGTATAAGGCATTTACTATTGAGATAGGATTTAATCTAAGAAGATAGATTCAGTGGTTTATATATTGTACTATTGATTAGTAATACGTGTTGCGTCTTCTTATTCTTGATCCTCCTCCTTTTAGATTAGTATTGTTGTTGTATCGTGCTTAAACTAAGATCTTAATGAATGGATTTTAGTATGGCTGAATTTAGTAGTTCTTCGTTCCTTTCCACAGACATAGGTCACGTGAATATTGGAGAGCGGGTGTCCCCATCGGCGGGGACACCACACACGTAATTGTGAACTGCGGTTACACCCTTTTCTAATTTCTACACCATGTCAACGGGAGGATTTTGAGACCCAGAAGATTCAATGTACATCATGCCCTCTACATGGCGGGTCGTCACTGGCCCTAGGGTACAAATTCATGACACGTCGGCTACGAGTTCGTGATCATGCCACTAGACTACCAAGTCCACAGCCCACTGCAGGAAACAAAATGCTATTCAAGTACGTTTTAACCGATTTGCCCGTATAACGAACAGGCTATTGAAAGTTGACAGCAACCAGTTTGTACTTACACCATACGAGCACTGATATTTTGTTATTCCTATCTTTGATTTGTACGTATTTTTAATTCATAGTGATAATATTAGTGCTAACGTTTTTAAGAAATGCAGTTTGGCCATGGTACTGAAATGTTTCTCATTCGGGATTTTCTTTAAGGGAAGGTGGAAATTTTTCTTTGAAGGCAAGAACTTAGATTCTTGAAAATTTTCAATAAGGAACAGTTATCGGCAAGGCAGTGTGCAGTTTGTTGTTTGAAAAGAAATGAAAATGGAAAAATAATCCCCAAAAGCCGATACTTTTCTGTCCCGATTGCAATGTAAGACTAAGTACTACACCATACATCAGATTGAGGGTGCATTTATATATGTGCATACACATTAGAAAAAGAAGTGCGATCATGAAATTTTTCGTAAATCTGAGAGAAATTCTTTTAAGATATATCAAACATTCTTCATAGCAAGCAGAATGTACTTGCAGAAAGCAAAAATTTTGTGGGTTTTGTTTTCTACCATTATAAAATACCATTATAAAGTACTTTATCAAGTTCATTAGATTTCTCTTGTAATACAAAAGGAAGTTCCTTATTTACTGCAAAAAATCCTTGGTAATTCCTAATTTTGTTTATATATGTTATTATTGGATCGTTTTACCGCACTTCTCGAATAATGTCATTGATATTTTTAAAACTATAGTTAGGAAAGAAAAAACTATATTCGGGTCCTGGTTATGAGGATTGATCCAACTTGTAGACAACCATCATTAAAATTTATCTTATTATTTTATTGGAATATAAATTATTGTTTAATAACAAATCATTACTAATTACTGACGAATAATAAATTAACAAATTATATATAAAATTAAAAATCATATTTATATCAGAAATTAACTTTAATTTTTACATTAGAATAGTAATTACATTTTTGTTACTAGAAATTTATCATTTAATTTATTTTAATGATATATGATATACATAAGTTTTGGAAATTGTTATCTTCATAGATTAGTTTTTAAAGAAAACTTTCTCGTGTAGCTTTTAGCATTTCTTTTTCGGTCCCCCCTTGCTCATAAATCCTTGAGAGAGAGAGATACACTTACAATTCTCAAAGAAACCATGACCTAGAATACTTATCTGTATCTAAAAATGACGAACCTCAGTTGATGATTTGCTTTCAAAATCCTCCAGCAAATACTCATCAATTACCCTTCCAGGCTTTCTTTCGGAAAAAAACCTTTTCTTTCATTTCCAGAATTTAGAGAAAACCCTTTCAAATCAGCACACTCATCCATTGAGAATTCTATTTCTTATTTACGAAAGAGAGGCCGGGAAAAGAAATCAAATTTTATCGGCGAATATTAAAATTGGGGAACTCTTGGAACTTTCTCTTCTCAAAGAAGTCCTTTTCCGCATACTGAAGCATTTCATTTGTGAAATTGTTGAAGCGTAAAATCTTTTCGCTTTGGAAAAGTTTATGAATTATTTTTCTTTTTCCTTTCAACATAATCTTTCAAGATTTTGGGAAAGTATTAAAGAGACACAGCAACATACCAGAGTTTCTAGTTACACTCAAGGGACAGTTGAATTTCCATTATAAACGGAAGTGTATTTTTACCGACTATTGATTACCGCTGCAATTTATACAAGCTCTTCATTAACTTTTCCCAATATAAACCGTTAATTAGATGATTTTGTTTAATTTGAATGGAAACGACGGGCGGGTCGTAATTAAGAAGTTCAGACAGGATTTGCCGTTCAATTATTCCAGAATACATTAATTACTAAAGAGGATGCTTCATTTGAAGTTGTTTGCGGTAGGATGTAAAGACGAATGCTTCGAAGTAATAGCAAAACATTTTTGCTTTTATGGCTTCTGTTTGGAAACTTGATCTTGAGTTGGGATATATTTGCATTGTTATGTATCAGTAAAATATATCATTCTAAAGCTAGTTATCGAAGGTTCTGTGTGGATATGCAATATTTTTATGCATAATTGTTTGTAATTATGACTTTTCTCCTCAACTAATTCTTTGGCCCCTGCTGTTGTTTCAAAGTACTTTGAAATTTGCCTTCTTTTGTAACTATGCGTTATATTTATAGGAAAGGGAATAAAAGCAAGTAATTCTTCTTTTTGGAGCACGAAATTATTTAATATCTGATAATTTTTTACAGTAATAGATTGATAGACAGTATCAAGTGCTAAATAAAAGGAATAACTTTTAGTGTCAGGGTGTGTTTTCATAGAGTAAGAACGCTATGTTTGATTATTTTATGATTTGAGTTGGATAAAAATAAATACTTGTAGAAAAGTAAGACATTAAATTTGTGTATTCACCTTTATGTGTCTTCTGGTTGATATTTGTTTGCAAAACTTATTTTTACAATTATTTTTATTGTGTACAATAAAAATAATTGTAAAAAAAAAACTTTCGGGGTGACGCCGTCATCACGCGGGACTATTACCATTAGTATCGAGTGCGCGTCTGCTCCCGAGTTAAAACATTTTGAAGTCTTCTTGTTTTAAATATTAAAAATAACACAATTACTCTTTATCGGAATTTTACATTCTTTTTCATTATTTAACATTAATAATAAATGCTAATTTGAGAGGATTACAATTACAGTTCGTTTAAAACTATCTTTAATATGACCATTCATTAAAAAAAAATCATTTTACATTTTTGTATTCATTGCCGTGCTCTTGGTTTTACTCTTCTTACAATTCAGCGAGTGCCGACTGGGTGGAGTAGTTGGTTTGTCACTGGCCATCTACACCTAAGGTTGCGGGTTCGACCCCAGCCCATGTCGGTGGATTTTCATGATGAAGAAAATCGACAATGGTCATGAATGGTCATGTTTTATGATTATTCGGCATGTAAAAAATCCCTTGATGTGCTCGTTTGGCTTGGCTGCGAAAATTCTTAAGTTTAACTTTGCATCGTCAGAGCTCAGATGCCTCCCTCTGAGGAGGAAACTGGGCATCAAAATTACTTGCGGCAATTGATGCCGCACTCAAAAGTGATACCAGCTCCTGGGAAATAAGCTAGGTCTGCAAAGGTAAAAAATACCAACGTTTGCAATTACACGTTTTGTGCAGACGTTCGCGAGAATGCTAATTGTGACGGTTGTGATAGAGAGCAACATAGACTAGTCTATTTTTCTAATGACATTTAAACTTTTAGAAATGGATGATGGAAGAAAAAAATTTTTAAATAAATATCATTTTGCAATCTGTTCCAATTTAAAAATTATAGATACGAAAAATAACATGATAATTATCCTATTATTTAAAAGTAATTTGTTTAAAATAGTATTACTTAAAAGTAATTTGCTTAAAATATATATTACTTAAAAGTAACAAATACAAAATTTAATACTTTCTTGTGAATTTGTACGGTTTATAATTAAGATCGTATGGTAGCTTTAGCGACAAAGCACATTATTATTGTATAAAAGGAGGGGGCGATAAAAATTATGATTGAAAATTGGGTCGCCAGTAGTGAAAGTTTGAGAAGCACTGATATATATTGTTACGAAGATCTCTATTCGAGGGTTTTATGCAAATCAGTTACAAGGAACAAGACAGTTCTTCAGAAGCGGTAGAGATTTACTGTCGAAAACAAATTCTTAAAATACAGGATTCAACAGCAATATTCTCAAAATAAATCTCTAAAGGACTTCATACCTTCAACAACGCTCAGACACAACTATTAGAGTCTAAAATATAAGCATGTAAAATATTATTCACAAGCACTTACTCATTCAACAGTCGAAGTAATCACTAATCGCTGATCGACTCTTATCCTGTTTAAAGGCAATGTCCATTTTCGCTTGTCAAAACAATACCAATTCAGTTTCGGCGAGCGTCTCTCTATTAATAGGCTTCGTGAATCCTTCGAGAAACATCCACTTGTGTCATAAGTCTTGATATTAGTATATTTCTCCACTAATTTCAAGAAGAATCCACAGGACCGTAAACTCGCCAAAATTGGTTGCCAAAAAATGATGCTAACTTGGCTCTATTGCCAAGATTTCGCCAATAAACGTAGTACACATTCAAATATAAATTATTTACACTATTTTAAGTATTTTTTGCACGAAATTCGTAACAATATATATGTAATAAAAGAAATACTGTATTAATCGAAATAGAAATATTAACATCTTCAAAATAGAAACAGTGAAAAAAATAGAGCTTTTGTTAATTTAAAATAAATTTTATTTCGTCAGTAGAGTTAAATCAACTATTATTTTAAACTTCAAATTTTTTATGCGTCGTGATGGTAATAAACTTGTGGTAATCGGTAAAATTATGAAACAATGGTAGATTTTCGGAAAAATATATGATGCATTTATTAAATTAGATTTTTACCAAGCAAAATACAATTTATAATACTTTGAATTCTTTCAGATTTAATCAATTATAAAAACCTTCGCATTTATTAGTAGAAATGAATAAATATTCTAAAAGAAAATTCCAACTATGTAAGTACTATTTCTAACATAAGTAATACAATAAATATGGTAAACTTTGAGGGTACCAGCTGTTACGAAACACTGCGAGTATTTTATAACCGTGCTATCGATCCAATAGGATAACATCCATAACATGGTAGATACACAGGTCTTTTTTATACTTGTGGTAAGAAAATGGGTACTCTACTGGAAGAGTAAAAATCGACCGCAGAAAAAGATCTACAATTCTCCTTTCATGTCTTTTGACTTCTGAAACTATCTCGTGGTACTAAAACACCGAAATCATAAAATTTGCTGTAAGCATGAATTTTTAAAGATAGTAAAGTCTACAGAGAGATAGTAAAATCAGAGAAAGAGGGAGGAATCGCCGAATGTATGCTTAAAGTTGTAACGGGTTCTATTCGGGTCTTCTACTAATTGTCTTGGGGAAAATATTCTTTAACTGTGATTTTAGCTTGTAAACCATTTTCCGTAGAGATGACTTAATTTTAGGTAAATGTAACTACTAATTAACACTAGAACATCCGTCGATGTCAATTTGACATGGCACCGGTGTCGTTATACTTTGTTTTCCTTTCCGCATTTTTACAGGGAATTTGAAATTTTTTTGTCACTTTTAATAATTTTTCCATGTTATTACACAGAAAATTTTTTGTGATTCTAGGTTAATTAGGAATGATTTTACAACTAAATATACTTAGAACATCCGCTGGCGTCCTTTCGACACCAAGGCAATTTGTCATAAAAAGAAACAGCCGTCGTTCAGCAAAAGAGAGTTCACTAAGTAGATACTATTAGTAAAACAAACTTCCGAAAATAATATTGCACATTTATTTCACCTTGAGTGCAGCGTTATTGAGTTCACTGCGGAAATGAGTCAGTTATACTAAAATCATTATGTCTAAAGGTTCCATTACATAACAATTGCTTATCTGCTATTACGTTTTAATTACGTAAGTGCAGGAAATTTGGAAAATCAGGTAAATACTGAATTGAAAGAAATTTTAAATTCACTAAAATGCAAAAAGTGTGAAATTAAAGAATGTAAAGGAAAAGCAACCAAAAAATGTCTCTCTTGCATTAAAATGGTGGGTGGAAAACGTAAGGAAAATGAAATATTAATGTATTCATAGCAAATGATGTATGTGTGGCGGTGTGATATCAATTTAAACCAGTAATAGCCTCCACGCGAAGACGAATGTTTTGGCGTGGTAGCTAAGATACTCATTTTCAGATCGGAAGGTGCCCAGATCGAATCTTTCTTCTTTGGTGACCCTGGCCGTGCAAAGAGAACCGCAGCAGTCACGGCCCCATCTATCCACCTCAAAAGCAACCAAGCCGTCAGACACATGATACAATTAAGTCATAACACACGAATGACGCAACCCACAAAGCCGTCACGCATGAATGACACAACCCACTAAGCCGTCACGCACGAATGGTGCAATCCACAAAGCCGTCACGCATGAATGACACATCCCACTACGACGTCATGCATGAATGGTGCAATCCACAAAGCCGACGCACTCAAAGTTACGCAACTGCTCACACGCTCGCATCGAATATGGTACCGCTCATGCGCCTATTCGCCGAATCACTGGCAAGTGGGTAGTGTGGCGGTGTGATATCAATATAAACCAGTAATAGCCTTCACGCGTTCACGATCATTTTGGTGTGGTGGCTAAGATACTCACGGTGAACCTCATTACTGTAAAAATTAGTTTTTGCTATAAATTATTGAAAACATTTTGTCTATTTTACGATTTCTTTGGAGGATTTCAAACTCTTAATTTACATTGGAATTTTTGTTTTGCATTTAAATAAATACAATATTCTATTTTTAAAAGAAAAGTAAAAATTCCACGTGAGATTTAGATAATTATTAAGGATACTTAATGCTAAAGTGATTTTAAGGCCGTGGTAGCCTAGTGGTCAAGGTAATGGATCATGGGTGGCGTGTCATGAGTTCAAGTCCAGTATCTTTAAAGACCCGCCATGTAGAGGAGCGGGGGCAGTAGTTCTGTCCAGAGCTCAAACATCCTTCAGCTGGTGTGGTGTGATAGTTAGGGGAGGAGGGTGCCAGTTCAGGTGTCGTTCTCGTCACCGTCACTTGTCCATGGTTTAAAATTACGAGGTCCACCGCCAAAAGCCCTCATGTAACTGAACAATGCGGTGTTAATATTCACACACTCACAAATATATATATATAAAAACACAAAGAGTAGTATATAAGTAGAAATAGAATAATTTGTTTTTCATTCCACAAGTTACTTTTAATCATAATTTTAATAATAAATTTATGTTTTTTAATATTTAAAGGAAAACGTTTTAAACACAAATACGAAGCATTTCTCAATTTTTATTTTCTTATTTTTAGTGTACAAGTATATGTACAAACATATAATTGAGCTGAACTCAGTGGCGCAACAGCCCATAAGGGCTAAGGCCTACTGTGCCTATCTCAGTTTAAGTGACCTTAGGCACTGTAGTGCATGCGCAGATGTTTCAATCAAGTGGTCAGTCTGACGCGAAACCCCAGTGTTCGGTTCCCAAGCAAGCTTGGTACTTATTTATCTAGCCACTGAAGGAAGAAAAGGCTGAGTTGACCTTGCCCAGCCCGATATTTGATCCTCGAACCTATGGCGTGAAAGCGAGATACACTAATGCACCCTTAATAAATTCTAAATATTCCCTTTCGATTTCTTAGCATGTTATAATTCAGTGATTACCAAAGTGGTCTATATATACCCCCAGGGGTCTATAAGGGGGAAATGAGGGTCTATGATGGTGGCTCTCATTAACCCAAATTATAACTTTAGTTTTAAAAGAAGATTTAGGCACGTGTAAACCAGATTTTATCTATTTAATAGATTTATTTACTAATTTTAATACGGTTACTTTGTAGTCACAAGGTAACAGCATAAATTTTATTAAAAACAAAGACCATGTCCGCAATTTTGCCTTTGAAAATGCATACCTACCATTCATTACGAATATGGAATATCGCTAGAAAATTTTTAATTACCTTTACTGCGTGGTTGTCTTGAGTTTCAGCATGGTTGTCAATCTCCAAAACAAAACAAAACAAAAAAAGGAAGAAAGGAAGGAAGAAAGAGAGAAAGAAAGGCGGGGGGAGGGGAATAAGCCCTGAACATTAATAACCGAGGAGAATTAGGATTAAATCTGACACAATTGATTCCAAATGTTGAAAAATTGTTTTTGAAGGACCAGATTTATTCGTCTATTTAAAAGCATTTGCTTGTTGCTCATTTATTTTATGTATTAATTACATTTTAATTTAATTAACATGTTTTCTTGAGTTTTAAACACCATACTTCACTTCAGTTATAAATTTAAATCGTTTAAAGTAAGCAGCTCTATACCAGCTGTCAAAAAGACATTTAAATTGGTAAATTTGCAAGAATTCAATTTTAGGTAAGCAGGAGTCTACCCCAAACCGAAAAACATGGCGAGGGGTCTATGAGACAAAAAAAATGGGAACCTCTCTCTGTTATAGTTCCTCCATTTATTTTCATTAACAATTTCTAAAAAAAATTTTAATTTTAAAATGAGCAACACCTTCTACATATGCGTCTGCTTTGCTTTATGAAAACTTTATCGTACTCATTAACTAAAAAAAAGTATCAGCTTAAGGCCATTTCTTGTTAAAACGCGCCTTCCTTCGTTTCATTTCATTCTTATTGTCCACCAGGTACACATAAATGTATTCTGTAGAACACCCTAAAAGTGGTCTCCAGGAAAATAATCCCTTTCTTTCCGGAGAGAAAAAGAGTTTCCAGAACTTCTAACATCAATCGGGTATTAGGGGGGATTGATCCAAGTGAACTTAGTAATAAGCTTACATGCTGATTGATTGATACAACACGAAATAATCGATTCTGTCTTTGTCCGTCTTATAAAGAAGAAGAAGAAATATTTTATTACCTTTAGTTAGGTATATAAAGGTAAAGAAATAAGGTGTTATTCAATATTTATCAAGCTCTTTTTTTCCGGTGTAGAGAGAAAATAAATGTGAAATCTTCTTTTAGATGGAATTACTTTTTGCCGAGGTGTCTCTGGTAAAGAATGATTTTAATAAGTTCTTTGTTTGTCTTGTTACGGAAAAAGTACAGTTTAGTTCGGCTCATTTATTAAGAAGTTTGATAGTTGAGGTTCTGAGTAGGAAAATTAGATCTTTTTTTTTATGCTGCATTCTAAAGACAGTGGAAGAAGCAGCTACAAAAAAGTTATAACACGAGATGTTATTAGAGCTTTGTTTTAGATTGCGTTTGGAGAAATATCTTACAAGAAATTAAAGCAGTCTTTGTATTTTATTTGAAATACTGTCTGTGAAAGTACTGATTTTAATGAAAGGTTTCGGGGTTTGTTAAATTCAATTTCACTCAATCACTTATCTTTCTTTGATGATTTTGGTAATAAAGTAAATAAAAAGGTTGAAAATCACACACACACACACACACACACACAAGCATATTTAATACATTTTTTATATTTTATACATATATTTAAACTTATGAAGATTAAAGGAATGTAAATATGAAAGATCTCTTTTTTCTTGATGCAAATTCACAGATTTGGAATTATGCTGAATACATACACTGAAGAGACAAAACATTAGGACCATTTATTCAAAAACACGTTGCCCTACCTTTGGCCTGGATTTCACACGTTCTTGGTAGATGACTAGAGATTGGTCGTACCAAATGTCTAAGAAGCGATCACGCTAAGTTGAAAGATTCCGAAATGGTGGTGTTTGCTTTGTGTGATATGTCTTTCTACGAATGCTTAAATACACACTATCAGATTAAGTTTCAGCGAGTACATGGCTGTAATTCCTCATTAAGCTCTTCGAACCACTACAATACAATTCGAACATTGTGACGTGGAGCGCTGTCTTGCTGGAAGATCCCAGATGGGAAGACAGATACCATGTAAAGGTGCAATTGATCTGAAATCCTGTTCAGATAGTCCATGTGAACGTATCCCCAAAACATAATATCAACACTACCAGCCTGTGTATGACCTGCTTATTGGTGCCTGCTTATGCTGCCTTTGATATTGAGATCAACTGTTCTCCTTGAATATGGGGTACCCTGTCACGGCCACCGAGACTTCCACTCTCGAGTTTTCAGGCCCACTATAGGAACTGTGTGTTGACAATGCCACTTGGTCAACAGAGGCACTCGACGTCTAATGTACAGCTTCAAATCCAACAATGTCGCTGAATTGTGCATTTCAAAACACTTGCAATTAGGCCTGCATTCTATTAGGCTATCAGTTAAGCACTGTCTGGTGCCTATTTTGCTTTACCAAGCGAAAAAGTCTCCGAAGTTCTTATTCTTTGATAATGCATGCATGTCCAACAGCTCGACGTCTACTGCTGGTGGTTTTGTTGCCATCTATTCACTTTAAAATACTAATGACAGTAGATCCTGAATAAGCTATCAGTCTTGCTGTTTTGGAGATACTCGTTTCAAGTCTCCTTCGGGACATGTCAATCTGCTCTCTCTCAAATTCGCTTACATATATTCAGTCTTTATCATTACTCTCAAAAGTAAGAACCAAGAATGATTTCTTAGTTCGTCCATCAGCGCAGTTAAATACAATTCCCACTTAATCGTGTTCTTTTCATGTCATACATACGTTCACTGAAAAATGAGGGATGTTCACAATGCTAGTATGTGAATTTAGCGAAAATTCTGCAAGATGTTTGTCTATCTAATGATTTTCTTTTATTAGAATTCATAAATTTATTTGTAACCTATTTTTTGATGCAACCGAAGAAACTGCATGTATTTTTACGACAATGTTTTTTAACATAAAAAAGTAAAAAGAAAACTTCCTCGTTAACAATTCAAGGTTAGAAATTTTTTTTAAAAATTCTAAAAGCCACTCTCTTAAGAAATTTAAATTAGGCATGCTAAAAAATGACTTTCTTTTAAAAAATTATATAAAATTAAAGTTTTTTGAAAATCTCATTGGATGGTCCACAAAACCACACTTTATTTCTTTTTTGTAAAATATATTCATACATTTATGATAGATTTATTACAACATTTAGAATTTATACAGCATTTTTGGAAAGTCTGAGCTTAAATTGTAGGTTTATGATTAAGTTAAAGAAGGTTATATTTTTATGTAAAGATTCCTATAAAAACAAGCTATAGATATCTGTACACTCGCTATTAATGGATATTTAAAGCACATTTATACTGTCACTGGTTATTTAAATATAACAATGTACGAGATGGAGAATTGAACATTTTCTTTAGTAATATTGTATATTCTTATTTGTATAAAGGTGGTTAAATTTTACAGCATCTAGGATACTCTCTAATCAAAATATTACAATATAAACATCCTAGAAAGGACAAAATAAGGAGTATTCAGTAAGGAATTTTCTAAAGCCCACACATCGAAAATAAAAACTAAAATTTACCTAAAGGGAACTAAAGTCAGTATAACCAAGATAAATCGGTGGATTTTCATGAAAGTGAAACCACAACTGAATTTAAACTCTGAATAAAACATAACGTTTTCAATATTTTTGCTAGACTAGAATAAATTACTGAATCCCTGAAAAAAGCATTTTTTCTGTAAGTGTTTTCAATAAATGATCCAAAGATGTATAAAATGTACATAATTTTTGGAACATGCTGAAATTCCAGAATACTATCAAAAAAAAATAATAAAACGTAAATCGAAAATAAATATTTTCAATTTACCAAATCATATTACAATAATTTTTTTGTGAGATTAAGAACATTTTAAAATAGAAAATACAGCTTATTTTAGCATACATTTCGGACTCTTTTATAAAAATAAAATTATTCGTTGTTTTAAACTCTCACATGATCATGTAGACATGAAAGTTTACCTCGGGAGAAAGATGGTAAGGTTTCAGAGCTGTAAACGGTTTGGAAGTGATAAAGAGTTAACCAATACAGTAACCACCTGGTTCTTCATGTACTGGCGGCAGAAGAGTATAACACGCGAATCCTGATGCCGTAAGCAAATACAAAAAAATGTTTAAATGTAAGAGATGATTAGGTAGAGATTTGAAGGAAGCTTTGAAGTATGTAACAGAGTCATATTTTTCTAATAAGTAACTTTTCATTTGGCATTTTCATTTTCGGGATGAACCCTCGCGTGTGTGTACCACACACACATATATAGTATAATAAAATGAAATAAGGTAAGTGAAAAAGTTGTAAAACCTACAAACTTAGAGAATAAAGAAGTTGGAGTTCAAGAGACACAACAAAAGTAGATACAGGAAAAGTCTTAGGGCTAAACTGGAGACCTTTTTTTTTTAATTACCCACCTTCCCCGTACAGCAGAAATTTTCTACATTATAGGGGAAGTAAATCCAGAGACATGTTGAAAAGTTAAGCATATTCCTAACATACGTTTATATATATATATATAGTATAATAAAATAAAAGTGAAGAAATACTAGAACCTACAGTGCTAAAGAAGTAAGAAATTGGTATTCAACAGAGACACAACAATTGTAGATACAAAAAAGTCATTGGACTAAAATAGAGACCTATTATGATTTCTAAAGCTGTCGCTGAATTAGTCTAGCGAATTAGGGTTAAGCAATGTTTTGTGGATCCAACCTTCCCCGTACAGCAGAAATTTTCGACATAAGAGAGAAGGAAAAAAAGCCAAGTTGAGAAGTTAAGCCTAATACAACACGTGGATAAAGAACCTATTAAAATCGTAAAAAGAAATTGAGAAAAGAGAACAATAATGAATCTCTCAAGGAGAGGAATAATAAAAAAATATTTTTTATAGAAAATATTAGGAAAAACTTACTTGTAAAACAAAAATCCTGAACTCAAAAAATACAACCTACTGCGATGAGATCCAACGTGAAATGGCGTAAAAGATTGAAACACCAACACAAGAATGAAAAAATCGTAGCGCCATCTGGATAGTTATTTTGCAATTAAACTAACCACAAAGTTATATAATTAAACAAAACAAAAGAAATTTTAAATAAAATTAAGAACAAAGTTCAGAATAGATAGTATCAAATAGAAATATATTAAAGAAAATTTACTTGGATGAATATATACTAGAAATTTATATTGCAATTAAAATAAGCACATAAAATATTTTAAAATATTTTTTTAAAAAAAAACTAAATATATATAGAGAGAAGAAATATTAAATAAAATGTCGAACTAAGATAAAACTAGATTAAATTAGAAATAGAAATATATTTAAAAATAAATTTACTAGGATAATTGTATTCTAAACAATTCTTGCAAAATTTCACAAAACTACTATGGATTAAAATTTTATCAGTAACTAAATCATTGTTTCTTTTTAAAAAATTTAAGATAATATTTCTAAATATTGATAGGTGTCAATTACTACTCCAGAAAGGCATTTTTATAATGTTAAAATCAAATGAGTCTCTTTTATCAAAAATATTACTTAAAAGCAAATTATTCTTAATGTTTAATTGGAGGTCCAAAATTTAGCTGATTCATTATCATTATTAGTTTTTAATATTTTTAAATAGTTATTAAAGCTTGGAACAAAGTCTACTATATTACTAAAAATAATTAAATCATCTATGTATCTAAAAAAGTAACAAGATTCAAAACTAATACTTTCATTTTCATAAAAAATGTAAGTAAATATTTGCTAAGCAGCTGCTAGCTGGTCCACCTTGTGGTAATCATTTAATTTGTTGATAATGAGCGTTATTATGGAAAATATAAGTTTTTTTAATATTAATTCAATAATAGAAATATATTTATCATATTTTATTACCTTATTCAAAAAATATTTGCTTTATGCTATTTTAAGAATCTTAAACATGACTTTTCTATATCAATGGAGTTAAATAAGTCTTCAAAATCATAGGTATAAATAGAGATAATTTTTTTATCATCATGCATATACTTAATAATGTCCATATATATATATATATACATATATATGTATATATATGTGTGTGTGATGAATTTCCTGATTCAATTTCTCTCAATGTCCTCTGATCTAGGAATTTCTACGAATAATAAATTTTTATTTAGGCATCATGAAGAATTACGTATTCAGTACGATAGTAATAGTAAACGAAGTAAAGTTCCATACAAGATTAGAGTAAACTGATTTAACGCTATTAGTTATCATTATGTTGTTAAGACACGTTAATTATTACAAGAAAAGATCTATCTGTAAATTGCACTAGAAGCACAGTATCTTAGCTCAAAGCTTAATTTAATTTATTAATTATGTCGTATTTAATGGATTCGAGTTATAAAACTATAATTTGTTTAGTTTAAACTCTTATGAATTAATTTGTTTATTGAAATGACACATTTAATCGAGAATTGAAAAATATCTCATTATTTATCATGAAGTTATTCTTTTAAATCTATTAGTTCTCAACAAATCTTTGTTTATGCGGGCATATCAGCGAAAATGATTCTCAAAAATTCCGAAAGCCATTGAATATTTTATGTGTTTCTTGATATTATATCTCGAAATAAAAAGAGAAGGTTATATATTTATAGCAGGACCATCTGCACCATTTTTCAAAGTTATTCTAAAGACATTTCATAGTTTGCAACGAGAAATATAAATCCTCTGCTGTCAAAAACATAATTGAAAACACGGATGGGTTCCTTTGCTTATTTCTCTCATTCTCATAGCTTCTTTAAATGGGAAACGCAATATTCATCTGGGAAAACCAATCATTTTTCAAAAATTCATGAAAGAGTTTCACTCTCATCGAAAATATTTTGAAAAAATAAATAAATATAAAAAGTGGATCCAATTCTCTATCGTTCTCTTATCGGTAGCAGAACAATTCTCTCCTAAAATGAGAAGCAATTTCAATTTTATACTTCTAATCACTTTGGGAAGGTCACATTTGAAGAATTTTTGGAAATTTTACTACAAAAGACTCTTTGAAAACTGTCGAATGATGCAGAAAATGAGATAGTTAGCGATATTGCAGTATTTGAAAAAAGTGATCTTTTACGTATATTAGCTGCATTCGTATTCGAAGTCACGTATTTCAATCATAAAGGTAAATATTTTTACTATTATAAGAATAGTAACAGAGAGAAACAGTTCAGTGTCTCAAAAAGCAAATAGTACTTTGCCGCCAGGAATATGAGAAATAAACTAATAATAGTGTTCAATGATAGAAGTATAAAATTTTAGTACTTCCGTATTATACCGCCAAGTGAAAAGACGTCGCCAATTCAAAAAATGTTGCCAAATGCTGACATCGTTATTATTAATGTATTTGAACTTGCGTGAAAAGACTTTCTACTACAGCTGCATATCGCGGCATTTGGCAACGTCTTTTGGTTTGACAAAATTGGTCACCTGTATAAATACAAAATACCAAAATTCCTTTATGAAAAATTGGTAAGTATTTCAAATGTCATTGAATTCGTGTAAATTTTATGTAACACACACACACACACATTGAAATATAATATCTCTTTTAAATCAATGGACTTTCGAAGAGGTCACCCATTAAAAAAATGTTGCCAAATAGTGCTATTATTACTGTGTTATCTTTATTATTACCGTGTTCGAACACGCGTAGGCTACGGTAGTCTAGTGGTCAAGGTAATGGACTCGTGGCCGGCGTGTTATGAGTTCGAGCCTAGTACCACTGTAGACCCGCAGTGTAAGTGGGAGATGCACGTTGAATCTATCGAGGCTCAAATATCCCCCATTGTTATGGAAGTTAGGAGATTGGTACTAGTCCAGATGGACGTCTTCGTCTCTTGACCATGGTTCAAAATTACGAGGTCCGTCGCGAAAAGTCCTCGAGTAGTTGAATAGTGCGACGTTACTATTCGGACACAAGTGTAAAGACTTTCTACTTTTGGCTGCTTGGGACATTTGTGTGACGACGTTTTTAATTTGATGAAATTGGTCGCGATGGTATAATACGTAAGTACGAAGATTTTTTTTCCAAAAAAGAAAAGTATTTATCAGTAAATTCGTGTAAATTTTATAAAATTGTGATGAAATATCTCTTAAATCAGTGGACATAATCTTTCGAAGTTCCTTACTTCCGTTTCATATGGATGAAAATCTTAAGCAACAAAGGGGAACAACAAAGAACAAAATTAATTAATATCAGATGAATGAAGTTGGAAACAATTTATATCATGAAACTTTCGCAAATTTGCATACGTAAAACGGCAATCAATGATTCAAATAATTTGAATAATTAGGCAAGAACGAACAGATGATCGCTCGAAGACAAATCGAGGTATTTACACAAAGAAATATTATAACAAATTCTAACAACAATGCAAAACGAAGTCGTTATAAAGAAGTTTTACAGCGCACCAGAATGGTTTTCTAGAACAGTTCCACTAAGAGGAATTCAGGCAGACACAATGTATCTCTGTTTTATCACAATCAACAAACAAATAGATTCTAATTTCCACTGGACTCTGTACAGAACTCCACTGACCTTACTTTCAAAGGCCCTTTATGTAGCTCATAATAAGTTCTAAAAGAATCGACCCTGGAGTCATCTTGATTATTCCTTAGGGATATCGCATTTTTCGACAAATTTGTCTCCAAATTGGTAACCCTAGTGACATCTGCTATGGTTGCCATAACTTTATTTTTCAGATTCACTCTGGGAAGCGAACGTTGGCTGCAAAACTCAATTTTCCCACTAAGATTGTTTTGCTGCGGGCAAAACAACATACTTGGCGTGTTTCAATATGATGCAATGAGCAAATATATGCTATTACTTAGATGAACCTCTCTTAATATTTAACCACATGTGCACATTTTTAATTAAAAAAATAACGAAAAAGAAACAGAAATAAAACGAACGAATAGGTGGTACAATCAACTAAAACAAAGACTGAAAAGTTACCAATTGTCTCCCCTTAGGCAAAATAGAGAAGAATAGTAGTTTTTACCGTGAAATTGTTTGAGTTATATCACTTATCAAGCCCCCTCACTTGATTTTTAATCTACTTTCGAAGCAAATTCCCTCTTTTAATTATTTTTCTGTTTATTTATACAACAAAACACTAAATTTGACAAAGACAAAGGAGGCATTTCCGTATAAAAATAAACAATTCCGCAAATAATAATAATACACAAAATACGGCAATACATATATATCTCCTTTTATTTAGATAACGTTTTCTAATCTGAAATATACGCCTTTGATTTTTCTAGTGTAATACAAGTTTGCTTCGAGCAATGTTAGTATAAGGCTTTTATTAAAATTTCTGGTAGACTGAATTGAAGTTATATATCTTAAGCTTTTTTCTCTGTTTATACCAGTTTTTGAAATGAAATACAGTGTGGAGAAATGAAAAGAGAGCATCTAGAAGATTGTATCCATAATAAATTCAGTGATGTTTGAATAAATAAAACACCCGTCAAGTCAGAAATGCGTTGATATGAGCAAAGCAAATGTTTACAAATATTTTGTATCCTCAAAATGTGTAGTTAATCAAAATTTCAAAATACTTCCTAGAAAAATCATGCACAATGGTAATATAAATATATTTTTAAGGGGTATATACTATGTAGTTTTATGTATTCAAGTTAATAAAAAATAAGGGTTTTTTTGTACTATGGTAGATTTATACTATACATATATGTTGTTGAATTTTTTCAATAAAATTATTTATTATTTATATTTTCCAGTAAAATGTGCCCCATACTTAGTATATATTATACCACTGACTAGAGAAAAGGCACTTCAAATTAAAGAAAATATGCCAGATACTGTCACTGTTATTATTATTGTATTTGAACATGCATGGGAGCATTTTCCACTAATGGCTGCATATTGGGGCATTTAACCATGTCTTTTGATTTGACGAAATTGGTCAATGGTATTATACGTAAGTACCATGTATTCTTATTATCAGTTAAAATAAGAAAACAATATTTGGATAACTTTAACCATTTTTATTTGATCACATGTACTAAATGTAGCATAATATATATATTGTAAGAAATAAACAGTACTTACGTATCATACTATCGACTAATTTTGCCAAACAAAAAAACACGGTAAATTATAAAAATGTCGCCAAATACTGTCATCGTTATTATTACTATATTCTAATGTGCACAGGAATGGCTTCCTCTATTGGCTGTGTATCATGGCATTTGGTGGAATCTTTTGATTTGATGAAATTGGTCTACGGTATAATACTTAAGTACTAAAATAACTAATATCAAGTAATTAATTACCTGCTAAGCCATTAGATTGCTCAGACTAACTTCACAATAGCATCTTAGCACATATTATTAGTAAAGAACCTCGTAATAAAGTGTCATCACTTAGTTTTATGTTGTTATATCCTTTTCTGTTCTAATGACAACTATAATCTTTTACATATGCCATTAATATGATTTAGAATGACATCTGTATCAAGTTTAGCGTACTCTGAAATTAAGAAGTTTACTGAAAGCAAATTCGGTGGACATTTATATTTCCTTTCCATGTCCTAAATTTTCTCAATGACATGGAGATCTGGTAAATTTGTGGGGGAGGGGGTTAATGTTTGATGTCGGACATGAATTCTGTGTTCATCGCATCAATTTTGTAGAGTTTTAGCTCCATAAACAATTGAGATATTATCTTGAAGCTACTATAGATCTATAATTTCAATAACATCCTTTAAAAATAAGGAATAACAACTCCTTATTATCTAAATTCAGTGGCACAACAGCCCATGAGGGTCAAGACCTAATGTGACCATCTCAGCTTTCGTGACCTTGGGCGCTGAGGTGCATGATAAGATGTTCCGGTTAGGTGGTCTGTCTTCCTCGAAACCCTCAGTGTTTAGCTTCCAAGCAAGAATGATACTCATTTATCGACTGACTGAAGGGATGAAAAGCTGAGCTGATCTTGCCTATCCCGGGATTTGAACCCCGAACCTAGAGTGTGGAAGCGCGATACACTACCACTCAACCACCAGGTTTTCCTTATTACCTACTATTGTAAATATACGACGAATCGGTTGGATACTATTTGAGCCACATCTTCTACTTCAGGCGAACTGTTATCCTCACATTGAACAGAACGCATTGGACAAAAGAGCTGCTGGATCAATTTGACACAATTTGCTTTTCATCACTGTCAAAAGCGTAGTAAGTGTGAGACATTTAGCAACATATTACCTAACAGGAATTATTACTTTTTAAAACCACTTATATTGTATTGTGTAAATTAAATACGAAATTAGGAATTTAACAAGAAATTACTATTCTCTCTGCCAAGTATTATTCATACTCAGGCCTAGACAGAACAAAGATTCGTCCGAGAGCAACAATACATTAAAAACCTAGCGTGTCCACCACTCACGATTCTGTCAATGATTTCCTGACATCTTTCAAACAGTTTTGACAGGATTTTATTGGAGGCTCATGGAAGCCGTAATTATCGTAACATATCGTATTTGCACTCGGTATAACCTCATAAAACTCTGAAAACTTTTACTTAACGTTAAGAGTTCGAAATAAGTGGCAGTTTTCTTTCTCAAAAACAAAGATCACGTCAACTGTGATTTTGCGTGTGGGCCACAGAAAGACTGCCTTTGGAAAGTACACATCCAACAATGAAGACACGCATGTTGGAAGAGAAACGCGAATCCATAATATGTTTTCCTGAATTTTTGTAGCAATTTTAGACTAAATACCGCACCCATCGCGTGTCCCGGTGTTGTTTCCTGCCGTTAATAATATCGTTTACAGTAGCGTGAAGAATTGTATAATCCACCTCGTGACTAAATCACTGGGGACTCTGTATGACGGATTGTGAACGTGCTGAGATTTGCTATAAGTGCATGGGAATTAAGTGTTAGTGCACTAAATAGACTTCGCAATTTTTAATAGGTCATTAGATATTATATTTGATTCGTGTTTTCAATTTCGACTATTATTTCAAACATTTTAAAGGACAGAGCTAGATTCCGAAAACTTGAATTAAGGGCTTTCAATTCAGATTTAAAATTATTTTTAGGAGCTTCCAATCGAGCAAATGTTTCTGAATATAAAATATACTCGACATTGATATCTTCAGCACTAATTGTTACGTTTATGCTAAGACGGTTAATTGCGTTCTTAATTTCTGAACGGAAATAATTAGCAAGTAGTTGCAAAATACAAATTTATTTCATTAAAATTATATTTTACTGTAAAAAAAAAAAATCGAAGCAAGTGAGGTAAGTTCTGTGAAACTAGCTTATGTTTTAGTGATTTCATTTTGTAAGCATGATTTCATTTCCTTATATTGAATCAACCTCTTTCAATTATTGCTTTTTCTTTTTCTCGAAGCCTTTCAAGTATACAAAGATCTTAAAAAATTACATCTTAAAAGACCTGCAGTGGTTCCTCATTAAAAGACCGGCTTCATGTTAAGTAATTAATTATTGCCCATTGGTCACTTAGTTTCTCGTGAAAAATATTCAGAACAGGACAATGTTTACATATAAATTCTAAAGCTAGTTAACTTTTGACTTTACTTTGGTTAAGGATTGTAAGAAACCGACAAAATTCTCAAGTCAACTCCAGGAGTGGTGATAAAAGACCAATGCTAAATAGTTATCTTGGCTACGTGCAACAGGAATCACTCTGAATCCATGCCTTCCTTTAAAGGCAGAGTAATCCACCTTTAAAGAGACACAATAAGGCCAGAAGCTCGCTAACAGACCAGACCCGATCTAGAATACCGTGTAGATCTTGAGCTTAAAACCAAGACTACATTATACCGTCTTGAATATCTCCACGAAGACTTTGTATTAGTGACCAGCCCTTTCACACGAGTCAACTTGTGCTGGACATAATGGAAGTAGCAGGCAATCTTGAGCTAGCTTTGAATAGAAATCGCTTGGGTCTCTTCACACATGGTCACCTGGTACTCCTCACAGTGAACTGTACAAAATTCAGTGACGCAACAGCTCATAGGGGCCAAGACCTACTGTGCCTATCTCAATTTACGTGAACTTAGGCACTAAGATGCAGATGTGCAGATGTTTCGGTCAAGTGGTCAGTCTGACGCGAAAACCCCCAATGTTCAGTTCCCAAGCAAGCTTGGTACACATTTATCGACCCACTGAAGGGAGGAAAGGCGGAGTTGATCTTGCCCAGCCCGGGGTTTGAACCCTGGACCAGTGCCATGGAAGCGCGATTACCCTACCACTCACCCACTGGGTTTCACTCTCTGCAGTGAAGTTCCTAAAAGCTATGTTCTCCCCCTCCATTAGTTGATTTAACTAAAAGGATATTGTAGAAACTAGCATCTTCACTCGCAGCTGTTTGTGAACTGAAAATGAAGAAAGTTTTTCACTTTGTATTCAATCATTATACCTCTATCAAGTATAGTTTCTGTTTACTGTCACTTAATCTTTCTAAAACCTCTTCACGCTTGAACCACGGATTATCTTTACATTCCTCAAATTACCCTCCCCCCCACTTACTCTAACTTCTGATATTTAAAAGCTTTCTAATTTGCATCTTTCATTCCCACTTCACTTCTTGGATTTGGTTGGAAAAGAGTTTCCATTAATTCTGGCCCCAAAGAACCCAAAGGACATGTTAATGAAAAGACGCGTGAGCCCGTCACAAGCGCGCGGTTAATTCTTCCTTTATCAAAGGTAATGCGTTTACCGCTCACTGATCTTTTTTTTTTCTTTCTAATTTTTGTTCGTGATTGTTATCAATCCTTAGGCAAAAGTTTGGGTTTGCATTTTGAAGTTTATTCCTTCAAAGAGCTGTTATAAAATACATCTGATATTTATCAAGAAATATTCAATTCTTGTGTAAATTTATTGCGAAACTGATTCGGTTATTATATTCAATATTTTGATAGTGTCACAAAGAAATAACTGGTATAATTTTCAGGGGAATATATAATATCATTTAAAAATAAATTGTTTCTTTGCTTTGTAAGAAGATGCAAAGACATTAAGAAACAAGAAAATACAAATGTTTCGCAGGAAATGTTATAAATACAGAATAATGAGGTAAAGAAATTTTTATATAGTAGTATAAAGCAATTATAATATACTTGAATTTTACGAAGAAACACTTCTTTATTGAAATATATATTATTTTTTGAATTTATGAGCATAAAAAATAACTGCTACCTTCAATAAATAATTGTTTATTTATGATACATGTTTTATTTTCTAAAAATTGGAATATTGCTTAATATCGAAATCCAGAAAACCATTTTAACCTAATTAACGCATTGAATTCAAAATCTTCATTCTGTTGTGTAAATCTGTTGAAAGAATGTTTCATATTGTTCTTTTCTTATAAACTCAATTAAGTCATAGGGAAGACTTCTCAGCTGATGCGCCATTTTTAAATTTTTACACTACGCCACTTATGAATCTGAGTTCTAAGTGCATTAAGACAATTCACCCATGTGACAGGTTCAAAAAATCAAAAACTTTTTTTATCATAAATTGCTTCCCTAACATGTCTAGAATTCAGTGGTACAGTGATTTTTTAAAATTCGAAGTCGTTATAAAGAAGCAGGTGTTAGAAGAGCAGCTGTTCGGAGCGCTGAGTTAGCAATGGAAGGCTGGGTCTATTGTATACAGTAGGCTTGATTCCATTGACTATTTTGTGCAAATATACGTTCATACAAGCATAGACAAGTTTTTAGAGGTTTAAAAGGAAATATCTATAGTTATTGAATATTTCATCGAACTTGTTTTAGTCTTGGTTTAGCTTCGAAGAGAATCGCCAATTGAGGGTAAGTTTCGAGTTTCATTGTTTTAATTTGACTTTAAACGCGTTTTTCTCAAAACTGTGTTTTTCAAACTTTCCTAAGTCACATCTGAAGAACGGTTTGAACGAATGGCTTCAATGGATTCAGCACATATATATGCACCAAATAGACTGCGATCATTCCAAAATTCAAATATTATTTTATAACAAAAACATATAAAAAAACCCATGAAATTCGAAATTTTTCTTCAGAGGTCTACCAAAAATCCAATTTTTGACATTTTCAATTGAGTATAGTCCGTTCGGTACAATTAAACTTATAGATTAAAACGCCGTTAATTTTTTTTATTTCAGTTAAGCCAATCAGCCGGAATTGGGATGGAAGTGAGCGACCAGTTTTACGAGGCAGGTCTTCAGAGCGGTGTAACTCACGTTCTATCGGATACTTTTGTGGTTAAACATTTATATACGTACTCTTAAAATACATATAAATAAATGATAAAAAAACTTAAATTTCTGTCTTTTTACTGGTCGTCAAAAACAATTCTCGAAAAATGCATGAAAAACAGGCCATCACATGAGTAAACCCCCTTAACTGATATTTTTTATCAAGAATATAAATAAAAGGAATTATTATTTAAATACAGAATCCACCTATCTGAATTCGTCTATCACGTTGTCGAACTCATTGTTTTTAGGCAATCCGACTTCATTCTAATACAGGTTGTATCAGTAAGGGTAGTATTTTCAGGACATATAGAGTACAGCCAAATGATGAGAAATCTCATAGCAATGCGGGGTCGGAAACGATTTCATGGCGCGAGATAATTAATTGAAGGCTAGATAAAATAATAAATTTATCATAATAATAAATTTATCATTTTTCATATAATAAGTATCATTTGTTTCAAAATTATGAAATAAATCCCTCAACTCACTATTGAAGATGACACAGCATCTAAAAAGAAAAAAATTGACAAATATATCTTTCGAGCAAGTCCTACCTTTAAACTTACAAAAGCTGGGTCATTTTAATTTATAAGTTTTGCCCAAAAGAAAAGTGGAAAATCGAAAGAAATCGCATCGGAGGTTGAAACACAGGCAGCAGGTCCATGTCTTCCCTCTAGAAAGAACGTGGTTCATTCTTGAGAAAATCCTTTCCAGTTTCCTACACTTCACTGTTCAAATAGAAACGCAATGCTTTTTTAAGTGACCTTAAGGTATCCCACTACGTTCGGAACCGTGATTTTAAAAAAGCGCATAAATGGATAATTTTCATGATATTTAGTGTCACTCAGATTAGAATACATGCTTAAAATTGTTTTAAGGAGATTTTGACAAAAAAATTAATTAAATATAATATTTGGCAAAAAATTAACTAAGAATATATTTTTTTCCAAATGTTCTCCTTTTGTGAAAAATGGTTCTATTATAAAAATATTTTGCCTGTATATAGCTCAGACCTCTCTGGAATGGCTCAACTAGAACTTCTTAAAAATTCACATTATTTACAAAGTTACCATCCATTGAAATAATCATTGGCGTTTTTTTCTTAAAATTGCTCCCCTCTGTTGTCGTAAAATATGAATAAACCCACTTCTAAGTTATATATTTCAAAAATTCTAGTTGAGCCTCTGTAGAGAGGTTTGAGCTATATACAGGAAAAATATTATTATAATAGAACCATTTTTCACAAAAGCAGAACATTTGGAAAAAACATTATTTTAAGTTAATTTTCTGCCGAAATATTGTATTTAAATAAATCTTTTTGTCAAAATGTCCTTAAAACAATTTTATGCATATATTCTAATCTAAGTGACACTAAATATCATAATAATTATCCATTTATGCGCTTTGCAAAATCACGGTTCCGAACGTAGTCAGATACCTTAATTTTACACTTTTCGATTTAACAAATAAACAACTCTGTAGATGCTATCTTACTTGAATTATACTTTTCCTTTAAATACTATCAAATGACATTACACTTGTCAACTTATTAATTTGGTTAAATTTAATTACCATAACTATCCTTTACCATTAATTATAATTTAATTTCCTCAATACGATTTCAATACTAAATAACATTTCTCGAAAAGTTAAACTTTTCTAACTTTAATCTCTTACCAATTACAAAGTCTTACTACAATATTTTCGAACTACTAATTAAACTATAACCGGACTTATAAAGTTGAACCGTGCTCAGGCACTTAACACACGACTCAAAGGCTTCGCTAATAACAGATACACCCCTCCAAACCATCCTCTACCCTCCCAGAAAATTAAACCCCAAATTGAAAACCCGGAGCATTTCTGATATTCCAAACCAACCAGAGAGAAGACGATATATTCCAGAGAACGCCTTCCACTTTCCCACAACCCGAAACGACATTGAGAAATCCACTAATTACTTCCCTGAGTAATCTTCGAGTCAAGATAGCTCTGGGCTTTATGTTTTAATGGCGTAATAAATTACTGGGAAGGACTTTTGCCAGAATATCTATGTCAGAACTCGCTGGTGTGTATGGCATTCTCTTCCACTCATATTGATTAGCAAAATCTGGAAAGAAGTAAAACTTTCCGGTCGTGTTTATTAATTGCCCTGGTAATTATTTGTCTCCCTGGTGTATTTTTACCTTGGAAGTGAAAAGACTTTCTCCTGCACTTTCGCATTGTTCATCAATTGCGGTGGAAGCTCAAGATTACGAGTCAATTTTGCAGGGATGCTTGAGATATGGAACACATGAATCTGTGTCGAAATGAGCACGCAGATGATATTTGTTTTCCGAAAGAGGAAGTGATAATCAGAGTGTTTAGTTAATAGGGGGTTCGTTTAGCGAATGATATTTTACTAGCCAATCCAATAACCGATGCCAGTAATTAGTGAATCCTTATTAATTAATATTAATAAGCAAATTAATTAAAGAGCAGGAACAATTTCGATCAAAGAAGTAATATCAAATAAAATGAAAATAGAGGTATTGCAGACTTTTAAATATCAGAGAAGATTGCAGAATACTTCGTGCTTTATGTTAATAATATAACTATTTTATTTTAATATTACTAGGGGGGTACCCTGTATGCCTAATGGAGGACCAACCCTCATTATTCAAATTATATAACTGTTCATACTCATTATTCAAATTGCAAAACGGCTCTTGTTCTCTTTGCTCGTTCTCCCCCCCGCATAATCCGTTCTTGGCACTCTTTTTTAGTTAAATTCATCACTGAAGCTGCATCGTCCAACATTTCATTGATAAAGTTCCCAGATTTTGATAAACTTACAGCTCTTTCAGCTTCCTTGAAAAATAAGTATTTTGTTTCGTTGTTGGTTAATAAATCTTCATATTAGTCAATGCCTTTCTTCTCAAGCAACGATTCCAGTTCAGGTAATCGTTGCAATATTTTTCTGCGAGAGCTACAATACTGTACTATCGCAATCGTATTGGTGACATTAAATGAAACGAAGCCCATGGGTGCCAATTCAGCGCAAACGGCACATGCGAAATCGGGTTTGACGACTTGGTGAGTTATTTTGAATGTTGGCATTGTTGCGATAGTACGTAATAAATTTATCACAGCATCATTAAACACTTTTTTTTATATAGAGAGGGAAATAGTAGGTGCTTTTTAGAGTGTAGTTGAGTTACAGTGGTTTTAACTGCGTCATAAACAATAGTAATTTATTTATTTTAGAACACATTCCGTCTCCTTTAAAAGTTGCATTACGTAAATAAGCATTGCGTTAAATTTTTAATCTAATACATAATTTTTTACAGAAAAAAGGAGAGTGGTTTATAAACAAGTAATGTAAAACAAGTTTGAAGTCTATTCCTTTTTAGATCAACTAAGAAAAATTTACTTAAGTTAATTAAATTTAATTAATGAATTAATATTTAAAAAAACTGTATTAAAATCAAGTGTCATCCATTACAAGTTTAAAAAAATATATTTGAACTTCAGTGGACGAATAAAAAGTATTTTTAATAACGATTGAAAATTTAAACAAGTATATATATATAAATAAATAAATATATATGTAGGGAGAAGGTGAACTAATAGTAGGAATTGGAAAAAGAATCACACACTATATATATTAATTTTTTCCTTATGAACTGACATTTTCTGTATTTCATAAAATTGTGTTTAATCAGTCATTTCGTAACTCAATGAATAGTTTGATAATTTTACTTTTTTGTGTTTTGTTAAGTGGGTGGATAGTTTGAAGAAGGGGTTGCCATCCCATGTGTCGTTTTCTTCTCTTGACCATGGTTTAAAATTAGGAGGTACGTCACCAATAGTCCTCGTGTTGGTTTATAAATGCGCGTCAAAAACGATCACTTAGTTAAGTAGGGATATGCTACCTTTCTCAATCCTAGTCACAAAATAAGAGTTATAAGTGCAAGCCGAAAGAAATAGTAGAAAATTTAGTTGATTTAAGGGAACCAAGACATCATCCACAGTAAAAAAAATGATTTTTTAATTTTAGTTTTTAAAAAAATAGGGCCTATTTTTCTGAATCTAAAAATGTTTAAAATTTGTGTGTTCATTGATAAAGTAACCTTAAAATATCAAGAAAAAAAGTAACTGACAAAAATGTAATCAAGCGTTTACAAATGTTTAGTTTTTTCACTTTTTCTCCAAAGTATAATTTTTTACTTTTAGGTACAGTTTTAAAAAACCTACTGCACTAAAGGGTTCCAAATGTTTTATAGTTCTTTCCAGGATACCTGTGTATATATTGAACCTGTTTTTTAGTCAAAGTAGAACATAGTTTTTTAAAAAATAGTTTTATGTGTAAAAAAAAAAAAGGGGGGATAAAATAATTTCAAAATTACAAAGTTTTACAATTTTTTTTAAAGAAATTATCTTAATATTTTTCCAAAAAAAAAAAATAGATTCACTATATTTTGTGTATTGTTTTATATATGTGCAAAAAATATTTTACACATTTAAGGAATACTTTTTTAAGAAAACTGCACCTACACATAAGCATGTATTATGACATCTCAAAAATTAAGACCTACTTAAATTAAACAGAAAAAAAAACTTTTTTAACTGAAAATATATTTTGTATTTCTACAGAAGGATTAAAATATCTTTATTATATATAAGATACCAAAAAAAGTCTAAGCTATATTGGAAATTTTTAAAGATTTATGTCCCATAAACAAAGAGTCTTATTTTTAGCATTTTACTCTTTCGAACATGCCCTGGTACACTTAAGTACGTAACAAGGGTTTTCAAGATTCATTCAGAACGATTGGATTTAAGTATATTATTACAACTGCATCCAAGTTGTGGGGCCCGTCGTCGAGACAGAGACATGAACGAATACATTTTCTTGACGTGCTCGTCGAGACCTTTCCGAATATATATAATTCTTTCGGATCGTTCATATATAGGGTGTTTTCTTTAGAGGTATAGAACTTTAAATTGCAATAAAACAACGATGTATTATTCGATTGACATGATTTTTTTTATTCGAAAGATAATCTCGTGGCATTATATTTTAAATATGATTTCTGGTAAATTACTGCCACGGCTGGCTCGGATGTAGTCCAATCTAGACGTCCAATTTTCGATGACTTTTTCCAACATTTGTGGCCGTATATCGGCAATAACACGGCGAATGTTGTCTTCCAAATGGTCAAGCGTTTGTGGCTTATCCGCATAGACCAATGACTTTACATAGCTCCACAGAAAATAGTCTAGCGGTGTTAAATCGCAAGATCTTGGAGGCCAATTCACAGGTCCAAAACGTGAAATTAGGCGGTCACCAAACGTGTCTTTCAATAAATCGATTGTGGCACGAGCTGTGTGACATGCTGCGCCGTCTTGTTGGAACCACAGCTCCTGGACATCATGATTGTTCAATTCAGGAATGAAAAAGTTAGTAATCATGGCTCTATACCGATCACCATTGACTGTAACGTTGTGGCCTTCATCGTTTTTGAAGAAGTACGGACCAATGATTCCACCAGCCCATAAATCGCACCAAACAGTCAGTTTTTCTGGATGTAACGGTGTTTCGACATACACTTGTGGATTAGCTTCACTCCAAATGCGGCAGTTTTGTTTGTTGACGTAGCCATTCAACCGGAAGTGCGCTTCATCGCTAAGCAAAATTCGCTTATGAAAATCGGGAACAATGGCAATCTGGTTTTGGGCTCATTCGACAAATCTACGCTTTGCTTGATGATCGTTTTGATGAATTGCCAAACCAAACTGAGAATAAATCACTTGACAGCTGTTAAATCGGTCACCATCTTGGAAAGTGATGCCAACTTAAACTTCTATACCTGGGAAAAAAACACTCTTTAGTTCAGAAATTAGAGGCCGCGTAAAATTTTTTCCAAGTCCCGTTAAAAAAAAGCGTTTTTTTTTCCGAATAACTTCGTCCGGGAAAGTGCTTTTTTCACTAACACACAGTCTTAGGTGGACTCGAGAGCGCTGAGTTTGAATTCGAGATTCAATTTCCAAAATTCCCGTAACTTTTCGAGTTAGGGCCCTTTTCAGAATTTTATGGTCCCTGGCTTATAACGAGGGCCTTATTTGCACCACTGCTGAGAGTTACATATGTTCGTGATCTACTCGACAAGACCTCTCAAAAAAGGTATATCTTTCCTAGATAGTCTGAAATTTTGGTACGCACCCGGGGCCCAAAATTGACCAAAACATTGTAACATTGAACAAAAACATTGTTAATATCAATCATGTTGAGGTTGTAGATAGGATCGTTTCTTATTCCAAGAATTCCATAGTATGCGAAAGGAATTTAAAAATTAAATTTGGGCGATTGTAATTACTTCATATTAAAAACTGTCGAATGAAATATTTATTCCCTAACAATTAAGAAATCGATTATTTTTATTATTTCATTGGTTACAAGATAAACAATCGAAAGACAAGTTATTGTCTAAGTTTCAAAAATTCAAAGTTACTTAGACCTACATTACAGAAGAAAAGGAAAGATAGAAATTATGTCTACAAATGATGGAGGAATCATTAAAAAGTCTGAGCGTAAGTTACAATAAACTTGTATCGTTTCAGAATTCGTAGAAATTGTTCAATCTTCCACAAGGCATACTAAAAATTAAAAAAGTTTTTATATTTAGACAGATTTCATGATATATCCCTTCCTCTAAGTGTAAAATACCGTATTGGCCTTGTGACATCTTCAATGGGAGTGAATTCCCATCTTCCGATTCACAATAGGTTTTATGGCTTCACCAGCTGGTCAAGGACAAGAACGACACCCATCGATTGTCCCTGGATTTTTTTATGATCAACCAGCTGGGGAGTGACCAGTGCACGTGGCCATGGGGCCATTGTTTATTGTCTGAACTCAGGGAGTGAAGTCAGACAGACGGGTCGCCATAATAGAAAAGTAGAGCCGGCACCCCATTGACAATAGGCGAAGCCTATCTCAAAATAATCATGTCATCTTTTCTAGGGTTTTGTGAATGGAATACTAGAAACAGGTGGCGTGATGGACAAGTGTGTCCAGATGTGCACAAGGAACTATGGCGCCTTGGGCCAGACGGCTCGGGTGTGTTTTGGCGTTGGACAAGTGTGTCCAGATGTGGACAAGGAACTATGGCGCCTTGAGCCAGACGGCTCGGGTGTGTTTTGGCGTGTTATGCGCCAATAGGAAGAAGGAGGAGGTCA
The DNA here is from genome assembly GCA_019973935.1 of Trichonephila clavipes. NCBI lineage: Eukaryota > Metazoa > Arthropoda > Arachnida > Araneae > Nephilidae > Trichonephila > Trichonephila clavipes. The sequence continues at coordinate 733,254 of BMAU01012458.1, forward strand.
AGAGAGACTTTGGTGACCTGCGAATAAGAAGGAGTGAGGTGCGTGTTGTGAACACACCCCTGGTGTTTAAAAGGGTTCTTTTTCAGGAGACGAGAGGAGACCCGAAAAAGAAAACAAAGGAGGTGACCCGAAAGGAGAGGTCGAGGAAAGAGCTCGGAAAAGACGAGGGCTGGTTTTAGGAAGCGGAGAGGAGAATCCCAGAGTGTTGTTCCGTGATGCTGACCAGGAATCCAAAACGCGGACGAGAAACAACGCCTTGCGGACTGGACCGAGACAAGCTGTGGAGAGAGCGGTTTCAAAACGGGGATACCATACCGGCTATAGGCACGGAAACTATTAACTTTACAATTTAACTTAAATCTATTATCCTATTGGAGAAAAAAATTAAAAGTATTTTTTTTACTCCCACAACCTTGCTGTGATGTATTATTTCCACGCTACCTTCTGACGACGTTACAGCAAGATCTAATTTGGTGGCAGCGGCGGGATAGGCATTTCTGTGAATAGATGCCTCGAACCCTTTATTGAGAAGAAAAAAATAAAACGCCAGCCATATGGAGTTATGCCCGCCTGATTCTCACACAACTTGTGAAAGAAATGTGTTCCATCGAATTACATGCAACAAGAAGTGACCGGAGTGCCTTGCTCGTGCCCGTGTGTTAAAGAAGCGTGCCCACCTGAAAGGTTTCCCGGAATTCCTGTGTTTTCCTGCTTGTGAAGAGTGCCCGCGAAGTGCCTGCCTTCCGTTTTTTCCCGGAGAAGGATGAGGAAGATGTTTCCAGTGTCTCCACCTGCAATGTTAAGGTCAGTCTTTTTTTTTTGAGTATCGTATCTGGGCAGCAATACATTATTTCTAGTTTATGTAAAATTTTGTAGGGAAAGTAATGCTAGATAAAGTTAAAAGTCTAGACTGAGAGACTACAGAAATTATTAAGTTTGTTTGAAGTGTATTGATGTGCTATGTTTGTATGTGTGTTTGTTTATTGAGTTAGGTCGTAGTATACAGTAGTATATTTGCTTCGTTAGCACAGTTTTGCGTAGTGTATTGTCACGTTACTCTGAGTATTTTTATTATTTTGTGAAATATAATTAAGTCTCAGTCTAGGGTACTGTTAGTTATGCTAGTTATGAGTATAATTTTGTGAAGTATAATTAAAGTCTAGGTTTGGTGTACGGTTAGTTGTATAAGTTTGTGTAGTACAACTAAGTATAGTGTATAGTGTAGTGTTGATTTGCGTTGGATATTTGAATTGTTTTAGTGACAATTGAGATTGGATTTAGTGTTGTATATTATTGCATGATGACTTTCCTTTTAAGATTAAGAAAAGGTGATTTGCTAGAAGTAGCAAGGGAGTTAGGAGTAGAAGTCAACGGCGATCAAACAAAAGTAGAAATTAAGGATATGATTTTACAAAATGATAGAAATGATATGGAAACGATCAAAGCGGTGATGGAGGGAATTTTAGAAGAAAAAGAAAGGGAATTTAAGGAGCGAAGACAAATTAGGAAATTCGAGTTAGAAAGAATGAGAATTCAACTCAGAAATAAGTTAAATGAAAATAAATTGAAGGCAGGGAATAGGATTAACGATCTCGCAAATGTTTGTATTTTGTCAGGAAAATGTACCGCAGAAGTTAGTGAACCGGTTAATAAGTGCAGGCCTTTAATTAACCCGGTAGTTAATAAAAGCGTGGAGAACGCTACGTCTTGTGATTTTGAAAAGAAGAATTGTGACCCCCCAGTGAGATGTACGAACGTTTCCCACCCATCTGAAGTAGGAAGAAAAGAATTCAACGTGAATAGGAGTAGTGATTGTGACGTGGAAATAAAAGTAGGGGTATGTGAAGGAAGGGTCAAAACTGAGGCGATGGGTGCACAGCGGGTAATAAATCTGGATAATATCAGAGATGGCTCTTTTGAATTGAAAAGAGAAAAGGGAGTGGGGCGAACCCTGAAGGATTGATTTGTGAGAATAGCTGCGAGGAAAAATATACCCTTGGGACGTTAATGGGTTGTGAAAAGCAGTTAACAGTGAATCGGGAAAGTTTTCGAAATCATACAATAGCTAAGATAGCAGGACCGTTAAAAGTGAAAAAAAACACGTGTAAAGCAGATGTGCGGAAATGCTTGGAAGACGAGTTAGCAACGCGATTGCCTCTCTCAGAACCAAGAGAGATTTATAAGGATAGTTTAGCGACGGACAATAGGTCTAACATTGGTTCAGAATGTAGTTTCGAGATAGATTTACCCGGAAAAAGAGATCGCAGTACCATTTATCGTCTTAATTTAATAAAATTGTACCGTAGAAAGCCGGAATTGGCAAATTTGGTTATGGAGAATAGCTCAGAAGGAATAGATTCCGAAACTCTCTATTCGGTAAAGCTATTTATGGATTTGGGTTTTCAGGGTAATTTAAGGAAAAGTCAATTGTATTTTAAATTACCGCCTGATCGAAGTAGCTATTTAAGGATGATTAACGCTAAGAAGAAAGAAAGGTTTCTACCAGATCCGGGACGATTGTTTCAAGACAGAAGGATATTAATTTGGTTACAGGAAAGCCATTTAGAATTAAAACTTGTTGTTCATCCCAGATGTTAATTAATTCACTACGAGAGGATACAGAGTATCTTTTGGATTTAGGTGTGAACGGGAAGGGGCAGTCAAACCGTACTCTGCCCGTTGTTTGGTTAGGGAGAGTGAACCGATACCCATACCCGCGTATCAAATGTATAAAGTATGGGAATTTGAACCAGGTGACGCGAGCCGAGATTTATTTTTTTTAAAGAAGGGAAAGTTTGGTAGAAAAGATCAACGCGGCATCGTGGGTGACTGTATTGGATTTATGGAAGTGGTATTTTCGTCGTTCACTACTGATGAATTATCCGAAGCACACCACATGCGTTATGCCAGTTGGCATGTACATTATTAAAAAATCGAGGTTTAAGTTTCTTTGTGCTTTTGATGAATGTAATTTAACGACTCGGATTTTGAGGTTGTTAGAGCCGATTGAAGTACCGCGAATGGTCGATATAGACATTCTGATGGAAATTTGGAGAAACCGTGTAAAGAAAATAGACTTTGTGTTAAAATGGTTGAGTAGGGTTGGGTCGGAAGTCGGACCGACTAAAGGTAAATTAGAGACATGGGCAAGTTTGTTCCGTGTTGACGTAATGTAGATATAGTGAAATTTATTGCATGAGCTACTGAGGCTTGTTAATTATATTCCCAATTAAAGTGTTTCCTCAATAACTAACGTAATGGAAGACAATGCCATGAATTGTGAATAACCTGTTATGATGGGTGTGATAATGCTTGCTGATAGCCATAATTTAATTAAATTTAAAAATTCTTAGTTTAAACTTCTTAATTTAAAAATTTGGTTTTTATGTTTTTTGCAAAGCTTGGAATTTATAAATGTTTATTTTGTTTATTTAATATCGTTGGAAACAACTTTGGAATAAGTAGATGGGAATGAATAATACTTAGGACTGTGTACGCTCACAGATGTTTACTTCTGTAGTCATGCGCGATTAAGTGTAGATGGTTAGTAAGAGATTGGCATTTGACGCATTTTGTTTAAAAATTATAATTTAAAGATGAAATGTAACTTTGAGAAAAAGAATCCCAGATTCGGATTTTAAGATCTAATTGTGTGAAGTGTACATTTTTTTTTTGAAATTTGATTCATGTATTATGTTATTTTTTTATTGTGTTTAATACCGGGATTGCTGCCCTGATCAATCTCATTGATGGGACGATCTTTATGTGTGTGATTTCTAAGAACTGAATCCAACTAGGACCAGAGCAGTCCCGTGAAATGGACCTTTTAGGGGAAGGAGTTGTGACATCTTCGATGGGAGTGAATTCCCATCTTCCGATTCACAATAGGTTTTATGGTTTCACCAGCTGGTCAAGGACAAGAACGACACCCATCGATTGTCCCTGGATTTTTTTATGATCAACCAGCTGGGGAGTGACCAGTGCACGTGGCCATGGGGCCATTGTTTATTGTCTGAACTCAGGGAGTGAAGTCAGACAGACGGGTCGCCATAATAGTAAAGTAGAGCCGGCGCCCCATTGACAATAGGCGAAGCCCATCTCAAAATAATCATGTCATCTTTTCTAGGGTTTTGTGAATGGAATACTAGAAACAGGTGGCGTGATGGACAAGTGTGTCCAGATGTGGACAAGGAACTATGGCGCCTTGGGCCAGACGGCTCGGGTGTGTTTTGGCGTGTTATGCGCCAATAGGAAGAAGGAGGAGGTCAAGAGAGACTTTGGTGACCTGCGAATAAGAAGGAGTGAGGGGCGTGTTGTGAACACACCCCTGGTGTTTAAAAGGGTTCTTTTTCAGGAGACGAGAGGAGACCCGAAAAAGAAAACAAAGAGGAGGTGACCCGAAAGGAGAGGTCGAGGAAAAGAGCTCGGAAAAGACGAGGGCTGGTTTTTTAGGAAGCGGAGAGGAGAATCCCAGAGTGTTGTTCCGTGATGCTGACCAGGAATCCAAAACGCGGATGAGAAACAACGCCTTGCGGACTGGACCGAGACAAGCTGTGGAGAGAGCGGTTTCAAAACGGGGATACCATACCGGCTATAGGCACGGAAACTATTAACTTTACAATTTAACTTAAATCTATTATCCTATTGGAGAAAAAAATTAAAAGTATTTTTTTACTCCCACAACCTTGCTGTGATGTATTATTTCCACGCTACCTTCTGACGACGTTACAGCCTAATAGGTTGCCATATTACACTTCTAAGAATGTTTACCAAAAATGCCAAAATTACACATTCGTTTTGCCATATTAAACAAATAAATAAACCTTTCAATAGTTATCCATTTTTTAAAATATTTTTTTTCTTCTTCCTGTTTTGAAATGAACTCGTCTATTGAAAAGGGGAAGCCAAAGTTCTCGCCTTTTATCTTTACAAGTATATACGTTTGTGTTTTAAAATCCACATTCTATTTAAATTGGTTGTTTATTGTTTGTTAATAATTTCGAACAGTTAAAGAATTCAATCTATAAGAAAATTTAAAAAGAATCAGATCGAGATGAGTGTTTTTAAGTAATAAAAATCGTTTGAAATCTTGAAAATTAAAGTATTTGCTACAGCATATTCGCTATGTACTAGCGATTCTTTTATGGAGGTTTTAAGTTCTTGATATATGCGTCAAATCATTCGAGATTGTCAAAGGAGTTGTATTATTCGGGCAATTTCGCAGAAAATAAGCCCATCCGCATTCTTTCGCAAAAAGAGGGGCTTGTGCTGCGTCGTCTTTATATCCGCTTTTGTCAGTTTGTTGACAGTAATAAAAACAAAACAGTTCGTGAGGTCAATGGTTTTGGAAAGGAGATTTGGGGAAAATTTTTTTGAATAAATATTCGAAAGACTTGCTTGAAGATTCCTTTTCGTGATATATAAATAGATATGGTTGCTTTTGTTACGCTTCTTATCTAGAGAATTGAGACAAGATTTTTATATTGTTAAAAGAAGATGGGACTATTGTAAGGATTTATGCATACAAAGATAATTCTTAAAACTTTATTTCACAGGAAATAATTGCATTGCCGGTACACTTAGGAATTTCAAGTCATATCAACCTGAAATGTTATTAGTATTGTATATTTTGTATTCTTCAAGATTTTTCATTATATTTCTTACTTTTGTCTTAAATGGGAAATTATGATTCTGTTTCATACATAATTAAAACTACACACAGAATTTAATAAGGTGGATATCTATTGGACTAGAAGTCTAATATACAATTATTCTATTCATCAACTTATGTAATCAATATATAGATTGAAGTTTAGATTTCCTTAATATTTCTCAGTACTAAAATTTTAACATTCAAAACAAACACAGTGCAATGAGCTACCATCTAAAGGATGTAGTCCTCTGTGGTTATTATTTTTGGATAAAATGTATAATATATTGACTGTCATATGTACAGGAAAACATATTTAATGATATTTAAGTTCAACAACAAAACATAGAGGACAGAAAACATACATAAAACATGCATTTCAGAACAGATTTACCCCTTAGGGGGCTCATCTTCTTTAGATGAGTACGGTTGTCACAATCCCGAGGTGCCATTGTGACCTTTTCCTTTTCCTAAGGGGTTTACTGTTTTTTGGTAAACATGGGTTTCACAACCTTGGAGTACCCTAGTGATCCTTCTCTATTTTAGACCCTCCTTCTAGTCATCTGATTTCCTCTTTCTTTCCTTTTTTCGTCCAGACCACGAAGTAAAGCAAATACAATTCTAGATTTTTTTTATTGGATTGTTTTTCAATGTTAATAACATAATTAATTTTCCTTTTTGTTATGCAGTGTTTTGTGCAGTTTAGTCAAAATCGGCTCTTGTGTCATTAAACAATACATTCACTCAGAATATATTTAACATCTTGCAAAGGAGGAAGGCTGCTACTTGGGAAGAAAAGAATTTCCTTCCAAAAGAACAAGGACTACCATCTGGCTGTCGTTTGATAGTAAAGCTGTAAATAGACTGAGTTACAATGAAAAAAAATAATATGTCATTGTTTTATACAGTTATTTAGCAGGGATTAGTAAAAATGGTTTAAGTCATGGATTCTCTCTCTTATTTACAGAATATTACAAGATTTATTTATTATTCATATTTATTAAGATCTTTATTATATTCGTCTAAAAAGATCGAACCATGAAGAGTATATTCATTACCTCAAATTAAAATGTTTATGCTCAATTCATTCATAAAAGTTCAATTCTGTTGAGGTCTTTAAGTATTTGAGATATTCTATACTGGAGCTAAAAAAACTAAAATAAATTTGCCTCTACTTATTGTTACCGGATTAAAGTGAATAGAGTATATAAAAAATGAATTTAAGTACTTGAACGAGAAAACGAAGAAAAAAAAAAAGATTGAAAATAATTAATTAAGAGTCATATTTTTAGGTTAATACATACTATTTCTGTCATAATTTTTAGAATTTTGTGTCATAATATTTAGAATCACACCTATTAAACAGGATTTGTTGCGATATTAACTGCATACACTCACAAAAGGTTAGATTTTTATTTTTATTTTATCTTGGCATATCTATGTATTTACAGGTAATAAAAATTGGGAAAAAATGAAAACTTGCATCGATTTTACCATTAACGAAAATATTGGTTCTGCATTTTTTTAAATGAAATGCCTGGCAAAATGGCTGCTAAAAATCAAAATAACACGAAAATTACAAAAATAAAAGAAACATGTCACATTTATTTTACCTTCTAACCATACCTTATTTGTTCTGAAGTTTCGAGTTTTCTAACAAGGAAATAAATTCAATTTCCAGTATTAATTTTGAAATAAAATTTTAAATGCTTAGCAATAAAGATCTTTGGATGTAAAATTAACTTCGGTTTTCATCGGTCTGATAAAATATAAATTATAAGATTATCGGTTTTTATGTGGCAACAAATTTAGATAGATCAATAGTTATAAAACATGCCACGCCATTTTTTTCAGATTATGAACTAAAGTTAACTGTTCAACGCAAACTCAACAAAACGTTCAAGAAAAACATTGAAACAACAACACAGAATCGACAAAAATTTACAAAGAATATGCTGCAAGATAATTCTAGTTGTATCACATAGAGTAAAAATTCAGGTTAATAGTTTTACTGGTGATTGGTTTACATTGTACGTAATCAAATCGTTCAATATTTCTCTCTCGTTATTTTGGTAATGATAAGTAATAAATATTTGAAAACAGTTACTCAGAAGAATGATAATGATTTAACATGCAACCTTTAGTACGAAATTATCTAAAATTAGTTAAGAAGATATTAATGGTATGTTGAAGTTTTTGTAAAGAACTTTAAAAATAAAGAAACATATTAACATTTTTTAAAGCAAATATTTATTCTTAAGAAATACATTAATTTAGCGTTATAGAATTTTTATATTACACTTTTTAATAAATACTTTTTGAGACAATTGAGAGTTTTTTTGAATTAGAAAAAAAGAATTGCTAAGGAATTCGTTTTGATTAATAATAATATAAAATATGAATATGTGACCACTCGCGATAAAAAGCACTTAAAACGAGCAACTTTCCGTTCATGCAGTGTTTTTAATTATTATGTTTCAAGGTGTCTCTTTTGTTTCAATGATATCGAATTTTCGAAATTATTACTTATTATCTTATTTTAATATAGGAAGAGAGACGAATAACGGATGTGTACTGCAAAATCTAAAGATGTCATTTGCCATTTCTTCCTGAAGAATGTTTGAGATGCAGCTCAGCAATAATGGAAAAATGCATTGCACAGTACAATGCGGTAATCCATTAAATCGAAACGTTATTTCATTGTTTACCAAAAATAAGGCAGTAGCGCAATCGGATGGCAAATAACATTATCGAAACAGAGGTTTTGCCATGGTTACATGCGGTTAATCTATATAATGCTTCAAGATCATGTGTGAGTCTATAACAGTTATTGTAGTAAAATCAGCCTTTATAAATCTTCTGTAATAGATTTAAGAGGACTTGGTACCCTAAAAATCACAAACCTATCGTTTTTTTATTTTCATTTAATCTTATTCTTTGCATTATTATCTTTAGATTGATATATCACTTGTGCATGTCGGAAAGTTAGAAGCTGAAAAAAACTTCATTTGAAAACAAATTAGGCAATTCAGCCACACCCCCTTTTTAGAAAAAAAAGCTAAAAAATGCGTTATGATAAAAAAAAATCTATTTTATAAATAGAAATAATAACTATAAAAAAGAATGTGCAGTATTAAAAGCAGAATATTTCCGAGGGAATACAATAATGTAATTTTCTTCCTTGTGAAATGTGTGCATGTAAAAGTTTTAAATTAAGGCATTTTATATTAATAATTTTATATAATTTCAGTTCTTATTCCTGATATATTTTTCATACAAATATAATACTTTAATATTATAAGAAGAAAAACAGCTAAAATTTCGGTCGTGACAGGAAAAAAAATTTTTTTTAAGTTTTTCTTGAGTTTTCTTGTGCAATTAGTACTCTCTAAAAGTTGATCATTTATAAAAATGTGTGGGTTGAAAACATATGAAAATGCAATTATTTTAAAGAAAAACGTATAAGTAATATCTTAAAGTGGTATTTTAAGTTTAATTAAGCTTAAAATAATTATTTTTTCAGAATTATAAACTTTAAAGTGGTTTTTCTCAGTTTGTGTTTTTCGAAACCTTAGTGCATTCAAAATGCTACTCCTTCGACAATTATTTACCAATCACTTCAATTTTTTCCTGCGTGTTAAAAATAAAGCATGTAATAAAATTAGGGATCCGTTTTGCTATAAACTGAATACTTTTTTAAAAAAAAATAAAATGTAAGACATGTTGGCTTTTTCGTTGATTTTTAGCCTGTATATCAACATTTTATTTTTTTTCTCAAAAACGAATGGAGTTATTCTAAAATCGATCCCTTAAAGTTGTTAAGAACATCCATAAAAATATTATAAAAAAATTCAGGTCAAAAATTAATTTTTACAAAAGGAGTAGGATTTTAAAATTTTCCCAATTTTCTTCAAAAAAATTTAAATTTTTAAAATTGTGTGAATAATATATGAAAATTTTCATCTGGTAACATTTTCTTGAATAGAAACATTGTATAAAACGTTAAAATATAATTTTTAAATACGTAAATAAAGAAGTATGCTCAAAGGGTGCCAAGTCCCCTTAATACAAGCGTTATTAAGAAACTACACACTATGAAAGAAATCGGGAAAATAATTCGAAAAAAAAGTACATTCTAAAAAGCCTCACCATTTACAATACATACCGTATATTTCATTGCATAAAACGATAATTTTTGGAAGATTTTTAGAACTAATGTATGGGGGCTGGCGAATACTGATCTGTTAATCTCGAAAAAAGCTTGGTTTTGGAAAAACAATTTTTTCTTTTTCCGTTACCCATGTCAAAGGGACTTTAATCTTTTAACTTTTTTTTGCGGGTGGTGGCGTGGGTTGGGGGTTCAATCTTTATTCAAGAAGAACAAGTCGCATAAATCCTTCAGTGTAAGAATCCAAATTTATTATAGTTCATAAAATTCACATTCGTACATTGGAGTGTCTGAGTGCACCTAAATGAATGTTTACCTTGCCTGAAGTTTTCCTTCCCGGGCATGAAATGTAAGCCATCAAGGCCATGTACGTGCCTCCTTATATTTTGGCATCTCATCTGATTCAAAAATGTTTCTTACCCTCCCTTTTTGCACTTGTTTCTCATTTACGAAAAAATGCCGAGCAGCCATACTGTTAGTAAAATCTTCTGTAATCCCGGTCACTTAAAGTTTGAAATTAGCCAAATACAAATTGTTCTTCCCGTTAATTTTCCAAATAAAAAAATGCGACAGAAAATAAATGCAAGCACAGATGGTGCCCAAGATAATAAAATGAATTTAAAACAAAAATGTCCTAGCTTAAGGTGGGATTATCGGAAATAAATCTATCGTCGCTGGCGTCTGGCGTTTTACTTTACTCTCTTTTGATGGCAAAATATTTTGCCTGTTTTACCCAGATGACAACATGCTTGTCCTTATTGCAACATTTAAAACTTTTAAACTTAAAAAAACTTTTTTAAACAACATTAACACAACTTTTTTTCAATTTTCTGTTTCAATCAATTCGAATTTTTGGGATAATTTTTTTATGTAAAAGCACATTTTCGAATTACACACGGTCAGTTAATATTCGGAAATGTACCTTAGTTAAAAAAATCTGTAGCTTAATTACGTAGATACAATTTTTCTTATAAATCAAAACAAAAACAGAATACAAATGACGCAAAGTATTCAGTCTCATTAAGAACTACTTTCCAAAATTTACCTTACTAAGATGAAATCTCATACATAGCAAAAAGAATCCCATTCGATTACTTAGTTAAAATAAGTTATATCTTCCACTACAGTAACATGTAGCTTAATTAATTTTAAAATATTATATTTTCGTACTACAAGAGCTAACTGAAAACTAATAGAAAAACTCTGCTGATAAGTTGTGTGTGAGAGCTAATGGCATGAATTAAACCTCCTTAATGACCAGGGTAATTAATTCTGTTCGTATCATTTGAGCAGATAACAAATAGTATTTTCTGTCTTGACGTCACATTATCGATTTATTTTCTGCAATTAATGTGCAACAACCCTTTTTTCAAAATGTTGTCTTAATGTGCTTCAATGGAAATTCTGGTGATACAGAAAATAATACCTTGTTACCCTTCCTACCTTCAGCAATTTATCTAGCTTATTAATTTAGGTAATAATGAGGAGATTCGTTTGGGTGGAAGGTTTCTATTCTAAATAAAGACAATATGGCTTGTGATTTATTGTTTAAGAAGTGAACAAAAAATGAATGAGAGAGAATGGTGTTATTGAAATTAAAAAGATATTTTTGATACTTTTTTGTTTAGTAACGTTTCCTTAATGAAATAATTCAAAGGATCTTCTTTCTCTTTTTTTTAAAAAAGTTTTTTTTTCGTTAAAAACTTCCCTTTAAAAAGTTTTGAAAATACTTTCCTGTGGTTTGAAATAACGGTACTTTGGAGTTGCAATAGAGCAATGGAGACAGATCTTGCAATTGTACATTACGGTAAAATAATAAACATTCAGCCAATGGGCACTTGAAGTCACAAATGATGCACCCGTTCAAGCCTTGATTATTTATACAGACTACAGCCGTTCGGATACGGGTAGAGCAGGGGCTGATATATTTCGTAACACTCCCGGGAGTGATGTTAAAATCAGTATCAGGAATTCTGACCACTGTTTCACCTTTAGATCGGAACTCATTGCTATCAGTCCTGCTCTCGATCACGCTCTCAGCACTGATAAAGATAATCTCTGGATCCTGACAGATAGCAGGAGCTCCATCCAATATTTGAAGACCAGTACTGTCCAAAGATTATGGACGGTACTGGTCTGGATATTATTTTCCAGTTGGCTAGGATTGGTTAAAGGGAAAAAGTGTGTCTCCAGTGGATACTGTCGCATGGGGGTGTGCAGGGGAACGAGACCGCTGATGAACTGGCTGGTAAGGGTTGTGATCTTCCTGACACACGTTTCTCTGTCTTGAGTCATCCTGAAATTCATTCCCTTCACAGAATTAAAATGAATGACTCGGTGAAAACTTCCAGCCTATCTCTACAGTACAGGAGATCCAGGGTACTTCAGACGGTCTTGGCGCTCTTTAGAAGCAGTCGCCAGTGCAATATGACCTTTGTGTATGGGGTAAAGACTTCCTTTACCTATCCCTGCTTCTTCTGCTCATCTTCTGGACTGTTGGAGCATTTCCCTGGGACGATTGTTTGGATATCAAGATCTGTCTTGTGACATTCTAATGCGGAAAGGTCAAATGAACTTGGTGTAGGCTTTCCTGCTCCTTGGGAATTTGAAACAACAACATAATAAACATGAAGTTAATACGTCAATGAAGCTCGTAACTTTAATGATGGAGTTACCAACTCCTTAAGCATTTTTAGACAATAGCATGTTATATGTCAGTGTCATATGTTGGATAATAGAATGTTATATGCCAGTGTTATATGTTGGAAAATAGAATGTTAAATATTAGACAATGTTATATCTAAGTGTTATATGTTAGATAAACAGAATGTTGTATGTTAAAAGAATGTTCGAAATTGAGAATTTGTTGGAATTTGTAATCAATAGAAAAAATTGTACTCTCTTATATAAATATTAGTAAATGCAACAATTATTGAATAAAAGTTGTTACTTTGAATGTTAATACTTTTCGTGTGTAAATGTTTTAATTTGAATATCTTATTAATCTAAGTAACTATCATGGGATTTTGTAACATTATTTTTCAATTTATAAAATCCAGATATTAATCCAATAAACACCCCCACATATATGTGGAAAATGTTGTACGTCTGTTTCAAATCACGAAGGGGGACAAGTAGTTTATTACTATTTTGATAGTTTTAGAATCTGTTGTCGTAGATATATATTACAATAGTTTCAAAACGTTCACAATGAATTGAAATTTAACATTATTTTAGGTACTTACGTATTATCGCAACAATTGCCAACTCTATTATAACTCGCCAAGTTGGCAACCCCGATTTCCTATGTGTCGTTCGTATTCAATTGACAAAAAGGTATTTCGTTTCATATAATGTTACCAATAGGTTGCAATAATACGTAAGTACCTATTTTTTAAATGTATTTCATCTTATTATTTTTATTTCTGCCCAGTAATAAACCCTACTTATTCCTACAATCTTAGTTCTAAGCCAAAAAAGAAAACTTGCTTGGTAATTCTGAGACAACCATCTTATTGTGTCTCTTTTCTATTATAAGTTTTCGGAATAACTTTTTTACTAGTTTTCCGGACACTTTCGGTATATATTATCTGCAGATATTTTAGACACACTATGTGTATGAATTATGCGTAGAGACAATGTATTTCCTCACTGGTATAAATAACAACAAAAAATAGAGCCCTGAAAATTTTCTAATCAATTTTATTAAAACTGGGAGCATATTTTAAAAACAAAAGAAAAACACAGGCCCTTTAGATTAGTGTTCCCAACCTTTTTTATCGCCGCTGACCGGTCAACTTTGGATAATTTTACCGCGGCCCTCTGAGAGGGAGGACGTTGATTGTTTATATTTTAGATTGTTTTTTTATAATTTTATTTTAATTGTATTTAAACGTATTCGGAATAAAATATAGCTACTCCAAAAATGAATATAAAGTGGTTTAACAAGGAATATAAAGTGATTTTCATAAAAAGTAGCCCAAACCCAAGAAAAATAGGCCCCAGTAAATAAAATGGAAATAATTTAATGTTTCTTGGGTGGATCAGTAGTATTTGATCCACGGACTGGGGATTGGAGACTACTGCTTTAAAAGACATATACTATAAAAATTCTAATACATTTATTTCTCTGTAAATAAAATATTTAACACGTGATAATCAATAATTGTATTTCTTTTTTTCGGGAATAAGAACTGAACAACATAGAAATAATAATTTTAAAAAAGCCATTTTTTATAATATACTTTTAATTTTCCAAATTTTCAGGGAAATTTATTTTCTATTCGTAGACAATCATAAACTGAAAGTATGTCTTGTCATAAAAATCCGATCTCATGTATCAGACACTTATTTTTATAAATAGAAGATAATAATTGAAAAACCTAATAATATTAAAACAGAAAATAAAAGCATAAAGAAATATTAAAAAATGATTCTTATTTAATTTAGCTCAAGAAATCTATATTTATTATTTACATCCTAAAATTCACAAAAACGAGTGTATCTTTGAAGCAATTATTGATAAAGTTCGAAGTAATATAAATATAATATAAATAGTTTGTATAAATTTTTCCACATATAGAATATAAATTATAAAATTATTCTAAATTTACTAAATTTTCATCTGCTAGGAACAGAATATATTTTTCTTTTTCGTTCATTTCTCTAATCAAAATGTTACAAAAGCAGTAATGCATGATATAAAGTTATGGAAATATTTTGAGATTTCACTATATTAAATTTTTGTATCTAAAGATTTAAATACAGAATCAGTGCTTTCTTTCAGCGTTCGAAATATTTTATGAATTATTTATTCAATAGCAACAGAAGCTAGCAAACTCATGAATATTAAAATATAAACTTAACGTTAAAACTTTTAACCAATAAACAAAAAACTTTTGCACAAGCTATACTTAATACGTGATAAAATGTGAGATTCCTTTCTTGAATATAAATATATATGAGAAAACATTTCAAAAACTTCTAAATTTAGAAACAGAAAAGAGACAGTTTATACATTCCAAGGACATTTTATTTTCCGAAGCTCTACGAAAACAGAATGAAAAAAAAAACCTCGATATTTTTTTGAAAGTAGCAGTTAAATTTAGAATCGGTTGAGGAATTCTATTATCTTGAAGAATTCTTAAAATTCTTCAAGACAACCTATTCTTGGAAATGGTAAGACAAAAGTTATATTTAGCCCTTTGTTGATTTTAAGGATTTAGAACAAAAAGAAGTGTTTCTGCTTTCAAAATAATTGCACAAGTTAGTTTCGGTATACAGAAGAGGTGAATTTTATAAAAGAAAATAGCCTTTAAAAGCTATTTTAAGAAACATTTACGTCATTTGTGAATTAAAGTGAAAAGAAGAATCGAATAAGGTGTTTCCTTGCACTTCTAATTTTGTTTTAGAAAACTAAATGTTTTCCAAAAAACAACAACATTTGAATTAACAGTAAAGGAAATCGAAAAAAAAAAATCACATTTTTTTATGCAAGAAAATAAAATCTAAAAGAAATAAAACGTACTAAGAATTTATTTCATAAAAATTTCCCCTCTAATTTTCATCAACTATCATTATTATTCTAATAATAGAACTACTGATTGAGTAGAAAATTAAAAAAAATATTTTCCTCTTTTCGAATGGTTGCTAAAAATAGACGGTTTCATTAAAGATTAAAATATACTCGCGCGTTAAAAGGGATATTTTTAGATTTGATTCTCCCTGCATCTTTCTGAAGCTCTTTTGATCTAAAAATAAATTAATCAATTCAAAATTTGATTAGATTCTCAAACCTAAGAGACTAGCTAATTAATGTTGATACTCGTTTCTTTGATTTTTTTAAAAAAATAGAGCTTCAGCCTAGAATTATTTGGGGCATTAATGATGTAATATGAATGCTAATAAAAACTATAGGGGATTATTTTTACGGTATTTACAGAGATAAGAACATTACATATAATTGAAGCATATAAATATGTGGTAAAATAAATTTTTGCTTAGATGATATCCTTACAGAATTATTTAAAAGTTTTTTCTCCTCTCCAGAGCTATTTTAAGGTACAATAAAAAAAGTTCAGTCTGGACCGGTTCTGTATGGTAGACCGTATTCCCACGCTTTATTTTTAAGGTATCCGAACACGTTGAAAATGACCAAATTCGGACAAGACAGATATTTTTGTTATTTATTTTATGGAATACAGCTATCTTTTGGCTTTACAAAACATACTTTGCTTTGATTCTACATTTCTTAGAGGCCAAGTTACAATCAATTTTATTAAGTTAGAAAAACCGGAAGTGGGTCTTTGATGTACCAGAAGTGGGCATTGAAATTGATCGAAATCTACCATGGCGAGTATGATCACACAAAGTATTACAAATGTATTTCTATAAAACTTTTTGAACCTGATATCTATGCTATTTTCTAGAGAATGTAGTAAAATATTTCTTACTGTATGAATATTTTTTGAGTTAGGGCTTGTTATTTAAATAATGGTCTCATAAAGGCGTGATTTTTTTTATAACGTTTACTCAATCAACTCTAAAATTTTCAAATTTTAATAAAACATTAAAGTTTTAGTACATTCTCTAGATAAATGCCTCTAGATTGTTTTGGTAATATTTTTACTAATATAAGTTTATTACTTTTTTCTTTAATTGCTTTGAAGTTTTACAAAAATGTTGCTAAAATTTCACTTATAATTGTGATTTCTGTGAAATTTAGGCTATTTATTTTAAATATTGTTAGTTAAATATTAGTATTTATTGGTATTGAGTCCTAAAAAAAGCCTTTATAATGTTTAAATATGTTATTTTGTTAAAAAGTGCTCCGAACGCGTTCGGATACCTTAAACAACCGTAAAATCCGGCGTAAAACGCGTACTTTTTTAACACAAAAAATAAGATCGAAATTTTTGGGTGCGTGTTATACGCCGGGAATAAAATAGAGAGCTTTAAGTATGTATAAAAAAAAATGTGCATAGAATAAAAAATTAGACCTACATGTATTGAAACAGTGTTTATTTAAAAGAAATGACATTCCTTACAAACTTAAGGAATTGTAGTTCTAAAAGTATGCTATTTTTTTCTAAACTTGGATTAATACCTTGAATAAATAAGCTTAAAATATAAGAGCAATGCAAACGTACATTACAGATTTCTATGGGGGGGAAAGGGTTATGCGTTGTACGTTGAATATACGTAAAAATTAAAAACTGCAGCTTGAAAGTATAGGTGCACGCTATACATCGGGTTTTACGGTATACGAGTATTCAACTGGTTTTGTGAGGCCACGTAGCCTAGTGTTCAAGGTCATGGAACCTTTCGGTTCACGACGGCCCAGTGCCGCTGAAGACACACCGTTCAGACGGGGCCATTGCACGTTAAATCTGTTGAGGCTCATAAGTTCCACCGTTGGTATAGTGTGGAAGTTAGGAGAGGAGGAGGGGGTCAGCTCAGGTGTTGTCCTTGTCACTTGACCATGGTTAAAAACTACGATATCCGTCGCCAGTAATCTTCGTGTAGCTTTATAGTGCATCGTTAATATACACTGGTGTGCAAAAATTAAGGACGAGACGGTTTTTTCAATATAACTTTGTACAAAAGCTTTCCAAATCAACACATTTAATACCGTAAGATCCCCAAAACATAAGGACATGTGTAATGTAAGCAACACTTACTAAAAGAGAAATCAGAGGGATAAAAAGAAGCTTGATTGAAAAAGTAGCATGGAGCTCAATGCGACTGAAGGCCGAAACATCCCTGTGATGGGTGTCCAGCAAGAAACATCCGGTCTTTAGTAGGGGATATGATCTCCCCTGACTGCTAGGCAGGTTTCACAGCGTCTGCCCGTGCTGAGAATGAGGGTGTCAATGAGTTGTTGAGGCATTGCTGCCCATTCGTCTTGCAGCATCAATCGAAGCTCCCGAATCGTTACTGGTGGTAAGGTACGAGCTTCCAAGCGTCTGCCTAGAAAACCCATACATGCTCGATGGGATTGAGATCCGGAGATCGTGCCGGCCAATCCATACGTTCAATATCCTCACTCTCTAAGAGCTGTTCGGCAGCTACTGTGCGATGACATGGTGCATTGTCATCCATGAAAAGGAACTGCAGACCCATAGCGCCTCTAAAAAGACGCACATATGGAAGAAGAATCTCGTTACAATAACGGGTCCCGTTGACTGAACATGCGTCGAAGATGTGAAGGTCTGTACGACTACCAAGCATGATGCCTCCCCAAACGAGAACACCACGACCTCCATACCTGTCCCTTTCAATGATGTTCGAGGGATGATTGCGGCTTCCCCGCTCTCTCCAGATGAGTATGCGATGAGAATCGCTACTCAAACTGAATCTGCTCTCATCTGTAAAGAGTACTCGTCCCCATTCATTGTCTCTCCAATTCCGGTGTTCCCGGCACCACAGAGAACGCCTTCTCCGATGGGCAGGCGTTAAAGGTACACACCGTACAGGGCGTCGTGCAAACAGACCACCACCGTGCAGTCTTCTGGCCACGGTAAAACGCGATATCGGTCGTCCAGTCGTGTCTAGCGATTTCTCCCGCTGTCTGCCGCCTGTTTCTTCTGGCCTGTAAGACAATGTACCGGTCATCTGCGGGTGTGGTTGCTCGTGGACGACCACTACTGAACCCCCGGATAGCTGTTCCTGTAGTTTGAAATTGTCTCCAAAGTCGTGAAATGATGCTGTGAGCAATTCCGAACTCTGCAGCCACACTTGTCACACTGCGGCCTTCCTCCAACTTCCCAATGATTCGACCTCGGGTAAAAGCATCCAGATGTCGTCTAACAGATTGATTATTCGCCATTTCTCGCTGAGGCAGCAACTCGGTGTGATTTTAACTGCTATACGGCGTGCAATCTCTTTGCCAGAAATACTGATCTTATACCGACAACATGCTTTATACTACTCAAACACTCCCCCATTACGTCTACCTGCATATCTGCGCATGTGCTACCGTACATCACCTTACTTAATCTCCTGATTGGTCTTTCTGTCCGCTCTGCCTCTTCGTTCAGCTGATATGCTAATTTTTCGACTTCGTCCTTAATTTTTGCACACCAGTGTAATTCTCACTCTCAAATTGTATTGATTTCTTAAATATTTTTTCGTGACCGTGATAGCTTTGTAGTGGCTGGTATAGCATGAGTTCGATCCCTAGTTTCACTGAAGACATGTCACGTATAATTGTTGATGTGCGACAAATTCATTGTGACTCAAAGTCATCCCTTTGGCATAGTGTGGAAGTTAGAAGAGTGGAGTATCAGCTCACGTGTCGTCCTCGACACTTAACGGTTCAAAATTACGTGATCTGTCACTAGTATTTGTATTGGCGGTCGAGCTGGCACTTCTTTATAGTGCGACATTAAAATGTACTCCTTTGTTTAAATATTATTCAGAGCTTTTAAACAGTGTGACGACTCTGCCCGCGTCCTCCTAACTATCAAGTGCTCTTGAGAAATCATTGGTCCTTTAAAACTATTTTATTTGAAACGAACCCTCCGAAGAAGAGAACGTGATCATGTAAATTAGGTCTACTGTATATAGTGTAAGCTTTCAAGCTAGAGAGAAAGAGAGAGGGATAGAGATAGGATAGATTTCTAGCGGTTCGGTGATTAATTAAATTTATAGTGATAATTGTAATAATTAAGGTGGCGATTGGTCACTAGAGATTCAATCGGTATTAGATTGCTAAGAAGGCACTGTATTCGAACCTGAAATAAGTGTACTGGTACTTAAAGTCTTCTCATACTTCGCGTTCCTTGTTATTTATATACGTATTGCTTCAATTGGGCGCATTTTTAGTTTTTCAATTCCTACTATTAGTTTACACTTTCTATGAATTTATTTATTTATCTTGGTGGAATTTTCAATCGTTTATAAAATGCATTTTAAAACTCTCAATTGAGCTGAAATTTTGTATACATGATTATTTTGGATGAAAATACAGTAATTTTTCATTCTAATTAATAAAAATTAATTGATTAAAACTAATCGTTTAAAGAATTACAAATACAGCAACGTTGGCATCATTTTTGGCGACTTAGTGACCCTTTTGACGACTTATGTCACAACTTGAAAAGGTTTTTTTTCCCTCACATTTTAAGGCATTCAGTTGAACTGAAATTTTATGTAGATGATTGTTTTGGATGACAACACGATACTTTAATGATAATTAATAAAATTGAATTACCACTTAATGTTGAGGTTCTGTCATGTGTATATACATATTTATATTAATTGTAACAATTTAACAAAAAGTAGCTAAAATAAAATTTTTCTTTGTTGATCTAAGTAGGAGTTGACTTAAAAATTTTTTTATGTGTTATTTGTTATTGGTTGAGCTTGTTTTGTTAATTGTGTTACAATAAATTATCTAATTTTGAACATGCCTAGCCTTCCTTCCCGTCCTCCTACATCCCTAGGCGTGGATTACATTTCTAGGATCCTAAAACCTTACAACAGTAATTGTTAATTTTGAAGAATCATGTGTGAAACTCCATTTTTTTTTCATAATTTCGTTCGCAAATAAACATAATTTAGAAGCTTTTACTTTATGAGCATTTGATCGGGATTTTTTTAGTTTGTTTCCTGAACTTAAACAAACTTGAAAGGTTTTGTTAATATTTATTGCAAATAATTTTTTTAAAACAATAAGTTTAACGGCCCTAGCATTATTGCCGATAATTTCCTTTACAAGATATTCCATACCAAAATCCTTCCTACTTGCTTCCAGGGGAAAACTCTTAAATACAAAGGTGAAAAATTCTAATAGCTTCAGCTCTTTGCGTGTTTGTATAAACAACTTCTGGATGAAATTAAGAGATATTCGAGGATGTAAAAACAAAATAATAAAATAAAATCTATATTTACAAAATGAAGTAAATTTTTTTCAAAAAAAAAAAAAAAAAAAAGGGAACTCACCACTGTACACATAACACTATTATAAAAAACTTCAAAAATTTCCTCCATATTTAATATCGTCAGTTGGAAAAAATTTTAACCCAGTGCGTCTCAAACTCTCAATGTTTACGACCCAATATTCAATCTTAATTTTCATCGCGCCCCCCTGCATACAGTAACTATGCATTGAATTTAAAAAAACCATACCTTGACGCTGAAGCTACAATACGACTTTAGCCTCTTAAGTGCCATCGGCGTATATAAACGTCTCACTCTGCCAAAGCGTTAATGCTCTGGACGTATATATACGTTTTTCTGGACTACAATCTTCTCTTTGCGTTGCTATCCATAAAATTATTCCGAAGGCTTTGGAATGTTATAAAAGGACTTTGAAAGTGTTTTGAAGGATTTGCTTATTTCAGAGAAGGTTTTATTTATTTATTCCTTTTCACCCCCGCTCAATACATCACATACACGCACCTACGTCGAAAACGGTGACATTAGGGAGTGAACCTCGTAACTTTTAATCGGCAGTTTCAACATTAATTATAAACCGTACACAAATTATCAAGATAATTATTGATTTTTGTAAAATTATTATGTATGACAAGCCCATGAGATCGCTGGTAATTATTAAAATTGTTCTTGACTTAGTATTGTCGAATCATTATAAAATGCCTTGTGCGGTACTGATACATTTATGAGGGTATTATATGAGTACAAATGTGTATTTTATATTTTATTATGTTAGAACGCTGTTTACTTAATTCGGTAAATTAATAATTTTTGTTTAAATAATATTCTGTTTTTTTTCGAATTTTCAATATACTCGCGCCCCCCTCGTAGGGTTATCAAGCCCCCTAGGGGGGCGAGCTGCACAGTTTGAGAAACGCTGTTTTAACCCAAACATTCCTTTTTTATTGATCTTTTCCTATGAGTTTTAACCCAAAATTAATAATCGAAGTTATTTTGCAATTGTAGAGGTTCCAACTGATATGAATATATGAACTGATATTTTTATATGAAATTTTACCTTCAGGATATGTAGTTATTTAAAAAAAAGGACGAAACATATCCTTTCTCTTTCTGTATTAAAGTGTAAGGTCTGTCACAAACTTTTTCCATAAATAATTTGAATTATCCCATATATATATATATATATATATATATATATATATATATATATATAGCAGTAAATAAATTTAAAAAGAAGACTAATAAATCCTAAAACATCTTAAGAACAAACCGAAAGAACCAAAAACATGGAACCATTACAAACCAAAAAAAGAGAAATATACCTAGAGTGGAAAAAAACTATTATGGTTTCCCGAGCTGTCACTGGCTTAGGACAGTGAAACAGGGTTAAACAGTGTTTAGCAAGATCTCAACCTTCCCCTTCAGCGGAAACTTTCGACATAATAGCATAGGAGATAAACCAATGCAAAGGCCCCAAAACCCACGTGGGTGAATATAACATCAATAGAATAGATTTGGAAAATTAAATTACTATAGGAATCTGGACGAAATAGACAAATATAAATATGTATAAACAAAAATAATTGCAATAGAGGTTAATAATGATTATGACCATAAGTAATAATAATGAAAATGTGCGAAAAAACGAAAATTTTACCCGATGTATTCCGATTCTAATAGCATACTAACGCCAAGCACAAAAAAACAGAAGAAGTAAAATTAATGGCGCCATCTCTATATATTTTTAGTAACTAAATTTATTATAAGAAAATTAAGAAAATATACTATAAACTAAATGGAACTGAATATATTAAATAATAATAATTAAATAGCTATAACTTGGAAGACATATATTTATATATAAAATTAGCTGGATAATTACAGTCTAAGCAACTTTGAAAGAACTTTTTATAATTATTAATTTTTAAAACTTCTTCACATATTAAATCTTTATTTCATTTATATAATTTAGAATAATATTTCTAAAAATAATTGAAATGTGAAAGGAACTATTCCAATATGGTATTTTTATAACATCAAAATCAAAAGAATATATATATGCAAATTTGTTTTAAATTAAAGCTACGAGACCATAGCAAGGGTCTCCATAATTTACACATTACGGATTGGTATATATATATGCAGGGTGATTCGCTACCAGACGGACAAAGGGTGTGAAAAGTGGGTACAGAGACGACTCGAATCACATAGGAATGCAAGGTCGCAAACGCCGTAGTTGTGAGGTATAGTGCAAGGGAATTAAGAAGAGTACAGAAACAGCAACACATTAATGGGACAGAAAATATTTTATTGCAAAGTTATTCTTTACCAGGTGTTCGAATTTACAGCCAGAAGTCGTCTGGCAAGCCTTGGAATTCTTTACGTTCTTGAAGATTCCTTCCAGCGGTCTTGCAGTAGATGGCGCTGAACGGAAGTTTTCATCAACAACAAGCCTTCTGGATGTGGTCACTTGTGATACGTTTTCCGAGGTAGCATGAGGAACCCGTATTCCACGAGGAACTGGTCAACGGGTTGATCGTAAATGTATCTGAGGATTTTAATCTGCAAGCCGCTCGGCGGTTGTACCAGGAACGCTACCCGAACTAGAGTGTTCCACATCTCATGACCTTCGCAAGTGGGAACAGAAGGTTACCTGATACGTGTCCTTTAACCAGAGCTACTTTGAATCGACGGCGAACGACGAGGACACTTGGTAATGAGGTGGCGGTCTAATGTCTGGTAGAAAATAATTCAAATTCGAGTTCTCGAGCAATAACCCGTTGTCAGTTTGGCTAAATGACTTCTGGTCGTAACTTCGAAAGCATCTTGAAGAACACCCGTTCAGTAAAACGTTTTTTGGCCCATTAATGTGTTGCTGTTTCTGTGTTCTTTTTCTCTGCTTCGTTGTGCCATAGCTCGAAACCAATGCATTTGAGTGACCCTGCATTCCTACATGATTCCGAGTCATCTCTGAACTTCCCACACATACCCTGCAAGTTTTTCGATTTGGTTGCGAATCACCCTGTATGTACGACGATTTCATTTGAATTAAAACATCTTATTGGGATACTCTTTATCTTGTTGCAATCAGTAAAATAATGAAGAAACATTTTGGTGTTTTAAATCCACATTTTAACAAGGTTAACAAACATAAAAGGACAAAACTTTTCGCCAAAACACAAAGACAAGGGATAAAAACGTTCGTTCCGGAGATTTCAGCTTTTATAGTTTCCTCAACCGGAAAGCGTTCCTGATACAACTGTAGCGCTGCTCTGTCGTTACCATTAGCAGCGTACATCAGATGCATGTCTGTCTTTTTGCTATAAGTAAAATGACCCAAAACGACCAAAATCTCAAAAAATTCCGATTTTGGTAGTACAGTAGACCACTGGCCCACCGCTTTGTTGCCTTCAAATATCGCCAATATTGTCAGATAATCACTCCATAAAGGGCACCAAGCATGCATGATTGTTGGTGGATGAGATTTCTAAAACAGTTTTAACATTTTGTCCACGGAATCAATCGTTAAGGATTACGTTCGGAACCGTGATTTTAAAAAAGCGCATAAATGTATAATTTTCATGATATTTTAGTCTCACTCAGATTAGAATACATGCATAAAATTGTTTTAATGACATTTTGACAAAAACAAATTATTTAAATATAATATTTTGACAAAAAATTAACTTAGAATAATCTTTTTTCCAAATGTTCTCCTTTTGTGAAAAATGGTTCTATTATAATAATATTTTGCCTGTATATAGTTCATACCACTCTACAGAGGCTCAACTAGAATTTTTGAAAAATTCACTTTATTTTCAGAGTTACCACCAATGGAAATAATTATTCGCGTTTTTTTTCTTAAAATTGCTCCCGTCTGTTGTCGTAAAATATAAATAAACCCACTTTTAAGTTATATATTTCAAAAATTCTAGTTGAGCCTCTGAACAGAGGTCTGAGCTAAATGCAGAAAAAATATTATTCTAATAGAAGCATTTTTCACAAAAGGAGAATGTTTGGGGAATAATGATTATTCTAAGTTAATTTTTTGCCAAAATATTGCATTTAAGTAAATTTTTTTTTCTGAAAATGTCCTTCAAACAATTTTGTGCATGTATTCTAATCTAAGTGACACTAAATATCATGAAAATTATCCATTTATGCGCTTTTGAAAATCACGGTTCCGAACGTAGTTGGATACCTTAACTATGCTGCTAACGAACACTTTATCTTTTCGTTAATATGTTATTTTTCTGTTTGTGCTTCAACGCAGCACTGACCATTGTCCAAAATTACGAGGCTCGTCGCCAAAAGCCCTCGAGTAACTAAATAGTGCGACGTTAAGTTATCCAACTACGTTGGAACCGTGATTTTAAAAATGCGCATAAATGAATAATTTTCTTGATATTTAGTATCATTTAGATTGGAATACATGTATAAAATAGTTTCGAGGACGCTAAGACAAAAAAAAATATTTAAATACAATATATTGGCAAAAAATTAACTTAGAATAACCTTTTTCCAAAACGTTCTCCTTTTATAAGAAATGCTTCTATAATAATATTTTTCTTATATAAAGCAAAGGCTCTCCAGAGAGTCTGAACTAGGAATTTTGTAAAATTCACATTATTTTCAAAGTTACCACCCATTGAAATAATTATCGGCGTTTTTTTTTATTTCACCCCTTTGTTGTCGTAGAATATGGATAAATCCACTTCTAAGTTATATATTTCAAAAGTTCTCGTTCAGCTTCTGTACAGAAGTCTGAGCTATATACAGGCAAAATATTATTATAATAGAAGCATTTTTCATATAAAAGGAGATTGTTTTGAAACTTGATCATTCTATGCTAATTTTTTGTCAAAATATTGTACTTAAATATTTTTTTATTGTAATAATATTCTTAAAACAATTTTATACACGTTTTCTAATCTAAGTCACACTAAATATCATAAATATTATCCATTTATGCGCTTTTTCAAAATCATGGTTCCGAACGTAGTCGGATACCTTAATATTCAATCACTCAGCGTGGCACTTCCGCCCACACAAAAATTGTTTTAGGGAGCTCTATCACCCCTGAAAAGTTGTCTTATGATTTTAGAATCACCCAGTGCACACCAAACAAAAATTTGTGCAATTAAGATTCATAAAAGGAAAATCATTTTATATGAAAATGTAGGAATAACAAAAGAAAAATGGAGAGAAGTTTGGATTTTTAAAACCTGTTGGAACTGAAAGAACATGTTGAACATTATTCTAAATTTAACATTCATTTCTTTTCTTACATAAATATTTTTAGTTTTATGGTTTACATATAATATATAAAGAAAATTCTTTTTTTTTAAAACCCCAAAAAACCCTGAAAATCAATAAAAAGAACTATTTACTATTCATTTCACATATTTTGATAAATACAAATCCAATCTCAAGACACGAGGGTGTATTTATAATAGGAGCACGTCAAGCATTATGTTCCACACCCTACTGAGCCAAATCATTCTCACGCACATAATACTCGACAGGAATAATTCGAATAAAATTTATCCTTATCAATAGAATGAAATAAAGACTGACTTCTACGTGATAAGAATTTCAGGTTGCTTAGAAATAAAGTCACGGAATTATTGCTTTTCAATTTCTTCTGAAAAGAGCCCCTATAAGTCTTTTGAAAAGGTTAAGTTCTCCGAAAAGAAATGAAGAAAAAAGCATTTTAAAGAGGAAAAAAATATTCTTTCACTAGAAGAACTAAAGAGAAAATTGAAAAGACACGTTAGAGAAATTTCTAGAAACAGTTAGAAAAGAAATCAAAGTGGAATCCAGGAGAATTATAACGGAAGTTGTATGTTTCGTTGTTTACCCGTAAAATAATAAATACTTTGTTTTATTTTTAATTTTACTTTGTTGGGTAGTTATTGGTAAATTATATTTCTCAGAAATTCATTAAAACATGTTTGAAAGAATAGCAGTCTGAAAAAATTGATAAGTAATAAAAGAAACGTTTATTTTTTTTCTAATTATAAGACGACGTAAAAAATAGAACAAAAGACGAAAACATTGTTTCCTATGTCCGAAAGGTATTACTCGTTTATTAGAATTCAGGAAATTAATCAACTATGTTCTTAATTATGAGAATACTTAAACCATCACGGTATTATTAAAATTTAAAAGAAAATGTACGTGGAATAAAAGTTTCGAAGAAAGAATAATGTTCCAAACAAACTTAACTAACGCAATAGACTTAAGGTATCTGACAACGTACGGAACCGTGCTTTTGCAAAAGCACACAAATGGATAATTTTCATGATATTTAGTCTCACTCAGATTAGAATACATGCATAAAATTGTTTTAAGGACATTTTGACAAAAAAATTTATTTAAATATAATATTTTGACAAAAAATTAACTTAAAATAATCTTTTTTCCAAATGTTCTCTTTTTGTGAAAAATGGTTCTATTAAAATAATATTTTGCCTGTATATAATAACTCAGACCTCTCTACAGAGACTCAAATAGAAATTTTGAAAAATTCGCATTATTTTCAGAGTTACCACCAATTGAAATAATTATTCGCGTTTTTTTTCTTAAAATTGCTCCCCTCTGTTGTCATAAAATATGAATAAACCCACTTCTATGTTATATATTTGAAAAGTTCTAGTTGAACCTCTGAACAGAGGTCTGAGCTAAATGCAAGCGAAATATTATTTTAATAGAAGCATTTTTCACAAAATGAGAACATTTGGAAAAAAGATTATTCTAAGCTAATTTTTTGCCAAAATATTGTATTTAAATAAAAACTTTTTGTCAAAATGTCCTTAAAACAATTTTATGCATATATTCTAATCTAAGTGACACTAAATATCATGAAAATTATCCATTTATGCGCTTTTGCAAAATCACTGTTCCGAACGTAGTCGGATACCTTAACAGTGATTATGAAGCTTAGCCGTGTTTTCAACATACTAAACCAGATACTATCAAAAGATGAATTAAAAACTAAATACTTTCTTTTTATTTATTTAAGTATACAAACTCTTATCTTGAGATTTAACAAAAATAAATTTCTCTCAAATTGAGATAAACGGAATAATTTAATATGAAAAAATAGCATATACGAGTTGTATTTTAAATTCGTGAACTTCAAAACAACCTCTTAAGATCACATTAGGCGAACTTCTTGTTAAACTTGTGGTAGCTGCAGTGGAAGGTGGCTTTATTTTCAAAATAGATGCAGTACATGTTGCAATGACACAATTTATTCTATTAACCATATTCAAGAACGTCCTTTTATACCAAACTAGCGGGTATTGTTCACTTCAGTATTAGCATATTCTCCCAAGACAAATTTGGGTAATGAACACTTGTTCTGAACTTAATCCGCGTAAATATTGAACTTCATACAATGGCAATGAACACTGATATTGAATTTAAACTATTCATTTATTGACGCTATCAAGACATTAAAATGCCTTATAAAGTTACACTGGTGATGGTTTTCACATTTGTTTGCTTGCTAACTATGTTTTAAGTGTGGAGAATAATGCATAAAAACTAATACTTCCATATTTTCCAGTCACATGTAGTTAGACTTTAACTCTAATACTCTTTACAATGAATTTTTTGTGGAATCAAGTTAGGAACTTCCAGTTCAACTTAAAAAATAGATCTAAGGATAAGAGAAATAAACATAAAACAGTTAGTATAACACCTAATTTAATTATAAATCTCTTTACAAGTCTAGGTTTTTAAACCAGAAGTCGCTTTTTCAATTCCTACTATATAAGTTCACTCTCTTTCTCTATATATATCTTGTTTAGAGTTTCAATCGTTAATAAAAATATTTCTGTTCATTCATTCAAGTTCAAGTACAATTTTTTAAACTTGTAGTGGATGCCACTTGATGTTAACAAAGTTTTTTTCAAATATTAGTTCATTAATTAAATTTTATTTTTTAATTTTAAATTTATTCTGCGTTATTTCTGTCGTAGTTACAATTAGCAGCAACATATGGCACCAGTATGTTTTCTAACGAAGTAGGAATTGACGTTACGAAAAACATTTTTGTATTACTTGTTAAATATCACTTTATGTCTCATAGGTATTACAAATCTATATATCGGAACGGATAGAATATATATCATCATATACACACTATTAATTCGAGGAAATTTGAAAGAAAATATCCCCGTAACAGAATTTCGGAATGACTTCACTTAATAATGAGAATGAACTATTTTTTCATTAAAGTAATAGACGAAGTATTCATACATTATATTGATAAATACATTGATTAATACATTATATTAGAGTTATAATGATGACAAGTCTTACGAGGAACATTATTTCTAACCACGCAGTTATAAAAAAAACGCATACTCTATTAAATTAATGTAATGTTAATATAGTTAACTGCATTGAACGTAACTACATTTCTGAATGCAGGTAATGGACATTCATATTACATAAGTTTAACAAGTCATAGCTTCCACTTGACCCGCATGAAACATTGATTACTTAGAGAAACTCAGGACTCTGCGTAAATAATGGATCCATAATTTTGACAGTTGAGTTATATGCTAAACAATGTCTCGGAATAGGTGTTACGTCTCTAATATCCGCACATATGACAAATAAATAGTGTAATTTTGTTTTTAGTATCAGAAATACATATTAAAATCGGGATCCTTAATATTTTTTATTTCAAGGTTTCACTGGTTATTCAAATAGGAAAGTATACATTGCTTCAAATGTTAAAATATACGCATAAATAAATAATTGCGTGCGAAAAGCATATTTAGGTGCATTGACCCCATAAGTGGTCAAATTTGTCCCCAAAAAGCACATTTTTAAATGCATATAACTAAGTATAATACTTAATAAAAAGCGAAAATGGACGAATTTTATTTTAATTTTCAATTTTAGAGTTTTCACGCACTTTTTTTATTTCATAATTATGGAACACAAAAAGCCCTAAATGTTTGCTTTTTATAAGTGCTACTTATAAAAAGCAAACATTTAGGGTTTTCTGCATGCTCTGAAAAATGTTTCATATATCTTAAAAGAATACCTCCCTGATACTTACGAAAATTTTTTATGTTCGTATCGCTTTTGAAAACAGTTGAGGATTTTGTGTGTGTGTGCATATATATGTTCACAAACAATTTGAAGCAGGTGTAATACAAAGTCTTACATTGCAATGGGGACCGAGATAAGAATGGCGTTTTTGGATTATCTTTCTATTTTCCTTTCTTCTCAAGCAACATATTGCACATAGCCTTGTCAATCCCTGTTGTTTATCGAATATTTTCAAGAATCATTATTCCTAACTTCAAAGAAAAATTCCCGCCTTCACCACAAAGAAAATCTCGAATGAGAAGTATTTCAGAACCTTGGGGAAGTGCATCTCTTAAAAATACTAGGACATGTAATCTCACAATAAGAATGGAAAATATGTGCAAATCAAGAAAACAGAAAATGGGCAAGGCAGTTATGGTTAGCTTTTGGTAGCCCGTACGATGTGCGGGCAAACCAGATAAGGGGGCAAAAATTTATTATTTAGCAAAATATGGCGCAGAAGTACGTATATGGTTCCTTTAGAAATTATATGTAAGTAAAATTCCACTATATATATAGAGCTGGTTCACCCTCTCCAAACTTCCACACAACGCTTGCGTGATGACATTGCTTCTCGACAGCTTAGACGTGTATCATACCAGCTACATGTTGGGACTTAAGTGTAGCGTCAGTATGCGAATCTACAACACAATTACAACGACGCCAATCATGAACTCACCCCATACGTATTGTGCTACCACGGTCCTTCTGATGCTGAAATGAAACTAAACTTAATGTGAGTGTTTGGTTTTTTGTTTAATAAAATCATTTTTATTGGATTTAAATATTAGTTATTTTTTAATTGGAATTTATTACGCACATTATAAAACAAGAATGAAAAATTCTTCTTATGCAAAGCGATACTTTTTCAATTCCTACTAGTAGTTCTTATATATATATATATATATATATATATATATATATATATATATATATATATAGGAACTACTTGTAGGAATTGAAAGAATTTTACGTAGGAATAGAAGAATTTTTCATTATATATATATATATATATATTTTTATATATATATATATATATATATATATATATATATATATATATATATATATATATTGTTCAGATTTTTAATCGTTAATAAAATACTTTCTCTCTCTATTCACCAATTCAAGTTCAAATACAATTTTTTTTAAAATTGTAGTGGAGGATACTTGATGTTAATACATTTTTTTCAAACATTAATTCATTAAATAAATTTTACTTTTTAATTTAAAACTTATTCTGCGTTATTTCTGTCGTAGTTACAACTAGCTGAAATAGATGGCGCCAGTACGGTTTTTTACGAAGTAGGAATTGACGTTAAAAATTTTTTTTACATTACTTGTTACTGTTTATTAGCATTTGTTTAGGGTTTTTCTTTTAAAATTTATCCTGATAATAATTTTTAAATAAAATAATAAAATGAAAATTATAATTCATTTCTTCATCTCACAAATTCAATAACTAATAAAGCCTTACATCATTTAAAAGGAAATGATATATTTTAAAATATATTACTCTACTTTTTTATTTATATATACAAGAGTACAAAAAGAAACCATTCAAATGGGAAGAGATTTATTACAGTTTTGGTTTTATATAAATATGAGCAGATAAATTTAACATTTTATTTTGGTTGGATTCGAGAGAGAAATATTGTTTAGCAAATTTAAAACAGATGCTTATCAAACCTTAAAGAAATACAAAATGTTTACACTAAATAACTTTCTTGGATGGAAAATTTATTACACATAGAAAGTAAAGCATATTTAAATTTTCTGTATTTTTAAAGACCTCAAAATAAGTATTCAGATTTGTTACGAGAAATTATTTATTTAAAAACGTTAGAATATTCAAAACGGCGCGTGATTATCAAAATTTCATTTTTTTCTTACTTAAAATATATACGCAGAAAGAAATTTTATACAGTGGGTAAAAAAAGTATTGGAAATTGCCTATAATGGATCAAATTAGCTAACAAAGGAAATGCTTGACAATTTTAACTGGACATAACGAACACAGGAGGTAATAAACACACAAAGCTAATGAAACTTTCATTTTAATATGTCTTTTACGGAAAATATACAAGAAAAACTTATTTTGCATGTCAAAAAAGTATTGGCAAAATAATAAGTAAAATGTGAGAACAAAATCAGGATATGTTTAATACTTTGTATGCATACCTTTTACATTTGTAACAGCTTGTAATCTATTTCTCATAGAGAAAACCAGTCTTGATTGTACTATTGGGAATTTTGTGCCATTCTTGCAGGAGTATACGCTTAAGTTCGTCTTTACACGAAATTCTGTTTCCTGACTTCTACGTCCAATTTGTGCCACAAATTCTCAATTGGATTTATGTCAGGCGATTGAGGCGGCGTCTTTAACTGGCGAGGAGAGTTATACAGTAACCATTCCCGGGTGAGGTTCGCTGTATGCTTAGGGTCATTGTCTTGTTGAAACACAAGTGATGTTTCTAAGCCAAGTTTTTGGGCACTGGATTGCAAATTATGGCGCAATATGTCGATGTACGCACGTGCTGTCATAATACCATCAATGAAGCGCAGTTTACCAACTCCGTTTGCTGCCATGCAGCCCCTAACTAAGACACTACCTCCACCATGTTTCACAGTCGGTGTTAAATGTAGTTTTTCCAGTTCGGTGTTTGGCTTTCTCCACACATATTGTCGTCCATCACTCCCGAAAATGTTAAACTTCGATTCGTCGGAAAAAATAACTGTGTTCCAAAACTCATCTGATAAATTAACATGAGATTTTGCAAAGTCTAATCTCATTCTTCTGTTTCTTTCCGAATCGAAAGGTTTCTTTCTTGCTGCCCTTTCATAATAACTTTCTTCATGTAAAAAATTCCGTATAGTCTGTACACTAAAAGTTTTATGCGAAGTATTAGCAATATCTTTGGCTAACTGGGGTGCACTTATTTTTAGATTTTTCTTAACCTCTTTGATAATGCTACGTTTCTCCCTTGCAGAAAATATTCCAGGCCGTCCACTTCTAACCTTATTTTCTGTGGATCCTGTCTCGTTGAACTTTTTTACAACACTTCTGACAGTAAATAAACTTATATTCAGTTTTATTCCTACATCACGATAAGTTAAACCCTCATTTCTTAGCTGAATAATCATGTTTTTAACATTAACATCCAACTCTTTCGATTTCGAAGCCATTTTATCACAGCATTAACAAAATAACGTTTTAAGAATTTTGAAATAGCAGTGCAGACTTTATACTAACAGGCTTTCTTATCCATCTAAACACGTGACTTCAACATGACAAAAAATTTGCATAACAGTTAGAACTTGGCCAATACTTTTTTGTCATGCGAATTTACGTTTTTGTTGTATATTTTGTGTAAAAGGCTTATTAAAACGAAAGTTTCAATAGATTTGTATGTTTATTACCTCCTGTGTTCGTTTTGTCCAGTTAAAATTGTCAATCATTTCCTTTGTTAGCTAATATGATCAATTATAGACAATTTTCCAATACTTTTTTTATCCACTGTAGGTGTTTAATTAAAATTAAACTAATATAACTATATTATTTGTTATACATTCTTTAGGTACGTAATCGTAACTGCCACTTCTCTTTTTTGTAACATAAAAATTATTTATTTAAATTTTTTTTCAAACACATATGCCTTTAAAATAGCATCTTTTAGTTATAAAACTTTTACGCACTTAAATATCTCATATACATCTTTATTTTATAAAGTACCACAAATTAGAAAGCACACAACTTATAAGAAGGTAATATTATTTTATGATCTTTAATTTTTATATTTTAAGGTATGTTAATTTCCACAGCAATGTTGATATCGATAAAAATAACCTACCTCCTTAAGTTTTTATTTGTTAATATTTTACTAAACACATGTTCCTCTAACCGCAACGTACGATATTTTCCCCTGTAATAAAATTTTATAACCAAATGTTTTATAGTAGTAAGAGATAAAAGCTAGATTTCACATTCATGAATATTTCACCACTTTAACATTTTATTTGTTCGAAAGCTTGTTGTTCTCAAAATACTCTGAGAATATATTATAGCACTATATTTTTAACAGTAACTTTTTTTTGTAAGATACATTATCTTGTACTAATATTATTTTTTTCTTCTGTTTTATGAAATTAAATATATGCATTTAAAAATGTAGTAAAGCTTTACAACAAAAATTCGCTCTTTTTTGATACTTTTAAACTCTTTTTAAAAAGTAATAAGAGTTTTCTAATGTTATCATTTGTTCTTTATTGTTTTTTTACAAGAAATAAGATTTAGATTAAAAAGTCTAAAATATATATTAGTAAGTCAATTTAAAAATTTGTATAATTGGAATTTTTTCTATAAAAGAAATTGGGGGCGATTTACATAAAAAAAACTTTGATTTAATTATTCTCACAAATTTTTCTGATGCCTACTATGTATAAGTATTTTGTGAAAGAGTTTTTGTGCTAAAATACCACAAAGGGTTAACTATTTATTAGTTTTGTGCTCGAAATACCATAAAAGTTACTTAATAGTTTCTGTGCTCAAAATACCACAAAAATCTAACTAGTTAATTTTTTTAAAAAAAATTTTAAAAAAATAATGGGATTTTAAAATGCTGCTCCTACAATAATTGACATACATACATGAAATCTGATTTACAAATACATTACACTATGAAAAAAAAACTTATATGGGTTTTGTGATAACGTGCTTCAAATTCGTGAAATACTGTTTTTTTCAGGATGTATATTGAAGATTCCTTGAAAAATGTGTAAATTCTAATATCAATTTTTAAACAAAACATTATTGCTTTGATCTAAAAATACACATAAATGTTTGTTACATGTAGTAATAGAAAAAGTTAGCAAAGATGTCAAAACATTTATCACAATTGGAAAAAAAGCCTTAGCATTTTAAATAAAGACAAAAACTAAATATTTTTTCTTTCTGAGATAATTCACCTTAAAAATACTGTTTGTTGTTGGGATAAAAGCTAAAACTCTGAGCCTTTTTAACTTAGAAACTTCAAATTTTATGACACTATAGAAAAAATGTATATAAATACATTATTTTGAAATGATTTTCGCTGGATGATATCATTATGAATTCGACAAACTATGGCATTATAAATGTTACCAAAATATCTGCAGCATTGAATTCAATGGTTAGTGCATCGCGCTTCCAAAGCTCTGAGGTTCAAACCCCTAGCTGGGCAATATTGACTCGGCCTTCCATCCCTTCAGTGGGTCAATAAATGAGTACCAAGCTTGCTTGGGAATTTAACACTGGGGGTTAACACTGGAACTGACCACCTGACCGGATCATCTGCTCACACACCTAGGGGCCCAAAGTCGCGTATACTGAGTTGGGGACAGTAGGCCTTGGCCATCATCGGCTGTCCCGCCACTGAGTTAAGTTATAGAAAAATATATAAAGAATAATTTAGTGGCTAAAGATTTTTTTATTTTATTTTTTGACCGACTTTTGTCAATTGAACAATAATGTGCTCCCTTTAAACTTTTTGCAAAAATTTTATTTCATACTTCAAATGTAAAAAAAAAATACATATCAATTTTAAATTTGTTCTGATAAATCTTGTTAAAAGAAGATTGTATAACAAAATTTATATATATTTTTTTATAGTCAACTATGAATTTTTAGTGTCAAAGATTTGCATAAGCCCCTGCAATATATTTCAGTATATATATCGTTATATATATAAAAATCTGTATAAATTTAAATAAAGTAATTTATAAATCTTTCTTAAGTGCCAATTACTTAGTCGGTTCATGGTCATGAATCTATAGTATATATTTTCCTAGCACCCCCGTAATCTACCAAATGTAATCTTCCTGGAAAAAATCTTCTACAGCTCCTTGGAGAGACAGGAGATTACATTAATATTGATGGGTGGTATAAATTTTCGAAAAGACAATTGTTGTGAATGCTATAGCCATAAAATAGAGCACTAGGCGCCCAACTCTATAAGTATAGCAGCACCTGTCACTTTGATAAATGTGGCAAAAATTCTATCATTTATGGCTGAACACTTGGTATCGATGGCGGTAAAAATGGTACAATTTTGGAAAGATTTACACGGAAAACATTTCTTATAGTTTTTGTCAGTTGAAAAACATAATGAAAGCGGGTTTTAATTTCATGTAAACAAACAGAAAATTATTGACATGTAATTAATGATATTATTATGTGTCCCAAATAAGTTTTTTAATTCTGTTTTGAAGTGGTTCAAAATTTTCAAAATAATTAAACATGAATATTTTTTTTTACTGTAAACGTTTTTCAATTCCTACTATTAGTTCACACTCTCCCTGTATATATATATATATATATATATATATATATATATATATATATATATATATATATATATATATCTTGTTCAAATTTTCAATCGTTAATAAAATACTTTTTGTTCATCCAATAAAGTTCAAATAAAATTTTTAAACTTATAGTGAATGGCACTTGATGTTAATACAGTTTTTTCCAAATATTAATTCAATAATTCAATTTAATTAATGAATATATTGTAACAAACAAAAATAATAGTCTGACATCCTATATAAAAAGGAAAATCTGGGAAAGGACCACATGTTTAGAGTACCCCCATGCCGCGAAGGCACTATACATTTATAAACATCCATGTCTACACCGGGATTCGAAATCAGGCCCTGCAGCACAGTAGCCAGCGTCCTTAACCACTGTACCGGATGGGCGACAAAAACTTTTCTTTGTTGACTTAAGTAGGAATTGACTTAATTTTTTTTATTTTACTTGTTTTTAGGAAACTAGCCTTTACCCAACCACTTCACTGGGTGTATCATGGAAATATTTGAATATATATATATATATATATATATATATATATATAAAGTTACTTACATCTAAGACTTAGCAATAAGCTTTCGTCCTAGCCTCTTGATTTAAAAACATGACTTGAATTTATAAAATAGAATATATTAATCAATAACACCCCTGTAACCCACTCTTTGGGAGCCGATTTCCGCAAAACCCATTTTAGGCGAATTTCTATTTAACAAAAGAAACATGCTATTTAAATTACAAGTCTGATGACTAATAGTTCGAAAACGGATTTTTTTTATCCATACCCTCTTTGAGTCCCGATTTCCGCAAAATGCGTTCTTAAATGTTGGCAAATCAAAAGATGCCACTAAATGCAGCAATTGTTTTCTGAACATGTCCTTGAACGGTTTTTCATTATGAAAACACTGAAAGTTTCGATTTGAGAGATTAAAATTTAAAAATCCACGCAATTTTAAAAGACAAAACAATATTCTTATTTTTAAAAGAGAACAATAAAAACTTACATGGTAAGTAACAGATAGTACTTTTTTAAAAATAAATTTATAAAAACTGATTAAGTATTGGACGAAGTAAAACAGCTTATAGAGAGAAAAAATTCATATGATAAATTGCTAACGACTTCTAATAAAATAATTAAAAACTTCATTAATATGAAAAAAACGTACTAACAAATAAATAAATTCTAACATTTCTCAAATTACGAAAAATGTGTAGAATCATTTATCAATAAATGATTTTAAATTAATGATTGCTCTAATAAATCTTGAGTAAAATCCATTTTTTAAACGTACAAAAAAAATGTGAAAAAAGATTAGAAAAATATTATTCCCAAGTAATTTATTAAAAGCCTTGTTATCGAAGAAAATAATCTAGCTAATTAATTAACGGTTCTTTAACACCAATTAATTAAGATTTATTAAAAAAATATTATTAACTGAAAGCGTCGAATAAATACACTTACATTTTTGAAACTACTATTTATTACTAAAAAATTTTCCAGACGGAAAATTTGTAATTAAAGTATGGTGGATTACAATGAAGGGAAAATCAATAATTTCTCTTTTAACTACCAAGTTTTTAATGAGTTTCCACTTGGTTTGATTTATATATATATATATATATATATATATATAAATAGTGATTTTCGTCTTCTTACTTTTTATAATTATTTTAAATCACTTTTTAGCTAGAAATTCATAATCAATCAATTTTAAATATATTGAAATTCTTTCCGTGGACCCTTAAAGCTGTAAAGTGAATGTAAACTATTTATTTCGATTTTGGAATTGGATTTTTTTAATGAAGGGACATTTTAATGTCTAATTTCATCATAGTTTATCTTTATACAGGGCGCAACGTACATTTCGGACACCCAATACTATAAAAGAAACTAATTTTTCACATTAATTTACATTAAATATTACTTTCTAAGAATTTAGGATCTGTATCAATAACATTCCGAATAAATTACTCGAAATAATTCCAACTTGGTTTCAAATCCGTTTAAAGTTACAATAAACACCACCACTGTAAACACTTTTCATAGACTAATATCGAAAATTTAATGCAACATTTCACACTCTAAAACAGCACCATAAAATCATTCATCTTTATCCTTCCTCCCAATCACGGTTTCAGTTAGATTACAACACTCGACATTTGCGATTTTCATCGCCTATCTTAACGGGACCCGTCCTTACATTATTAAAACGGAGCTCGTCAAATGCCAGCCGTGATTAAAGAGTGACCGTCACACGTTCAAGCTCGTTAATTCTAGTGTTCAATTATCACTTGAAATTCTCGATCTTTATCGGAATTTCATGTTGCAATTACTGACTGGTGTTCTGAGATATACTGTGTGTGTGATGAGATAAAGTTTCGAGATCTAAGCATAATTGATCATTTCTAGTTGAAGATTGTGTAATTTGGAATGGATACGATAATATACTGGTTTGAATTGTCACAGAAGTAACTATGTAATATTTTGGAATAAGATTGCAATTTATTTAAATAGAATTGTTTGTTTGGATGGGGATTTATATACATGATTTTGGGATTACGTCTAAACAGAGTTGTAATATTGATATATATTTCTAGAGTTTAATACTACTACAAACACTTAATTTCAGGGAATAAATAATTTTTAATTTCTATTTGTATATTCAAGTATGCTGCTTATATTTAACTAGTTTGTAATACACTTTACATTACTTATTAAAATAATCACTATTGGTCTTAAGGATTATCACATTAATAGATGCTTTTATTATCAAGAGATTCTTTCAAAAATATTTATAATATTGTTGTTTAAATCCAAAATTTAAACAATTCCAAAAATGTTGTTTCTTATCCCACTTGATCGACAGAAACATCTAAATGAAGTATATGAACCTGTGCGTTTTTAAAGAATGAAGAACTGTAGCTCAGCGTTTCTCAAACTGTGGGGTGCGTCACCCTAGAGGGGCATGATAAATCTACGAGGGGGGGAGGCGCAAGCATATTAAAAAGTCGGAAACAAAATATTATTTAAAAAAAATTATTAATTTACTGTAAGTAACAAACAAATTGCATTCGGACATAATAAAAAATAAAATACACATTTACACTGATACAATACACGTATTAATGTATCAGTTTATGCCATGCATTTTATAATAGATTTAACAATGCTAAGTTAAGAACAAGTTTTTTTTTTTTTGAAAATTACCAGCGACCTTATGGATATGAATAAAAAAATTTCTTGATAATTTGTACGGTTTATAATTAATCTTTTAAGTGCTGAGTAAAAGCTACACAATTCGTTCTCCAATGCCACCGTTTTCCACATAAATGCTCATATGTGATGTTTTTTGGGAGGGGTTGGCAGAGAAAAGGGATAAATAAGCAAATCCTCTGAAATAAGTGAATCCTTCGCAAACACTGTCAAGGTCCTTTTATTGAATTCCAAAGCCTTCGAAATAATTTTATGGACAGTACTGCAGATCGTACTTCTCAGAAAGACGCATATATACGTCCAGAAAATTAATGCTTTGGTTGAGCGAGACGTTTATATGCTTTATTTGCACTTAAGAGGCTAAAGTCGAATTGTACTTTTAGTGTTTAACTATAGTATTATTAATTTCAATACATTGTTATTGTTTGGAGGGGTCACAATGAAACTTATGATTGAATATTGGGTCGCGAATGTTGAAAGTTTGAGTTTGTAGCTGGACTTGAGAGCAGCTGGTTCTTATACCAACCTTGGCAATCAATACAAGCCATGATGTTCGCAAGATCAGCTTGGGTCATATTGCAATTTGGATAGGTAGGATAAACTTTAAGATCCGCTACATGCCGTTGAGCTCGAGTAAGTCCACTGCAAAGCATGGCTAGAGTGGTTTCGCCTACTTCCTTTTCTAAGCAAAGCAGCACCAAGACAGATTTCTTCACACCAATCATCATGTACGGGGGCCTGCTTCCAAGATGAACTGATATATTGCTTGACCCGGGTAGCAATTTCTGAAAAAGTAAGGCAACCACCAAGTGTAGAATCTTAATGGCTCTCCTCACAAGCCAAACCCTCTGCACTTTCATTCCTTCAGACATTTACGTGCGATGGTATCCACTAAAAATATCTTAACATTGGCACTCAAGCTATTTAATAGCTGGACAATACTCGTTATCATTCTGTCACCATGCCTCAACCATTCTGACAGATGTTAAATAGAGCTTCGGCTATCACTCAATACTCAAATATCTGTATTGACACTCTCAGTAAAGCAAAATTTTAAAGCCTCCTCATTTGCTAAGAACTCTGCCCAAAAAACTAAACAGTAGTCATGATTTATCTTACAGATCCTAATACCATTATACTTCTTGATGAAAATTTAACTAGTCACTCTAAAACATTATCTGTGATGATGCGGTACTATTAGAATTTTGAATATATATCTTTCGATGCCAAATTTTAAATAATTTATTCAAGTCTTCTATTAATAATCAGACACAAAGACAAGGATACTAAGTTTCATTTTCATGCAAATAAGATAAAGTAATAGAAAAAAAAGGAAACTTTTCATTATAAAAAAATTTTGTTTATAATTTTTTTATTTTTGGATTAGTATATTTCAAATTATTCTCTCTCGGCTCGAATTTAGTTCTTTCAATTCAATAATTCGGTTCAATGACAACAGGAATGAAAATGTTCTTATCTTCATTTATTTTCAAATTCAAACAAAACATTGATGGGAGGCGCGGATTATTCAGGAATATTCAACAGAACTTCAAAATTTCAAATCAATCCTGGTCACGGCACCAGATAATGCGATGCCTAAGTTTGTTCATTTAATTTATCTGTTCTACACCCAGATTCTTAATTTAACATCGCATCATGACTTAAGTTAAAATTAGTAAAGTTCTATTGACAAATTAACATTACACTAAATTAACAGTCCGATCGTATAGTGGTAACAATTAATTTTATTGAATAACATATTTAAGTAACTATAAATTTACTTCACAACAAGATTAAAATTTAACTTAACTTGAGAGAGAGATGAAGTGGGGCAGGAGGATGGACATGGTTGACGCCTGGAGTCCCGCGGAGGATTAGATTCTCAAGGTCTGGGATCTGCTCA
This sequence comes from Trichonephila clavipes, assembly GCA_019973935.1. Taxonomy (NCBI): domain Eukaryota; kingdom Metazoa; phylum Arthropoda; class Arachnida; order Araneae; family Nephilidae; genus Trichonephila; species Trichonephila clavipes. The sequence continues at coordinate 774,548 of BMAU01012458.1, forward strand.
GTCTGTGTCTCTCTGTCTCCAAATCGGGGTGCATCCCGTTCTATTTGACGTCCTTTTCACACGAAAATCCTAGAGAGGACTATTTGCCTTGTCCACTTAATTGCCTCTGATTGGTCCAGAACCAGCGCAGAGTTACCGCACGAGGTTCATTGCACTTTCGGAAGCGCGGGAAATCTGATGACGTACCCCGCAATTTATGGGTCCAGTGACCCCCCAGGCGTGGGAGCCTTCTCGGCACACCCTTGCCGAGGAATTCAACCCCTCAGTGATGGGAAAAGAAAACGAATTCCACCAAACTGAGTTCGAAATTTTGAAGTTCTGTTGAATATTCCTGAATAATCCGCACCTCCCATCAATATATCGATAAAAACTTTACTTACAAATACAATTATCTATACTTATAAAAATTAATTAAGCAAACAAGCATTATAAGAAAAAATTTATTATTATATATTTTGCTATACTTTGGAGTAGGAGCCTTTTCTCATCAACTAAGGCCTGGAACGAAAGAATATTCTTGCTAAGTATCGTTAAAATATTCGTAAAAATGTTTATTCTATATAAATTTAAAGTGAGTGGTACCTATAAGTATCGTCGGTACATAAAGGGTTAAAATGAACAATTTTTGTATAATGTTTTGTTGTTGTTGTCTTGTCCTTTCCAAAGGGGAGGAAGGAATGTTTCGAGAGCCTGAGACAGGTTGAACATCTACACGATAGATGGCGGCACCACCTATCTCCACCTCTTTAATTTAGGCATGGGCTAGAAGAGAGGGAAATATTCTTCAACATCCTGCAACCGTGGTTTCTGCTACGACCACCTACAGGACTTTGGGGCTCACTGATTTAACAAGCACATACTCCGTGCAAACTCGGAGGGTGTTGGGTGGGATCGGACATCGGACCCTGGCTCCCTGGTCTGGATTCCGATACACTAACCACTAGGTCACCACTAGCTATGAGTTTAAATACGATAAATAATAACTCACCATTTTTACCAATGATTATTTGGTTTTATCTAAGCATTATGATGTATTCATTATATCTGTCAAGAGTTCTATAAAAAAGATTATATACAAGTATTGACTATTTTTGTTATTATTGGCTACTCATGTGACAAAAAGTATCAACATCTGAAATATCAACCTGAGGAACATTATTATAATTATTTAATTATAAGAAAAAAACTGAAATATATATATATACATATGTTATTAGTAGATACACATAACTGTTGTACAATTTGTAAAAACATCATAACAATGGTTAAATAAACTTTCTAAGCTTGGACTCATCAGTATACTTTTTTTTACTTAGAAGTTAACTCACATTTTTTCAGAAACAATACTTCTTCTTCGGGGTTCTGTTGAGTTTCATAATATGTAATTCACGAGAGGTATAATTAAAGTCAATTAGTAGTAGTTATGTTTATATCAAATTTACGATTTTATACAGAGCTTTTTAATTAATAGTTTAATCAAAGAAATACCTAAGATGGCGTGCAATACATCTATTTGAACTAATTTATACAAAAATTGAGAGTTTTCTTTAAGAAAGTTTTCAATTTAGAAAACTTCTAAAGAATAAAAAGAAAAAAAATCTATTGTGTAAATTTAATAAATTCTGAATTTTTTGTAAATGGTTTTTTTTATGAACTCTGTTTTTAAATTGTGTTAATTTGTACAATATTCTTCTTTAGTTATACAGTACATGGAAATAGTTTTGAAAAAAAATAGAGATGTGTAATCGGTATTTTCACAGAACACTTAAAGTTATTAAATTTAAAGAATAATGTGTAAACATTAATGTTCAGAAATATTTTTGAAAAAGTCGAGATTTTAAGAGAAAGAATAAAATAAACATGACCCCCCCCTCCCCCGAAGGATTAATAATCTACTTCTCTGCAAACATACTTTCACTACCCAAAAAGAAAGTAGATTAAAACGTTAAATTTACAGCATTATTTCAGAAATTATTGAAATGTTAATTTAACATAAAGAATAACAGATGATAAATAGCAAATTTAGTCATTAGTAATATGAAAGAAACAAAATAGCAATATTATATATATATATATATATCAATATAGGATTAAAAGCTTCGAAGGGAGTTCCAAAGTACATTCTTTTAGAAATTCAACTAATTAAATAAGTTTTTACATCCAATTAGTTTTTATTGTTTAAAACAGTGTTCCCCCACCTTTTTATCGCCGGGGACCCCGGTCAACGTTTGTTAATTTTACCGAGGCTCGCTGAGTAGGAGGACGTTGATTGTTAATGTTTTAGACTGTTTTGATTTAATAATTTTAATTTAATTGAATCTAATCGTGACTTCAGAAGAAAATATAGCTACACCAAAAAATGAATATAAAGTGTTTTAACACGGAATATAAAGTAATTTTCATAAAAAGTAACCAACCCCCGCCCCCCAAATATACCACAGTAAATAAAAGGGGAATAATTTAATGTTTCTTGTGCGGACCGGGTGTTGGAGACCACTTTAAAAGAAACTGCGAATCAGATTTTAATTATTTTCAGAAATATACATAGAAATAATTGTAAATTATTTGAAAAAAATTAATTGTTTTATTTTAAGAATACTTAGGAATTTTGTCATAGAAAATGAACTTGCATAAAATTTCTAATTATAAATCTGATGGTAATTAAAACATAAATAAATAAGTAAATAAGATTTCCGATTTATTCTAAAAATCCTTTTTATATTGTTTTGCTTTTCAACCTAAATTACTAGTTTGAATTGTAAACAATGAGTATTGTCTATTGCTGTAAAAATAGTTTTCATTGTTTTAAGAAGCTATTTCCTGGGTGAAGTATTTTTAAAATAATGAAACCAATCTCTTTTTGAAAAAAAAGGAATAATGTTCTTACAATAATATTCGTAAGATAAAAATATATGAGTTTGTAAAATACGTAATTAGTTATAAAATAACAAAAACAAAACACAAGCATTACTAATTATTTTTCTGACGACCAATACAGTTTTGAATAGTAATTTGTCAAAAGTAATTTTAATTTTTTTAAAAGAATATTACTTGTAATTATTTCATTTTACTTAGACTTATATTGTAAATTGTACAGAAGCATCGGTATAAACTAAAATAGTATTTATAAATAGAACTCTAAAGTGAAATTTCATGAATATTTATATGACAAAACAGAAAGTAAAAATTGAACTAAATTATTATTTAACCCTGCCGTTTTTACCCTTTACGTTTAACAAATGTTTATAAAATATCAATGAAAAATTCAGGCAATTTTTTTCTCTAAAATAAGAATGTAGCTTGCACTTACTTCTGGCTCAACATCAGAGAAGTTGACACTTGAAACGAATTCTCGCAAAAATTTATCCAGCTCTCGACCTTCGATAAATCCATTTCCTATAAAAATGTTAAAATAAAGCCTTAAGTATAGGAATTTTACATTTAAAATGTTAAGTTAAAAATTCGAACATAATCCAGAATTTATATAAGCAAAATTATTCAACAGTTATAGATCTTCCACATTATTATCGTCTGTAGCTCGATAATTCATGTAACTCTAATTTTTATTTGTTTATTTAATTTATTAGCAATGATATATAGAATCGTTAGCATTTAAAGTTATGTTGCTTAGTTCGGCAAATTTTGCAATTGTTCTAAAATATGTTTTTTTCATTTGAAGAAAACATTTTAAAGCATAATCGACGCAGGTTGTAAAATTAATATTTAATTATAACTTTAATATATTTTCTAAATATTATAATTCATCTGGAGATCTTTTTTATCACTAAAAAGATGTCGGGGAATATAAATTTCAGCAATTATTAAAAATATAGCAGCTTCGGACATATTTGTATATGATTATAAAATTTTTTAGAAAATTTAAAAATCAAATTAATGATAATGTGGAACAAATTTTCAAACCTATAAATTTATTTTTTAAAATATATGATGCAATATATCTTCCCCATTTAGGGATTTCTTTTTAATTTCAGTTTTAGTTATATATTACTATATCATCCTTTAAAACAAAAATAGCGACATTATTTGTTAAAGGAAGTGTTTTTAAACTAGAATGACTTTAGGAGACTAAATTAAATATGTATAAAAGTATAATTAGGAAGTTTCACTGAAAATTTAAAAAAAAAATTATTTTAATATATGGAGATAATTTTTTTAGCAAGAAATAATTATAACATATAAAATATCATTTTATGTCTTTAGAAGAGGAGGATATATATTCAAGGTTTTTGAAGAAATCATTGCATGTTTATAAAGTAGTACATTTCTTAGTTCCATAAAAATATGAACTAAATGAATATGACATATCTTTAGATTATTTTATAGAATTAAGTAAAAATTTTAATTACAAGTAAAGTTGGTTCCGGAATTAACACACAGTAAAACACATTTTCAGCAGTTTTTAGCTTAATAAATTTTTAAAACTTGTAAAATAAGTTGCGCTTATATATATATATAAAGAGTGTTTTTTTTTCAGGTATAGAAGTTTAAGTTGGCATTACTTTCCAAGATGGTGACCGATTTAACAGCTGTCAAGTGATTTATTCTCAGTTTGTTTGGCAATTCATCATGAATAGACTCACGCCTCATAGAGATTCGTCGAATGGGCCCAAAATGAGATTGCCGTTGTTCCCGATTTTCCTAAGCGAATTTTGTTTAGCGATGAAGCGCACTTCTGGTTGAATGGCTACGTCAACAAACAAAACGGCCGCATTTGGAGTGAAGCTAATCCACAAGGGTATGTCGAAACACCGTTACATCCAGAAAAACTGACTGTTTGGTACGCTTTATGGGCTGGTGGAATCCTTCTTCAAAAACGATGAAGGCCACAACGTTACAGTCAAAGGTGATCGGTATAGAGCCATGATTACTCACTTTTTCATTCCTGAATTGAACGATCATGATGTCCAGGAGCTGTGGTTCCAACAAGACGGTGCAAAATGTCACACAGCTCATGCCACAATCGATTTATTGAAAATCACGTTTGGTGACCACCTAATTTCACGTTTTGGACCTGTGAATTGGCCTCCAAGATCTTGTGATTTAACACCGCTATACTATTTTCTGTGGGGCTATGTAAAGTCATTGGTCTATGCGGATAAGCCACAAACGCTTGACTATTTGGAAGACAACATTCGCCGTGTTATTGCCGATATCCGGCCACAAATGTCGGAAAAAGTCATAGAAAATTGGACGTCCAGATTGGACTATATCCGAGCCAGTCGTGGCAGTCATATGCCAGAAATCATATCTAAAATGTAACGCCACGAGATTATCTTTCGAATAAAAAAAATTCATGTCAATCGAATAATACATCGTTGTTTTATTGCAATTTAAAGTTCTATACCTCTAAAAAAACACCCTTTATATATATATATATATATATATATATATATATATATATATATATATATATATATATATATATATATATATATATATATATATATATATATATTAAGACAATTATTTCTTTTTCTTATTGGTCAGTACACATTTTTAAATAAGTTGAGTTTAGATTCGAAGATTTACTGTTAAATTACAAAGGAAATGTTTTTCTGTGTGTGGTGTCATACTCATTCTCCCCATTTAACTTAAGCAATTATAGTAGTGATAAAGCTTAGTTTTTGAATACTAAACAGCAACAAATCTTCTCATCAATTCCCAAGGGTATGGAAAACATACTTTTTTCAAGAAGTTTTTTTGAATAATTAAATAATTAAACCACACACACACAATTTATACCAATTTAGAATCTATATTTTATAGCGAAAATCATTAGTTCAGATACTGAAAATAATTTTTAATTAAATAATTAAACCAATTTATACCAATTTAGAATCTATATTTTATAGCAAAAATCATTAGTTCAGATACTGAAAATAATTTTTTTTTAATAATCAGCAATAAAGGACATTGATTAAAAAAATAACTAAAATCTGGTTTAGAAGCACACATATTTCAATTAAAAATATATTGCATTTTGGTGTTATGAAGCAAAGAAAGTGAATGAGTGAGTTTTTATAAACGCATCTCTATAAAGTAAGGGTGGGCAGACATTTACATGGCACGGTCTACTTTTAATTTTTTCAAGGTGCTGCGGTTCTTTTGTGACGTTGGTGCGATAAGCAAAAAAAAAAAAAAAGCTCAATAATACTTACATTATAACAATAATAAATACAGAATACATAAAATTTATTACATACACAGAATTACCTACACACACAGTAGAAAACTTACTATTTTAAAACTACGTTTGAAGTAAAACGCACAAAATGCAAATATAATATTATTATACCCATAAATTTAATAATATCATAAATTTAATAATATCATCTGCTGCATTTTCAAGCAATTCTCAATACATCAGAAAATAAATAATTTTCAATTAAAATTAGCTCTCGTAGCTATAGTCTCAGTAGAGGACTTCGTCTTCATGTTATCCGCCCCAATCTTGAATAACTCGATGTACAATTACTAACTGCTAATCTTACACTGGATTCTAAGTGGTCGTCTGTGAAACGGGAATGATATGTTGCCTTAATTATATTCGTTCAAAATGAAGATTGACACAGATAGGTAGAGCGAAAGAACGATGTTAAATGAATTGCAGCTTTTTTAAAATTGTGATACTTTACTTTGTCTATTAGATTCCAAAAGTTATTGTTAACAAATTATGTCCTTTTGAAGGAGAAAAAAGCTTCGTTTTTCTCGAGAGATAAAGAGAATATGTAACATATTTTTAGTTATATTTTTTCACATCAACATTGTGAATTGGGTTAACTCATGAATGCAACTTTTGATTCTAGTCAAGTAAATTCTTGAAAACGTCTCTCAAATTCGGATTGCAGCTTTATTTACACACACGGTGTCTCTTCTATTCACGGATGTTTCCATTATCTTGAAAACCACCTGTGTTTCTTTTAGTATGTACGTTTAACGTTTTATGTAAACTCGGTCACCCCAAAATGTCTTGGCGGTCCACCGGTCGATCGCGATCGACTTAATGTTTACTCCGACTATAAAGCAACACAACGGCTAGTGGCAACAGACCTCGAAATTTTGAACCAAGGACAAGTAATGAGGACGAAACCTAAGCTGACTCCCTACTATCCTACTTTGATGCTAATTTGATATAGGAGTGCTAAGCGCCAAGTTGTTTATGTTCGTCAAGATGGAAGATAACATTACAATATGGTTACCTTGATATATTTATCGTCTGGCAATGGGGTTGCCACGGGTATAACGTATATTAGAGTTAAATTTTATGGATTTTCACCCCACGGTAATCCTATTAATTTCAAAAGCTTTTAAATCAATTTCTTAGAGAATTTAACCATTTTCGTTGCAATCGTTTTTCAACAAAGCTGCTTTAGTCTTCTGTTGTATTTTGTGCTATTTTAGAATATGGATATTTCTAATATAATTGGTGAGTACCAGGATATTTTTTTTAAAAAAAGTATGGGGCCTGGGTTTCTAATTATTCCTGCACACATTTCGCTTTTAAACTTTATTTCAATTTTTAATAATGCATTTTTAAGAGTTCTTTGTTCGATGTAATTCATTACAGACACTCGCAGTTTTTGGAATATTGCAAATTATCAAGGCAAATTAATTTTCATTTAATTTATGAAATTATTACATTTATAATATATAAAAAATACAATTATTATTATATATAATAATTGTATTATATTCTTTATAACTGTTACTTTTTTATTACATTTATTTATAAATATTCTTACATATTATGTTATTTATTTACAATTATTATGTTATATGAGTATTCTTATACATAATTAATATTATATTACATTATGCATGTGTGATTGTTCCTCTTTTTTATAATTAATGTAAAATTACATGATTATTCTATATAATAATTACTATTAAATTATATTATATGATTATTATTAATATAATAATTACTATTATATCATATTATATGAATATCATGCATAATAATTACTATTAAGTTATATTATACGATTATCAAAAATTACATAATACTATTATTAGTTAATATATAACATTAACCACGACATATTTAACGAGCATTAACCCTTACAAGCGGCAGTTTTTCAGTGGTACTAGGGCTCGAACTCATGGAACGCTGACCACGAGTTCGTGTTTACGGCCTTAAAGAAAAAGGGACAAAGAAAGAAAAAAGAAAGACAGGAAGAGAAAGAAAGAGAAATAAAGAATAAAAAATAGAGAAAGGTAAAGAGGAAGAGGGAAAAAGTAGGAAAGAGTGAGAGAGAACGAAAAAAAAAGAAACACTGAGAATTTATTTCGTCTCAGAAAAATTTTGTAAAGGCATTTTAAAACATTTATTTCACATGTAAATAAATGTACAAGCATTTTGGGACGCTTTGAAAATAATCTATTATTTTATCCTCAAACCAGAGGATTACGTGACTACGATGTAAAATAAAATTTAATATATTCTTAAAATAATAAAAAAATGGTAAGCATCCATTTGATACGAAATATTCCCACAATTGTTACTATGTTGCCAACTATAATCTTACAGCTTTCAGACTTTCAAAACATTACACAGAAGTAATTATAAATTATTCTAAGAGTATCAAGCATGCAAATTAAGGTAGATTACCAGACTCATTCATACTTGTTAGCTAAATAGTAATGCTAAGATTTCTGAAATATATTTTGTTGCAGACACCATTTTGGGATTTATAAGTGCAATGAGTATGCATAAAATGATGATAATAATTTTAAAATAATATTTTTAAAATGTTTTAAATAATTTTTTATGGGGCTTCTAATTTATTTCAAGAATTTCAATTTTAAATATGGATGGTTTTAGGGAAAAAAAGTAGAGTAAATATTATATAGACAATATTTAAAGGTATAATAAAACTCTCATATTTAAAAAGAAAAAGGAATATTTTTGATTGAATTTAATTTGAGGTATTGTATATTAAGACGAGCAAATAATTTTTTGAAGACAAATAGGGTATTAAATTATTTTTAGGGTGAAATGAGTTAAAATATAAAAAATGGAATATTTCACCTGTTGTGAGAACGAATACATTCTAAGGTATCCAACTACCCTTAAATCACGATTTGTTCAAAAACTGACAAATTGTTTTTATGATTATATTTTATAGGTTATCTTATTAGCTTTATAAAAATACCAAGTTTGTTATTTTCCATTCTCTAGAGCAAAAACTACAAGTGTTTTTTTAAAAGCAAGTGCCGTAACTTTACACAAGATGTCAAACATTAAAATGCGTTTAACTCGAAACGTGTTTTTTTTTCGAAAAGCTTAAACAGGGCAAGCGATTGCTCAAACAGTTTATAAAATAATTTGCTAAAATTTATTGTGTATGCTCTGTATAACAGTAGAAGTATTTTAACCTTCGGATTTATCAATCACTGTTTTATTACAAATTGTACAGTCTTTTATGTGAATATAATCACTGTTTTTTTAAGCAATTTCGTATAATAACTAAGATAAAGAGCTCTAGTTTTTGTAAATATTAAAATATCGATTACCCTGATGGTCATTTCAAAATGGAATAGCAAAGTAATATATCAAAATTCAAAAACTGAGAATTTGTTCATAAACATTTTGTACAGATTGGGCCCCGTTTATGTAATTTTTGAAATTTTTACCCACTTTTTCCCCCATTTTAGTGGAATAATTTATTTTTTTCTTCTTAATTTTATCATTTTTTTTAAAAAAAAAATGCCTTAAATAAATCTAGGAACTCCAAAAAAAATCTCCTTATCTCCATTTTTTTTTAAAAAAAAGTTGTCGCAAGTAGTCGGATACTTTAAATCTAATAAATTTATTACATCACGTTATAAAAAGAAAGTGTGTACTTCTCAAACTTTCAACATTCGCGGCCCAACGCTCAATCATAATTTTCATCGCCCCCCCCCCCTCCATACAAATAACGATGCATCAAATTGAATTAAGCTATACTTTGACGCTAAAGAAAAATGACGATTTTAACCTCTCAAGTGCTACTAGCGTATATATATATACGTATCACACAATCGGTGCGTTAATTCCCCGGACGTATATATACGTATCACTCAATTGGTGCGTTAATGCCCCGGACGTATATATACGTCTCACCAAAGTACGATCTTTTTTGTGCACTGTTATTCATAAAATTATTCCGAAAGCTTTCGAATGCAAAAAAAGGACCTCGACTGCGTTTGCAAAGAATTTAATTGTTTCAGAAGATTTATTCCCTTTCTCCCCCCCTTTGTAATACAACACATGCGTGCGCCAACGGGGAAGAGGGAGGCATTGAGGAGTGAATCGCGTAAATTTTTAATGGTATTTAAGGGTTTACTTAAAAACGTACAAATTATCAAGATAAGTGTTAATTTTTGTAAATAATTTGATATATGACAAGCTCATGGGGTCACTTGTTCTTAATTTAGTATTGCTAAATTAATTATAAATTACATTGTGCAGTACTGAAGCATTTATAAGTGTATTATATCAGTGCAAATGTTAATTAAAATTTTTATTATGTCAGAATGTGTATTTTATATGTTTACTTTAAATAAAATAACTTTTTTAAATAATATTTTATTTTCGACCTTTCTATATGCTCGCGGTCCCCCTCATAGAGTTATCACGCTACTCTAGGCGGCGCACCCCACAGTTTGAGAAAGACTGGTTTAATTCACATTTTGCTTCACTATGTTATTTAATATCGCGACTTAGAGTTTATATTTTTTTTAGTCGTAAGGGACGTAATTACATATGAACATGATTCTAAAAAGAAAAGTTTTAGAAAAATATAAATATACCTATGTTTAAATTTTGAAACAGTACACAGAAAAAAATTGAAATTTATAATAAAACCTATTTTTAATGCTCATTTACTGATATGTGATCGGATTTTAAATTTCTAAGAAACATAAATGATAAAAAAATAACTAATAAAAAAACATAAGAGAAATACTAAGAAATAATAATAAATAATAAAAAAAATACTACAGACCCAGTGCAGAATCATTTAAGCTTTAATCAATCAGAAAAAAAGGCACTTTTTATTCTGAAATATTTTAATGGTATCACAAAATTTGAAAATTCTTTGTATCATTGAGAGAATATCGATTTGTTAAAGAAGTGCCGGGGTTGATCCATTAGGCGATTGAGGTGGGCGCCCAGGGGCCCAGATAAGCTGGGCATAAAAGAAATTTTGATCCGTCAATGCCAAGGGGACCTGTAGTTCTGCGCCCAGGGCCCGAAATGAGCTTAACCAATTACCTACCGCATTATGATTTACTGCAGTTTTTTCATGCAATATTTTTTTTAATCCCTACATTGAAAATTAAGGGATATACATAAACAAAATACTCAACTTTGGGAAATTTAATCCTTTAGAGCTAATTAATTAATTAAAGATATTCAGCCGTAAAATTAATTATAGACACTGTTCACTTAAAATAAACAGTCAAATCATTTCTTTATGTCTGCATTAACATACAAAAAAAAAGACACTTAAATTTTGACATTAACTATTTTTTCGGATCAAAAATGACAATTTTCGCAATCTGTTGAAAAAGCAATTTCTGCTATAAAACTATTCTCCTTCTCCGCAAAAATACTCATCATAGAACCCGTCCTTCCATACATCTTGGAAGAGTGGATTTAAATAAATATTCCTGCAAAGTATCGTAAGAGTATTCGTAAAAATATTTATTCTATGTTCTTTTAAAGTGGGTGGTACTTATAAGTATCGTTTGTAGATAAAGGGTTAAATTGGCACCGTGGTAAAGGCAACACTGAGAAACTGAGAGAACAATATGATTCACATAAAACAGACACGAGAAATTGTGAGATATTTGCAATGAATCCATCGATATTCCCGTGCATTGTCATTTTCTCATCATTTTAATTCACACATTTAATCCTCACTGAAAAATTTTGGGGGATTTTAAAATGACTTCTAGAAAATATGATAGAATTTCGAAATTCGATCTCGAACAGTTTATAAAATATACTCGACATATTTTATCTGTGTTTGTGTAAACCTGATACTTGAAAATACTCGTTAACAAATACATGTCAACTAAAAGTACCATTTATAAAAGCTCGTTAGAGAAGAGATTAAAATGTTACTTTTTATTGGCTGTGACAGGACAAGTCCCTAAATGTGAGAAACATTTATTTCATGGCGGCAATATCAAGTGGCGGTCCTAGCTACCAAATATGGATACCTGAATTAATTTTAATTTAAGCTCTCGTCGGATGCTAAATACTACCGTGATTTAATTTTGTCCAGACTGAGACAAATTTACACTCAATGGATCTTTTACATGCCCCTTATTCGTATGAGATGCGTACCTACAGATTTTGCATACTAAAAGTCTGAAGTGGCGCTTATTCGGAGGAAATAACTCGCGGTCTATGGATCCGAAGAACAGAAACATGACAACTAGACAAAAGCGATCTTCCATTTCCGGAGGCTGTTTCTGGCTTAAGTAGATACTGCTACAATACTCCCCCACCAGTGAGTCGGTGGACAGGTGAAAGAACGATGTAGTTTTTATGGCGAGCGTGTGTGAAGCGTGAGCGTTGTTGTTGTTAATTGAAGGTTCTGTATCAAATGAGTCTGGGGACTTTTTAGTTGCTGCGTCAAGTGGGTCTGACGGCTTTTGGTTGCTCTATTGGCGGGTAGATGGTACCATGATAGATCAGTAGGTTGACCAGCCAGGGTCATCAATGGATTATTGCATTTCCAGAGGACAGAACCCGGGACCTATGGATCCGAAGCCTAGTAATATACCACTAGATAAAAGTGATTACTCCTGTCCAGTGGCTGTTACTGGCTTAAGTAGACATTGTTACAGATCTATCAACCCGTAACCTTAGGCTTAAGAAGGAGGCCGGTTAACTTTAAACCATCGAGTCGACATTAAAATTTTACGAATATCATGAAAAGCTATTGGCAGAAAATTTGGTTATAATAATAATGAGAGAGAGAGAGAGAGAAAGTTTTTTCTGTTTGTTTCGAATGAAAATTAAATTAAACAATCTTGCAGCTATATTGTAGTCTTATAATATATTAAAATGATATATCTATAATAATTTTTTTGTTTTTAAATTACAGCATGGAACTTTTGATGGATTCCATGGAGAACGTAATTACCAGTCATCAATCATATATAAAATCTTTTTACAGCATATCCAACAATTCAATTATTTCCACATCCATCATCATTAGTTAAGAAAACTTTTGTAACAGGAAATGATTTAAACCTTTTGTACGTAACTGGATTTATCACTTTAATGGCAAATTGAGTAGCAGTTTCAGTGAAAATAACTTTAGCATAGTTTGCTAAATGACAAATACACTAATATTTGATCGAATATAAACGCAAATGCCAGGAACACAGTTTTTCGTATTTCATTAACATTTTTTTTTTGGTCCAGACAAAAATTTGCGCGCCCTGCTAGTAGAAAAATCGAATTTTACTTTACAGCTCTTTGAATAGTTAGTTATAAAAATTCCTGAAAATGATTACTATAAAATCATACAGAAAAAGTTTTACACACAACAATTGTAATATGTACCGCGTAAGATGCTCTAAAGCAGCGATACTCAACATGCGGCCCACCGAGCCTTTTTAAGTGGCCCGGTCATGACCTATTGCTCTGAGAAATAATTTTATTGAAGACAATGTATATAAAAAAATTGGTAGGAAATTCTTTGACGAGAAATCGAATATATCATTTTTGCTGTCGATGTCGTACGGCCGCAAATTGATGTTCTTTTTCTATTTGTAACGGTTACGGTTAGTCATACCAGACAACAGTGGATCAGCGACAATTTTATGGGTGGAACTAATTTTTTGTGTGAGAACAATCTTTCATGCCTTTCAAGCGAAAAATGTTCGAATAATTTAGAAGTTGACTGTTATGTAGTAAAAAACAAACATGGATCAGTACTTGTTTGATTTGTCACGAAAGTGCTGTATGTAAAAAAATACCAATAAACGGGAATTATTTAATGAAATTTTTAGCTCTTTTAAGAGTGAATATTCTTTGTAACATCAACAAAGTGTATCATCAGTGGTAATGTCACAGTAGCAACAAAGACATCCTAAAAAGTTTGTTAAATTATTGGTAATCGTATGAAACCGTTTACTGATGCAAAAATTATGAAGGTGTTTTTCTTAAATTCTTTTTATTTAGAGTTAGTGACAAAAATAAAAAAAATACAGAAAAATAATAATTAAAAAAAGCAAAACAGGAATTATAATATTTTGATCAGTTTTCCATTTTTTAAATTTCTACTGTTCTCTTAGTCTGAAGCATTTCTACCCTTTTTTAATTTCATGTATGTGGCCCGCGTGAAATGGCTGACATGTTTGTGGCCCAGCAGAAAAAAGGTTGGGTAACCCTGCTCTAAAACGTAGATAAACATAGCCATGGGGGGATTATGAACAATCTCTAAAGGCTTTATCGCATACACATTTTTCGAGCAACTGGTTCCCTCAATTTTTTGAAGAAGCTGAGGGTGAAGAGTTGCCGTAAGCAAAATGACATGCTCTGAATTCAGATGCGCTCTATCTTCACATTGAAAAATTACTCACCACTGCACTCTCGCTAATTTTTTAAAAAAATATTTTAACAAAATATTTTAGCTTAGAATTTTATAGGTGTGGAAATTTTTCGTTGATCAAAGCGCTCTCCATCATTTCGTTTCATTTTAATGCATACAATTCTGATATTGCGCATGACGAAGACGAGGCTACCATCTTGTTTTCTCGTAAGAGATGAAGAACCCTATTGGCTGAAATTAGGAGTAATTTTAATTTCGAATAATTTTTTCAGCTCACTTGCAAAAGGTTGTTCGAAGTTGTTGCTATGACAACTGAGTAAAAATTGCTCGAAACGGCCGGTTGAAAGAAAAATTGCTCCAAATATATGCACGTGTGATTAAGTGGAATTTCGACAATCTTAACACACACTGATTTTTAACGAATACTCTTATAGCTGGATATCTTACAAGGTTTCCCTCAAAAATAGCTTGGGTTCGGTTTTCTTTGACGTTTTATCTAAAATTTAACTGCCTCTTCTTGCAGTGGGTAATATAAAGTTTAATATAATAAATATAACATAAAGTAAAGTTTTGTATAGATTTTTTTAAAAAAAAATGGCACATATTCAATCAATATTTAACGAATGATTTCTAATAATTGGGAAAAAATGCTACTAAGTTAAGTCAAACATTGCTTACATTTTTCGTTCTACAACACCATCAAACAAATATAGGAGACAGTCGCATTGAACATGCATTGACTTGGCGAGTCTTTGGATATGCGCGCGGAATTATTGTGATTATGTCAGTTATTGTCTGGCTACAACAGCATAAGTATGCCAGCTTTGATATCAGATTGCACCAAAGAGGAGCAACGAGAAGTTATCAGAGGTTCTAAAAGATACTGAAATTCACCGAAGACATTTGTCAAAATACAGGGGAAGGGCTTTAACTCGTAAAAGGGTACTTTTTGTGTGAATCGAAATGTTTAACGAGCGTAACACAAAAAGAGGGAGCTGGGCGGCCATTAACCTCGAAGATCTCAAATTTCACAAAGTGTTTGCGTGAAGAGTACAACAAAAACTACCTCAAAAACAACAGGTTGGATTTTGAAATCCTGTAACACCCTTCCTACAGCATAGATCTCACCCCTTCTGACTTTTCATCTCTTTGGGACATTCCAGGAAGCTTTAAGAGGTCGTCGATTTGCGCTAGACATGAATGTTCGGGATGCGGTATAAAAATGTCTTCACGACCAACCCAAAGGAAGGCATACCGAAGTTCTACCAAGATTGTGGTTGGCTGGATCAAGTGAATTGCTCGTGGAGACTATATAGAAAAATAATGGATCTCTTGTACATCTATCTGTGTTTAATGAAGTTGTAGAGTGATAAGTGTGTAAGTAATTTTTGATTGGCCTTCTAATATAAGAAAGATATACGATTAAAATATATAGAGCTGAATAATTTACATCACGGCTATGGCTAAATCTAATAATAATTATATGTGTTTGCATTTATGTATACTGGGTGAGCCAAAAGTTTCTTTAAATTGTGAGCGTTCATAAGCAAGTCAAATTTCTTAAGTCAATTCCTACTTAGGTCAACAAAGAAAAATTTTATTTTAGTTACTAAAATTACTCATCCATACGATTTTTTAAAATTACGGTTCTGAACGTAGTCAATCCTCCTAAAAAGAGCTATATTTTGACGAATTTTTATCAGATTGCAAGCTGAAATATTATTATCATAGAAGTATATTTTTCAAAACAAATAACTTATTTTTCTTTAAGTGAATTCCTACTTAGGTCAACAAAGAAACATTTTATTTTAGTTACTTTTTTAAATAATTACAATTAATATAAATATGTATATATACATATGACAGAATCACAATATTACATGACAAAATAGAAAGCGATTTTCGTTGCATTTTTCTATTTTTCTTTCTATATACAGTGTTGGACTATTTTTTTTCTTGTTACTCTGTTTATTCATTCATTATAAATTTAATTATTCTAATAAAATAGTACAATAAAAATCACATTCTCAGAAATTAGGCCATCTCATGTGGGATTCAAACTCACGACCTTTGGACTAGAAGTCCAACGCGCTATCCATTGCGCTACAGGGGCATGACGGGCGATTTTCCTTTTTATATATGGTGTTGGAAAATTATTTTGTTTGTTACTATTTATTCATTAATTAAATAGAGAGAGAATTAGTGAATTAACACTGCATGAACATCAAGTGTTATCCACTACAAGTTTAAAAAAATGTTTTTGAACTTCAGTGGATGAATAAAAAGTATTTTTCTAATGATTAAAAATTTGATCAAGATATATATATAGGAAGAGTGTGATCTATTATTAGGAATTGAAAAAGAGTATGCTGAAATAAAAGTACAGCCATTAATTTTTATACAAATTAAAAAAAACGTAATTTAATATATTTCTAAAAATGTTAGAATTAGAAAAGATATTTAGAAGACCTCAAGAATACAGAAGCCTGCTAGGGACTAGTTACGGGAAATTAGTGATATTAGAAGTCGTAGAAAATATTTCTTTTTTCCTTTCTATAGATTTTACACATCATTACTCAAGCCATTCCAACTGCATTCGTCGCTACTAAAAGGATGAAAGG
The DNA here is from genome assembly GCA_019973935.1 of Trichonephila clavipes. Taxonomy (NCBI): domain Eukaryota; kingdom Metazoa; phylum Arthropoda; class Arachnida; order Araneae; family Nephilidae; genus Trichonephila; species Trichonephila clavipes. The sequence continues at coordinate 791,748 of BMAU01012458.1, forward strand.
GAAAGTTTTTTTACCAGGTCCTTATTCAATGTCACAAAGTTTCCTCAAGTCTTTTTCATCCATCTTCTCCATTTTTGGATAGATATTTATTATAAATTCTTTTTCCTTTCTTTTCTCTCTCTCTCTCTCTCTCTTTTCTTTTTTCTATTTTCTCAAAGTTTCCAAAAAAAGTAGCGAGAGAGGTTAAGTAAATAAAATTGCAAAGTAATGGCTTGATAAAAAAAAATCAAAATTTTTGTAGTGAAAGGGAAAATATTTTGATTTTTTCCCCCTCTACTCTTTTTTAGGAAATAGAATAAGCTCAGAGAGAAACTAAAAAAAGGTGGAAAATTGAACGACAAAAAGCGAACACAAAATATGAGTTTGCTGTTAATAAGCGTTGCCACGACAAATGCGACAAATTTTTCGCAGTAAATAGTTTTCCAGACCCGGCGGAATGTTTCAGCACTACACGCTAATTATTTTTCTTTTTTTCCTTTTTTATCATTAAATCTCGAGGGAATTAGACGGAGAAAAGCGGCTTTAATTTTAAAGAAGTAAAAAATAATCCGTTTTATACATGTTTATGAGTCACTTCGTTCTGCAAACGAGTTAAAGTGAAATCATTATTTTAAGAAAAAAAAGAGTATGTAGAACTTTTCTCTTATTTCTTTCTTGTTTCTTTAAAGATATCTTAAGAGGTAGAACTTTTAAAAATTAAACGAGGAAAGATATTTCTTTATAATAGCGTAAGATAATTTGAATGATTTTTAAGGGATTGGTTAAAATAATTAAAATCTCATGAATAATAAATTGCACTCTTTCTAAATGAGGGGCAGTTAAATATTTACATTTATTTATCTCAAAGTTTTTATGAAATTTAATTAATTTGAGTTTTTTTGAGTTTTAATACCTGTTGTTAGTTCTTATATTTTTAATAAAATAGCAAAAATTTATTAAAAGTGAATGAATTCATGATTTTGTAAATAATACCAATACTAATATTCAAAATCTTATATAAAAATTAAAAAGTTTCTTCCGATAAGGAATTAAATTTTCAAAAAAAGGAATTAATTAAATTTTTTAAAAAACAGTTGCAGGGTTGCAAAAGAATTTGTTTGTAGACATTTAAGGGGGAAATTAAAAATAATAACACAGCAAAAGAATACAAACATTAAAAGCTAAGAGTACTGGGAACACACGCACGCACACACATGCACACAGCTGCTTTAGAGTTAATTCTTTAGTAACTATACGCTTTGTTTTGTGGTCACAATGTAAAGAATTACAAATTTTCAAATAATCATCATGATAGGAAGAATCAGCATGATTTTAAGAAATATTAGCATTTCAGTCGGAATGATGCACTTTTGAATATTGAAGTCGATTTACATGTTTACGTTTTCAAGCTTCATATGGCTAAGTCAATTGATTTCGTTGAAAATCAGTGATTTTTCTTTCCATCGTTGTTCCATATTTCTCAGAAACTAATCAAATTTCTCTTGAAACATTTCTTTTACATTTCTTTGCGTTTTTTACGATGCAATTAAACGATAGCTCTTAATACATTTCTTGAACTTCATTACACACAATTGGGAATCACAAAACCAACATACCTTTGATTATATAATTTATAATACAACATGGAAAATATTAGGCTATCATACTTACAAACTCCAAAAATAAATAAACAAATAAATAATAATAAACACTTAACTCCTAAATTATTTTAAACAAACTATATTTTTCAAATCAATTACGGAAACAGCTATCAGTCAGATAGTAATAATAAGCGGTTTATTTAAAAACAGATTGTATAATTACATGATTATAAGTACCAAACCAATTTATATGAAACTACACAAATAAGCGTCAGAAAGACTCCAACTTTCGACAAAAGGATGCCAATAATCTCCAAAAAGACGTTAACATTCGACAAATGGATGACAATAATCGACAACAAGGCGGCGACATTTGACAAAAATATACTAACCAATTGCTAAAAAATATTTATTTGTGATATTGCTCTAAGTATGAGTTCATATATTATAAAAAGCAGCAGCCTGTATAAAGTGGCTAAAAATTAAAGACACACGAATTCTTTTTTACGGGATCTTCTTTTATAATTTTGAAGTAAAAGGGCTCAAGTTCTAGCCATATTTCTCATTCTTACACGACTGATTTACTCAAACAAGATTTTGAATCGCTGATTGTTTCTGAAAAGAATGAAGAGAAAGTTCATTAAGTATCAGCTAGTTTGACTTTTGAAGACCTTAAAGTTGGTTAAGTCTAAAGTCTAAAGAATAATATTATATATATATATATATATATATATATATATATATACATGTTATATAAAGTACAAATGATGTAACTGATATTCCAACAAGATCTAAAGATTTTATTTGTGGAAAAGTTGTGTGTGAATTATTAATTATTATTAATTGATCGTTATTAATTCTTTATACTGTGTTAATAGAGAAGCACACAAATTTAAACTTTTTTCAATCAAAAAGTCCAGTATATATACTTTTTCATGTACTGTATAAATATCGTCAAATGAGAAATTTAAAAACTCCAAAATAAAATAGTACTGTTATAGCACAAATATTTTTGTGCTCAGGTTTATAATACATAACATTTTACTAGCTCAAATATTTTTGGCAGGCTCAACACTGTTAACACCAGTTTCAAGATGTATATCTTAAATGAACTTTTTTTTCCAAGTCTTTCACAGAAATTATTAGATCAGCAACTATATAAGAATGTCCATAGAATTTAATAACTTATAACATATAAGACAGCAATAAACAAGACAACGGGCAAACAACAACCAAAAAAATAAATATATACAAAGCTTAAAATCAATATATCTCCAAAAATAGACTTGCAGCTTGTTGTACATCTTCGAACAACAACTGAAGGGTACTTAGGCCATCTGTTGTCCATTTTCTAGTGTACCATCGCTTTCACAAACATTTTATATGAGAAAAGTAATATCACGTAACAATATTGTCAAAGCAAGTAGGCCCTCTTGAAAGATTCATTACGAAATTCTTTTGAGAATACCTTAGATGGAAGTCTTATAGGTACTTGAGGCGATGTTTTAGGACCGTTGTATCCTCTCATAGAATGATGGTGGAACGAGAAAGGCCTTTTCATTTCACTTCTTTTATCGATTTCTATGGAAATTAGTTCACTTCTGACACAGCGCAAGCGTTTGAACAACTAAGGAGGGATTTTTCGAAGGTGCGCGTAAATTATAATTTAAGCCGAGAAGGTAAAATATTTGCAATTCAAATATATAGTTTTTTTGTTTAACAAGAAAATGTTTCGCAGCAGTTGCTTGGAGGAAGTTTGGTTTATTACAGTGAAGAATGCAAATGGTGTTATTGATTTTGATTTTGACAGGATGTGATACTTAAAATTCAGACATGAAACACAACCTTCAATGAAATGTTAATGAGAACATTTAACCCTTTATCTACCGCATTATGACTTACTGTAGTTTTTTCCTTGCAATATTTGCTTTTGAATCACTTCATTGAAAATTAAGGGATATACGTTAAAAAGATACCCAACTTTGGGAAATTTAACCCGTTAGAGGTAATTAATTAATCAAAAATATTCAACTGTAAAATTAATTATATACACAGTTCGCATAAAATAAATAGTCAGATCGTTTTCTAAGGTCTTCATTTACATACAAAAAAAATTAGACTCTTTCCTTTTGGCATTAACTACTTTTCCGGAAAAAATGACAATTTTTGCAATCCGCTGAAAACGCCGACAACTAAAAATGCAAAAAAAAAAAAAATCTGCTCTAAAATACTCCTAAATTCTTCGCTAAAATACTCATCATAGAACCCCTGCTGCTCTTTATCAAGGAAGAGGGGATTTAAAAGAATATTCCTGCTAAGTATCATCAGAGTAATCGTAAAAATGGTTATTCTATGTAAGTGAATATTAACGTCGCACTGTTCAGCTACACGAGGGCTTTTGGCAACGGACCACGTTATTCTATGTAATTTTAAAGTGAGTGGTAATTATAAGTACCGTCGGTCGATAAAGGGTTAAAACACTGATTATTTTTTTTAAAAAAAACCAAACATTAATAACTAGAATAAGAGGAAAACTGAACTTTTAGCAAAACTGATAAATAATTATTTGATTTCAATAATGTTAAACTGAAATAAAACGAGGTGCTATTGACGATGGATTTCATATACGGTCAAGTTGAGACGACTCTATCTGAGACCTTGGCACTAACAAATCCTCTTGGGGAATCATTGGTTCTTAAAAACTATTTTATTAAAACGCTCCCTTTAAAGAAGTGAACGTGAACATAGTAATTATGATTAATATATAAAGTCAAGACTTTCAAGTTCGAAAGAGAGAGATAGAGTAGGCTGTTAGTGGAGCAGTGATTAATCAAATTTGAAGTGTAATGCAGATATTCAGTATTTGATAATTGTAATAATTAAAGTAACGATTTGTCACTGGAGATTGAATATAGATTAGATAGCTAGGAAGGCAGTGTACTTGAATTGAAGCAAGTGTGTGTTACTGGTAATTAAATTCTTCTCATACTTCGCGTACCTCGTTAATTGTCTTCATATTGTTTTATTTGGGGGCATCTCTTAGTTTTGATTGATCCAAACTAATAGTTTGTGTTGCAAGAAAACTAAGTAATTTTGAATATGGCTAGTCTTGTTTCCTGTTCCACACATCTGTAGAGGCGGAAGCAAGATCCTTACAAAGTGACAAAGACAACAAGTAATATCTTTAATGGTACTGAATTCTCCTAACTTCCACTCCACACCTCATGGTAAATTTGATATTCAATTTTGCTTAGCATACAGCATCCTTCCTCTATTAAGGTATCCGACTATGTTCGGAACCGTGACTTTGCAAAAGCGTGTAAATGGATAATATTTATGATATTTAGTGTCACTTAGATTAGAAAATGTATATGAAATTGTGTTAAGAATAGTATTGCAATAAAAAATTATTTAAGTACAATATTTTGACAAAAAATGAACATAGAATGACCCATTTTCAAAATATTCTCCTTTTGTGAAAAATGCTTCTATTATAAAAATATTTTGCTGTATATAGCTCAGACCTCTGTACAGAGGCTCAACTCGAATTTTTGAAATATCTAACTTAAAAGTGGGTTTATCTATATTTTACAACAACAGAGGGGAGCAATTTTAAGGAAAAAAACGCCGATACTTATTTCGATTGGTGGTAACTCTGAAAATAATGTGAATTTTTCAAAAATTCTATTTTAGACTCTCTGGAAAAGTCTTTACTTTATGTAAGCGCAATATTATTTTTTGAAGCATTTTTTATAAAAGGAGAACATTTTGAAAAAAAGATTATTTTAATTTGATTTTTTGCCAAAATATTGTATTTAAATAATGTTTTGTCAAAATATCCTTAAAACAATTTTATACATGTATTCTAATCTAAGTGGCACTAAATATCCTGAAAGTTATCCATTTATGCGCTTTTTTAAAATCGCGTTTCTGAACGTAGTCGGATACCTTAATTCGCACACCTGGTACTCAATAGAATCAGAATTTGAATCCCGCGAATCGACTTAATTGTCGTTGCCTTCATGACAGCTATGCCCCGATGGCGTCAAAAGCAAGGCGACATAATTTAATGTCTAAAATTAAAGTCATAAGAAAGTTTGAATAAATATTAAAGTGGAATAGCTTCGTATTAGTAAAATTAAAGGTACTTTTTAGCTTAAGCTCACATATGGGTAATTGGTGCGATAGTGTATGAACGCAATTGTAAAAGTGTTTACATATTGCCATTTATATGAAATAAATTTCTTCGAAAAGGAAAATCAAAATGCATTAGTCAATCACTGTACTTCGACAAATATTTGTTTGATTTTACATACATACTTATTTGTTTCTATTTATTGTGTGATTCAAATAAATGGTTTTCATTTTCCACAGTTTTATTATTATTTTTTCGGTAATTTTTCTTTTTATCATAGGATACCATTGTGAATTGTATAAAATTACTTTGAATTCAATGCCAAAATTAAGTAAATTAAAATGGCCAGATCAAAAAATAATACAATAAACTTCAAACTTTTTTTCTTCAAGAGCAATCCTCTTTTTTTAGGCTTAGGAATTTTCAATTGAAAAGTGGCAAAACTTGTGAAATTTAATAACAATTACTTTTCTCACCATCAAAATTTCATACCCAGACGAAATAAATTCTAATAATACTAAACTAATATAAAAGAAAAACTGTTACCAAATTTTAACTAAATTATTCTATAGATGTAGCAGAATTAACTTAATCTCATATTTTACCCAAAAAATTCTACTAAGTTTTGAGCATTGAGAAATTCAATAACCGTTGTAAAAGTGGGATCAACTATTACTGGAAAAGCTCAACCTATTTAATTAAAACTCAGAGGGTGTAAAAAATATTTGCAGTAACACTAGATTTAAGTAATTAAAACTACCTCTGATTACATCAGTTGTTGAACTAACTTTCGAAATTAATTTCTTTTACTTTCACATGACTTTCCATTTAGTTCAGAGATTTGTGGAATATATTTCTAAAATTCTTTCCCGCGTAAAATTTATCTAATAATATATAAGGCAGACTTGTTGCTGTTTAATGAATATTATTAGACAAACAATTTCTTCGGAAATCGATGAAAAGGAAGTATTTTCCTTCTGTTTTTAATTTAAGTATGAATCAGATGCTTGAGAAATTTTTGCCTTCTCTAAAATTATAAGTATACCAGTAAATTTTACTCTAATTGGCAAAATTGACAATTTTTAATTACTTAAAATCAGCTATTCACTGATTTTTAATATTGATCATGATTATAACAATATAAATTAAATTTCAGAATATAAAATATTGGCAAAGATCAAAATAAAAAAAGTAAAAAATACTTTTTTGTATGACAGAATTTCGTATTTTTGAACATTGTATCTGCAATTTATGAAGCACTTTGTGTATGCAACAATTAAGTAAGTATCCACTAAATGATGTTTTACAAATTATCTTAAAAATTTTTAATTTCTCATGCGATTTGGGAAAGAATTTTGTTGAAAGAATGTCTGTGAAAAAAACTGACGCCAAAATGTTCATAATTTGAACTATTTTAGAATTATTATGACCCAGTTCTTTTTAATTTTGCAGTAAATATAAGTTATAGTTTTTAAAAAAATTTTCGGATGTGTGAATTAAAATGTATTTCATATACGCTCCAGCTATTTTCACTTAAATATATTTCCTTTAATTTGAAAAAATGAATTATTTTTCTTTGATTTTGTTTTGTTTTATCCAATTATTCATCATAAAAGTATATCGAATTTAATCTAACGTTCTGTATATCTTACCAAGAAATACAAAAAAGTATGTTTTTAAAATTTATTTTTATGTAAACAAAATAGGTCTTATTGCTCCTCCTTTTAGAAATTATATGAATAAAATGATGTTATTTTGTGCAATAGATGTATAATAATTTTTTTTGCAACGACTTTCCTGTTCCGTTGAGAATTAATTAAAATTCCCACAGAAAAAAAATCCATATCTTTTATGTTTTAATTTACCTTTATTAAATATTTAAAGCATATAAGTTGTGGAAGATAAAGCAAGATCTTTTGTTTTGACATTCATTGAAAATAATCAGACGATTTTTTACGCAAACAAAACTAACTACAAAAAAAATCGATGAATTAAAAATTTTCATCTTTTATTCTTTATAAAAATGCATTTCAGCAAAACCAAAAAAAGTATTTAATCATATTAAATTTTTATTGACTGATTTCACTTTAACAATTAATGAAAAAGAAATTTATTTGCAAGAATAAAAACTCTCACAACTGCTATCAAATCACACAATATCGAATTTAATTAATATAACAAATAGCAAAAAAATCTGTAATGATCGACATGAATTTTTTTAAAAAAAATTTCAAACAGAAGATATTATCTTCCTTATATATCTAAAGTATTATTCAAAAAGTTCTTTGTAAGCTTTCATATTTTTTTCTCTGGATGAGATTGATAATAGACAAAAGAATTTATTTGTTTGCTTAGAATAAAACTAATTATGGCCTGTGGAATTCTTTGCTTCCGGTAATGTTTCTAATCTTGTTATTCAGTTACTTCGTTTATTAGTGCTTTTGTTTTCCTTGCACTTTTTTGAAATTCATCATTTTTAATGGTAAAGATATTTTTTTATTTCCTTAAACATTTTTTTAATTTGGGTGCAAGATATTTCAATAAAATAATGGTAAATCGTAGAAATATTTTGTTCCACAAAGAGTAAGATATGTTGCTGCAGGGTTAACAAGAATTTTAACATTTCTTAAAAGAGAAATAAAATTTTAAATAGGCGAGATTAAAATTTAGGGAGAAAAGATTTCTCAATTTGAATGAAAATAAAAGACATTAACAATGTTCTTATATAAAGAAGAATATAATTATTGCTCTCTTATTTATAATAATTTTTTTGTAGAGAGCCATATATATAATTTTTAGGACTATTACAAAACCAATCTTCAAAATTGGACTACCAAAGAAAAAAAAACTCCTCATGATATACATGTTACCTTTAAAGTGTATAATTCAGTTATTTCATAGAATAACAAGGTATTTCATAAAATAACTAGAGACAAGTCAGTTAGAGTACATAATAGATGAAAAATTTCACACTTTAACTGGTTATTCTATGAAATAACTAATTATGGACCTTTAAAGTGAAAAATAAACATTACTAAATAGCCTATTTGACTCTAACCTTTTTAACAACATAGTAATAAATTGTCAAATATGGAAAACGTTACTGCCAGCGTTAATAAACTTCTCAGACGTCTGATATTTTAAAACATTCAGCAATAGTTTCAGTTCAACAGGAAATTAAAATTAATTAGTCAAATTCTAATTTAAAAATTATAAATGGCTCAGAAAGCCTTCTTTATGGAATATTGGGAAAGTATTAATTATACATAAAAGCAAAGATAAATGAGATAATTCAAATAAAATAATAATAAAGAATGCTTAAATTCTTGAAACTGCGTCTGAGCAATAATTTGAAAAGAAAGCATAGAGAGACCATTCCTCATTTTTGCTTAGACATTTCTATTGTGAATTCAACCATATTAAATTCATTTTACAATTTATCATAGCCATAGCGTAAACTTCACACACAGGTCATCTCTTTGTACTCAAGAGCACAAATTTTGCCATCATCAGACAAGGGCAATTCCATTACCAGAATAGTTCTAAATCATCACTCAAGAAGATAAGGCTCTGACACATCTGCCTCGGAAACGATCCAGTGAGGTTATTGTTATCCACCCAAAAAACACATCGGCAAAACACAGTGGTAACTTCTGACAATAATATGTTATTCATCGCAGATACAAGCGTAAAGAACTAGGAGAAAAACTCGAGGGAAAAAAAGGAAAATAGAAGAAACAGGGAAGAATATTGATTGGGAAGAAATTTTACCAGATAATGTCATGGAAATTGCTGTCCATTCTTTGTCTTTTCACGCCGTTTCTTGATTCTCGAACATCTAATACAGAACCTAATCGGCGATTAGCTGATAGAGGATATCTCTCAAGGGATCTAAAAGAGTTCTGTTGGGATTTGACTTTCGTAAAATTCTCTTTGTAATGTGGAAAATGCATCTCCTCACTAACACACATGGACGAGAGAAGTTTGAGTATTTGGCAAAGAAGTAAAATGAAATGGTACTTTTTTCCCTTGATGAAAAAGCTGTAAAGTAAACCGAATTTCTTTTCTTGGCGGTAATTTTAAGAGATTGAAAAGAAAAATGAGAAATAATTCTAAATTGGAATTTATGCTTGTGATATCATTCATAGACTAAATACCACAAATGAATGGATTATACAAGAATAAATTATGTACTTGGACAATACAAAAGGCAAGTAAATGAAAAAAAAAAATCTCTCTATATGTGATCCACAATTTCAATCATAAGTTTATGTCCATAGAAAACTTATTTTTTGGCTGTTTGTCTTTCGATTTGCAATATATTTATAGTTAAGGAGTTTTTCAGAATTAATTATTTTAAACTTTTTACTTTTTATGTGAATGTTTCAAGTAACGACGTCTTTTAAAGGTTCTTCAAAAAAAAAGGAAAGATAGAAAAAATTGATTGTGTTTAATAAATATAAGGACTGCCCAAATAATAGGTGGACACGTGCGATTGTGTCAGCAAGACTGCTGTTATTGCAGCGACTCCGAACAAGGATATAAAAGGCGGTAGGAGCTACACCGCACACGGCGTTTAACAGTGAAACCTGTTTAAAGTACATGAAATTGATCGGAAGTAAAGTTGTGCTGTACATGGATGCGTCCATGTTGGAACAACAAGCGATACAGGGGCGTAGATACCGCCATATCAATGATACGGGCCCCTAAGCTATAGGGGCCCAAATATGTGTAACTACAATCCCACTTACAGGACTCCCATATCTAAAAAGGGACCCTAAGTAATTTTGATACAGGGCCCCCTCAGAGCTAGCTACGCCAATGGTGCGGTAGTACGGTTTCTGTTTGCGGAAGGTGAGCTTAATGCGGGTCTATATCAGCGAATAGTTGTAGTCAATTTCGAGCACTGCTTAGTTTGAACGGTTGTGAAGAACTGGTGTAAAAGGCTTTGTGAGGGATGACAAACATTTGATCTTTATGGCATTGCCCACTCACAGGACTCCCGTGAAATCAATACAACCATAAAAAGATCAGTGAAAAAAGGCTTGAACATTGGGCGTAGAAACTGTATTTGTCATTCAGAGACCTTCCGTACTTTTTTCATCTAAGGAGAACATTACTTTTCTATTCAGACAGGAAAAGGAAGGAAGGTGTACCCCCTTCGCGATGGGCAGTGCAAATGTGCATTTTACAAAGGTGCTGTGGTGGGCCGGGCGGTGCAAAGGTGACTTTTCAGCAGGAACGTTTTTAATGACCCCTAGATGGCACTCTATGTCCATTATATTGACGTCGAACGTAGCTAGAGCAACCTGACCTTCAGCTAGTTTATATTCTGCCTGGATTTGATATTTTCCACATCAGCTGAGTCGGGGGCGTGGCGGGTAATCGAAATGAAAAGAAATAGCTCGTAAAATTTCCACTTGTCATAAAACATTCGCGTTTCTAATAACTCTCCCTATGCTTTTTTTATTTTCTTTTTCTTAACAGTGTGGAGCATTTTAGAGTTTTAGCGTCAGTTCTGTTACAGTTTTTGTTGCTTTCGAATATATTTCGCGTACTTTTCTTATTTCAAAAGCCTTAACTTCAAATTATTATTTGATTGTTTTGAAAGCATTTTTCTAAGCTTAATCTGAACAAAAAGGATGAAAAAAGACAAAGTGTATAGTCACAAACCGTGTGTAAATAAGAAAAAAACCGTAACAAACATTTTATGCTTGCAAATCATACATTGTAGGAATTGGCGTTTCTCTATGCTTCTAGATTTTCCACACTCAGTCTTCATTTTAATTTTGCTATTTCTTTTTGTAAGTAATCTTTGTCATAGTATTTTTATTAATTTGAAAGTATATCAATGTGTTTTTTGTCAATGAAAATTTTGGAAAAATAATGAATAGTGCTTACAAAATACATTTTCCAAGGTAAGTCATACTTTTTATATAATTTCATGTAAGTTAAATGAAAAACGTTATTACATTCTGTGAGGAATCTGTACGGAACCTTTCCACTAATATTCTTAGGCGTCTTTTGGGGGATTATAAATTCGCGTATATTTCCAATCAACTCCGAAAAGCGAACGGGATATGCAAAGTAGATAGGGTATTTAAGTAGAGCGTTGTAAGCTAGCAATGATGAAGGCTATTGAGCCAGCAGCAGTAGCCTCAAGTTTGGAGGATTCAATTGGAATGCAATATTGAAGAGTTACGGTTAGTAATCTACGAAGGCATCTTGTGAAGATACCTAAGTGTTGCCAGGTGATATAATATAGTTTATTATCGTTTAAAACAATCGCTAGTTTAATAAAATTAGTTTAAGTTAATGAAAGCTAATAATTCGAGTTACGTGTATTTCTCGGACCTCCTATTTCGGTAGACCTTATATTTGATCTTGCGCATAATTATTGATTAATTTCATAATTCGTAATTTAATTTAATATTAAAGGTAAATCCCTTTTGTTTGACGTAACATAGAAATATTATATGTTATTAGAGTTTCTGACATTTGAATCAAGATAATAAATACAAGTTATAGTATTATACAAATGGCTCTTAATGTTTCTTTGCCTCAAATTAATCTTGGTGTCCAGGGAGGAACCCAGAGGAGTTCTCACAATTCTAGTTTTAATGTAACTGACAACTTGTGTAATAATCTAAAGGGGTACCAAAAATTACGATGTTAGGACTGACATTTTATTATTTATGCATTTTTTCTTAAGTTAGGCTTAGCGACAAAAACGTCTCGTCTTGAAGTAAATAGTCGTTACGCATTCACCCCTTCCCTAGCGAGTGGGTCGCAGAAAATCGCCCCGTCCTGAACAGGATACAGAACTTCCTCAAGAATCAACCACAATCTTTCTACAGCGAAGACATAGACTTGTTGCCCAAAATCATGGGATCTGTACTACAATGCCCATAGTGAAAGCATTTCTCACAGTTAAGCGAGTTTGAGAGAGGCCTGATCATCCGGATGAAAACTGCAGGCTGGTCGACGCGCCATGTTGCTGGCCAGGTGGATCGTCCGGAGTGTGCCGTTAGAAATTGTTGGGAGCAGTGGACACGAGAAGGTACTCATGTGATTTCTTTTGATTTCCTATAAAGATATTCTTTAACTCATAGACTCTTTCTTAAACTTATGGACTTTTCATTTGGACAACTCTTATAATTGACAGTTTTTACCTGAAATATAGTTCAGAAAAGAAAAATAATCGTCCCTGAAAATGGTTAGAACTCTCATTTTCATAGACAATATTTTTTTTGCAATTAAATTTATTCTTAAGTCTTTAAGATACCGATTTTAACACTTTATAATATCAAGTTTCTTAAAATATCTCAGTGAAAAAGAACAATGAAATTAATGTATCTATCGTATACACTTAACACACGTACTTTGTGGTTTTTATTAATAGTTGTTATTCAAAAAGAAAGAGGATTGTTATTCCATTCCCACGTACATATTTTATTTAGATATTTTATTTGGTCAGTTCCGGAAGTTTTCATGCAAGAATTTCCTACGCATAGTTTCATACCTTAAACGTAATTTTTCTTATTTATATCCCATACTACTTTTTTTTCATAAGGCTATTATAGTTAATTATTTTTTTACTACTTTTCCTAACCATATACTTTTAGATAATGCTTTACTGCAATAGGATTCTATCACTAATCTTCTATTATATTACGCAGTTTATACATGTATTATATCTTTTTGTTTCATTACCAAGCATTGTCTGGTCCATTCCATTATATATATTGCCTTTAACAGTCAGAGAAAAACGACATGCACATGTTCACTATACTTTTTGACTAATTAATGACGTGGAAGTATTCCCGAGCACTTAATTTTTTTAAGATGCTTCTGTCCTTTGTATCAAAAAAATTCTTTTAAACAAATTGCAACAATTACGCACAGATAGTTATGTACAATGGTCATATAAAATTATTACCAAACGTACAAAAGTAAAAATTTGTTAATTGTTCCACTGAACAGATTATGCGTATAGTAAAAAAAAAACTAGCGCACTACAGACAAGCATTTGTGATTAGTGATGTATGTACTAATTTCTTCATTTGTGAGATCAGTTGAGAAAACATCTAACATAAGAAAATAGAAAAGTTAATACGAAATTAAGAGTTGTTGCATGAAAAATAATTTTTCTCCATTCATATAACATTTCTGTTGGCTTATATACAGTCGGAATTCTATTTAACGAAATCGCAAAATCCTGAAAAAAAGTTCTTTGTATGGAAAATTTGTTAAATAGAGGTTCAACTTTTAATACACTTCAAAACCCCCACAAAAGACGTTTTAATTAATAAACACTAAATATTATATTAAAAAAGTAATATTCATACTTTTGTTTTGAAAAAATTAACATTTATTCATTTTATATATCTTACTCATCAAAAAGAAATATGTGAGGAAAACAAGGAAAGAAAAACATTGTTCGGGAATACACTTTGTATATATATGCTTTATACTTGAAAAAATAATTTTATATTAAAACTAATGAATTTTTTAACGACATTTTCTGGTTCTAAGACTACGAGCAATTTTAAAAGTACATTATTTCATAACCAGCAATTTTAAGCATACACTACCAAATGCATCCTTAAATTTAATTACGGGTTAAAATATGTGAGTTTTATTTAAGTTTTTTGTTTGAAAAATTAGGGCCATTTCATTGCTTTAGGGGAGTTAGACACCGTATAAAACCTCACCTCACCATAAAATGTGTTAAAATAGAGAATAATTTTAAAAATATCCTGATATTCTGTAAAAATAAGGAGAAAAAAATCGAATTATTAGAGAAAAAGTTCGTTAAATAGAAAATGCACTACCCTATTTAGAAGTAATTTTACGAAGAAAATAGTAAAATATTCCTGATTCCAGAAAAAAGTTCACAAAGTAGAGAAGTTCGTAAGCTAGAGGTTCGTAAAGGGTTTTCGACAGTATTTGGACTTTCAGGTTCATTGCTAATTTTCCAAAAAGAAAAATATGGAGCTTAAACTGGTTGTGTAAGTAAATGGTGGTATTTATGCTTTGCACATCAATTGGTGAAAGAACATCGATGTGATGGATATTTTCAATTAGTATGAGTCTCTAAGTCATGACTTATAACAATGACTTATAAAGCCTATTCTTTAGCTCGACTTTTCTTTTGTTTCTGCCAAATTTGCCCTTTAAGCTAGAATAATGCTTCTACATAAAACGTATGTCACTACCGAAAATCCCGTAAATAGTCATGGAGATAGATTATAGCGAGATATATAGAGTATATTGTAGACGATATTATCCCATTGATTCGTGTTATAGACGCATTGTCGTATTTTTTATATTTAAAATTATGGAGGTATACGGATTGTCAAGTCTGGGATAAGTACAAATAGTGTATTAACATTTAGCTTGTCTTGTCTGAATACTAGGTAGTCAGCTTTAGCGGTTAACTTAATAAAAGCAAATTGTTCATATTTTTTTACTGTCATTTTTTCAAGTTTGATTTCGCGTCTTTCCCCCCTACTTTATTTAAATCCTCCCACCCCCAAGGAATTTTAATGAGAAGTGAGATTTCCATCTTAGTTAATATGTGGAGGAGGTACCACAAATCTTTCTAAGAGTGTGGAAAATAGAATTTTTTGTGCAACAATTAAATATGGTGGTCCAGCAAATTATTAATTTCGATGGATTTATATTTATGCTCAAGAAAGCTCATAACTTTTTTTCCAGTTTTTGCTTATATATAGGGGGAAAAATGCTTTATTGCAAATGTTGCTTTGTTTTTACTTTTATAGTTGTTAAAAAATTAAATACAGTAAAATTTTATTTTCTGTATAAATTTTATTATAAAGTATTAAATTCCAAAGTGGAGTTTTTGTGATGATAGAAGTAATTAATACCGCTGTAACTGAAATAAAATATTTATAAGACATGACAAATGCAAGATTTAGCACTAGAACACCAGGGGTTTCGATCACCCTTAAACGTCCCCCGGGATCATTTCTACACAGTGATACAAAATAGATAAAATTATTCTAATAACTAAATAATTACAGGACTAATGCTCCTTAGTGTTTAGTTTTAAGCCATTTTAATATCATTTCATGTAATTGTCATATGTTATGATCCTTTATATCACAAAAAATTGTAACAAAACAAATTATTTAACCTTGTAAAATGGAATAAAACAATCATGTTGATAAATAATAGTATAATAAGTACAGAACAATAATTTTTATGAGAATGTGAGTTTTTAATCTTTATTTATCGTATTTATGCATAATAATGTTTTGTGCATACCTCATTTGCAATGAATACAGTGATATATTAAATTTTTCCTCTGCATTTCCGCACACCATTTGCAGGCAAGACACGAACACTTTTTTAGTTGCATTACCATTACACTGTTTAATTTTCACTCTTTTACACTTTTTATAATGGATTTGTAATTCCTTTAAATTCAGTATTTATCTGATTTTTGAAATTTCTTGCACTTACGAAATTTGAACGTAATAGCAAAAACGTAAATGCTATGTACACACAATAACTTTAGTATAGTCTCCCATCTGGTATAGTGGTTAGCGACTGTGACTACTGTGCCGTTGGGCCTGGGTTCGAATCCCGGAGAAGACATGGATGTTTGTAAATGCATAGTGCCTTTGCAGCATGGGGGTACTCTAACTAGCCGACGAGCCACAAGTCCTCTCTTGAGGTTGATGGAAGGGGATGAGATGTGGGAGGCTCCTGGCAATTCCCAGGGTTTTCTCCCTCAAAATTGGGGTGGAACCGAGCGAAATCATACTGTCACCTGCATGGTGCTCAAAGCTAAGGCTAACGAGATAGGCTCAAAACTCTAGCCCTTAGTTGCAATGAATTTCGCGGACTTCGATCTGACATCGTCAGACAGATGGCATTAGTAACAGCAACAACAGTATAACTGGCCCATTTCCGTTGTGAATCCGATAGCATTGCATTTAAGGCAGTCTTTCTCAAACTGTAGGGCGCCCCCCCTAAGGGGGCGTGATAGCCCTACAAAAGGGGGCGCGAGCGTATCGAAAATAAAAGATTATTTAAAAGTTATCAATATACTAATCGGAAGCAAAACAAAATATATTCTGACGTAATAAAAAAAATACGCATTTACTCTGATATACTATACTTATACGAGAAAAAATATATCAGCAGGGCACTTTGTATTTGATAATAAGTATCAATAATAAGTTAAGATAAGTTAGTGATTTTTTTTCATGGGCTTATCGTATACAAAAACAAAACAAAAAAATGCATACAAAATTTAATACTTGATGATTAGAAAAGATTATAATTAAGGCCGTATAGAAGCCTTAGCGTTAAAATATTACACATTATTACTACATCAATACATTGTTATTGTATGGGGGGGCGCGATGAAAATTATGAATGAAAATTGGGTCGCGAATATCGAAAGTTTGAGAAGCACTGATTTAAGGTCAAATAAATGTGCGACATTACTTCCAGAAGTTTGTTCTACTAATTATATCCACTTATTAAACTATTTTTTGATGAATAGCACACCTATCTAAAATGATAAGTTGCCTTGGTGTCGAAACGACACCGGCCAACATTCCAGGCATATTTAGTTGTAAAATCTATCCTAATTAACCAAGAGCCACAATACTTTTTCTATGTAATCACCATGAAAAATGATTAAAAGTAACACATTTTTTTAAATTCGCCGTAAAAATGCGGAAAGGAGAACAGTCTAAACAGACTCCGATGTCCAGTCGAAACCAACAGACGTTCTAGTGTTAGTAAGTTTCCACCAAGATTAGATTAAATAGTTGTAGTTTTTTCTAATGCCAGTTCATGAACTTTCATGAAATTAAGAACTTTTGTCATCGATTCCCCAGTTTCATCCTCTCTCCTACATTTCCACTCTTCAAGAAACTCAGGTTGAAACTTGAGAATCAGAATAAATGCCATCAGTGAAATCGATGCCCTAAGATTAAATTCTATTTTCTCTTTAAATTAGTTTTTCTAAAAAGCGAAAAGAATCCTTGAAGAACACGTTTCTTCAAAACTTGTTGCTGATACTCAGCCAAGAATTGCCAGAAGAGCATGTGGAATACGTGTTTTTTAAAAAAAAAACAAAACAGAGAAAGTCGATGCGTTAGATGATGTATGGGTTTTGGTAGAAATTTCAAGATAAGTAAGTGTACTTTTACAGGTTTTCCTACTGAGAGGAAAGAGATTACTGTCAAGTTCATTGGTTTTGTGATAAAAAATTTTGAAACATGATATTTTGTTTACTTCAGCGTATAATTCACAACGTGTTCTGGATTGAAAACATTTGGTTATTTACTCAGAGATAAAAGATATTTGTATGAAAGTTTTACGTAATGATCCTTGGTCGTAAAATTATTTTTTTAGACTTTTCATGGATGGTTTTCTTTTATTGAATTTTTTTACTGTTCGATGTAAGGAATATTATTTTTGAAATATCCAGTGCAATGTCTATGATTGAATTTGTTATTATTGTTTCATTTTCAGTTATATATTTTTGTAAACATTTTCTGTGCTTTCTGAAGCTTAGATTATTAACCGAAAGCGTAATAATTTTTCTTTTCATTCTTTCTTATTTCATTGCTTTTTAAAATAACTCACAAAGGCCAATAGTGCAAGTCATTTATTTACATCTAAGTTATTTTTATAAATTATTAATTGTTTTTCACATTGCTGCAAATAACTTTGAAAGCAATAAATTTAAATAATTTTTTATTTTATTTTGTGACATTCATGACAATCTGTGATATTTAAACAGAGGAAATGCAGTCAAACCTCTGAAAAACTAAAAATAAAATCTATTGTCTGAAAGATTGACGAACAGTAATTTCTACTGAGTGGATATTGTGTATATGAATACAATAAGTAAACTGGATAAATTCATTGCAGTTTTTTGCTTTTGTTAAATTTAATAATAAGGATGGATTAAAAAATAGCCAAATTGAACTCACATATTCAGTTCCAAAACTTTAAAACAATAACATATTTTTCTTCTTAAGTGGATACTGGATCCATTACTGTATTCCTTAAAATTTTAACTACCCGTACAAATAAAAAATATTATGTTAAAAGTATGTTTTTCAAATTATTCTTAATAATATTTTATAATTAATATTATATTAAGTAGATTGAAATTACCCTCAATTTTTAACTAGCCGTTTAAATGAATGAATAATAAAAGTTTAATAATATTTTTCCACTTCTCTAAAGATATTTTTTATAAGAATTTCGACTGCATTTTCCTAGTAAGAAAATAGGATATTTTTCAATTTCTATTTTACAAATCAAATGAATAGCATAATTATAAATATTTTCATATTATTGAATTATATCTGCAAATATTTTATAGGTCACTCTGCAATTTAATGTATAAAGCAATACCATTAATAATTCAAATAAAATATATTGACCACATAATAGACTAATAGTATTATTTAGTAATAGTCAACTTATTATACTTTTAAATTATAGAAATATAAAATATGTGCGTAATAAAAATAAAAATTGATAGTTAAATTACACATCCTATTCAACAGAGAAAGGCAAAATTCTGAAACAGAATATATATATATATATATATATAGTCTAATTCTCTACAAACAAGAGATTAACATTCATCAATCACATTCGAAAACACACACACACACACATATATATATATATATAATATTAATTGACCAAAAAGGAAAAACATTATGCTTTCTAAAGCTGTTAGCGACTTTGAGTGGTGAAGTAGGGTTAAGTTTATTTTATAGGATCCCAACCTTCCCCTTCAGTAGAAAATTTATACTTAATGGTGCAAGAAAAAATTGTAGAAAATAAGCCATAAGACATAAAAGACTTAAGCTTATAATTTATTTGTGAATATTTTGAATAAAATTTGAAATTTGCATTAAAATTCTTTTGAGGTTACCTTGGTCAAGGACAAGGTTGAACGAGCTTTTGTTAATATACACACACAAAAGTTCAGTATTAAGCAATGAAATATACCCTTCAACTGCTATTTGAACTTTAAATAAAAATTCTGCAAGGAAGTCTTAAACGCAAGTTATTACAAAACTGTCATAATTCTCTTTAATACAGTGTGATTAAAGTTCAGACGATATTAAATCCTCCTGAAAGATCCAACGTTGCCATTCCGAAAAGTGAAAATAATCTTCCCCATTCCAAAGAGTGATATCCTCTTTCTAATTAAGCGAACAAACTTCGCCTCTACTTTAAATTCTTGTCACTCATGCAGATCCATTACCAGCATGGCTCTAAATCATCTCTGAAGAAGATAAAACCTTGGAATCTTGGCCCGCGTAACGACGCCAAGAGGATATTGTTAACCACCAAAGAGTAATACCGTGGAATGACAATGGCTATTTCTGCAGTGATCTCTGTTATCCATCGAAGACACGAACAGGACTAAGTAACAGAAAAAGTGGAGATAAGAGAACACAGAAGAAACAGGGAAGAATATCGATTCAGAGGCAACTTTTACCAGATAATAGTCTGGGGTTGGCGTTCTTTTTTTTTTTTTACTCTGTTTCCTTATTCGTTCCATTGGCTATTAACTTCAGGAAAATATCACCCAAATGCTATTGATGGAATTCCGTTGGGATTTGAGTTAGATTCTAAGAATGGAGTCAAATGTAGAGTGTGAAATGTACCCGTCGAAAGGGTGGTCGTAAAATAAAATGGAACTGTTAGACTTTGCTGTTCGCTCCAGAAGACGTTCAAAGAAAAATTGTGATGTGATATTCTGAACTAAGACTTTACTTTGAAGATTTAATATATGTAGCTGTTGGTTGGTATTCTGGGTTAAGTTTTTCTACTGCAAGCACAGATAATATGGATAGAAATAATAACATAATAAAAGTAGAAAGAGATGTACACTAATACTATTTTCATTCAAATCCTCTCAATATGAAATATTTATATTATTTTATATTCATCTTACTTAGACATATAAATTATCACACACACACATGCTAGCTGTTAACCACCCTTTTCGCTGGGTATTTTATGATAATGTATGAGTTCTCTTCGTTCCTAAGACCAAGAGTTTTCTATTTGGAGGAATTTGTGTGATTGGCTTTTGTTTTTCATTATAATAAACGGTTGAGCTTACAGTCCAATTATGAATTCTTAATGGATTCTAACTATGACTATTGTAAATATTCTTAACTTTTTTAATATGTCACTCTCACCTATCTTAAGTTTAAAATTAATAATTTACTTTTTTATATTCGAGATATGGTATTACTTAATTTTGTTCTTGTTTTAATATAATCAAGGTTTTTTTTAGCATTTTAGCATTGGTATATTAGTATACTAGCCAGTATGCTCGTTCTTCGCACGGGTGAACTGAAAAATTAAACAATACAGATCGAAGGATAAAGAAGTTTTTAATGAGTTAATTTTACGTGAATTGCAAATTAAACAAAAAAAAGCTTTTTGTATAACTCAGCTAAACAAAAGAAAAGAAAGAAAAAAATACACCTTTGTTAAATTTTAAGCATGTAGATCTAATAGCTGATAAAAAGGATTTTTTCTATTTATACCCCGTAACACTCTTGAGGGTCGATTTTTGAAAATACCTCCCTAAACTGATCTCTGCTTAGCAAAAGTAATACATTGTTAAAAGTTTTGCGTAATGAATGCTTAAAAAAGTGTAAATAATTTATATCTGAAAGTGTAATACATTAATATTACTTTCTGTTGTATTTATTTTATGTGAAAATTGTAATATTCGCAAGCAACGCTGGTTCTTAAATTATAAAGGCGATTCAATAAAAACCATAGCGAAATGTTAACGATAGAGTCAAGTTGGCAAATGTCTAGCTACTTTCACAGCTCGAGCTTTATTAGAGCTTTGTAAGAACCACCGAGTAGGGGAGCGATGCGCGTTAATACTTCATCCACCGCATTATGATTTACTGCAGTTTTTTTTTCATACAATATATTTTTTTTTGGATCACTACATTGAAAATTAAGGGATATGCATAAAAAATATTCCACTTTGGGAAATTTAATCCGTTAGAGCTAATAAATTAATTAAAGATATTCCACTGTAAAATTAATTATATGCACTTAAAATAGTCAAATCATTTTCTAAGGTCTTCATTGACATACAAAAACATAAAACACTTAAATTTTGTCATAAACTATTTTTTCGGGACAAAAATAATAATCTTTGCAATCCGCTGAAAACGCATATCTGCCGCAAAACTATTCTCCTTCCCCGCTAAAATACTCATCATAGAACCCGTGCTGCCATATATCTTGGAAGAGGGGATTTCAAAGAATATTCCTGCTAAGTATTGGTAGAATATTCCTTTTTAAGTTGGTGTGGTAGTTAGGAGAAGGGGGTGCCAGCTCAGGTGTCGGTGTTGACCATGGCTCAAAATTACGTGGTTTGTTGCCAAAAGCCCTCGTGTAGCTGAACAGTGCGACGTTAATATTCCCTCACTCCAAAAAAATACAGTACAGTAGTTATAATTATTTTTATACTTAAAAATGCAATATCCGCCTATTCAATTAAAATTATAGCGTTATAATTAACTACTAACCACAAACAAACAATGTAAATATGTTCAAATGATGCAGTGTGAAAGACAAAGTTTATTTACTTTAAGTACCAGAACCGATAAAAGCATTTATTTTGAAAAAAGATCAATTTCTTACTACCAGATGTGCATAATAAAATCATTAAGAAAACATTCAAATAAAGAGATATTTATAACAACGTTTCCATTCAAAACTTAGTTTGAGTCTGAAATAAAAAAGTTAGGGATTATGCTCATCACAGGAATTAATAAGAAGCGAGCACCTTGCGTAGCCAAAACAAAAAGGGTTCTTTCACAAACAAAAGATAGATATATGCTGACGTGGGCTTTGTTGCAGCGCAAGTCAGAATTGCTTGCAGATGACACAATTTTTTCCAACTTACTTGACAAATATCGTTATATTTTGGACATTTCTCACAATATATTTATAAATTATAGCCTATGCTATAAATTATAGCCTATGTGTTATTTTGATGTATAAGCTATATTATTGTAAAGTTTCATTAAAATCTATTCAGTTGTTTTTGCGTGAAAGACTCCCAAACATCCTCATAAACTTTCGCATTTGTAATATATATCTAGATTATTATTACATATTACCTAGTTATGTACAGTTATTCCATATTTTTGTGTATATCTAATTTGTACTATGTAGTTGATACACTATTTTGCTAGTAATGCTCTTAATTAGTCTTACTTTTATGCGGTTCTACTATTAATGCCTTTGGTATTGGTGGGAAACATAAACTAGATGTGTTTATGAGCGTGCTAAGTTTTATTATCTTTCAATTTTTAGTACAAAGATTTTTAACACTATACTATTAAGTAAACCATTAAATTTTATGCTTATATATTATTAGTTAGTATTAGTGTATTTTATTTAGTAATAATTACATATTTATAGTATTTTTTCCCTTTTGTATAGCCTAGTAGTATATTCAAATTACAGGTGAAGTTTTTAGCTGGCCAAAAACATGTTTTAAACCTGCATTCTTGGTTCCTAAGACCAAGAGTTTGCTGTTGTACTACTGTGGCTAATTTTTTTTACTCTTCTGATTTTGTTTCTGTTCGTCAGAAAGTACTGAAAATAGATGCGATTAAGAAAATAGGTAATTTTACTTCTGGGACTTAAAGATATTTGACTAGGTTTAAAATCGTGATTTTCCAAGAGCGTGGAAATGGATATTTTTTTTATATTTAATATCAGTTGAATTAGCATATACATATAAAGTTATTTTAAGAGCATTATTGCAATAAAAAAACAATTTAAATGAAATCTTTTGCAAAAAATAATCAAAAAATGACATATTTTCGAAATATTCTCCTTTAACGAAAATGCTTTTCCAATAATGATATTATGCCTACATATACATGATACTTCTCTACATACTCTGGACTAGGAGTTTGGAAATGTATAACTTAGAAGTGGATTTTTTTCATATTTTCATACATCAGATTAACTAAATTTTAACAAACAACACTAGTTACTATTTTAATTGATAGCAACTCTGAAAAGAATGTGAAGTTCTTTTAAAAATATCGATCCGATTTTCATTTCACATAATTAATATCTCTATTTTATTTTTTATTTATTGTTAAAGAGAAGAAATTGATAAAAATGTATAATGAAATCTCCAATTTTTTTCATAAAATTTATAGTTATATTTTAAAAAAATACCTGCTCAACTAAAGAAACTGTTCATATGAAATACGCAACGTCAGTTATTTTAGTAACTAGAACATATAACAGAAAATTTACTATTTGTTGCCCTCTTTTCCTAGACAACTTAAATATTTGCCCTAGAGCTTATTTGAATCTCCATACAGCAAATTTGGATAGTGTTTTTGAAGGGGAAGTTCAGTATAATTAATGATTAAGTCCGACACTCGTCAATTTCTTATAGTCAGAAAGAACTATAAATGCCCTCCAGTTGCTCGTAACTTACAGAATTTCTAGGCTAAAGTTATCATAATAACCTTTTGTACTTTAACTAACATTGTATAACATTGTTCATTGTATTTAACTAACATACGTATCTTAAATTGTTGGTTTGTTCTCTTAAAAATGCTTAGAGGTGCGAGTTGTGAGAGATATAATTTGGTGAAAATTTACTTACTTTTTCAATATGTTCATCAGATAAATATTTTTATGTACATTAACTTATTTCAGTAATATATACTGAGAATTATGCAACATATAATCTGAGCATTTTTCTCCAATATATTGTAAGAATATGGCGTTATATACGTGTACTTTGACTTCTTAATATTTAAAACATATTTTGATTTTTATTCATTAATTTTTATATTTATTTAACTTTTTAAAAAGATTTGCTTTTTTTTTCTCGATCTGTACGGTTTGAATGGAAAGAGTAAGTTTTCCAATATTGTTATTTTAATTTATCAATGTTGTAATATTCAATCCATTTAATTAAAAATACTAATTCTTACGCTTTTTGAAAAAATAAAATATTCTAAAGCATCTGGGTCATTTACTTCCAGTTTATATTTATTCTATATCAAACGTAATGATGTTTGGAATTTATTTACAAAAGAATGTTTGAAATTTACTTGAGAAAAGAGAAGGAGACTGTGGAGTTTAAAGCTTCGAAAATTTATTTTTGTTACATACATATACATAACCAATTCATGTTTATGATATTTTGAAAATATTTTAATATAAATATATTTCTTTTAAAGTGAATGACTGCGTACAGAGCCAAGATTTTGAAGAAGCATACACATGAATAATTTTTTTGATATTTAGTGTCACCTGAATTAGAATACACATGCAAATTTGTTTTAAGAATATTATTGTATAAGAAAAAAATTATTTAAATGCAACTTTTTCGCAAAAAAATGAAGAAAGAGTGAGATATTTTTTTTAAAAATTCTCGTTTTATGAAAAATGATTCCGTAAAAATAATATGTTTTCCATACATAGCTAGATTATTACTTCCTTATAACTAAGATTTTTTAAGAAATCCTATTAGTTTTAGAATTACGATCACCTGAAACAATAATCGTAATTTTTGGTTCAAAAATTTATCTGCTCTTATATATTAAAATACAAATAAATCTTGTTCTAATCTAAATATTTCAAAAATCCTAGTTCAGCTCTTGTATAGAAGTCTTAGCTACATATTAGTAAATATTATGATTACAGAAGCATCTTTTATGAAAGGAGAATGTTTTGAAAATCTGTCTTTTTTCTTCCATATTTTTTGCCAAAAATTTACATTTAAGTAACTTTTTCTTATAATGACTAATATTCTTAAACCAGTTTAATATGAATATTCTATTTTAATTGAAATTAAATGTCAAAAAAGTTATATATTTTTTACAAACCACAGTTTTGAATTTATTCAATCACCTTTTTACATATACGAGGGGTGATCCAAAAAGAAATTTACAAAACGAATGAAAAATTATTCATTAACAATAGACCAGTGCTTCTCTAAGTTTCCATAGTCGTAATCCAATATTCAATCATAATTCTCATCGAGCCCCTCATACAATAACTATGTGCTGAATTCAATAATACGACGCTAAAACTACAATACGACCACAATCTCTGAAGTTCCACCGACGTATATAAACGTCTCGCTCAGTCAAAGTGTTAATTTTCTCGGACGTATATATACGTCTTTCCAAAGTAAGATATTTTCTCTGCACTGCTATCCATATAATTATTCCGAAGGCTTTGGAATGCAATAAAATGAGCTTGACAAAGTTTGTCAAAGATTTACTATTTCCAATTATTTGCTCTTCTTTATTTTTCACCCCCCCTCTAAAAAAACACCACATACGCATTCCTTCGTGGAAAAAAATCTCGTAAATCTTAATCGGCAGTTAAGAGATTAATTATAAGCCGTACAAATTATATAGTTAAGTGTTAATTTTTATATATAATTTTATGTATGACAATCCCATGGGGTCACTTTTAATTATTAAACTTGTTCTTAACTTAGTGTTGTTAAATTAATTATAAAATACAATGTGTTGTTCTGATACACTTATAAGTGTAATATAACACTGTAAATGTGTATTTTATTTTTTATTATGTCAGAGTATATTTTGTTGTTTACTTTCAGTAAATTAATAATTTTTTTTTAAATAATCTTTTGTTTTTGACTGTTCAATATTCTCGCGCCCCCCTCGAAGAGTCGTCACGCCCCCAAGGGGGCTCGCCCCACAGTTTGAGAAACACTGCAATATACACAAGATACAAATGGGAATTACGAGACACATGTGGTGGTCACTTTTCTACATTGTCACCAAACCTGTTTTGTCACTTATCAGATAACTGTACCCATTTGCTTATCCCATCTTGGTAATAATCAGGTCATTGGCTACTAAGCCAGTTCACGGCAGCTGTTTGAACATCTCTGTCTGAAGTAAACCTTGCTCCGGATAAGTGTTTCGTCAATTCCGGACAAAAGGAAATAGTCTTTGGGAGCCATCGGGGGGACTCCAGACCTCACACCTAAGCTTTCGTAGCAATCCCTGAGTCTAGAGAGCTGTATGGGGCCCAACTCGCTTTAATATTGCAGTTTTTCTCTTGCTCTCTGCCGGCTTTAAAAGAAAGACACCATTTCGCTACCAGTTGTCGGCTCATTTCTTTACCCCGTACTCTTCAACGATTTGTCTGTGAATGTCAGATGGGGACACATTCTTTCCCCATAAGAATCGTAACAGGGTTCACACCTCTGTACGAGACCATTTCTCTAGATGCCTTGCGATTACTGTCACTCTTACAGGTCTGAGTACTAACACTATCTGCTCGCACACCTGGTGTAAGACAACAAGCGTCATCTGTCTCCACTCTTAGTGACAATATTCCCATCCTCGATTACTACTTTCCAAATATTGGTGCTTATAAACTTTTATTAAATCACCCCTCGTAGATAAAAAAAAATAATTATTAATATTTGAAACCACTTCTATAAATGTATTTCTTGTCAGCAACCAATGAATGTGTTTATTGTCAGCAACTATTTCATGGCTTTCGGTACTAATTATTTCTTTTGTATTTTGATCATTAATATTGACAACCTTTTGAATCATTGGTTGTTTTTAAATTATCCAGAAAGATAAAGGAATAGAAGATATTTGACATATTATATAGTCATTTGATCATCCTAAACAAACGTTTATTTTAGAAAATAAGACAGTTTTGACTATTTCAAAAATGCAAAAATTTTAGAAAGGGATGCCCCAAACATAATTTAAATACGCGCATATTCATAAAAACAATAATAATAATGCCTGACCCAAAGACCATTTCTCATTTCACTTCAGACAACTTCATTATGAATTCGAATGATATTAATTCCTCTTTACGATTCATCACTGCCAACTCTAAAATTGAAAATAAGCTCATCTTAAAACCGCAGATCCCCTCTCTCTAATTAAGCGAGGAAACTCATAACAGCCCCCACGCAGACATTTCCATTAGCATCTGAGCCTGGAATCATCACTCAGGAAGATAAACTTGGCACATCCGGCACCAAAGCGGCGTGAAACGCATGCTATGATCCATCTAAGAAACATACCATGGAATAGTAATGGTTATTCTTGCTACAGATATTTGTTATCCATCGGTGACAAGAACGCGATTTAAGTAACAAAAAATTCAGATAAAGTAATAAAGTAGGGTAAATTGAATTTTTTTTTCAGAATTTGAAAACCTACCTATACGGAAAAGATGCTCTGTGTAACGTAGATGAGGGAGAAAAAATAGAAAAAAATCGTATGTTAAGTAACGTTACAAGGGGATTGAAGTTTAGCTTTTTGAGTCTTTTTATGTTAAAAAATGAAAGTAATTTTTATTAAAGAAAAGGGGAATTTTTAACACATTTTTTGTGATGAGGGGATATGTACTAAATAGTTACAAGAAAAGAAATCAGGTACAGATATAACAGCTTTTTTGAAAGTAAATTTAAACACACACAAGTAATATAAAAAAAATTTTAAGTCAATTCCTACTTAGATCAACAAAGAAAAATTTTATTTTAGCTACTTTTTATTAAATTGTTACAATTAATATAAATATGTATATACACATGACAGAATCACAACATTAAGTGGTAATTAATTTCTATTAATTATCATTAAAGTATCGTATTGTCATCCAAAACAATCGTGTATATAAACTTTCAGTTCAACTGAATGCTTTAAAGCGTGAGGGAAAAAAACCTTTTCAAGTTTTGACACAAGTCACCAAAAGGGTCACTAAGTTGCCAAAAATTATTTAAATAATTAGTTTTAATCAATTATTTTTTATTAATTATGATTAAATTATTGTATTGTTATCCAAAATAATCATGCATATAAAATATCAGCTCAATTGAGCGCTTTAAAATGTATTTTATGAACGATTGAAAATTCCACCAAGATAAATAAATAAATAAATAAATATATAGAGATTGCGAGCTAATAGTAGGAATTGAAAAAAAAAGGAAACTAGTCTTGCATGATAAAGCAGAAGAAGAAAAAAAAATTGGATCGAACTAAGTTGGCTTTTTGGGGAGAGAAAACTGGGTTATGAAATGTTACTATCTCCACAATGTATTACTCAATATTCAGTACTCATTTATCAGTAATCATTACTTTTGGTTATTAATATTATAGGGAAATAATTGTTTTGATCCTAAAATCAATTTAACCAAAATAACATCTTTTTCCTTTTTTTAAAAAAACTCAACTCTTTGGTGGCGATATTAAATTTTCAAATTATATATTTTTTTAAATTTTTTTTCTTACAATCTGTACACCATAGAATTTAATTTTCGCATAAGTAGATCCCAATTATTAATAATTTCAAATATGTTTGAGTCGTTGCACACACACACACATGTAGCAACTTCACTTAATATTAATTTAAACTGAAATCATATATTTTTTCTGTGTATCTTAGTTATGTGAATACCACTTTTCTAAACACAAATCTCATTTTATTTTCCACTTTAAAAGCACTATATAATTCATCTGCTTTTATTTAGTTTCTATAGGTAGAAAAATATCTTACTAGCTTACACATGTATTATCCAATGATTAAATACAATTTTTCTTCCCACTTGTAAATATGTGCAACTATTTCCCCATATATACTATAATTACTTAAATATATTATTCCTTATCTTTCTATAGATAATCCTCACTATATATCAGTCCCATCAGATTATATATTTGGGATTGCTT
Organism: Trichonephila clavipes; assembly: GCA_019973935.1. Taxonomy (NCBI): domain Eukaryota; kingdom Metazoa; phylum Arthropoda; class Arachnida; order Araneae; family Nephilidae; genus Trichonephila; species Trichonephila clavipes. Next base: position 821,252 of record BMAU01012458.1, read on the forward strand.
CTTGGAGGAGCGCGTTCTTTATATATTTATTTATTTTCTTTGAGATTTAAAGGAAAGAATAGTTTCCAAAATGATGATTTCTTTCGATCTATAATAAGCCCACTCTCCTGAATTGAAAACTTTTCCCCGTTAAGAATCACTTAAGATTTTTCCTTTCACGCGGATAGTATAAATCTTTTTTTTTGCACTTTTATTAAATTTTAACATGTTCTTTTAATTTCATATAATTTTTGTTAAACTTGTTACTTTTAAGTTATTTTGAAATTTAATTATTATGCCAATTGTGTAGTACATCTATTTTAAATTAATATGGAAAAGTCGGATTTATTTTTCTTTGTCTTTCTGATGGTACTTCTAGTTATATATGTATTAAACCTGCATTCTTGGTTCCTATAGCTAAGAGTTTGCTATTGTACTACTGGGGCTAATATTTCTTACTTTTCTGACTAGTTATACTTAGGTTTATAAGCATTTGTAAACATATTACGATGATACGACATATATATATATATATATATATATATATATATATATATATATATATATATATATATATATATATATATATATATATATAAAAGGAAAAGATAGATATACTAGTATATTTTAGAGGAAGCATATTTTCAGGATTGTAAGATGTATCATTAATACATATTATATAGGAAAGCTTTGTTGACACATTTACAATTTTAATTTGTAATTTAATCCCTAAATGATGTGTTTTTACTCCCCCTGTATTTTACTTTTAATGAAAAAGACCATAAAAATTATCAAAAGTTAACAGTTATTCTTGTTGAAGTAACATAAATGCTTGTATTTTTTGCAGTTCCATTTTAAAACCGTTTTTTATATACTCTTTATTTTTCAATTATTGTTATTATCATTATATTAAGAAGATTATTATATATTTTTTTATTTAAAACTAAGCGTTATTGTATGCTTTTCTATTTTTAAAAGAATCTGCTTAATTTTTGAAATTTTTTTAGTAGTGGCAACCAAAACCGATATCTACAAGTGTTAGAAAATCATAATATTGGATGAGATTATATTAAAAGAACATTTAAGGAATCCGACAACGTTCGGAACCGTGATTTTCAAAAGTGCATAAATGGATAATTTTCATGATATTTAGTGTCACTTAGATTAGAATATATGCATGAAATTGTTTTAAAGACATTTTGAAAAAAAAAATTATTCAAACCAGAACCATTTTTCACAAAAGGAGATCATTTGGAAAAAAGTTTATTCTTAGTTAATTTTTTGCCAAAATATTATATTTAAGTAAATTATTTTTTGTCAAAATGTCCTTAAAACAATTTTATGCATGTATTATATTCTAAATGACACTAAATATCATGAAAATTATCCATTTATGCTCTTTTTTAAAATCACGGTTCCGAACGTAGTCGGATACTTTAAGTAACATAAACGCTTGTATTTTTTACAGTTCCATTTTAAAACCGTTTTTTATATACTCTTTATTTTTCAATTATTATTATTATCATTTTATTAAGAAGATTATTATACATTTTTTATTTAAAATCCAGCGTTATTGTATCCTTTTCTATTTTTAAGAATCTGCTTAATTTTTGAAACCTTTTTAGTAGTGGCAACCAAAACCGATATCTACAAGTGTTAGAAAATAATAATATTGGATGAGATTATATGAAAAGAACACATATAACATTAGTGGAAGGAACATTTAAGAGAATAATAGGAATGTAATTTATTTTAATAATTTATCAGTGTTTTAAGAGTATTTTCAAGTTCATCCTTTGAACTGAAAGCACAATTTCCTAAATTAAAGTGGCACATATAGTTATGTCTTTTAAACAGTTTCTCAAATTCTAGGCTAACTGGCATTAGTTTTCTTAAAATTAAAGTAGAATAAAACATCGAACAAAATGTAGAATTAAAACATTATTTTTACTCTTTCTCAAACTAAAAATGCTTTAGACGTTATCAGTGATAATGCTTCAAGTGATATTCTTTTAAATTTTATTTAAGGCAATCGTTGTAGGAAATGTCTCAGTATTTTGGAAAATCAATTGAAACCAAAGCAAACTCAAATCCGAATGCAATGCCATCTTGATTTTAATAAGATAAACTCCCATCTTTTATTTAATTAAATCTTTCCAGAGAGTAATATATTTAAGTCTCGAAAAAGCAAATATGCAGAAACAATATTAAACGTTAAACTTTCCAGCAGAAGTGTAAGAAAATTTTAATAACAAAAAGACATAACTCTTTCTTTCCCGAGACTTTTCTCTGTCACCGTTATTCCATGAGCAGAGTGTGCTTAAAGTTTGGGGAAAAAAACTGGAATCTTGATAAAGAAAACTCTATCTTTAATTATGAATATATTACGAGTTTGTGGAAAGGTTGGTGTTAAGAGTAGGGAACTTGCAAACAATCCTCAGAACATTCGTGAATTCGATTGTTCAAAATTTCAAAATAACTTTATTTCTAAATTCTTAAATTCTAACACTTAAAATAATTACTGACAAAAACAAAAATGCAAAAATTATTACAAAGAAATTGCAACAATGGTCTATCCACGGGGTGTATTCTCTTCAACTCGGTTTTCTTTTTCATCTAAGCAAATTGGCACTTTGAGGCACATCACAATTGGCACATCACAAACAAACGTCATTATTAAATAGAATATAGTCACTGAGGTAGAGAAAAGTTAGTCAGTCTCACTAGAACGACTCTAAAAGAATAAAAATTTTATCGAATTTCTCAGTACCACTTTTTACTGAAAAAGGCCTTCAACAGGGAGATTCCCTTTCGAGTCTACTATTTAATGATGGGAGGTCGCCAGTCCCCAAAGTTACAACGGCAGTTTGTACATTTGCCCTGTTTACAAGAAACGGATTTTCTAAGGAATTTGGGGGGTGTCTCAGGTCAACGGACTCTATGGCGGGCGAAGCTGTATCCTTGCACAGCTTGTTGGCCAATCGGAATTGTAAAATTTACCGCCAGAACTTTGAAGCGGATGATTTTCCGTGTGGTGCGGTCAACCTATTTAAGGGTGGGCGCGCGAATTCTCGGGGCTTTTTACTCCTTCTTCGTCTGCCAGAAAAACCCTCCACAGCCGGGAAGCGCACTTGCTACCCGAGGTCAACCCCCTCCGTCGCTCTCTCCCTCTTTCAAAAGTTAAGTAGTATTCAGTTATGTGTCACTTAATTTTAATCTTATTGTTTAATAAATTAATTGTTACTTTAAAGAACCGGCCTTTAATTTAGTGTACTGTTTATTTGTATGTAAAAGATCTAATGTTTAAACTTAAGTTATAGTGTGACGCCAACAGAAGAATAGAACCGGGTTTTATTTAAAATGGATCTAACGAAATAAATTAATCAATTTAATTAGTTTAAGTTAAACCGGCGTCGCATTATTAACAAAGCTTTGGAACAGGCTATTAGAGACTCTGGCATAAGCACAAGTGGTACTATTTTGTAAAGAACTATCCAACTTCTTGCCTTTGCCGATGATATAGATATCAGTGGAAGATCAAAAAGCTCTGTTATCAACACTTTTATAGCGCTTGGGAATGCGGAAAAGCAGATGGGATTTGTTATTAATGAGGACAAAACAAAGTTTTTAATTTCAACTAATAAATCTCCGGATATGTCTCTTTTGAAGATAAGCAACTATACTTTTGAAACTGTAAAACAGAGTTTATTTAATGAGGAACTCTTACATCATGTAGCAACAATCTGAAAATTTAAATGGGTAATAGAATTTGTATGGGTAATAGAAGTCTTCATAATCTCAGAAACCAATACAAGTTTAAGTTTATATCTCAAAACACCAAGTTCACCATATATAAAACTTTAATCAGATCTATTGCTCTGTATGAGAGTGAATGCTGGACCCTCAATGAAACAGAGGGATAATAGTTGCTCATTTTTGAAAGAAAAATCTTAAGGAAAATTCTTAGACCTTATCAAGAGAACAATGAGTAGAGAATTCCTTACAGCAGCGTTTCTCAAACTGTGGAGCGCGCCCCCCTTGGGGGCGTGATAACCTTACAAGGGGGGCGCAAGTATATCAAAAAGTCAAAAATAAAAGATTTGAAAAATTGCAAATTTACTGAAAAGAAGCAAAACAAAATACATTTTGACATAATAAAAAAGTAAAATACACATTTACAATGATATAATATACTTATAAATGATTCTGCATTGTATAATGTATTTGATATATAATTTATCAAAACTAAGTTAAGAACAAGATTAATACTTACTAATGACTCCCATGGGCTTGTCATATACAAAATTATACACAAAATTTAATACTCATCTTGATAATTTGTACGGTTTAAATTAAAATCATATTGTAGCTTTAGCATGTGTGTGTAACTTAAAGTACGTTATTTTTTAAATAAATTCATTGTTTTTTTCTGGAAGGGGTGCGAGGAAAATAATGAATGAAAATTGGGTCGCTAGTATTGAAAGTTTGAGAAGCGCTGCCTTAAAGTCATGAAATTATAGGAAATATAGTTAGGACTGACATTGTGATAACTATAAAAGCATCATATAATAGTTGGCTTGACCATCTGTAGAGATATGTTTTTTTCTCTACCAAATAAAGTAACTTCTTCGAAAATTGAAGAGACCAGACGTAGAGGACGATCACCCATACGATGATTAGACATTGTTGAAAAGGACCTCAAATTGATGGGAATCAACCAATGAAAAGCCGTCCAGGAGGATCAGTGAGCCAGCCTTGGCCTACTAATGGCTGTTGACCTTATGAATAAAAAGAAGTAGATAATAGATATTATGTAGACCAGCGATACCGCATGTAGCCCACCGAGCCTTTTAAGTGGCCCGGTCATTGCACATTGCTCGGAGAAATTCACTTCTTAAGAACATTGTCTTAAAAATGTTATGGAAAATTCTTTGTCAAGAAATCAAATATATCAGTTTTACTTTTTTTCTGTTGGTATCGAACGCGGGTACTAATTGATATTCTATTTGGAACGGTAATGGTTAGTCATAACAGATAACAGTGGAGTAGCGACAATTTTATGGGTAGAACTAATTTTTAACTATCCTTCATATCTTGCAAGTGAAAAATATTCGAAGAAAATATTCTTTTCAAGACGATTGGGAGGTTGATTATTTTGTAGTGAAAAACAAATATGGATCAGTAATTGTTTGATTTATCGCGAAAGGGCTGTATTTAAAAGATACCAATAAACAGAAATCATTCAATGACGCCTTTCCTCGATGATCTCATTCAAGAGATGATAAATAAGCTTTCTTGAATAATCTTTGCAACAGCAACAAAGTGTTTTGACAGTGGTAATATCACAGCGGGGTAATAGACATCCTATGAAGTTTGCTATATTATTGATAATCATATGAAACCGTTTACTGACGCAGAAATTGTGAAGAAGTGTTTCTTAATTGCTTCCAATTAAGCGTTATTGACAAAAATAAAAAATAATAATTAAAAAAAGCAAAACAGGAGTTAAATTATTCTGATAAATTTTCCACAATTTTAATTTCCAATATTATCTTGGTCTCCGCTATATCCTCATGTTGCGGGCCGCGTGAAATAGCTGACATATGTATGCCCAGCAGAAAAAAAAGGTTGAGTACCCCTAATGTAGACAATATTGCCACGTTAGAAGTGCCCGAATTGTAGTCGTTTATTTCTGAATTATCGTCTGGAACTATAATTTTTAGTTGTTCAAAGCTGTAGGAGCATTTCTTTTTGGCAAGTTACAAAGGTTGCATCTAATTTCAGGTAAGTATCCGTAATTTCTTATTCTTTACTTCTTGTCTACATATCGCTTACTTAGTTCTAACTTAGAATTAATAAAAGGGATTTATTGTGAATAGCAGTTCACATTTTTCTTTTAAGTCTAAAATAATTTCTCATTAATCCCAACAGCGTTCGAATCTCCCGGGAGCGCCAACGATCTGCAATGTCTCCCCCTCAACCACGGAGAAGAAGGTACCGTGGCAAAATATAACAATAATTACAGGACTTATGAAATGATAAAAATGTAGAAAAAGTACTAGATAAAAAAAATCTTAAGGATTTGTCACATATTATAAATGTATCGCATTTATTTTAATTTTCTATTTTCGAAATTTAAAAAAGAATTTTTTGTGCGTGGTATTTTTTAGGCTGTGATAGTGATGGGAGGCCAGAACAGATTTATTCAGCAGACCTCAAGATTTCAAAGTCAGTTTGGTGGAATTCGTTTTCTTTCCCCATCACTGAGGGGTGAATTCCCCAGCAAAGGGTGCCTAAGATTCCCACGCCTGGAAGGATCATTGCACTCATAAATATTGGGGTGCGTCATAGGATTTTCCCGCGCTTCAATAAGGCAATGAACTTTGTGCGGTAACTCTGCGCTGGTTCTGGACCAATCAGAGACAATTAAGTGGACAAGGGATATAGTTCGCTCTAGGATTTTTGCGTGAAAAGGACGTCAAATAAAACGGGATGCACCCCGATTTGGAGAGACGGACACAGAGACACGGACAGAGACAGAGACAGACTGAGCAGATCCAGACCTTGAATCTAGACTCCGCGGGACTCCGGGCGGCAACCATATCCCCACTCCATCCCACCTCCTATCTCTCTCAAAGCTAAGTTCAATTTCAATCTTGTTATGCAGTATATTTACAGTTACTTAAAAATTGTTATTCAATAAAATTAATTATTACCACCATACGATCGGACTTTTAATTTAGAGTACAGTAATTTGTCTATAGAATATTAGTGTTTAATTTCAACTTAAGTCATGATGCGATGCTAACTTAAGAACCTGGAAAGTTAAGAAATTAGTATTTTTGGTTAAAAAAAAGAAAGTAATTGAATAAGTTATCATTAGCGTCGCGTCAATAGCCAAGTGAATGTGGTCAAAAACTTGGAGGCTGAATTAATTTCTTGTCAAGCAATGGGTTTCAATTCTGATTTTAGTAAAAAATTATTTTTATACGTTACTTAAAACTTGAGATTTGAATTCCTCCAGTATTGGGAAAGATAGTGATTGATTGTTTCAATAGTGCTGAACTTAGACGTAACACCAAGGCTACTGTCCATGAACCTCATAGTTTTTAACCATTTTAAGCTGAAAGGTGAGGGATTTTGGGACTCTAATATCTGTTTCAGAAGTCTTCAACCTAGGTTCCGCAACTCCTTGCTATCAAAACGCCAAAATTTTAGTAAAATTTTAATTTATATAAATTATTGAATTTTTAAAGGCAGTTTGCTTGTAGAAATAAATAAAGTGTTTTTTTCCAGGTATAGAAGTTTAAGTTGGTATTACTTTCCAAGATGGCGATCGATTTAACAGCTGTCAAGTGATTTATTCTCAGTTTGGTTTGGCAATTCATCAAAACGATCATCAAGCAAGGCGTAGATTCGTCGAATGGGCCCAAAACGAGATTGCCGTTGTTCCCGATTTTCATAAGCGAATTTTGTTTAGCGATGAAGCGCACTTCTGGTTGAATGGCTACGTCAACAAACAAAACTGCCGCATTTGGAGTGAAGCTAATCCACAAGTGTATGTCGAAACACCGTTACATCCAGAAAAACTGACTGTTTGGGGCGCTTTATGGGCTGGTGGAATCCTTCTTCAAAAACGATGAAGGCCACAACGTACAGTCAATGGTGATCGGTATAGAGCCCTGATTACTAACTTTTTCATTCCTGAATTGAACAATCAGGATGTCCAGGAGCTGTGGTTCCAACAAGACGGCGCAACATGTCACACAGCTCGTGCCACAATCGATTTATTGAAAGACACGTTTGGTGACCGCCTTATTTCACGTTTTGTACCTGTGAATTGGCCTCCAAGATCTTGTGATTTAACACCGCTACACTATTTTTTGTGGGACTATGTAAAGTCATTGGTCTATGCGGATAAGCCACAAACGCTTGACCATTTGTAGGACAACATTCGCCGTGTTATTGCCGATATACGGCCACAAATGTTGGAACAAGTCATCGAAAATTGGATGTCCAGATTGGACTACATCCGAGCCAACCGTGGCAGTCCTATGCCAGAAATCATATTTAAAATGTAATGCCGCAAGATTATCTTTCGAATAAAAAAATCCATGTCAATCGAATAATACATCGTTGTTTTATTGCAATTTAAAGTTCTATACCTCTAAAAAACACCCTTTATGAATAAATATTCAATGGATAAAATGAAATCTTATGCTTCGTAAAAATCGCGTGATTCAATTCAAGCATTAATGCGTAAATCAGAAGGCTTACAAATGGAAAAAAGAAGTAATTTAATTATATATAAACTGATTTGATGTTAAAATATACTTTTAAGCAGGAAAACTCCTAAATTTTAGGTTGAAAATTTATAGACAGCAATTTTTTCACACGGTTATAAACATTTTAAGGGAATTCTGTACAATGAATTTAAATTAAAAATATTTCTCAGCGTAAGTGGCAAAAAAATAATAAACATATAAATAAAAATTGAAGCAAATTAACGCAGAATATGTAATGTAACTGCAGATATCTTCAATAGACCTAGATTTCCATAATTTATTTAGAAACAGGCAAACACATATCTCAGTTATTAAATGTAATGCGTAATGGTTGATGACACTTAAAGCACGAAATAAGAAGAAAATTGCATTAATTTTACGATAAAACTTTTTAATAAGAGGAATTCAGTACATTAATTCAGTTTGTACCTATAAAATACGTATAGCGTGTTGAGAGACAGCTACACTTTAAATATTATTTCAAAATATATTCAAAGGAGTTTTGTGACCGCGGTAGCTTAGTGGTCAATGTCATGAACTCGTGGAATGCGTGTCATGAGTTTGAGCCTAGCGCCACTGAAGACCCACCGTGTTGAGGAGGGGCGATGCACATTAAATGTGTCTAGGCTCAAATATCCTCAAGAAGTTAGGAGAGGGGGTCTGCCAGCTGAAGTGTCGTTTTCGCCACAGTTGACCATAGGTCAAAATTACGAGGTCCATCACCAACAGTCCTCGTGCAGCTTTATATTGCGACGTTAATATAACTCTCAGTCTTCAAGGATCTTTTTGTGGGGAAGGGGATTCCCAGAAATACAGATAAAGTTTGAAAAAACTACTGATTTATTTCACACTCAGTAAAATACTACTCAAAATATAAAAAAAAATCTAAAATATTTCCAAAAAGTTCCCAAAATGTTCACTTTTAACAATACATGTCTCCATCCAATCAGGGAGCGGTGACAAACCAATCAGAGACTTTTCATTTATTGTCTATTCTCATCCCGTACAAACAATAAGCGAACGCGGACTGCAATCCGAACGGGGACTCCCATGACAGTTGCTCATTTATAAAAGTTCGATTCAATGAACATGGATTAAGACTAAGGAAAAAAATGACCTACTTCGGAAAGATAAAAACAGGGGGAAAAAGGAATCAGCAGCAAGGTCCAGAGCCATTTGTAAGGAACTGACTCGATAAGGGCATGCAGGTCAAGCCTTTATCTTTAGAAGTGTCTTAATACTTTTCCTGCTGTGATCACTCGGAAAAATCGGATAAAAACTAAGAAGGGTCAAGCTGGGCCTTAATTACTTCCTTTCCTTATGATTCTAGTTACGTCCCTTTCCGAGTATCTATAATTGGAAATCTGACTCTTTTCGGGGGTACTTTTTTATGTTATATCTTCGGACTTTACATGGGTATTTTCTTTAAAAAAAAATAGAATTTTTATAAATGGTGTTTGAAAAAATAATAAAACCTCTTATGATGTCCAAGTTTAATTCAAAGACTGTGATTATTTGAAAGTTATCTAATAGTTAAGAAGTGTTTTATGTAATTTTCCCGAGTATGTTTTTATTAAATGCGCAATAAGACTTCGGTTAGTGGTATAAAATTAAAACATACCGCTGAAAATTGATGAATCTTAACATTTCTACTTTTATAAATATCTTTTTTTATTTAAGGTATCCGACTACGTTCGGAACCATGATTTTGCAAAAGCTTATAAATGGATAATATTTATGGTATTTAGTGTCACTTAGATTAGAAAACGTATATAAAATTGTTTTAAGAATATTATTATAATAAAAAAAATATTTAAGTACAATATTTTGACAAAAAAATGAACGTAGAATGACCCATTTTCAAAATATTCTCCTTTTATGAAAAATGCTTCAATTATAATAATATTTTGCCTGTATATAGCTCAGACCTCTGTACAGAGGCCGAACTAGAATTTTTGATATATGTAACTTAGAAGTGGATTTATCAATATTTTACTACAAAGGAGGGGAGCAATTTTAAGGAAAAAAAGGCGAGAATTCCTTCATTTGGTAGTAACTCTGACAATAATTTGAATTTTTCAAAACTCCTAGTTGAAACTCTCTGAAGAAGTTTTTACTTTCTATATGCAAAATATTATTATTATAGAATCATTTTTTATAAAAGGGGAACGTTTTGAAAAAAGATTATTCCAAGTTAATTTTTTGCCAACATATTGTATTTAAATAATTTTTGTCATTATGTCCTTAAAGCAATTTTATACATGTATTCTAATCAAGTGACACTAAATATAATGAAAATTATCCATTTATGCGCTATTTTAAAATCACGGTTCCGAACGTAGTTGGATACCTTAAGCATTTTAAATTGTTGTGCCATAATTTTTCTAGCTAAGCATATCAAATGGAAAATAATATTTTTCAACGCTGGATTTTACTGCTATGGTGCTGCTAAGGTCCACCGCTGTTGACCTTAAGGTTGATCACTCCTAAGAAAGGAAACGTTAAGACGACATTGGGATGCTCGTAGTGTGAGCCTTGATATTTAGTGCGAGAGAGTCCTTGTGAATCTGTAAGTCAATCGGGGAGACACTGTCGTAGCTAGTTCTGAGTGGGCCCTGCATCAAAATTCGTTCAGGGCCCTTTTTAGATATGAGAGCCTTGTTAGTGGAATTGTAATTACACAGGTTGGGGCACCTGAAGCTTGGGGGCTTCATATCATTGATATGGCGGTAGCTACGCCCCTGGTGAGAGAGTCTGTTGGAGTGTTCTGGGGCGTCGTAGGGTGTTGAAGCCTGTGGAAATGTCACTTAAGCGTTTGTGAAGCTGTTTCGCGTACCAAGAGTATCTGGGTTTCCTCTTTTGGTGTCCCTTTAAAATTTGAATACATCACATACATAACAATGACATGTAATACAAAATCACTTCTATTTGGTTGTATCCGGCATTACCATACCACTATTGGTCCTAGTTCTCCTCGCGAGGTAGACTTGGAAGTCGGTGGTTGGCATGGGAACTGCGCCGGCTGGCTGAAAGGAAGTTCAAAGGTTGACTTCCCTTAGATCATTAGAGTCGGGATGTCCAGTCTGCGATACTTTCCCACCCGAAACTACTTGATCGTTGTGACGTCACTAGTACCCTAACAGGAAATAGGTCTTTCAGTGGAGACCTCCGCAAATATCTTTTCTGTAAGTATTCGAAAGCTTTCTATCAAAATATTTTTTGAAATGAATTCTATCAACGACAGAGAGTGAGAGTTCCATTAATGCTACACTATAAAGCAACGCGAGAGTTATTGGTGACGTCAGTTTGAGCCTCGAATAAATGACAAGGATGACACTTGAGCTGGTAACGAAACGAAACGAAAATTAGATTTAACGGGTGCCAGCGAAATGAATCGCTTATACCCAAATTCGCGGAGAGAAAGTGGCAAAGAAAATCAATATCTGAATCACTTGAGCTGGTACCTCCTCTTCAAACACCCCCACACACACATACGTCAATGGGAGGATTGAGCTCGACAAATTTAACGTATATCAGACCCCTGTACACGGTGGGTCTTCAGTGACACCAGGAACGTGTGACACTCCACCACGAGTTCAAGATCACAACCACAAGGCTAAGCCAGCCACATGAATTATATGAAAGAAGTTATGAAAAAAGTAATTTAGTATAAAAAATTTTGATTGATAATCTACATTCAGATTTGTTCATCATTCATAATGAGTGAGTGAATATTAACATCTCACTATTCAGCTACTCGAGAGTTTTGGTAATGGACCTCGTAATTTCGAGCCATGGTCAAGTGACGGCATCTCTGAGCTGGTACCACCTTCTCCTAATTTCCACACCACGCTAACGAGAGGACATTTGAGCCCAGACATATTTAGCGTGCACCGGCCTCCTCTACACGGCGGATCTTCAGCGATCTCAGGCTCGAACCCATGACACGCCGGCTACGAGTCCGTTACCTTGACTACTAGGTCACCACTACTCCACATCCTTCATAAGAACTTTTTTAATATTAATACAGTTAGAGTAAAACAAGCAAAAAAATATCCACTTATCAAATAATAATAAATTTACATATGACTTCATGGAGGGTATATATATATTTCCATATTTAGATAAATAAAATTTATTTTAGATAAAATAAAGCTCTATGAGGTTGGACATGTCCACGGAAAAATCTAATTTGCATAGCAGTTTTCTCAAAATTGCAACTTGTACTTTTCTTCTTTAATCATATGCTAATTCGGGATTTAAAAAAAATCGGCAACAAACTGTAAGAAAATGTTATCCTAAACATGTATTCACATGGTGAATATGTTTAGGATAAAGAGTGAATATGAATTATTCCTAAACATATTCACATGTGAATGGTATCCTAAACCCCCGACTACAATCTAAATAAATGCATTCATTCGATTTGATTCTAAGTAAATTAAATTTCAATCACTTAAACAAATAATGGTAGTCTGATATTAAGACAACACCTTTGACATCCACAGGAAAGTTCATAAATAACAAAAAAAAATGAATCTTTTACCTTAAAGAAATTTTATAAATCAGATGTTTAATTCCATAAAAGCACAACTAATTCTTCAACATTGTATTCGATTACAAATATAATGCTATTATCTTTGAAAGGGGTGGGGGTCATAAGCAATTCAAGAAATTTATCAGATTATATTAAGTCTTTGATTCTCGAACAATACTTATAACTTTTGTTGCCTTTTTTGGAATACACATGTAAATTTAATATATGATATCCATTTTATAAAGCATTTACATCTGAAATAAGCTAAGAACATTAATTAAACAATTCCGAACTAAATTTTAAATGGAAGTATATTTTAACATGTTAAGAATTTTATTTGGATGTATAATTGATTAAATATATATATATATATATATATATAATTAACTACTACGCTATATTATAGGTATAAAGCAGAGTGTTTTACTAAACTTAAATAAAACTTGAATAAATTGAAAATAATTTTATATTCACACACACACACGCACAAGCCAGTTTCTTTTTAATACTAAATATACCTAACTTTACAATATTTTTTTCTACTGCTCTTGCTAAAAAACTGATGCTAATGCAAGTACTAGTTAACTCTTCATGCCCAAAATGACACACAGTGAATAGAAAATGGTGCAAAAATAAAAAGGTGTCGGATAAGAGAAGTTATCTCCTTTTTTTTTATTCGGCATTCCAAACCAGACAGATATCAGTAGAAAAAGTTCTTATCTAAAATAGAAAGAACGCTGAAGTCTTATTTAAGGAAGGAATTCTAACAAGATTTCTTAGGCTAAAGTAAATTCTTTGTCTAACATGCATGAAGCTTACGGAAATTAGGGTAAATGGACAATTCTATTGTTTTGTTTTCTTTGTATAGCGGTAAACATTCTTTTATCCTGAATCGTTAGTGATTCGATCTGATACGTAAGTTGATAAAAAATTTATCAAATATACAAATTGCACTTTTATATATATATATATATATAAGGGCATGTATTATATATATATATATATCCATGCCCTTAAAAGTTAAGGTACAACCTGTTTTTTGTTTAGTTTGAAAAGGGGGGAACACAGAAACAAGAAATATGGAAGAATTCTTGCAAAATTCTGCATTGAATTCGATATAGAAACCTGTGTAAATTTAACACAAACACAATCTGGAATACAAAAAAAAAAACATTCTTAGCAGGAAAATCAATTATTGTAGAAAGCAAGATATCAAAGTTTTATGTTTAAGAATGTCTAAGGAACATTAAAACTGGGTTCTAATAAGGAATTAATCCATCCTAACTTTAATGCAATGGCGTCACCAAATTTCAATGCTGCCAATTGTTAATGGACACCAAAATAGGAAGCAAAGCCTAGATATGGCGTAACTTTTCTACTGCCCATGAGTTGGCGAGCTCGGCTTTGTTGGAAGCGCCAATATGCCAAAAAGTTACTGCAAAAGCCTCGCTAGGGGCATTCCACTTAATTTTGGGTAGGAAAGATGGTCGCTTTTTCTTCGTAAACAGCGGGGTCAACGTGTGACAAATCTTTACGAATACCTTTCTACTAATACTCTTAGGCGTCTTTGGGGATTGTAAATTCGCGTATATTTCCAATCACCTCTAAAAGAAGAAGATAGGATATGTAAAGTAGATAAAGTATTTAAGGAGAGCGTTGTAAGTTAGCGGAGAAGAAGGCTATTGAGCCAGCAGCAGTAATGACAAGGGTTATAGGATTCAATTGGATTACGATAGTGGAGCATTGCTGAAGGAGCTTTAGGAGGTTATTATACCTGAAGAGATCTTAAGTACTACCAGGTGATATATTCTAGTTTAATACCGCTTACCACAAGTGTTAGTTTAATAAAATTAGTTTAAGTTGATGAAAGTTAATAATTCAAGTTGCGTGTATTTCTCAGACCTCCTGTTCCGGTAAACCTTTTTGATATTGCGCGTAGTTATTGATTAATTTCATATATTTCGTAATTTAATTTAATACTAAAGGTAAATCCCTTTTTGACGTAGACATATAGCTTACTATTTGTCATTAGAATTTTTGATATTTGAACCAAGTGAATAAATATAAGTTATTATTATACAAATGGCGTCTGGTCATTCTTTGCCTTAAATTGATCTTAGTGTCCAGGGTGGAACCCAGGGGGTTTCCCACAAAAGTCCCCCATAGTAAACATTGGATTGGAAACGCATCTATTTTGTCTTGCTTGAATTTTCGTACACCACTCTCCTCTCGCCACACCATGTAACGACATTGGAGAAGCACTTAAAGCAACAATGAGTCAACCAAGGTTGTTTCAAATATGCTCAATCGGATTTAGGTTTGGAGACAGAACTGGACATTTCGGGATCCTCAAGTTAGTCCTCAAACAGCACAGCTTGTTAGGTCACACATCCTCATCTATTAGAATTAATTCTTTACCAATTGCAATTGCATATGAACAGAAATATTGATAAAAGATCTCGTCCCGATATTTCATATCAGTCAGAGCTCCTCCATAGAATACATGCAAGGTCAGTGTGATCCACGAGAGACTATGAATTCCACCACCTTTGTAACTGGTCCTTTCAACATTGCTGAATTGGTTTTATTTGATGCATTGTTTCTTGCAGATCAGCAAACTCTCTGAATTGCTATCCCCAGTGTGAACCCTGACTCATCTGTGAAGAGTGCAGACCCTCTTTTCTACCTGGTATATGAAACGCGATCCCTTGTCTAACGCAAGGGGACACATTTCTATCGATAGCTTGAGAGGACACATACAGTTGATCGTCTGACGTAAACCCCGTTTACATGGACGAAAATTGTCGACAAAATACCGGCATTCATCCTCTTTAGACCCATTTACACGACACGCCGGCATTATACCGGTTTGAAAAGCAGGTTTGATTTTTGTACCTGCTTTGGAGCAGGGTAAATGCGGAGAAAGGCGAGTTCATTTTCAAATTTTCCCATGATGCATTGCAACCGAGATTCAATTATTCAAAGATGGCTGCTGTTATTGATTGTGCACATTGGTCCACTTCAGAAAAATGAAATTTAATTAACATCTGGGGAAATCAAGGAGTTACAACAATAATTCGATGAAACTAACCGGGATTCTAAAGTGTGTAAAAATTGGTGACGAATTCTAAAAAATTGGGTATGCTCGGACAGTTCCACAAATTTATAGCAAAATAAAATTTTAGAAATGGGACTTTTTCGGTGTTTATTTGATGTAGGAGTGCTACGCGCCAAGGTGTTTTTAATGTTCACCAAGATGGGCGATAGCATTACAATATGGTTATCTTGATATGTATATAGTTTGGTTACCTAGTTTCCATGGGTATGACATTTATTAAAGTTAACTTGTATTGTTTCTTTTTTTTTCGTGGAAATCATTGTATAGTCACGTGAATATGTCAACCAATCACCAGATTCTTATGTAAGCTGACTGAATAAAAAATACCAGTAAAAAGATGGTTTTTCTCCCAAACCACCATTCACCGCAAATTTGTGGGTTTGCATCTAAACGGGACTATAGAGATTGAAATTGTGAAGACGTCTTCGCACCGTAATAATGGAAATTCCAGATACGATAAAATGATCTACAACGTGCTAAGGCACAACAGTGCTTTTCCTCCTTCGGACTAAAACAATTAAAATAGTCCCCTGTACAACTTGTAGTGAATGGTTGATCAGGAAAATGACTTCTAGGAATATAATCTTCAAATACAAAATGAGCCTACAGTCGTTGGACCCCGATGTGAACACATTGAGACATTATAGCAGCATTAGCTTTTGCCTACCCTATTTCCATCCAACCAACCGCCTACAGCAGGGGTGGGCAGATTTTTCCAGGATACGAGCTACTTCTAATTATGTCAAAGTGTTGAAGTCCACCCAGTGTTAGTGGCGCACACAAGGAGGGGGGAAGTCCACGGGTCCGGACCCTTCTTCATAGCCATTGATTTTTTTTCCGATTGATTATAATCCCATGTATATAGTACGTAAATTTTAATTTGGTATTTATGATTAATAATTTTGTATTAATTTATGCTGATTATTTTTTTAGTAATTTATTTTTTTTACTGTATTTTTTGTTCCCGACAATCTACAAAATCAAAAATATATATATATTGGCTGCATATTGGGGTAAGATATGAGAATAATGGACTTTCGACCCTCGAACCCGCCCCCTCTCCTTGAAAAATTCTAGTGGGCTTCGATGCCGATTGTCGTAGGCAATGTGAAGTAGAAAAAGATCTACAATATTTTAATAATAAGTACAGTATATGTACTTTCCTACAGACTTAAAATAAAATCTAACACTTTTAAAACCACGTTTGGTACAAAACGCAAAATGCAGACGGATTAAAAACAGCCAAAAATATAATAATATCAAAGGATAGATTTATTATCAAGCAATTCAAATTACATAAAAAGTAAAACCTTTTTATCTGAAGTTAGTTTTTGTTGTTATAGTCAGTAGAAGACTTATACCCTGCATATTTCAGCCAATCTTGTATATTCCTTTCTATAACTACTAACCGCTAAAATCTTCAGGCGGTCCCCCCAAAATGTTTTAATAATTCATCGGTTGATCACGATCGACGTAATGCCCACCTCGAGCCTACAGCATTAACACACACACACAAATTAGGTAAAATACTTTCTCTAAACTTTTCTATAATATCTTTGACATTTTCATCGAAATTACTAACATCTATTTAAGAACAACAATCATGCTGAAAAGGTACACTCTAAGTGGAGTTGTGCATAGTTTCTCTCAATGCTATATAAATGCCAATTGCTTTAAAAAAAGTGATGGCGATCGCTTTTTTCTAAAGTTTTCTTTCTGTTATATACTATCATACATATAAACTATGAATTTTACTGTTTCTCCCATTTTTTTATTGGTAATCTTAGAAAAACATATTATTCCATTATTTTTAGAGGTTAGTATACATACACACACACATATATATATATATATATATATATATATATATATATATATATATATATATATATATATCAGTAGCGCACACAGGAATTTTTCAAGGGGGTCCGGGGTCGAAAGTTGACCATTCTTGTATCATGCTCCTTTTGATTTTGTCGATTTTCGGGAACAAAACACAGTAAAAAACTAATTTTTGAATAAATAATTAGCATCAATTAATAAAATGAATCATTAATAACAAGTAATTAATTAAATTTTACGTACTATATACTTAGAATTATAAACAATGGGAAAAAAATCAAGAACTTTGAAGGGGAGTCCAGACCCCCAGGACCCCCTTGTGTGCACCGCCACTGATATATATATATATATATATATATATATATATATATATATATATATATATATATATACACTTCATTATATATATTTTACAAAAACTATACTGTTTTACTTGATTAATAAGTTTAAAAAAGTGTTCATTTTTTTATTTTAAAAAATTAGTTTATTTTCACCTTTTTAGCTCTTATTTTTATTTTTAAATAATTTAAGCACTAACATTAAACATTTTAAAAATACTCCCAAGATTCACCCATATCACACAGTTTGAAAATTACACCATTAAAGCAGAATCAAAATAATGGAAAGCAAATAATTGGATTTAGTAAATTACTTTGCTCGAAACGTACAAAAATGATTACTGATGCGTCACCTTGTAAATCTGATTTACAGTACGATAAAGTGGATTACAGTTGAAATCCTATTCCTCGATTTCCTAACTCTCATATTTCTCTAATGTGAGGATTTAGGGTGTCTGTCACATGACACGTATAACCACCGCCATTACTTTACGTAGTCGTCTTTAATGGGCTTATGTCTGGAGTTTTCATAACTATATACCGTCATGTCATAGGTTGTACGTATTCATTAAAAGACCCTTACATAATACCCATTACATGGCTCTAAAATGGCATTTAACTAGCTAATTACGAAGTAAAATCGTATTTCGTCAACCTCTGAGCGAAAGCAACATCAATTCAACAATAACGGCAATATTAAAAAAAATAAAACTTCCTATTTCTTCAGTTCATACTATTCGCTCACTCTCTCCCTGTGTGTATATATATATCTTGTTTAAATTTTCAATCGTTAACAAAATACTTTTATTCAACCACTGAAGTTCAAATATATTTTTTTTAAACTTTTAGTGGATGACACTTGACGTTAATGCAGTTTTTTCAAATATTAATTCAATAATTAAATTCATTTAACTAAAATAAAATTTTTCTTTGTTGCTCTAAGTAGGAATTAACTTAAATATTTTTTTTATATATTACACTTGTGTTTAAGTTGAGAATGAATGGTAAGAAGTCATGTCTTTCTTTTGAAGTTATTAATTATATAAGATCTCGAATGTACCATTACGTGTTATACCATAGAACAATTTCGTTTAATCAAAAGACGTCGCCAAATGCCGCGATATGCAGCCAATAGTAGAAACCGCTCCAGCGCCCGTTCGAATACAGTAATGATGACGAAGACTACAATTGGCGACATTTTTTTAAAATTTGAGATGCCTTTTCGTTTGGCGAAATTTGTGGATGGTATAATACGTAAGTACCAAAGTTTGATATCTTTTTGGACATTGTGGATTTTATTAAGTTTCGAAAGTACTAAAATAATGTATGTAATGTGTTTGCCTAAAGAGATTTTGATACACATGTGGAAAAATATGAAAATTAAACTGAATCAGTGCATTTAAAGTTTTAAAGTATGAGACATAATCTCTAAGTGACGATAAAACAAGAAAACATAAAATCCGTAATCTAATCCAGCTTCAGGAAAATATTCATCTCTCATCCATCAATTCGTATCGGGGGAACTTCTTGTCTTTTAGGAGGTCGTTTTTTAAACTGGTTATTCTTTCGGAATAAATCGAAGAAATTTAAACGGACTATACTCTCCCTTCCGTCAATAAATTCACATTTCATGATCATGAGCTTAAGATATAAGGCATTGTTATGTGATAAGTTTCATTACAATAAAGAAATGTGTCAGCAAAATTGGTTTTAATTTTGTTCACTAGAGAAGAATACAGAAATTACGGTAGTTACGTATTATCGCAACTTATTGACGATATTTTGAAACGAAGCTCATGCTTGCAAAATCAATACGTACGACCAATAGGAAATCGGGGTTGACAACTTGGCGAGTTATTAATAGAGTCGGCGATTGTTGCGATAATACGTAAGTACGAAATTTACTAACATGATCCCAATTGTTAGATTTTTGCAAACAATAATTATTTTGAAAATGTCTTACTAGATTTTTTTAGTACAGCTCATTAGGATTTTAGTTAAGTAAAGTAGATGAAACCATTATTTCACTTTTACGAATTATGTATAACTATAATTCCTCTAAATTTCTTTTCTTTTTGATTTATTAGTCACCAAGTGGCTGTTATTTTAGCTACCAATAAGTTGCTTTTGTTTTTGTTATTGTTTCTTATCCCAGATAGTGTAGTTCATCTGCACCACGTTGAGATTTTTAAAACTTTGTATAGAAACTTTTTTATTTTTATTTTTGTTTGATATTGCTTATACTTGTTTGAATTAGAATCGAAAAATCAAATACCTGAAAGTATAACAAAATACTTAATTCTATTCAGCCTCTGAGCCTAAAATAACAATATTTTAAAGCAAAGTTTTTCAGACACGTCAGTAATTTTTCACAATCCTATGCTATATTTTTTTACTTATTTTTAAATTTTTTCGACTTAAAATATCAATATTAACCTTACTTTTATTTATGTTATTTACTCTTCTGGTATATTTCACAATATTATTCCTTCCGCTTAATAGAAACATTCGAAATGAAAAAAAAGAAAAGAATACACATTCTGTATTCAGTTAACCATAGAAACAACATTGTTTATGGTTCTTGTAAACTAAGAAAAGGGATTTCTTTTACTTTGAGTAAATTTTTCTTCTCTAGCAAATCACACGGGAGTTCCGGGCCACCACTTTATAGCGCATGAGATCTTTCTTAGCGCCTCGTTGTTTTTTCCCCCTTCTAGCTCTAGTGAGTATCGGAGAAAAAAATATGCCCACGTGTTTCTTCCTTTTTGAAGTTCCCATCAATAAGTGTTTATGATGGCCCTAAGGCAAAAGGGAATAAACATCCGGGTACTGAGAAAGAGAGGGTTTGAAATTGGCCCTCAGCCAAGATAAGGAACGGAAAAAAATGACAAATAAAGTGTTACGGGGTGGGTCATTTCGTTTCGTTGCTGTCCAAAAGAAAATTGCTTTTTATTCATGTAATAAGTTTTCACCGGAAGGAGATGCAAAAGGAGATACTTCTTGTCATATATTTCCTGATCCAATAGAAAAGAAGAGGTTTCCCCGGTTCGTAGTGGGTAATAAGAAGCGAATTGTCGGTCAAGTAAAAATAACATATAGTTATGGAGCATAATAATGGGTCGTATGCGATACAAGTATGTAATTGCTACAATTTTAAGTTCGAAGAGGGGTTCTCATTTTTTTCTGTCTACACCAGCGGTTGCCAACTTTTAGAACTTTATGGACCACTTTAACTATATTGTCATTTACGTCTCCATATTTCGTACCACTAAAAAACACCAGGAAAAGAAAGAAGAAACTAGCAATGCAAAACAGTATCAACATACTGTAGTGCTTCTCAAACTTTCAATATTTGCGACCCAGTATTTAATTACATATTTCATCACCCCCCCTCATACAATATCAATATACTGAATTCAATAATACTATTTTTTTACTCTAAAGCTACAATGCGACTTTAACCTTATAAGTGCCACCGGCGTATATAAACGTCTCGCTCAACCAAAGCGTTAACTGCCCCGGACATATATATGCGTCTCTCCGAAGTACGATCTTCTCTGTGCACTACTATCCATAAAATTATTCCGAAGGCTTAGGAATGCAATAAAAGGAACTTGATAGTGTTTACGAAGGATTTACTTATTTCAGAGAAGGTTTTACTTATTTGTTCTTTTTCATCCCCCCTAATTAATACATCACATATGCACACCTATGTGGAAAACGGTGGCAATGGGGGGCGAATCACGTAACTTTTAATCGGCAGTTAAGGAATTAACTATAAACCGTACAAATTATCGAGATAAGTGTTGATTTTTGTACATAATTTTATACATGACAAGCCCATGGGGACACTAGAAATTATTAAACTTGTTCCTAACTTAATATTGTTAAATTGATTATAAAATACATTTTGCAGTACTGATGCATTTATAAGTGTATTATATCAGGGCAAATGTGTATTTTATATTTTATTACGTCAAAATGTATTTTGTTGGCTTACTTTCAGTAAATTAATAATTTTTCAAAATAATCTTTTATTTTCGACTTTTCAATATGCTCTCCTATGGGAAAGCACGCCCCACAGTTTGAGAAACGCGGAAATACTGATGTTATGCCGCCAATTTATCTTGATTTCCAACACTCAATTATAGCCCCATACACCTGCCAAAAAAAGTAGCTAAGTATTCCCTAAACTCAGAAAGAGTTTCTCTAATAGAAGTAACTAAGATTTAAAAAAAGAAAGTACAATCCATAGTCCAAAATTTGTTTTATCACTCGTTATTTTGAGAAACTGAATCTTCATAAATATATAAATAATGCACCAATTTTTCTGCAGACTCTTCAAACTTTTTCACGGACCACCAGAGAGTGACAATATATAGAATTATATTTATTTATTTAAAGCTCATTCAAACATTTGTGACAAAATCTATTATAATATACCTTCCGTGTTCGGTGGATGTGGCAATGAAATGGTCAAAGTTGGAGCTTGTGGCTGGTGTTTCAATTTACTGGCACGTTACATCAGTCGAAGTTCTAAATTGGTGGGATGAAACGTTACAGGAATGAGCCATCAGCCCTAATATTATCCGCGTATTTGAGCATGGTTCTAATTTAAGAGGTACAACGCCAATAACCTTCATGTTGCTCTTACGACGTTAATACATATAGTAAATCTCAATCCACCCTCAATTTACGTTGGTAGTTAATTCCTCGAGAATCACTCGAAAATGGAATCCAAGTAAATATATCTATGAAATATTAATAAAGATACACGAAATCTTTCCACATAATAAAATATTAATCCTTGCATATTCAGAGGGTCACGATAACTGTGCCCCCTAGCGACAAACACTGGGATACAATAAATTGTGTCTCTGTATAACACAGTGTCGAAATCATATTATATGCATTAGATACCATTTTTTAATTACTAATTATGAACAGAAAATCCTTTTTGAATAAAAATTTTAGATGACTCCTTCTTTAGAAAATACCTGTTATAAAGTAATGAATATATTAATTTAACTTTTCATGCTGTCCATTTGAGAATATACAATTTTTCAATGAGTGTAATTATACATAATTATGTTTTCGCAAAATTTGCTGTTGCTATTATTTAGAGATGTTTTTAGCATTCAGTTATAATATTTGAACATCCTCAATATTGTATAATTTTTATTTTATTGTAAGATATTAAGATTATGAATTCTATATAAAGCAATTTATTCAACAGTTTAAACTAAACAACTACTTTAATATGTAGATAATTATCGAAGGCTATCGGACAAACCAATTATAAATACACATTTCATGCTGCAAATATTAAATAAGTTAAATAGTTTCTTCTGATAATTTTAAGTTGTAATAAATAGTACTTTTATGCTCTTTTTCTGTGCTCACGATATTCAGAATTGATGGTCGCATCCTGAAAAAAATTCTAAACATTCTGAATTGAATCCTGATCCCTTAAGCTTTAAACTTAGAAGATCAAAAGGATTGATAAATTTATGATATATTGATACAACGTTTGCGGCTGAGTATTTGCAAAATATTTATTCAATAATTTTACATAAATTGTATATTTTACGCATAAATAGTTTTTTATTTATCTGCCCAGCTTTGAAAGAATCTCAATAACTTATGTATTTATACCACGAAATCTATCCTTGAAGAAACTATCAAAAAGTGAGAGCAAAGAAGACACCTAAAATATTGATTCCATATTCAACACATCATGTTTAAATCTTACAAATAAAATCGTTTTTAAATTGTTCTTTGGGTAAAATACGTTGTTTTCGATTCAGTTTTCGTTTTCTAATTCGTAATGCGTTGATTATATTTTTTAACATTGGGTTCCGAATGAGTGTTTCCCGAAATATAATTTTACAGCATGCAAATTTCAGCTTCCGAGATAAAATAGGAATTCTTTTAAGTAATAGTACCATATTTTATTCTGATGTTGGGAAATCCGGAAGCCTCCTTTCTAGTAATTTATGTTAAGGTAAAAACAAGTAATATAAATTATTTTTTAAAATCAATTTCTACTTCGTTAAAAAATGTACTGACGCCATCTGTTGCAGCCAGCTGTAACTTCAACAAAGATAACGCAGAATAAATTTAAACTTAAAAAATAAAATTTAATTAATGAATTAATATTTGAAAAAACTGCATTAACATCAAGTATCATCCACTACCAGTATAAAAACTTATTTGAACTTGAATGGAAGAATATAAAATATTTTATATATTTCAACAAGAGTTATATATAAACACACACACACACACATATATATATATATATATACTATCCGTTACCCACCCGCTTCACTGGGTATTTCACGATGTTGTATATATGTATACTGTGTACATATATATTAATTATTGATATCTAGTCGATTGTAATGAAAAATATATTTATAGCTGTTACACTCTCGCCCCTTGATATAAAAAGAACATAAATTAGAATATCTAATTTCTATTTATATCTAAAATAGAAGTAGAATAATTTTTTTCGCTCACTTAACCTAATAATCAAGAGCATTTCCACCAAAGCAACTTTCAGTGGATCTCTACTCCATAAAATAAACATGCGTTCTAAATTTCAAGTCTAAATCTAACAGAGCAAAAACGGAATTTTTATCATCAATACCTCGTTGAGAGCACTCTTAGCGGATTCCAATTCAACAAAAGAAGCATGCAAACCAAATTTTATTATTGTAGTCTTAGCAGTTCGAAAACGGGAATTTTGTCAATCAATACGCCCCAATAACTCTCCCCGCTTCCCCCTGGAATTGATTTCCGTAAAATGCATTCTTAGTGGAACTCTATTCAACTTAAGAAAAGTGCTCAACAAATTTCAAGTAAATGAGTTAAATTCAAAAACAGGAATTTTTCTATAACACGCCTTAATCCCTCGCAACCCCACTCATTTGAGGGTCCGTTTTCGCAAAATTTTTTGTAAAAGGAACTTTACTCCATGAACGAAACATACCTTCTAATTTTCAAGCAGGTGGTTTTATTAGTTGAAAAGCGGAAATATTTATCTATTACGCCCCTTAATCCCCCTCAGTGACCCTTAGGGATCAATTTTCCCAAAAACTATTTTGTAGCGGATCTCTACACCATGAAGGAAATTCGCTTACCAAATTTTAAGACTGTACGTCTAATAGATTAAAAATGGAAATAATTATCTATAACGCCCCTTAAGCCCCCGCAACGCCACTTAGGAAACGATTTTCACAAAACCCATCTTATGACAGATCACTACTCAGTGAATGGAATCTACTTACTCAATTTCACGATTTTACGTCTAATAGTTTAAAAAAAGGAGTTAATTACCTATAACGCCCCTTAATTCTCCACAACGCCACTGGGGGTCGATTTTCACAAAAACCATTTTGTAGCGGATCTGTGATCTATGAAATGAATTAGCTTACCGAATTTCAAGTCTGTACGTCTAATAGTTTAAAAATGGAAATAATTATGTATAATAAGCCCCCGCAACGCCACTTAGGAAAGGATTTTCACAAAACCCATCTTATAGCGGATCTCTACTCAATGAATGGAATCAGATTACCGAGATTTTACGTCTAATAGTTTAAAAAAGGGAGTTAATTGCCTATAACGCCCTTAATTCTCTACAACGCCACTTGGGAGTCGATTTTGTAAAACCCATTCTGTAGGAGATCTGTACTCTATGAAATGAATCCGCTTACCAAATTTCAAGACTGTACGTCTAACAGTTTAAAAATGGAAATAATTATGGATAAAAGCGCCCTCAACGCCCCTGAGGTCAATTTTTGTAAAAATCATTATGTAGGGAATTCTACTTTATGAATGAAATCTGTGTACCAAGTTTCACGACTGTACATCTAATAGTTTAGTAATGGAAATAATTATCTATAACGTCCCTTAAGCCCTCGTAATGCCCCTTGGGGTTCGAACTTTGCAAAATCCATTCTTAGCTGACGTCTACTCCATGAAGGGAACCTACATACCAAATTTCAAGTCTGTAGATTCAATAGTTCCGGAGATATCGTGATTAGTCAGTGAGTCACAGTCAGTATGTGAGTCGCCTTTTCTCCTTTTATATATATATATATATATATATATATATATATATATATATATATATATATATATATATATATAGACATATATATATATAAACATACATATATATAGACATATATATATATAAACATATATATATATATAAACATATATATATATATAAACATATATATATATATAAACATATATATATATAAACATATATATATATATAAACATATATATATATAAACATATATATATATAAACATATATATATATAAACATATATATATATAAACATATATATATATATAAACATATATAATCATATATATATAAACATATATATATATATAAACATATATATATATATAAACATATATATATATGTATGTATATATAAACACACACACATATATATATAGTGAGAGAGTGAACTAATAGAGTAGGAATCGAATAAGTGGCTGCATACAAAATATGTGATCATTAATAATATATAAAATTACAATTATTTTAACTTAACTTTCAGCAATTTTATAAAAATATCAAGACATTAGTGGAAAAAATACTGCGCACCGCTGCATGTCATAATTATCAGTGCCTAGCGATATCTAGAGAATTCTTCATGTACCCTAGTCTTCACCTGCGATCCTTTTAAGGTGATAACATATGACATGCGTCGTTATATATGATGTAGGCCTGCTGGTAAAATGAGGAGGGCATCATCTTCACAATATTCCTTTATTACGTTTCCATCATATATAATCTAACATGGCGGACCTTTTGCCGCGCAACCGGGTGTTACCAAATACAACATCGCAGCGAGGAGACACCAGCCAAGTCCTTTCTTAGTATGCGTTCGCCTTCGTCAGCGCTCGTTGCACCTTTCAACAGGCTTCTTTACTCATAAATCCTTACGCGATGGTAAAGAGTTCGCTCTATTTTCATTTATTACTTCCTTAATTTTGAACCTAAACTTTTCAAACCTGACATATATATATATATATATATATATATATATATATATATATATATATATATATATATATATGTACATGTACAAACGATAACCCACAACAAATAAATATGTGTGACTTATAATCTTACAAAATTAGGCACGCCGACTCGACCGACAACCGCCTTTCGACTAAATGGGTAATGAAGGTTATAGTGGTGGACATAGACCTAGATACTAATGCTGAAGTCTAGCTGCTGTTGTTTTTTGGGCATGCAGTTTTTAGTTCCCAAAGTCCGAGAATAACATTTATTCGGATCATGATCTTAGTGAGGTTGGGTATAGAACGAGATAAAACCCCTTATTTCCGATTTACTGATACATATATAAGTGTATTATTTCATTTTTTTTCTAAACTATAAGAACTATTATCACCTCCATTTAAACTCCATTTCTTCTGGAATATATAATTGAAAAGTACAATCTAAATCGCTCCCGAAAATAATTTTAAGTACGGTATTAAATTACGGGAAATTGATTTATCTCTTAAGCTTCACTTTCATTGAATCGCTGCGTTAAGTTTTGAAATTCATCAAGGTAATCAAATTGGAGCTTCCTTCCTGCAGCCGAAAGACAAGCTTTCTCTCTCTCAATAGTTCCAAATTAAATTCAACCGTCTCTAAGGCTCAGATAAAGGTTGTTTAATTGTGAATAACTCATGCTTGAAAAAGGTTTACTGTATCTTTCGTTTCTAACACAGCTGTTTACCTGTCTATTGCATCAGGATTTTCAGATACGTCTCAACATATTGTGGAAATTACAGTTACTAAATAGTAAAAAGGAGGGGGAAATTGAATTTCTTAATTAAAAGTCATCGATGCGTGAACTGAGTTAAAAGATCTTCTACAAATTTAATTCGATTTTTTTTCTCTTTTGTTGAGATAGTTTTCGAACGAAAATTTTTAACTGTTTTGGTTTGGTAAAAAAAGGCGTTTACTAGTGTCATCATAAAAAAGAAATTGTCCAGCGAGTTGTTGCTTTCACAAGATTTTAATCTTAGAAAACATTTTTTTACAACATTCTAACCCTTTTTTTTTTAATTTTTAAGAAACCAGAAAATTTAGATCTACGTTTACCTTTTTAAAATTTTTATTGTGTTCTAAAACACTTAAAGAATCCATTCAGTACTGTTTTTAATCTTTTGCATATTTGAACTAATAGAAGTCTAATAAAAATAGTTTGCTTGTAATGTTTATTTGTATTGATATTTTAATGTCAATTTTTTTTCACTAAGCTTATTTGAATCTATCATTGCTCTAAATCAGCGATACTTAATCTGCGACCCGCTGGCCGCATGTGGTGTGTCGGGCTTTTAAGAGTGGCCCACTTATAGCCCATTGCATTCAAAATTCACTTGTTTAAGAATAATGTATTAAAAATGTAGGGTGTACTTCCCCCAATCAAGCAATCATACCCACCAATTTTGTTGTCGATATCGTTTGAGTACGAATGCAAGATTTTTTTTTCTATTTGTAACTGTAATGGAGTTAGTATTAACAAATACCCCCAGTGAAATGGAAAACACGTATTAACATCAAGTGTCATCCTCTATAAGTTTTAAAAAATGTACTTGAACTGAAATGGATGAATAGAAAGTATATTTTATTAACGATTAAAAATTTGAACAAGATATATAAATAAATATATTTAGGGAGAGTGTGAACTAAAATAGTAGGAATTGGAGAAAAAAAAATGAACATGTAATTTAATCAAGAAAACTCTTTAAATCGTTGAAGTAGGACCATATCATCCAGATATATTAATAACGATGAATTCTTTTATCGATAATTTCACTAAGTTTTCATAATGTCTATTTTTTTTCAAAAAATTTCGTTTTCGATTTTACTTAAAATTCTAAAACCAGAAAATTTGTGATATCTCATTTAGTTTCGGACGAAGTTTCTGTCCTTTACGAACTGGTTATGTTCAATCAATTACGTACTAGTGTCTTTAGACAATTTTCTTAAGGTTAAAACGAAGCAAAGTGCGCATTATCTCTCCATGGGGATCTCTAAATGAGATTTTGATGCTGAAATTCACAAGGGCTATCAGTTGTAATTATGATGAGTGAATATGAACCGTCACAGTTTTCCTTTTTCTCTCTGTAATGATTTTGTACCATTTAAAGATCAGAACGCATTTGTGGAAGGCCATTAGAGCTAATGATCTTTTCATTTCATTTTCCTATCAAAGAAAAGTACTAAAATACTTTTCTAATTAGTTATTTATTAATTAGTTTTTGCGAATTCGATTTCAATTTTTAGCCTCTATAATTCATCTTCTCTCAATTTTAAATCATTATCCTTGAAAAATGTAATTACGATGGAGCTGTATTTCTATGGAAATGCCTTAGACGCTCACATTTGCTCCCTTAATGTTAGCGACCACCATGGCTTGGTGATAAAAGTGCCTATGAAAGTCGAGTTGTGTTGTATATTCCCCTTGTGTGGTGTGTGTGATTCCCCTAAAATTCTTCGTGAAGAATAATAAGAACTTCTTGAAGTTAAATCGAGCTGTTAATTAAAAACTTTGCATTTTTTTTGGACATTGGATCATTAAGAGGATTCACCCCTGTGATCGATTCAAAGAATTTTTTTTCATTAACTGCTTCCTTAACATGTCTGGAATACGGTATTCAAGTTATTTTTTAAAACTCGAAGTCATTATAAAGAAACAGGTGTTAGAATAGCAGCTGCTCGGAGCGCTGAGTTGGCAATCGAAGTCTGAGCCTATTGTGTACAGTCGGCTTGATACCATTGACCCTTCTATACAAATATATGTTCATAGAAGATAGACAAGTTTTCAGAAGTTTAGGAGAAAATATCTATAGTTATTGAATGTTTCTATGAACTTGTCGATTGAGGGTAAGTTAAGATTTTAAATGTTTTAATTGGACTTGAAACCTTAAACGTATTTTTCTCAAAACTCTGTTTTTCAAACTTTTCTCCGTCATATCTCAAGAACGGTTTGACCGAATGACTTCAAGTTTATAGGGTAGACTCAGCACATATAGACGCACCAAATGGACTACGATCATTCCAAAATTCAAAATATTTCTATTTGTTATAACAAAAAGATAACGACCCCCATGAAATTCGACACTTTACTTCAAATATCTACCAAAATTCCAATCTTTTACATTTTCAGTTGAGTATAATCCATTCTGTGCATTTACGCTTGTAATTTAAAATGCCATAATTTTTGTTTTGTTTCAGACAAGTCAATCAGCCGGAATTATGGAGGAAGTGAGCGTCTATTTTTTCGAGGCGGGTGTGTTCAGAGCGCTATAATTCATGTTCTATTGGATATTTTTGGTTAAACATTTACATACATACTCGTAAAATAAAGAGTGTTTTTTTTCCAGGTATAGAAGTTTAAGTTGGCATTACTTTCCAAGATGGCGACCGATTTAACAGCTGTCAAGTGATTTATTCTCAGTTTGGTTTGGCAATTCATCAAAACGATCATCAAGCAAGGCGTAGATTCGTCGAATGGGCCCAAAACGAGATTGCCGTTGTTCCCGATTTTCATAAGCGAATTTTGTTTAGCGATGAAGCGCACTTCTGGTTGAATGGCTACGTCATCAAACAAAACTGCCGCATTTGGAGTGAAGCTAATCCACAAGTGCATGTCGCGAAACACCGTTACATCCAGAAAAACTGACTGTTTGGTGCACTTTATGAGCTGGTGGAATCCTTCTTCAAAAACGATGAAGGCCACAACGTTACAGTCAATGGTGATCGGTATATAACCATGATTACTAACTTTTTCATTCCTGAATTGAACAATCATGATGTCCGGGAGCTGTGGTTCCAACAAGACGGCGCAGCATGTCACACAGCTCGTGCCACAATCGATTTATTGAAAGGCACGTTTGGTGACCACCTAACTTCACGTTGTGGACCTGTGAATTGGCCTCCAAGATCTTGTGATTTAACACCGCTAGACTATTTTCTGTGGGGCTATGTAAAGTCATTGGTCTATGCGGATAAGCCACAAACGCGTAACCATTTGGAAGACAACATTCGCCGTGTTATTGCCGATATACGGCTACAAATGTTGGAAAAAGTCATCGAAAATTGGACGTCCAGATTGGACTACATCTGAGCCAGCCGTGGCAATCATATGCCAGAAATCATACTTAAAATGTAATGCCACAAGATTGTCTTTCGAATAAAAAAAAATTCATGTCAATCGAATAATACATCGTTGTTTTATTGCAATTTAAAATTCTATACCTCTAAAAAACACCCTTTACATATGAATAAATGATAAAAAAAACTTAAGGTTGTATGTTTTTAATGGTCGTAAAAAAAAATTCCGTAAAATTTTTTAAAAAACAGGCCATCACATGGGTGAACTCCTTAACTATGTGGTCGTCTTCGCCGTCTTATTCCTGGTTGGAAATTATGAGTTATGTTATCAAACTCATAATCTTATTCAAGGGAGAAGTCAGTACTAAAAAGTAAATAAATAAAGTCCCTATACTTTTTTGTCTTTGAATCTTCAGTCATTCGTATAGCATTATAATTTCGTGTGCTTAGTTTATACGGTACTAATTGGATACAAAAGAAACATGTTTGCCATATTTAATGTCTGTAGGTCTTGTCTGAAGGTAATATGGGTGGGATCAAAAACTGGAATTTTTGTCTATAATGCTTTCATAACCATTCCTCCTAACTGCAAGTGTGTCGATTTCAGTAAAACTTGTTTTAAGCGGATACCTACTCAATAAAAGAAATATACCTGCCAAATTTAAAGTCATCAGGTCTAATAGCTCTGGAGATCTAGTGATGAGGGAGTGAGAAGGAGTCGCTCTTTTCTCTTTTAATTCATTCATATAGAGTCATCATTAGTGACTAAAACTGTGCTTCGCATAACTTTGAATCGTACTATTTTTAGAAAAGTAAGTATTTGACTGGTTAAAACAGGCATAAAAAGTAATATTTTATATTATTTTTATCTTTTTACATTCAAATGCGTTCAACTGTACAATCCAAGAAATAATGTATGTTTAAGAGTAAAAAGAAATCAAATAGGGTATTTAAAGATACCGTCACAGTTCCTCAACTTTCAAGTTGAATAATTCATTTATTTCTGTTAAACCTTGTTCTATTAATATTAGTCAGGGCCATAAGTTAAATCTATCATTCTGTTTAAACACGTATTTTATTTTGATTTTTCAGATAGCGTTTTACAAATTCTGAGAATATCCGTTTTCGAGTTAAAATATCGGGGAGAGTAAAAAATTACTAAATCTTTCAGAAAAAAATCGAATAAAAGGCCCAAGAGATAAAAAATAGTTTATCATGTTCGGCAACTACAATTTGGCTTCTGAAATAAAAAAAAAATAGTAGAATAATAGCTCGTTGTAAAGGTGGAAAAGATGATCATACATACAGAAAGAAAAGAACAGAGCGTTGCGTTTTTCTATAAATGAAATTTAGTCCTATTTCCAGTGACTGTACGATAGGTAACGGAATGATTGGTCCGTGACGACCAATACTTAAAAATACCGTTAGTTTTATTTTGAGATCAAGCGATGTTCTTTTCAAATGTATCTTTTTTTAAAATACCAAGAAAGTAGAATGCATTAAAAACAAAATAGAAGATAAGAATGAGAATCTCGTTTGAAAAGATTTAGCATTGCACTAAAAGTTCTATAACAGTCATTGGATCCCCAGTAACCAAGAGATCATAGCAACTAGCTGATACACCGTGTTGTCCATATAGTCATAAGCTCAATTCTTAATCCCTCATGTAGTGGACTGATAAACATTACAAAGGGTGTTTTTTGAGAGGTATAGAACTTTAAATTGCAATAAAACAACGATGTATTATTCGATTGACATGAATATTTTTTATTCGAAAGATAATCTTGTGGCATTACATTTTAAATATGATTTCTGGCATAGGACTGTCACGGCTGGCTCCGATGTAGTCCAATCTGAACGTCCAATTTTCGATGACTTTTTCCAACATTTATGGCCGTATATCGGCAATAACACGGCGAATGTTGTCTTCTAAATGGTCAAGCGTTTGTGGCTTACCCGCATAGACCAATGACTTTACATAGCCCCACAGAAAATAGTCTAGCGGTGTTAAATCACAAGATCTTGGAGGCCAATTCACAGGTCCAAAACGTGAAATTAGGCGGTCACCAAACGTGTCTTTCAATAATTCGATTGTGGCACGAGCTGTGTGACATGTTGCGCCGTCTTGTTGGAACCACAGCTCCTGGACATCATGATCGTTCAATTCAGGAATGAAAAAGTGAGTAATCATGGCTCTACACCGCGATCACCATTGACTGTAACGTTGTTGCCTTCATCGTTTTTGAAGAAGGATTCCACCAGCCCATAAAGCGCACCAAACAGTCAGTTTTTCTGGATGTAACGGTGTTTCGACATACACTTGTGGATTAGCTTCACTCCAAATGCAGCAGTTTTGTTTGTTGACGTAGCCATTCGACCAGAAGTGCGCGTCATCGCTAAACAAAATTCGCTTATGAAAATCGACCATTATTTTTGAAATAAAATTGCACAGTTTGAAAGCGTTGTTCAGGCGTGAGTCTATTCATGATGAATTGCCAAACCAAACTGAGAATAAATCACTTGACAGCTGTTAAATCGGTCACAATCTTGGAAAGTAATGCCAACTTAAACTTCTATACCTGGAAAAAAAACACTCTGTATCTGTTGAGGCTCGAAGTCCTTACGTTAAAGTGGAGTAAAAATTAGAAGAGTAATGAGTCAGCTCAGTGAACATTCTCGTCACTTCAGCTTGGTAGAAAATAAAGAAGTCCATTTCCAATCCATTGGTAACAAATTATGGTTCCCCTCTGTCATTGAAAAACTTGAGCTTAAATGAGACCGGGTCTCTCTTTTGGAGATTTGATTGCTTTTTTAAAGTCATTGCACTGTATTTTCTAGGCCTTGAAGAGTGCTGGTATCTATGCATGATGTACTTAAAATATAGTTTTATGTACAGCCGGATATCGTTATTTTTTTCTTAATCCCTTGCATTCCATGACAAAATAGTCGAATGTAAAGCTAATCTCATTGATCATGCTGTGTAGAAAACAATTTAAAAAAATAATCTTATTGTAATCTAATATTATAATAATATTTTTTTTCTTATATAAAAAGTATTCAAACTGTGTAAGGTATCACTCGTGGGTGGTACTTTACTGAAAAATGTAGCTATACACAGTACACATACTCAAAAATAGTCGCCAAAGCTTTTGGCACATTTATCATGCAGGAAAATATCGCCATTGGACGGACAACATGCCTGGGCGTTTCGACTTGATGGCTCGTCTAAGGTTCTGTAAAGTGGCTTGATAACGCTGGACATTGATAGTGGTTCCCCGTTCCAGAAACTCGATAAGCAATGGGTTCTTAAGGTAAAAAAAGTACATCATAACCTTAGCAGAAATGGTGTGCACGGCCTTTGATTTCTTTGGAGGTGAAGTCGCACTCTTCCACTGCTTGCTCTGATGCTTGCTTTCGGAATCAAAATGGTGACCCCATGTTTCGTCATCACTGACAACTTGCGACAGAAAGCCGTATTCCTCCTCATGATAACATTGCAGATGACTGAAAGGCAGCGTCGTTCGAGTACCATTTCTTGTTGTTCCTTCTTACTCGCTTGCATGTTCAGTAGTGGACGATAGCTTGTGTGACCACCTTCTCTTGGGCGTGAAACCACACAGTCGCTATGAAACGACAAAAGTTGAGCATGCGTCAGTATCTCTACTGATACAAAGTGTAACCATACACGCAGTTACGTGATGCCGTCTTACGTGTAATGCAAAGTTAGACGTACTGACCGGGTTGCATTTGAATGAACCCAATAAATTAAGACTTGTATATATATAAAGATTAAACTTTCAAGTTAGTAGGAGAGAGAGGTGAGACTGATAAAGGATAGCAGTGATTAATTAAACATGAAGTGAGGCATGAGTACTTCGTAGATTATTAGTGTAAAATTAAGATTGAAGATTTGGTCAATTAAGGATTAAATTGGATTAGGTCGCTTGGAATTAAATGGTGTATTACCTGGACATAAGTGTGATCCGATTATTTAAGTCTTCTAGTAACTCGTCTACCTTTTTTGCTACTGGTTTCAATATTTAGTAATTGTTGCATTTCTTAACTTGGGTTATAGAACCTGTGTTGTTGTTCCGAGTTGTGAATAAATAGAAGTTATATTGAATATGGCTAATCTTCCTTCCGCCCCTCATACACTAATGGTCGACCATTACAACTGCACATAAAAACAGAGTATATGAGTTACAATGCTGCACATTTTCAAGAAAATTGAAATATTTTTCTGTCAGAAAATGTGTTCTGCGTTTAACCCAGGCTCTCGTACAGGCAAAGACAGGTTTAACTACAAATTTATTTCTAAGCAGAAAACAGCCAAAACATATATCTTCTAACGCAGTGAATTTATAACTGAAATTAAAAGAATTACACAAATTTTTCATCAGCTAACCTTTTTTATTAACTAAGTAGATAATTTATTCTTGTATAACCCATTTACCAGTTACATTAAATATAAATATTCAAACCAGAATTATTTGTTCTCATTTTTATTTTGAGTCTCATCTGAAATTATCAACGGGAAAAAACTCCATTTTACTTTACTGCTTTTTCAGCAAGAGAAAAAAAAGTACTATTTTATTAAACTCCTTTGCCAAATAGTCAAACTTCTGTCTTACATGTGTGTGAAGGGTGCTTTCACATTACAAAGACAGTTTTCCAAAAGTCAAATCCCGACAGAAAATTCCCTTAGATCTCTTCAGAGATAGCCTCTATCAGCTAATCTCCGATTAGGTGCTGTATTAGATGTTCTAGAGTCAAGAAACGGCAGGAAAAAGACAAAGAAGGGCAGCAATTTCCCTGGCATTATCTGGAAAAATTTCTTTCCAATCAATATTCTTCCCTGTTTCTTCTACATTCCTTTTTTTCGAGTTTTTCTTCTAGTTCTTCTCGCTCGTATCTGTGATGAATAAGATATTGTTTTCAGAAGTTACCACTGTCATTTGGCGATGTGCTTCTTGGGTGGATAACAATAACCTCACTGGGTCGTTTCCGAGGTGGATGTGCCAGAGCCTTATCTTCTTGAGTGATGATTTAGAACTATTCTAGTAATGGAATTGCCCATGTTGATGATGGCGAAGTTTCCTCGTTTGAGTACAAAGAGATGATCTGTGTGTGAAGTTTCCGCAATGATAAATTGCAAAGCAAGCGAAATTAATAAGTTGAATTCACAATAGAGATGTCAAAGAAAAATGAGGAACGGTCTCCATGCTTTCTTTTCAAATTATTGCTTAAAGTTTGAAATATTTTCGGGAATTCAAGCGTTATTTATTACAATTTTATATCCAAATATCTCGCCTTTTCTTACTTTTATGTACATTTAATCACCTTCCTAATATTGCTCAAAGAATATTTTCTAGCCTGTTTCTGAATTTAAAAAAATAGAACTTAATTAATTAATTGTAATTGGATATTTAATCTAAACTGTAACTGAATGTTTTAAAATATCTGTTGTTTGAGAAGCCGTTTAAAATTCTGATAAAATGTCACCCATTCTTAATAGTTTATTACCTCGTTATAAAAATATTAGAGTTGCATGGGATTAAGGTATCCGACTACGTTCGGAACCGTGATTGTAAAAAAGCGCATAAATGAATACTTTTCATGATAATTAGTGTCACTTAGATTAGAATACATGTATAAAATAGTTTTAAGGACATAATGACAAAAAGACTAGAATGATTTTTTTCAAAACGTTTTCCTTTTATAAAAATGTTTCTATAATAATAACATTTTGCTTATAGAAAGTAAAGACTTCTCTCCAGAGAGTCTGAACTAGGAATTGTGAAAAATTCACATTATTTTCAGAGTTATGTGACAAAAGCTTATAAATGGGTAAATATTACCCATTTATAAGCTTTTGCAAAATCACGGTTCCGAATGTGGTCTGATACTTTAAGTCACTCAACTCTTAGTTTAGGCTCTCTACATTTGGCAAAGACAGTATTAATGCTAGGTTTCATTTCACATAAGCCCACAATATTCTGCAGGGGGATTTTTTTATGGTATTCAGGTATCCGACTACTTGCGATAACTTTTTTTTTCAAAGGAGATATGGGGATTTTTTTGTGGTTTTTAGATTTATTTAGTACATTTTAAGAAAACTATTTTAAAGTTAAGAAGAGAAAAAGAAATTATTATTACTAAAATTGGAAAAATGGGTAAAAGTTTACAAAGAATTACGTAAATGGGGCCCATTCTGTACAAAAAATTTATGAAGTTTTCAATTGTGATGTGATGCTTTGCTATTAATTTTTAATTTGATCTTTAGGAAAAGTGAAACTTTAATTCTTTCAAAAACTAGAGTACTTTATCCTAGATATTATATGAAATTGCTTAAAAATACAGTGATTATATTCACATAAGGGACTGTAAATTTTATAATAGAACAATGCTTGATAAATTTGAAGGTTAAAATGCTTCTACAATTATACAGAACT
This sequence comes from Trichonephila clavipes, assembly GCA_019973935.1. Classification (NCBI taxonomy): domain Eukaryota; kingdom Metazoa; phylum Arthropoda; class Arachnida; order Araneae; family Nephilidae; genus Trichonephila; species Trichonephila clavipes. The sequence goes on from BMAU01012458.1 coordinate 858,970, forward strand.
TACAGAAGAAAATTCAGTTAACTATTTTTAAAATTTTTTGATCAATCGCTGTCCCCGTTTGAACATTTTGAAAAACACACACACACGCACACACATTTCGAGTAAAACGCATTTTAAAGTATGACATCTTGTTTAAAGTAGTGGCATCTGATATTACTAAAGTATTTGTGTTTTGGGTTCTAGTGAATGGAAAATAATAAACTTGGTATTTTTTAAAACTAATAAGATGGCCTATAAAATAAAATCATAAAAATGTTTCATTTTCTGGCAAAATTTACAATTCTAGGGTAGTCGGATACCTTAAGATTAGAAACTGAATTTGAACATTTTTGGGCATAAACTCGAGACTGAATCTCTTTTAAAATTTCAGTGGGTTAACATAGTCAATTTAAGCTCAAAAACAAATCTAAAAATGTTTAGATGCATACAGTGTGTTTTTACCTTTTGCTTTTCATAACTGTTTTTTTGTAGTCGTATTCAAATACAAACTGTATAGGTTTTGCATTAGTAAAAGAGAACTTCAACCCTGGTTCATGCTTAGACTCTTACTTTGTTTAAAAATAGAGATTTGAAGCAGACAACCGGCGAAAAAAGAAAAGAGAACTTTCGGAGTTTTCCTACAAAACATTCAACGGTTTATTCATGGAAAAGGCGGATATAAACAAAACATGGGGGTAAAACTATGAATTTGGCATCCTCAAAGCATACAAATAGTCTAATCTAGTTCTCAATGCAATGGCAAAAACTCTTTGGAAGCCATCTGCAAGCAAATATATTCAAGTACTGAGACGTTTTTTCAACGCCACGGGAACTATTTACATATCCAACTTGACGGACTAGAAAAAAATATTTACATGAATATCAGACTATCAGACAGAGTGTTAAGTCTTGTTGATAGAGTTCGAAATATTCCGCTACTCGAAACACATAAAGTAGACCAAACATTTCTGCAAGAAAAAAAAAGCAAAGTGCGGATGGTCGGAAAAGAATAGCGTAAGTAATAAAATGAAACTGAGTGAGAAGTAAACGAAGTATAAAATAGATTTCTTCGTCATTTTTTTTAATTTGTTCAGTTATTCTGGAGGTCATTTTTGGACAAGAGACACAAAACACCTAAAACTCTAATTTCTCATTTTCATTTGAATTCTAATTCATTCTTCAGTATAATTACTCCTTGATGTATACTCATGTCACGAAACAAATTTATATTTTTATAAAATTATAAATGTTTTAGTCGTGCAAATTTTGAGGACACTTATTCTTATACAGGAAGGTTATAATTAACGTTTACCTTTCAAAATGCTGTAAAAAAACACTGCTCAGAATGACTTCAAATTTGAACTGAGTATACTTGAAAAGAGGAAAAACGGTATAACATAAGAAAACAGTTAATAAGTATCGATAGAAAACACTGAAAACTTCATAACGAAAGTGGATTCGGTTAAAAGTAGCATTTTGAATCGAATTATGTCAACTTTGACCTGGGTTGCATGTTAAACCAATTGTACCGTTCAATTAACAGTTGCTGCACTATTAGTGAAAAAGTCTTCCCCTCCACCTCGGGAAGGTCGTGCCACATTGAAGGGGGAAAATTGGACGTAATCACAATCCAAAACACGTCATAAAAAGCAACATGAAAACTCTAATAAATTTTTGTCTTATGCCCTGCCGTTTCCCCTTTCTTCAAGTGTATTCAATTCAAATTTGAAGTCCTTCTGAGCATTACCTCTTTTTTTACAGTATTTTGATAGAGAAATTTTAATTATAATTACCTTGTATATAAAAACTGCTATTCGTGATTTAAAATTAAAAGTAACATTTTTCTTAAAATAAAATTCCCATTTAGACTCTAAAGCAGGGGTACTCAAACTTTTTTCTGCCGGGCCACATACATGTGTGTTAACTTTTTCAACCGGGCCACATACATATGATGGCTATTTCACGCGGGCTTCAACATGCGGATAATTGGAAAAGAGAGTATGGGGGAGGGGAAGATAAATGCTTTAAGACCAAGATAACATAGAAACTTTAAAAAGTGAAAAATTGATCAAAATACTAAAACTCATATCTTGCTTTTTTTAATTGTTATTTTTATGTTTTTTTAAAAAATTTTCACTGAATTTTTCTAAACTGGAAGAGCTCCTTTATAATTTCTGCATCAGTAAACTGTTTTATATGATTACCAATCATAAAACAAATTTCATAGGGTGGCTTTGTTATCCCTTTGACATTATCCCTGATAAAACACTTTTTTACACAGTTGTAAAGATTAATCAAGAAATCTTATCACCTCTTGAAAGAAATCTTCGAGGTAAAGTATCCATGAACGCGATTCCTGTTTATTGGTATTTTTTGAATACAGCACTGTCGTGACAAATCAAACAATTACTGATCCTTGCTTGTTTTTCACTACAGAATAGTCAACTTCTCAATCGTATTGAAACAACCTATTTTCTTCGAATAATTTTTCGCTTGCAAGATACGAAAACTAGTTAAAAATTAGTTCCACTCATAAAATGGTCGCTACTCCACTGTTGTCTATTATCACTAATAAGAAAAAAAATTCAATTCGCACCCACATACGTCATTGAAAGCATAAATCAAAATTGATGTATTTGATTTCTTAAGAAAGAATTTCCCACCAAATTATTATAAATAAATGAATTTTTCAGAGCAATGGGGCATTACCGCGCCACTTAAAAAGGTCCAGTGGGCCGCAAGTCGAGTATCGCTGTTCTAAAGCATATATTGAAGATTTTCGCGCGCGCGCGCGTACATGTGGAATTAGAGTTCTATCATTGGTACAATGAAAAAAATCAAACTTTCTTTGTATGAAACTTTTTCGAATTAAATTAATTGCCTCAAAAAGGAATTTTTTACAACAATCCGTATGTGATTAATTTATAAACAAAATTAAAATTATAATTTCTTTCTCAAATTTAAAATGAGGTCTTGTCTGGTCAGATGTAATTATCTTCCCTTGATCGGGACTTAAAATAACGAAATTCGTTGCCAGTAGCTATGTTGTTGATTTAGAGAAAATCTGTTCAATATGGAACGTTGACAGGTTGTCGCAAGTGATCATTGTTTGTTTAGTAAAAACGTCAAAATATTAGTAAAAATTTAGTTTTTACAAAAGGTGGAAGACCGAAATACAGTTTGCTTGTTAAAATAATATTTATGAATCTTTTATAGTTAAAATGAAATCTTGAATTTCGTAAAAGTCGTGTGCTTCAGGAATGGAGGGATAAATCTAAGGCTTTCTAATGAAGAAGGAACAAATTATCGATATATTAACAAATTCGACGTTTATGTCCAAATTTAAGCAGGAATAGCTCCAAATTTTTGGCTGCAAATTTTCAGAATACACAGATGTGTTTCTCTCATACAGTTAAATGTATTTTAATACAATTTGAAACGCTATACTTATGTTTAAAATATTTCTCAACGTATGTGGCAACAAAACAAAATGTATAAGCAAATTAAAGCAGAATACGAAATACGACTATGGACAGCTTTAATAGACTTCGACAGTTTGAGTAAAAAAATGCAAACACATATCTCAGATATTAAATATTGTGTAATGAGATGATATCTGAATCACCAGTTATAATTATTAAGTTGCATTAATATAACGGTAAAAATTCTTTAAAAATAAAGTATTTTTTCAATTGATTTACGTAACATATCTTGTTGATTTATACTAAACATCATTTTGAGATATATTCTTCTAAGACTTTCCGGATAGGGTTCTTCACAAACCTCTCATAGTTTCAACGATTCTATGAATCAACAAAGTTTGAAGATCACTGATTTAGAACACCCTTAATTCAAATCAAATAAAACCCGAACATTATTTTGATACTTATAGAACCAAAATTAATTTCATCTGATTAATTCTGTTTTAAAGTTCTCAGAAATGAAATGATTTTTAAAATAATCATCAAACACAACGAGTACCAAAAAGTTATTAACGTATTCTTTTTAAATGATAAAATGTTACAATTATATGATAATTTAAGTTAATCGAAACAAATTTATTTATTTCTCATTAGAGCTTTATTCAGTAATTATATCTTAATTAAGATTAGAATTGACCAATTAATATCCTAAGCAAACCCTAAACTAGATTTTTTTAATACCTTTATATAAATTATTCAGTTCAATTTCAATGTTTTTTCATCCTTAAGGCATCAATAAAACCTAAACATACCGGGAAAAGGAAAATTCTAATTGCATCTGAATGAATCACAGTATTAGAAATGAAAGAATAAAATTTAAAATAAGTACTCTTCATAACATAGGAATTATTTCCAGCCTAGGTGATAAACTCGGAGAAACAAGTCCATGGATCGTTATCGCCAAAATTTATCGCTGAAAACTCCAGAACAGAGTTTATTTCGTTTAACTGCTTGATTCTTTTTGCTGATTAGAAGGAGAGAAAGTTAACGTTGAACGAAAAGCTTTAACGTATTTAAGTTATAATGCAGAGGAATCGGAAGGGATAAGACTTCGGAATTTTCTACCGGGTTTATTGCTTTTCCAAAGATTGTTTGGAGTTTATAGTTTTTTAGAATGTAGAAAAAAAAGATGCACAATTCGATATAGAACTGAGGTATTTTGGATGGTATTTCTTCAATGTAGTTTTTTTTTAAATAGGACCAAATACAAATTGGGGTCGCATTTAAAAACATTCAAATGAAATTAACCTTTACGTGGATCTTGGGAAGATAACTTCCCATCTACATAATCTTACAAAATACACCTATGAAAAACGCAAAGCTCATTGTAATGCATTGATTTATGACGATGGGAAGACTCATTCCCGCTTCAGTTCTGTGCTGCTGCACAGAACCCAGCGATTATGGCATCAATAGATTGGACAAGAAGATGGTACTAAAGAAGAAGCACCTTGTTCAAAAGCTATCGCTGTATAAAACGATTTCATGGAAGGGGTTGATCGCTTAGGTCAAAGAAAAGAAACATACCAAATGAGAATATCTATAAATGGTGGTATCGTTTCTTTTATTTTCTTATTGACCTTGCCATTATAAGTAGTTTCATACAGTGGCTATTGAACAAAAGAAACACAGGAGTTGATATACCAGTTAACATTCTCCATATTATTAGCTCGTCAGCTAATAGACGGATATTCCTCAAAAAAAGGAAAGGACATACTGCTAGCTTCGAAGCAAAGAAGTGTGTATTACCGGATGATATACGCTTAGCCAGTGTGGGAAACTACATGGTTAAGATGGTTTCCAACTATATAGACGATGTAGAAATGTTGCAGAAAGAGACGAGAAAGAGGACCCACTACATGTGTGCAGAATGGAATGTCCTCTTGCGCATTGCATCATGCTTCTCATGATTTCGTGACAAATAATCACGATTAAATTTAATTTGCTTTATGACTGAATGGTTCCTTGGGAAGCATTCTTCCCACCCCTTAAATTTAAATGTAAGCATAAAATTCGTCAAAGTAAAATGTTTTCTTAAATGCTACTGTTTAATTGCTAATAAAACACTGCAAACTGCGAGAAATTCAAAATAGAAATAAATGGTCTACGAAAGGGTTTAAATGAGTTATGCGTAGGTCAAGTTTACTTTTTGATTTCTTTTGGGGAGGCAGATTGGTGTTTTAGCATTGCAGACCTAGTAAATTCCCCGGGAACTGATATCTCTTTTTAGTGCGGGCCATATAGGTGGAATATCAATCGCCACAAGAGTAATTTTGACGCCCAGTTTCTAAGACAAAGGGAAGGAATTTAAGCTCTGAAATGTTCTTAGGAATTTTTAATTCTGCCGAAAATATCCAAGAGAGAGGGTTCGACCCTGGCCCAAGGTGGTTTTCGTTCCTGCCGCATGATTATGTGGTATGTAAAAGATCCCTTGAGCACCTGTTGGTTCGGATGCTCTAGGTAAAATTAAAATTCCAAATACGCTGATATTTGCAAAAAAATACATAAAAGCACGTTCAAACGCGCATACACGCACATTTAATCAAAAAAGCTATCAGAATGATTATCTTAATTTAAATTCAACTTACCGCATCCTTGATCTACAATTATGTTAGTCTCATCACATCAATACACAAAAATCTACTTTTAAGATTCGGTTTTAGATAAAAAAAAAGTTTTCTTGCTTGGACATTGATTCAAACATTTGTTAAGGTGTCCAATAAATGCACTTAAGCATTTCATTGCTTTCCCCAGCCAGCATCTCATTGATTATTTGTTTTTCAGTCTACCCTACCCGACAACTTGCTAAATTAGTTTTATTTATCTTTTTTCCCCTTTTTTGAGGGAATTGATGATGTTAAAGTTGTGCGAAAACTCATTTTCGTGAAGGTAATAAAGTTTACAAGAAATTTTCTTCAACTGTTAGTTCCAGATAAATTGTTTCGCGATGCGAAAAGAATAAACTTTGTTTCGCAACATCTTTTCAAATTTGATTAGTTTGCTCAGACAGGTGAACATTCAGCGGCTCGTAAATTTCTGGCAAATTGCTCAAATCAAGTTTTAAGTACCGAATTTATGTCTCTTTGTCTCGTCGAATAAAATGGAATCGATATACGATAAATATAATGTAGACATCGAAATTTACAAGCATGAAATAGTTCTTTAGAAGGAAATTAAATGTGAGCGTTTTCCCTGTTTTCCGAAATTTAAGGGGGTCACTTCACGCAGCATTTTCTCTATCTCCGTAATGTTAAAAATGACCAAGTTTAAGGAACATTTTTTAAAAATTGGCTGGTTGTACAGTCATGAATTTTTTTTTGTGTATTCATTGTATTGTTTTTATTATTTTAATGGGAGCATTTTTCAAAATTTTGATTAGTTTTTTTTTAAAAATTCATATGTGAAGTAACACGTCAAAATTTTTAAAACGATGAAAATTCTTGTACATTTTAATTCATAAATATTTTTTGAATAATTTTTTTGACAAAATCTCTCATTAAAATATTTATTTGTATAGTGTTAACATACGTGCAAAGTTTCAAGGCTGTAAAATAAGTAGTTTTTTTCAAAAATGTTCCTTTTGTGTTGAAATTTACACTTTTGAGAAATAGTGATTTAAAGTACAAACTTACTATTAACTAATGCATACCAGAACTATAACTTGGGGACTGCTAGTGTCATCTGTAAGATCATCTTCTTGCCTACATTTTAATTGTTTGTTTTTAATTCTAGCTTCTTTGGCTCATTGTAAAACTGACTATTCTGCTTTCCTAATACACACATAATCTACTTCTTGCAACGCTCGATATATGTAAAATCCAGGGATTGAATGTTTAATGCATCTAAAACTTTTAATTTGGTAATGAAGCCTTGATTATATAAGTATATAGCTTCATGTGTACTATAGTTTTTAAAGTTCCCAATTGCACAGATACAGTTTTTGGAATTATACACCAAAAACTATTTCCGCCATCACTAATATTTTGAGTTTTATCAAGCAAGCATCCAGATAGATGTTCAAAATTAGTGACCTCTAAATACTTTGTTTATGCAATTCTTAATTGCAATAGGTAAGTCGTGTTTATGATTGTATGTGTGACCTTTCAGTATGGACATATTATATCTACACCACAAGTCACATCCCACGGGGCATAAACCGTGTCGAATATTCAAATCTGTGAACATTTTATCAAAATATATAGCCCAAATAGCTTGCCTTATGGCTGACAAATATTCCCGAGTTGTTTTGAACAGCCAAAACATAGTATCTTTGCAATTTGTTTATTTCTGCATCTGTCAAGCCATTACGGCATCCTAGAGATTTTTTGTATTTAAGCTTTTTGTTTTTTAATTTTGATTTTAAAGCCCTAAGTCATGTCCTCATCATTTTCTCAACATGATCACACACATTCTAATTTTTTAATATTGACATATCTTTAAATTCTAAAACGGCTTTGTATGCTTTAGAGTTCCCATATAGTCCAAATATTGTGTATATCGTAAATTGTGTAATGTCCGCGAGCGATGAGATACAAAAAAAAAAGTGCACCTCTTCAACTTCCATTCCCCTACTATTTTCAATGTAACTTGCCGAACACTCATTGCAATATACATCACTGTTAAAATTACATGAACATTTCTGCGATAATATTTTAGCATCAATAACTTCCCCAGTGTCCCAACTAACTGCCGTAACAACACCATTTAGAAATGTATAGCTTCTTTTTAGCCAGGTACCATTGATAGCCACTAGTGCATTTGGTTATCCATTGAAAAATATTGTTTCGGCAGCAGCTGAAGCCATAGACGCTTTGGTTACTTTCTCTGTCGCATTATTTAATGTATGTATGGATTCGTAAGACCACTATGGTGTAGGTGACAAATGCATAGCTACGCAAAATATTTTTGCAACTGCTTCTTTTTAAATAGACCTCATAGCATATGAAATTCTATTGTGTCCACTTCATATAATTTTGTATCCTTTTTTATTAACTACTGTTTTAGTAAACCTGGTATTAAGAAATGTTTGAATAAGACCACAAAAGTCACAACATATCAATTTTGTAGCCAAACCCTAGATTTGGCGACCAAAATTTATGTGAATACCTTGGTTTTTACATTAAATTTATGTAATTAATGTTGTTTCAAAGCACAAAAGAACAGTACAATGTCAGGAATTTCACAGAAACATTCAAATGAATCTAAAAAAGAAACATACTCTTTATTAAACTTACCTAACTTAGATTTTAAAGCTGATTTATTTATGTTGAAATTGTCTGACTTATCAGAATTTATATCCACAAAAGTTTGGACTTTTGTACATTTCCTCCCAAACTCTTTCGTTTTTTAAACATTTTATTACTTAACAGAGTTTAAAAAACGTTTTGTAGACGTTTTATTAATGTTTTTGATGGAAAACACTATTGCGCACGATAGCAGAAATTCGTTGCATATGACGAGGTTAAAAATAGGCTGTAAGTAAACAAACATCTACAACTATTCACTTCACTTCTTTCCTGAATAAGTTACTGATCAAAATAAATTATTTCAATCAATTTAAAACATTTGATAAGGCTGAAAAGTAGCATGTGTCTTTTGTTTTGATTTGAGAGGGCGTGGCAATCAGCGGTTTTGGGGTTTGACAGATGTAAACAACTTTTTTAAAAAAATATTAAAAATACTTCTAATTAAGCTAGAGCAAAAATTTAAACTGCATTAGAAAGAAAAAGAATGGTATTTTATGTTTCAATCAAAATTGAAAAATCGATTTTTTCATGGATTTTCGTGAAGTGACTTCTTAAAATAACTGAAAGCTATTTCAGTGGTTTTACAGCTTTCGCTGTGTTGCTTTTATGCTCTACTTTTCGATGAGACCTTAAGGTATCCGACTACTTGCGACAACTTTTTTTTTTTTTGAAAAAATGGAGGTATGGGGGGGATGATTTTTATATTTATTTAGTATATTTTAAGAAAAAAAAATTCTAAAATTGATAAAAGAAAAAATTACTGTTATTAAAATGGGAAAAAACTAATAAAAATGTACAAAAAATTACATAAACAGGGCCCACTCTGCACAAAGATTTGATGAACAAATTCCCTATTTTTCAATTTTGATGTGTTACTTTGTTATTCCTGTTTGAAGTGACCTTCAGGATAAGAGATATTTTAATTTTTCGAGCCAAAAACTAGAGCACTTTATCTTAGTCATTATGCGAAATTGTTTTAAAAAAGCATTGACTATATTCATATAAGGGACTGCAAATTTTGAAATAAAACAGTTATTGATAAATCTGTAGATCAAAACACTTCTACTGTTATGCAGAACATAAGCAAAAAATTTAAGCCAATTATCTATAAATCATTTTGAGCAATTGCTGTCCCCGTTTGAGTTTTTCGAAAAAAACACATTTCGAGTAAAACGCATTTTAAAGTTTGCCACCTTGTGTAAAGTTATGGCACCTGCTTTTACTAAAACGCTTGTAGGTTTTGTTCAAATGAAGGGAAAATAAAAACACTTGGTATTGTTACTAAGCTAATAAGATGGCCTATAAAAAAAAGTCATAAAAAATTTGTCAATTTTTGAAAAAATCATGATTTTAGGGTAGTCGGATACCTTAAATTACTGTAATGTTAGTCAAAAGCTCATATATTCTCTCTCTTTATATACTATATAAACTAGTGGTCCCAACAGACGTTGTCCTGTTCACACGTCTTAAATCCGAAAGTTACAAACGTTTTTGAATACGTTGTGACAATCTGGACCGTTTTGATGAATTTTTTTATAAAGAAAGTTATTACAATACCTAACATCATCCCATATACAGTTACCACAATTCGACCTATCGATTACGTGTGAGTATGTGTTTATTATGAACTAAGTTGAATATAGAAGCTATTTTGAACAGAAACTTAAACTTGTTTTGATTAAAGGGTAATAAAGATAAAACTCGTGCTATTTTCATAACAGGTATATTTTTCTTAATGAACAAAAAATAAATTTATCGTAATGCCATTGAATGTACAATGTTTTTTGTTAATCCTTGAGAGGTATAAACAAACAAATGCGATGGTCTGCCAAACCTCGTACATGCAACACATAATTTGGCCGTGCGAAAAGCAAGGGTTTTCTAACTCTAAGCCACGAATTGTCATTGTTTGACCTTGTGACTTACTAATGGTCATAGCAAATGCCAAGAGAATTTTAATTTGCAAACATTTGAATGGGTTGGTGAGTCTGAAAGTATGATTGAAATCTGTGGTAGAAGTACAACTTTACTATGAAGTTTGCCGCTCAAAACAGTAGCCTCAAAATTATTGCCCATGATTTTTTTTATGAACAATCGCGTGCCCTTACAAAAATTTGGCGCATTTTTAACTAATTGCGATATTGGACCGAATTGTGAATCTAAACCATTCTCGAATATACTTGAACCCACGCACAAAAAAATGTCATCAAAATCGGTCCAGCCGCTTAAGAGCAGTTCAGTCACATACACACGCACAGAAGAATTATATATATAAAGATTATTTGAAAAGATATTAATTAAAAACACTAAAAAGGATGATTCCTCTGCATTTTTGTAACAATGAAGACGCGGTTTGTCTGGAAATCGATTTTCGAAGCCAACTTACGTCATTTTTATATTAATAACGTTGTTACAACGATGTAGGTAAATATTGAATTGAATGTTTTTAATGTTTTTATTTAATATCTTCTTAACTAATTGCGATATCGGACCGAATTGGGAATCTAAACCATTCTCGAATCCACTTGAACCCACACAAAAAGTTTCATCAAAATCGGTCCAGCCGTTTAGGAGAAGTTTAGTCACATATACACACGTACAGAAGATTTTTATATATAAGGAAAGAGAGAATATATGAGTTTTACAACTTTTTCACTTGGTTTCTTATTTCTTTATATATATATATATAGTATAATCAAATCAAATAATATATATAAGTGAGAAAGTTCTAATACCTACAAGGCCAAAAAAGAAAGAAATTGGATTCCAAGAAACATAACAATTGAAGATACTAAAAGAGTCTTTGGGCTAAAATGGAGATCTATTATGACTTCTAAAGCTGTCTCTGAATTAGGCCAGCGTAATTAGAGTTACGTAGTGCATAATGGTACCACCTTCCCCGTACAGCAGAAATTTTCGACATTAGAAGTTGACTTTGATAATACATTTATTACCAAATGCAACTGTGGAAATGTAGAGATAATACTCCAAATGTGAATGAATACAAAATACGTATTATCTTATTTTGATACGTTTTATTGCATGTTATGCTGTAATTCACATATAATTATAAAAAGTTAAAAGCTTGCTTAACGAGAGAAAAAAAAAAATTTAAGGGAATTTCTTATTTCAGTAGAAAAACTTACTGGCGCCATTAGTTGCAGATAAATCTAACTTCGTCAGAAATAACACAGAATAAATTTAAAATTATTAATAATTGAAATTACTTTATTAATTTGAAATTACTTATTATAATTAATATTTGGAAAAAGCTGTATTAACGTCAAGTGTCCACTACAAGTTTACGTTTAAAAAAATGCATTTGAATTTCAGTGGAGGAATAATATTATTTTATACTAGCTGCATTGTCGGGCGTTGCACGGACATTTTCTTTCCCGCATAACGCCAGAAATTATGTGTGTGTGTGTGTTTGTACGCGCGCAATGTAAGTGATTTCTAAAATTATTTCTTTAAATTGCCCGTTTTCGAAATTTGTTCCTCTTATTTTAGATTTAAGACAGATTTCTTTTCCCTCTCTCTAGCCCGGCATAACATGATCCTTTTTTAATGTGTAAAATTATTGTTCCCTTTCCTACTCCCCCTCACAGAGCTTCAAATTTCGATGTATGGCTTATAAAAAGCAATATTGCGTTAGTTACAAAATTATTAATGTGAAGCAATAAAAAGAAAATGATTCTGATGTTAAGAGGAAAACAAAAAACGTTCATCACATTTTTTAATAATAGTTAGTTTCTAAGAAATTTAAATAATAAAATCATTTTCAGATTTTCCTGAATCATTCAATCTTCACTTATACTTAGCTTAAAATGTATTTTTATATAAAATAATAGATGATGTACTTTTTAATTAATAAATAATTAATTCAGTAATGAAACAATAGAAATAATCATTTAAAAAACATATATATATTAATTAAAATTCATTTTCTATAAGTAATAAATAAAAGAAAAACTTACAGATAATTATTGAAATGATTGCTTTTTTAATGCTTGTATAATCATATATATATATATATATATATATATATATGTGTGTGTGTGTGTGTGTGTGTGTAAGTTATAAAAACAGTATGGGGGAAAGCCTAGATATATATTTACATGTACTGAAAAAAACATTCAAAATGAAAAAAAATTATCTGATAAAATCATTTTGATATTTTATTTTAATAATTTCATAATTTTTTATTCTCTTCTGTGTTTAGTAAATTATTTAAACACGCATCGGACGAAAAAAAATGGTATACAAAACAAACGTATTCATTATTTTAACAATAATTTCCTTCTAAGGTTTTAAAATAATAAAATTGATAAAAAAATGTTCATTTAGCAAATAATTGTGACATACCGTTTGCTTAAGAAGTAACAGTAAAAGAAAAATCTCGTGTATAGATATATAACATTTTATTTATATTATATAGCTGGTGTACCCGTTCTTCGCACGGGTAAATTGAAAAATTAAACAATACAGATTGAAGGATAAAGAAGTTTTTAATGAGTTAATTTTACGTGAATGGCAAATTAAACAAAAAAAAAGCTTTTTGCATATCTCAGCTGAACAAAAAAAAAAAAAAAAATTGTTAAATTTGAAGTATGTAGATCTATAGCTGATAAAAAGGATTTTTGTTTATTTATTACTCCCCGTAACTCTCTTGTCTGTCGATTTTTGAAAGCACCTTCCTAAGCTGATCTCTGCTCAGCAAAAGTAACACTTAGTTGCAAATTTTGTGTAATGAGTGTAAATAATTTAAATCTGGAAGTGTAATAGATTAATATTACTTTTTGTTGTGTTTATTTTATATTAAAACCTTGCCACCCCACCTCTCCCTTCGAAATCTAGTTTTATTATAAAATTTAAAAAATTGTGATAAAATTATATATGTATATATATATATATATATATGCATTCACTCAGGAACATTGAAAATAGCGACCCAAGAAGAAAGCATCGGATTGAAATGAAATTTAATACACATAATGACACAGATGAGAGATTCACTTGATCTCAAAAACAAGACAATTATACAAATACAGGGTGTGCAACGACACAAATACTGGGCATCTTCAATAGCGTGATGGACCACCTCCAGCTGCAATACATGCCCCGACACGGTCCGGCATTGAGTTGATTAGACACCTTATGTTGCCCTGAGGCAGATGGGCCCACAAATCTTGAAGAGCCAATTCTAAATCATGTAAAGAGTGACACGATGGCACTGCCGTTTTAGCTGATCCCACTCGTGCTCTAAAGAGGACATATCGGGGGAGCAGGCCGGCCATGGAAGAGTCTAAAAATGACGTAGAAAGTCTTGAGCAACTCTTACTGTATGCGGTCGAGCATTATCTTGCTGGAAAATTGCCCCTGCAAAACCATTTAGGAAAGATCCTACATGGGGTCGAAGAATATCATCAACGTATCGTTGGCCCGTTAAGGTTCCACGCATCACAATTAAAGTGGACCGGCTATCATAGGCTATGGCCCCGCAGACCATTACACCCGCTGTTCTGGCAGTGTGACGTAGAACAGTGTGGGGGGAATTGTACCGCCTACCAGGGTGCCTCCACACCCGTACACGGTTATCATCTGTCGCCAAAAGAAACCGGGATTCATCACTAAACACAACCTTTTGCTAATCTGTGACATTCCACATTGATCTGGCTTGGCACCCCTATAGACGCAGTTGCCGATGTTCCGGTGGTAAAGGGAGTGCACGGAAAGGGCGCTTGGATTTAAGATTTGCTTCTGCAAGGTGTCTGGAAATTGTTTGTGGAACAATTGGTACGCCTACGTCTGTTCGTATCATTGAACGAGTCACTGTGGGGTCCTCAAGTGCTTGCCGCACGATCCTTCGATCCTCTCTCCTCGTGGTCTTCTTGGTCACTTCAGACCCGGTTTTCCGCACGTGGGTACCTTCTCGTGTCCACTGCTCCCAACAATTTCTAACGGCACACTCCGAACGATCCACCTGGCCAGCAACTCGGCGCGTCGACCAGCTTGCAGTTTTCATCCCGATGATCAGGCCTCTCTCAAACTCACTTAACTGTGAGAAATGTCTTCTAGCATTACCTGGCATGTTTCACTTACAGTCTTCCAACAATCGGCGGGTAATCGTCCCGTTTATGAATCTTCGAATTTGCGCTGGCTTATATAGCACCCTCTTTCTGATTGTAGCGCCACCTCGGCGTGTATGAGCATGCGTATTGGCACAAAACTTGGATCATTTGCGTATCACATTACGCTGTACTTATTTGCAAAGTTTCGCGATTGTACTTAGCTTCCTTCTTGGGTCGCTATTTTCAATGTTCCTGAGTGTATATATATATATATATATATATATATATATATATATATATATATATATATATATATATATATATTTATGTTACGTAAAAGAATAATTATTTACTATTACATCAAGTGTAAGTGATAATTTACTTTTTTAAAAAAAAATATATGTATTCTTTTAAACAGATTTGAAAATAGATTTAATTTTATAAATATATTCGTAAAAAAATCAAGTTTCTAAGACTTCACTATAAACGTTTCCCTCTTTTTGCTAAAATGCATTAATTATGAACATTTATATCCCATGCTACTGACAAGTTTGTATTTTTATCACTGTAATATTTATACCCTGGTAGCATGAAGCTTATGATTATTCTTCCTCTTTTGGTTTACAAATTTTCATGATACTCTTATGAACGATACTTACAACGAGGGTAAACAGAAAGGATGAGTTTAGCGTTAGCTTTGAATCTCGCCGAAATGTCTTTGTCTATCATAACCGTACCAATAAAAAGAACCATTCCTTGGGTTTCGGCTAGACTTTCATGAGCGTCATACGCGATCTCTTACAAAATAAAAATTGCTTTCCGGATACGGAGACTTTCCTTATGGTCCTTCAGTTACACCCTTGATGTGTTATACGTTCAGCGAGAAATGACTATTTCTTCGAACAACTTTGGATCTTAGAACTTTTCTAGCAAATGTTTTTCGATCAGTAATAGAGCTTAAGAAAAATTATGACTTTGATAATAATAATAATCAAAGGGGTTTTCTTAGTTTATTATATTTTCAAATTTTGCATACAACTGCTTATTTTTCTCCTAACAAAATGCATGATTTATTTGATTATACATATGTATGTATGCATACGAAAAGATTTTACTTGATGTTGGAAAGCTAAAATATTCTTAATATGACAATTTTGAGATTCTTACATTTTCAAATTGTTTAGATTTTATCCTTTCTAAAGATACCTTGCTTTAGCCTATAGTGCAGCTATACTCAACCTGTGGCCCACAGAGCCTTTTCAGGTGGCCTGGTCACGGCCTATTATTCTGAAAATCCATTTATTTATAAAAATTTGGCGGGAAATTCTTTTTTAAGAAATTAAATACATCCATTTTGCATTTTGCTGTCGATGTCATATGGGGGCGAATTAATATATTTTTTTGATAAGCGATGATATAGAAAACAGTGGAGTAGTGACCATTTTATGATTGTAACTATTTTTAACTATCTTTCATGTCTTGCAAGCGAAAAATATTCGAAAAAATTAGGATGCTTCAAGACGATTGGCAAGTTGACTATTTTATTATGAAAAACAAGCATGGATCAGTAATTGTTTGATTAGTCGCAAAAGTGTTGCATTTAAAAAATAACAATGAACAGGAATTGTTCAATGACACTTTTCCTTGAAGATCTTTTTCAAGAGATGAGATAAATAGGCTTTTTTTTTTAATAATCTTTAAAACAGCAAAAAAGTGTTTTGTCAATGGTAATGCCGCAGCAGTAACAAAGGCACACTATGAAATTTGTTATTTTATTGGTAATAATATGAAAACCGCTTACTGATGCAGTAATTGCGAAGGAGTAATTCTTAAATGCTTCCAATTTAGAAAAATTCAGAGACGAAATTTTTAAAAAAAATTAATGATTAAAAAAGCAAAATAGAGAATTTTAATATTTTGATCAATATCCCACGTTTTAAAGTTTATATGTTATCTTGGTTTATATGTTAGATAAAGCATTTCTCCCCAACCCTCCATTAATCCTTATGTTGCGGCCCACGTGAAATAGCTATCATATCTATGTAGCCCGCGTGAAGTCGCTAACATATGTATGCGGCCCGAATAAAGTAATTAACATATGTATGCGGCCCGGTAGAAAAAAGGGTTGAGTATCCCTGCTCTAGTGTAATTAGAAGCACTTAAAACCTATTTTTAAATAATCATTGAAACTGGGCCACGCCCATTTAAATGGCGAAAAATGTAAACAAACTATTTTGTTTTTGCTTAGAAGTTGAATGAATGATGGAAATCAAACATTTAATCCAGAATTGTTCAAAAAAGTGTTTACAAGGAGGTACAGAAAAAAACCAATTAAAGCAGCGTTTCTCAAACTGTTGGGCGCCCCCCTTGGGGGGCGTGATAACTCTACAAGAGGGGGGGGCGAGCATTTTGAAAAGTCGAAAACAAAAGGTATTTAAAAAATTATTAATTTACTGAAAGTAAACAAACAAAATATACTTTCTGATATAATAAAAATATATAATACACTTATAAATGTATCAGTACTGTACAATGTATATTTTAGTATTATTTTAACAATACTAATCTAAGAACAAGTTTGATAATTATCAGTCATCCCATGGGTTTTTATTAACACTTATCTTGATAATTTGTACATCTTATGAATAATTCCTTAACTGCCGATTAAAAGTTACGTGATTCACTCCCCACTATTTACCACGTACACGAGCGTATTTTGATGTTTTTTTGAAGAGGAGAAAAGAAATAAAGAAGCAAATCCTCTGAAATAAATAAATTCCTCGCAAACATTATGAAGGTTCTTTTATAGCATTCTAAAACCGTCGGAATAATTTTATGGATAGCACTGCACAGAAAAGATCGTACTTCGGAAAGACGTATATATACGCCCATAAAATTAATGCTTTGGCTCAGTGAGACGTTTTTATACGTCGGTGGCTCATAAGAAGTTAAAGTCGAATATTGTAGCTTTAGTGCCAAAGTATAGTATTATTGAATTCAATACATTGTTATTGTATGGAGGGGGCGCGATGAAAAAGATGATTGAATAGTGGGTCGCGTATATTGAAAGTTTGGGAAGCACTGAATTAAAGTGTAAGCAACGCAATATGGTCTCGTGTTCCGAAGAATATATTTGTATAAATAGAAGTATTATCATTGGGTACATATGATGCAATTCCATTATTTTATATGGAAAATGTATCAAAACCAGAAATTTTTAGAAAACTTAATATTGAGCCTGGTGATTACACGGTACAGGCAATGAAGCGCCTCGACAAACAGAGACTGTTAAAGGCTAAATACCCATGTTCACAAGAAACAAAGGAACTTAGAAAAGAAAATAGACTTAAAAGGAAGAGAGAGAGGATGATGAGATTAAAAAAAAATGCCGATCATTTGGAGTACGGGGAGGAATGTTTCAATAAAAAGTAATTATACATGTTCGATGTACCTTTTTGGGGAAAATAATGTTCACCGTTATATAAGTTTTCTTTGAGACATATTTATAATGATGGCTAATATATACTGAAAAATGAGCGTTTTGTAAAAAAACTCAAAAATTTATTTCTTACAATTTTTTTTACATGTGAAAAATGGGTCAAATTTCATTATGTTTGATAAAATATTTTATAAATTATGAAAAAAATTGAAAATTAGCTAAAAACTCATTTCAGTACAATAATAATGGTGTACTTTAATTGAATGAAAAATTTCAAGCACATGCACATGATTTTAAGAAAAGATACATCGAAAACAGCTAATTTAACGTTGTCGGTATAGAGGTTTCCGACTCCCCTTTAGACATTTTACTGATAGAACCTATTGGTTTGTTGCCGTCGTTGAAATAATGAGACTTATTGGTATTTTAGATGCACATTTATTTCGCGCATTAAAATACACACAACACAAACAGCGACGAAAGACAACAAAAATACACGCGGATATTATAGCATACACAAAAGTACTCGCTCTGGAGATCCCATTTTTTTTTAGCTTCTTCATCCGGTAGGTTTTAAAATAATACGATTTCCGTAAGATCTTTAGCGATTGGGTAGAATACTCCGATGACGAAATACGTTATCATGTTTTAAAACATGGACGTGGTAATTTTATTGGATATTAAGTTGTGGTTAACAATATATTTCCCGTTAGGCTGGAATAAACTAAAAATTAATAATCATGAATTTTAAAAAAAAATCCCCTGAGAAAAAATTAATCGATGAATCATTACATGCACACACGTAAAAAATAGAATAACTCAACTTACATAAAAAAAATAGCTGTTAGCCATTTGATTTCTACTGATTTTATACATTTATATTTAAATTTATTACTAAATTCTATAATCAGAATAAGAGTAGTCCCATTTTTAGAAACTTAAGATAGTTTCTTTATAAAAAAATTTAATTATATATATATATATATATATATATATATATACTTATATAAATTAACTCCTACATTTGTTACAGCTTCATACCGTCTTTTCAAAACATAAGCTTTTTTAAGATATAAAAACAATCGTAACACTTATAGTCGCAGGAGTTGACGACATTTTGTTATTTTAAGGTTTATATGTCTGAGAAATTGCTTTTACGATTTCAAAATTCTATGTAACGATGGTTAAGTTCTTTGTTTATAGCTTTGACAAACAATTGTAGCTAATAAAAATCATATTTACAACGAAAATTGTTAAGTAGCTTTAAAAGCTGGTGCACATGTATTTGATTTATGTCAGATACACTGGCCTCAAAAAGTTAAGGTACAACCGGGTTTTTGTGTCTAATTTGCAAATGAATGAATGTAGAAACAAAAAATTTGGAGGGTATGTGCATTAAATAGTTTTTTATTGAATGCGTCATAGAAATTTGTATAAGTGTATTGCAAAAACGATTTATAACAAAAAAAGCAATCTCTGCGGAAAAGTCCATTCTTGGAGAAAACAGCACATCACAGTGTTATGTGGTAAAATGGCATAAAAACAATACAAAAATGGGTTCTAATAAGGAATGTGTCCACCCCTAACTTGAATGCATTGGCGGCATCGATTTCCCATGCTGTTTATTAAGTTGTCGGACACCGGAATAGGAAGTGAAGACCAAACACAGAGTAAGCCTTGTTTCAGCTCATGTAGCGACCTTGGAGGAGGATTTAAAGCAGCAACCTCTCTGCCAAGATAGTCCCAAAGATGTTCTATCGGATTCAGGTCTGGAGATCGAGCTGGCCATTCCATTCGTTCCAAACCGTGATCCTCCAGATACTCCTCAACAATCCGAGCTCGGTGAGGTCGTGCATTATCATCCATCAGAATGAAGTCGTTACCAATAGCAGCAGCATATGGGTGGACATATGGATCAAGGGTCTCATCCCGATATCTAAGACCAGTTACGGTTCCTCCATGGAACACATGCAGGTCAGTGTGTCCACCGAGCGAGATCCCTGCCCAAACCAGGATTCCACCACCTCTATAACTGTGTCTTTCAACAGTGTTGGATTGATGGTATCTAGTGCGCTGTTCCCTCCAGATCAGTAGACGCCCTGAATCACTCTCCATTGTAAATCTGGACTCGTCTGTGAACAGCACAGAAGCCCATTGTTGCTGCGTCCAAGAAACATGTTCTCTTGCCCAGCATAAGCGGTTCCTTCGCTGTCGTCCGTTGAGGGGAACGCACACAACTGGTTTTCTTGCATACAGACCTGCATTGTGAAGACGATTTCGCACCGTAGTAGCGGAGATTCTTCTTCCTGATGCTTGAAAGTGGTCTGCAACGAGCTGCGGCACAGTAGTGGTTCTTCTCCTTCGTGCCGAAAGAGCTAGAAAATGGTCTTCTGCAGGTGTTGTAGCTCGTGGTCGGCCTGGAACAGGTCTTCTGGACACAGAATCTTCGGATTGGTATTGATCCCAAAGTCGCTGAACAACACTACGAGACACATTGAGACGTCTAGCAGCATCAGCCTGCGACAATCCCATTTCCATTCATCCAACTGCCCGCCACCTTAACGAATTGGGTAAACGACGTCTCTGAGACATTTTCTAAACTCTATTGACTATTGTCACCGAAACTGCCAACAACTGTTGAAAATCAACACAACTTACACACAAAAGTACGAAAGCTTGATATTTGCATATTTTTCTCTCACTCATAAATATACGTTCTTTTCTATAAAATAAAAGTTGTAGCAATCGTTTTTGCATTAATGTTTTTAAAGTTCGTTATTATCATTCATGTAAACTATGCATTTTATTGTTACTGTCATTTTTTTTATGGTGAGCTTCGAAAAACATGTTGTACCTTAACTTTTTGAGGCCAGTGTATATAATTTTCAAAATATATTGCTTTCTTACATTTTTACAACTTGTTTTCTACTTATTTTACAATACATAAATGTTTATTCAACAATCATCTTTATATATAACTATAAATAACTAAATGTAATAGTATCTGCAAAATCTTTAAAAAATTCAGTACATTTAAATACAATCGTATATATAATGTTTAAGTCATTCGTAGATGTAGTTTATGTTTGGCAAATTTCGTTGTTGTTGTTGTTGTGGCTAATACCACCTGTCTGACGTAGTCAGAACGAGGCCCACGAAATTCATCGTGGCATGGGCAAGAGGTACGCCTGTCGTTGGCCTTGAGCACCATACAGGTGACAGTGCGATTTAAGCTCAGAGAAACTTCCCCGAAGGGACGATAGATGGCGACACGACCTCTATCTCCACCTCCACAATTTCTGCAAGTGAACTGAAGGGGAGGGAAATATTCTCCAGTTCCTGCGCTAGTGAATAAGCCCACAAGACTACGGACCCACTGATTTGGCGAGCACGTACTCCGTGTGCACTCGGATTCGGCAAATTTCGTAAATCATCCAAGTTAAAATTATATTTTTTCACATTTGTTTTCGAACAAAAGAATAATTTTATTTTAAAGAACTGAATATTCGAATATTTCTCTATACAGAAAATAGTATATAATCTTACTTTTTTTTAAAAAAAAAGGTTCACAAGATTTCTACTTGATTTGCTAATTTTCAATAAAATAAGGAATTTACTTAAGATTAAAAGTCATTTAATTTTTTAAACAATAAATCTAATTTAGCTACATTTATTTAAGATTTAAAAAACTCACTAATAGGTTAAAATTAGTTTTTACGCCGTCCAGTTTAAAATTACTCAGAAAAATATCGAGGAAGTAAAATGTTAATAATCACGCTCTAATTATAGCTTGGTTAAAAACTTCGAGATTTCTAGTCAAAAGCTCAATGGTTCAAATACATGTGACGTCATTGTCACATGATAACTGCAATCACGTGTTTCCAGCCAATCGACTTATAGGCTTTGCTGTTGACAACTTACTTTTTGCAGAAACGTTCTCTTAAAAAGGTCATATTTCTCAACAATATTACGTAGGTAAAAACAAAAGAATTAAGGATTTAAAAGCAAATGTATAAGAATGATTTTTTAATATAAAAAAACCTTTTTTTAAGAATCTTAATCTTTGAACATCTTTACCCAAACATCAAATATAAAATATCTAAATTTTACAACAATTTTAAGTCTATTGCAAGTTTTGAATTCAATGTGGAACACGTGTTTGCATTTATCATGTAAGCATCAAGAATTTAGTTCATAATAAACATGAAAGCATTTGGCAAAATTGGTAATAAACGCGAGTACTGGTTTTTCTTTTTTGTACGAAATTATTGGTAAAAGATAGCGATAAGAATTAACAAAATAAACAGTGAAAAAAGGATTAATACATCCCTGTACATCACGCTTTCTTGAGTGTAAAATGTATACAAATGAAAAACCTGATGTAAGAAAATCATGTTTTCGACACTACTTAATATATTATAAGTGATACATGAATGTAAAGTCAAATACAGGGTGTGTCCGGGCTTAAAGTATCCAAAGGTTATGGCTTATTATTACAGAACTACCCATCAGAAAATAGTAATCTGTTCCTCCATGGAGTGGAAAACCCACCAGAATTTTTTGGGTTTAATCCGATCGGCCGCACGTGCGCGCATTATTTGGCAACGGCAGACCATAAACTTGTTTCACTGACTTCATTATAAAAGATGTCGACGCCACAGTAAAGGATGCAGTACGTGCTTTGGTTAACAGAATTTAAATCACTCACGTGTTTACACGGGTTTAATGGCACAAAATTGGCTCTTGTGCCATTAAACCCTACACTCACACGCGTGTTCAGCGACGTGCTCGAACAGTATGAAATGTCATTATGGCCTAATAGACTCATCAATACTTCTACAAAATGAATCCCGCACACGATCAACAGTGTCTTCTATCGCGAAAACTTAAGGATACTTGTGCTAGTTTGAGAAAACAAAGTTCCCGTCTACTTCAAAGTTCTTTCCCATCGGTGGAAAGATTTTAATGTTAGAGTATCAACATTCCATTTTGTTCGTACACGTCGCTGTACATGTGTGATGGATTTAAGTTCCGTTAACCAAAGTACGGATTGCACCTTTTGCTGTGACATCAACATTTTAACTAATGAAGTCAGTGTAACAAGTTTATTGTCTGCGGCTGCCGAATAATGCGCGCAGGTGCGGTCGATCGGATTAGACCCAAAAAAACTGGGAGAGTTTTCTAATCCATGGAGGAGCAGTTTATAATATTCTGATGGGTAGTTCCGTAATAATAAGACAATACGTTTAGATACTTTAAGCTCGGACACCCTGTATACCAAGTTCCCCCCGCCCCATCAATGACCAGTAAGATCGTTGTGATTGATATCCAAACATGGTGACAAAGATAAAGATGAGTTTTTACGTATTAAAGAATGCACGAGTTTTTTCAGTTATTTCTGTGCTACGTACATTTAGAAATCGCTACGTAAAAGAAGCACCAAACAACAAGAGCATTCTCCGACGGAATTATCAATTAAGAAAACAGGTTGCGTGTGTAAAAATAAAAGCAGGATACAGCCAAGTGTCTCGGAAGAAGCAGTGGAGAGGGCGAGGCAGAGAGAGAGTTTTGTTTGAAGTCTGCGAGAGTTGCCACCTGTGAACTTAGTGACCCTGAAAACGGATTTGAAAATTTTATAAAAATAATTAAATTTCAAGCCGTATCATTTGCAACTGACACAACAAATAACACAATAAGTAAACATTTGTGCAGCATTACGTGCCATTGATAGAGCGATGCTACAAAAATGTACGGTTACGAACTGGATTATACAGATTGGACGTATGCATGTAACAAGCGGGTCAAATATCGAACATTCCTTCCTTCCTCAGTGACTTGACTGTCAAGGGTGGGCATTGACCTTCTCAAGATGCCTTTTCCAGGCCAACCTTCTTCCAGCTAGTGTCTACACCTCTTAGTTCTCAAAACTAGGAGATCTTTCTCTAGGTCATCAATCCATTTAAGATTTGGCCTTCTCTTTCTTTGTGTGCCAATTGGTTGAGCTTTGACGAATTTTAGTGTTGCGGTTTTCGTTCATTCTGACAAAGTGACCTGCACAAGTTAACAATGCCAGATTCTTTATATGAGTTATAGATCTTGAAATTTAATCTTCTTCACCGTGTTCCAATTTCCTGAATTCCTCCGAAAATAAATACAAAAACCTTCGTTTGTAGATATTTATCATGTTTTCATCTGTTCGAGACATGAACCAAATTTCACATGCATAAGTTACTATTGATAAAAGACTTATATGCAGTAAAACCTTTGTTTTTCTTTTGATTAAATTCGAATTCATATATGTTTTCGTGTTCCATTAAAACATGTATTAGCCAAAAGTAATATTCTCTTTTGGATTTCTGTAGTGCAATCGTTAATTTCCGAACCTAAATAAGTGAAACTGTCAAAATCTTTAAAATTATATTCTTCAATTTTAAAGTGGGAATTGTTAAAACATCATCTAGTACAAAGCATGCACTTGGTCTTATTCTCATTGATTTTTAGTCTCATCTCAAGGGCTTCTTTCTCTAAAAACCGACATTTGTAACAGAAAAAAATCTTAGTATATTTCTCTTTACATTCGTGTAGCACTTATAATATGGGCAGTAGTTACAATACTATAATTTTTTTTTTAAATTGGGTCCGTCTTTTGTACTCACTATGTATTTTTACCCCACTAATTTTTAGGATACCCATGAGTACGAACGAATCAATCAATTACTAGTATCCGAGCATTAGTGTTTATGAAGTGAAGTAGTAAATAATTAAAATGTATGTTTTCCAATTATATATATATATACACACACACACACAAACACACACACACACACACACACACACACATATATATATATATATATATATATATAGTGCCAATATAAGCGATATGTTCCAGAAAATTTATCGTTTTAATTTATTTCCTTTTTAGACTAGTAAATACGTCTTGGATTGAATCCAAAAACTTCCAACATCAAAAATCTGGTTTTCAACAGGCGATATAAATGAACTGATGTCAAATTCAGTTTACAGAATATTTATAGAATCAAATAAAAAACATGGAACTTTAGATTCACTTATACAAAAAAACGATTCACGTTTCTAAGTATAAATTTAAAACTTGGAACCCCCCTTTTTCACTGAACTTCGAATAAAAATAATGCTTTTGTTTTGTTTCTATACGACTGAGTTTAATATCAGTTACAGAGATGAGGGTTTTAAAAAAATTATTTTCTCCCAGAAGAGTTTTTAGTTTTAAGAAAAAGAATATGTTATATGTAATACATGAAAAAAGATGTAGTTCTTTTTTACTTTCTTGACTTAAAATTTATGAGCATTTTTAAAACAATGCACAAAACCATAATACATGATTCTTTCTATTTTTAAAGTCTGAATTTTATCGGATAAAAGATTTCACTTGTTATAAATAGGACTTGATAGAAACAATCAAATCGACTTCATTCAACGATTTGATTTTAATTTACTTCGCATTTTGAACCAACCCGAAGACGAACCTTTCAATTTTATACTGCGGTCAAGTAACAAGAACGACACCCGAGCTGGTGCCCTCCTCTCCAAATTTCCACACCATGCTAATAGGACTTTGATCCTTAATCAATTTAACATGCATCTACCCTTCTGAAAGGCTTGATATCTTTCAAATATAATTATTGAAAACCATTAATTAAAAAGTGTTTACACAATATATTAGGATGGGGAAAAAGAAATGCATTATTTTTACATGAAAATCAAGACTTTATTTAACATGCTTCCGATTGTCCGATTTGGGTCAAATATACACCGTTTTGTTGTATAATTTGTTGCTATTTTAAAGGTAGCTTCGTAATGTCTCTCTCATAGAAGTCTTGGCCCTTATTGGCGAAAAGCTCTAGCAATCGATTTTCACAATCTACTCTTCATCCCAATTTCGTATCACTCAGAAGGTTTTGCAATGTGAGAAAAAGGTGGTACTCGCTTGGTGCCAGGTCCGGACTATATGGTGGATACATTCAAACTTCCCAACCAAGCTCTCAGAAGTTCTGGCGAGTCACTACAAAAGTGTGTGACCTGGCGTTGTGTGTGTGTCCTCATGGAACACAACACCTCTCCTGTAGGCCAATTCAACCCATTTCTGGTCAATCACTGGCTTCAAACTGTCCAGTTGTAGACAGCAGATATCTGAATTTAGTGTTTGGTCATGCGGAAGCATCTCCTAATAAATTATTCCTTTCCAGTCCCACCAAATACACAGTAGAACCTTCCTGGCCGTTAGTTCTGGTTTGGCCACCGTTTGAGTTGCTTCACCGCACTTTGTCCATGATCGTTTTCGCACAATATTGAAGTATGTGACCCATTTCTTATCCCCAGTCACCATCCGCTTAAGAAATGGGTCAATTTCATTCCGTTTGGCCAAGGCTTCGCAGATGGAAATTCGATCCATCATGTTTTTTGGTGTTAATTGGTGTGGCACCCAAACATGGAGTTTCTTTTTGAATTCAACTTCGCGCAAATGGCTTAAACTGTTTTATGGTTGATCTTTAGCCTCTGGGCGATGCTACGACGACTAACAAGCCAGCCAACTTCGATTATTTCTGTAATTTTATCGACAATTTCGACGACGGGCCTGCCTGTGCGAGGTGCACCTTTAACATCAAAAATACCTGAACGGAATAGACGAAACCAAAATTGCACGTAATTAGCTGATACAGTATTGGCACCATAAACACCATTCGCAATTTCAGCCACCTGGCTTGCATTTTCACCTTTATCAAAGAAAAACTGTAACAAGAACCAAATTTTCTCTTTGTTGACTTCCATTTTTAACACCCTGTAACTCACAACTGAATGGACCGAACAAAAAAAAAGCAGAATAATTTTTAGTGTGAAATGTCATCTTGACAACGAGCATAAATTTGAAATTGTTTGATCGATATTTAATGAGATATCCACACAACAGCCATCTACCGAAAAAATAATGGATTTCTTTTCCCCCAATATTACCAAGTAATTAAACTAAACTCAGTGGCGCAACAGCCCATGAAGGCCAAGGCCAACTGTACCCATCTTAGTATACGTGAGTTGAAGCACTGAGGTGCATGAGCAAATATTTCGATCAGGTGGTCAGTTTGAAGTGAAACCCCGGGTGTTATATAAGTTCCCAAGCAACCCTGGTACTCATTTATCGATCCACTGAAGGAATGAAAGGCTGATGCTAACTTGCCCAGAACGGTATTTGAACTTCGGACCTGTGGCGCGGAAGTGCGATACACTTCTGTGCTCCCCCAAGTAATTAATATGAATTGATTTTGATTAGTAAAACAAGACCGGGAAATCTACATATCAAGCTCGAATAATGGTTGCTGAGTGAGTGAGTGAGTCTTTATTTACATTGAACTATGAAAGTACATGAGAGCTATTGGCAGAATACCCAAGGGAACTGAGCTCACTCGAAAATGGTTTACAGCTACAAACCAATCCCTCGGGGAACAATCATCCGCACGCCAAGTCTTTATAGAATGAAAAAAATTAAAGTTTACATTTGTAACGGCAGAACACAGTACAATTGCATAATACAAATTTTAGGTAACTGCACGATATATATACGTAATGGGGTCGTGGGTAGCCTAGTAGTTAGAGCATCGGGATCCAGACCGGAAGGCCTGGGTTCGATGCCCGACGCCACCAAATACCCTCCGAGTACACACGAAGTACGTGCTCGTTAAATCAGTGGGTCCGTAGTCTTGTGGGCTGAGTCACGAGCGCAGTGACTAGAGTATATTTCCCTCCCCTTCAGTTTCCATGCAGAAATTGTGGAGGTGGAGGTAGGTGGTGTCGCCATCTATCGTACTGTCACCTGTATGGCTCTCAAGGCCAACGACAGGCTTACCTCTTGCCCCATGCCACGATGGATTTCGTGGGCCTCGATCTGATTACGTCAGACAGGTGGCATTAGGAAAAAACAACAACAACATATAATACAAATATACACAGTAATAATAATAATAAAAAGAAACATGAACGGTAAGTGAAGGAAAAAAGAATATACATTTATCTAGCATTCTTACAAAAGCAATAAGATTATCCAATACAAATGCACCGTACAGATCCACAGATAAAAAGAAGAAAATACAGGAAACATTAAAAGGGGAGATTTTTTTTTTTCGATTTTCAATTAATGCCACAGCTTCCTGTTGATATTTTTTACCCATAATTTGCTCATTAGTTCACAAAAAAATGATTTAGCATCGAAAGCAGAATGATTCATTTAAGACCCTCTCCCTTTTTTTAAAAAAACACAAAGGGGGAAAAAAGCAGCAATGAAGAGTGAGATAGAGAGAGAAAGAAAGAAATTACTGAATGTTATAAAAAATACCTTTTTTTGCTATAAAAACAAGAAATTAATTCGCTCTGTTAACCAAGAGTTAAACCAGGAAAGTGTGCATTATATTGTGAGAGAAATAAGAATAAGGTTTAAAGATTAAGAAACCCCTCTACTCTACTCTATTGGCGACGGACGTCGAAATTTTGTAACCAAAATCATATGACGAGGATAACACCTGAGCTGGCACCCCATCTTCTAACTTCCACACTACAGCTACGAGAGAATTCTCTGAGCTTTGAAAGATATCACGTGCACCAACTCCTCTACATGGCGGGACTTCCGTGGCACTAGACTTTGACTCATGACATGCCACCCACGAATCTGTGACCATAATCACTAAGTAACCAGAGACAAATAATGGTTGCTACCCTAATTGCTTAGTCGACTATAACAGTTATCAGTACTTTTATGAAAGATTGAAAATACAAATATCTAATCACACATTGCTTAATTTCTAAAGGTAAACCAAACTCAGTGGCGTGACAGCCCAAGAGGCCTAAGACTTTCTGTACCCAACTCAGTTTTCATTGGGTACTGAGGTGCATGAGCAAATGCTCTGGTCAAGTGGTCAGTCTGACATGATACCCACCAGTGTTTAGTTACCAAGCATGCTTGGTACTTATTTATCGATCCACTGAAGAGACGTAAGGCTGAGTCGATCTTACTTGTGGCGTGGAAGCGTGATAAGCTACTTCTAAGCCACTGGGCTTCAAATCGAATCAAAGTAAAATAAAATTCAACAACAACCTGCCTCAATAAAACATTATTGATCTAAAAAAAATCTAAATATGCTACGAAGTTAACATGCATCTAACTTTCACCTTCTTTTAAAGCTTTTCCGTTCAATTCGATAATAAATCCCACAGTTGACTTTTTGCAGTACTTCTGAAACGCGGAACCTCCACTTCTAGATTATCTTTAAAATGTCGTTCATATTTTAACACAAAATAGCTTTGAAACACGCATCTATCTTTGAACTTTATTTTAGGTTTGGAAAACGTTTCCTTTTTGAATTTTATAGTAAAATCTAAAGCTCCCTTCTTTTGTCTAAAAAATGTAAACATATTTAGTTTATTCTAAGTCATGTTGTAAAGTACACAAATTACGTTATGTCCTAAAATGTCTACTTGAAATATTTTATGTTTCACCGCAATCCATAAAACAGAAAATCCTCGATCGTAAAAACGAACGTGCTGTCTTATGTATATCATATAAAGAGTGCGTTTTTATTCTGTACAAAATGTACATTTTTTTCCGACGTTTGGAATTGTGTTTTTAAAAAAGCATATAAATAAATAATATTTTGATACTCATAACCACTTAAACTATAATATACGTATAAAACTGATTTAAAATTATTTATACAACACAAAAAAAATTTGTTTTAAGGTATCCGACTACGTTCGGAACCGTGATTTTGCTAAAGCATATAAATGAATAATATGTATGATATTTAGTATCACTTAGATTAGAAAATGTATATAAAACTCTTTTAAGTATAGTATTCCAATAAAAAATGATTTTAGTACAATATTTTGACAAAAAATGAACGTAGAATGAACAATTTTCAAAATATTCTCCTTTTGTGAAAAATGCTTCTATTATAATAATATTTTGCCTGTATATAGCTCAGACCTTTCTACAGAGGCTCAACTAGAATTTTTGAAATATATAACTTAGAAGTGGGTTTATCCATGTTTTACGACAACAGAGGGGAGAAATTTTAAGAAAAAAACGCCGATAATTATTTCAAATGGTTGTAACTCTTCAAATAATGTGAGTTTTTCAAAACTCATACTTGAGCCTCAGTACACAGGTCTGAGTTGTATACAGGCAAAATATTATTATAACAGAAGCATGCTTCACGAAAGGAGAGCACATTTTGAAAAAAGATTATTCTAAGTTAATTTTTTGCCGAAATTTTGTATTGAAATATTTTTTTTTGCCAAAATGTCCTTAAAACAATTTTATATATGTATTCTAATCTAAGTGACACTAAATATCATGAAAAGTATTCATTTATGCGCTTTTTTAAGATCACGGTTCCAAACGAAGTCGGATATCCCTTAATGCAACTTTTTGGTAAAAAGTGAAGAAAGAAAAAGACATTTTTTAAAAAAATATTTTTCTTTTATGAAAGATGCTTCTATAATACTGTTGTTCTTTTTGTGAAATCACTTCCACTACGGTATCTTGGGACATCACATTTATTTATATAAATACGAAAATAATGATCGCGGATACTGCACACAGCAAGTCTGACCCAAAAGCACACAGCTACAGGTCAGCTCGTCAACCCCGTAGAAGGAATGCGTGGGAGTGAAGCGGGAAAAAGAACGCGTGGTCGGATCACTCAGTTATCCTTCCACCAGAAAAAATAGTTCACTCGCTTCTCACCCCCAAAAATAGTAATAATTTGCTTATACAGGGTGTTGCGGAATTCAACCGCCAAATTCAGAGGTTTGACAGTAAGCAGCATGAGGACGACAGATCCCCATAGAACATGGGGTTGCAAACCACGTTTTGTCGGAGTAATGTCTCCACATCCGTTTCGCCACTCCCATCATCTGGTTCATCGTCCTTCCAACGGCTACTATAATCGTGATTTTCACAAACGTGGTTTGGGATCCCATGTTCTATTTTGTTGATTTGTCATCCATGGGATAAATTGCCTCAACAGCTGCTGGATAATGTTGTGCAAAGTATGGTACGACGTGTGGAATGTTGCATCACTCTCCACGGTGGACATATCCCGTACTGATACCTTTCTTTAAGGTGCCTGCTGACTTTTAGATGCATTGTTCCATTTCTCCGTACGCAGATCAAATGAACATTTTTTTTTCTTTCAGATGTTTCACAGCTTTTGTACTTTCCAGAACAATAAATATTCTTTATTCTAATGTCTGAACAGTGGGGCAACTATATTTTATCCTACTAGGCCTCATGTCTCGCTTAATGTTAGGCTACATCGCAATTTGTGATCCGTCCTTAGCAATTGTCCAGCAGTGTAATTTGTATAATTTAAATTTAAAGTCGTATTGTAGCTTTATCGTCTAAGTACATTTTTATTGCAGTCAATACATTGCTATTCTAAGGGGGGGACGATGTAAATTTTGATAGAAAATTGGGTCGCAAGTATTGAAAATTTGAGAAGCACTGATATTCGTTTATCCGAAAACTCTAGTTCAACAGTATAGAAATCTTAATTATAAGTAGGCAAAATATTATTACAGAAGTATTGTTCATAAAAGGAGAATGTTTTGAAAAAATGCCTTTCCTTTTTGCTTTTTCTTTTTGCCAAAAATTGCATTTAAATCATTTTTCTAATAATAATATTCTTAAGACAATTATACGTATATTCTAATTCAAATGACACTAAATATAAAGAAAATTATATGGTTTTATTTTTTTCAAAATTCCGGTTTCAAAAGTAGTCCTTTGTTTAAGGTCCCCCCTTTAAGGTAAGTAATTTGTATTTTTTTTGGTAAGGTTAGACGACACGAATGGGAGAAAAGTATTTTATTTCAAATAAAATCAAAAGGTATTTCACGAAATTATAAAAATCTAATTAAAAGTCATAAAAGTTATTATGATTTCTACATTAAAAAACTGTATGTTCATTACAAAAAAGTTAATGGATTTTAGTGTAGTTTTTATGTGAAAAGCAATCCATAGACTTTTTAGGTAAAATCCCATTTAATGCTCGTCAAATGCGTTTCTCTTTGAGAAGTTCGATTAGTTTGCTGTCGACGGAGTTAGAAAAACCGATAGCTCTTTTCAGTTTTAATTATTATTTTTTCTTTTCCCTCTTGATAAAAAAAGCTGTTTTTTTTTTTAAAAAAAAAAGGAAGTCCTCCGTAGAGGAGTATAAAACGTTAATGATCTTTACAGGTGACTTGTGAAATTGCCCTTTTACTCTTCTTGTAATTTTAGTAAAAATTATTTGGAATTCCGTTTTTTTATATAAAAAAAAACCTTTTTCTTTAATTTTTGGATTTTCATTTTACAGTTTAAATTTGAAGAAACTGCTATATATATAGATACTAATTATAACCCACCTGGTTTGCTCTGTATTTAGTGATATTGTATGACTGTATATTCTTTTCAAGTTTCTGATATTCAAGACCTAGCATTAATATATTCTTTTTTTATTAAAAAAAAACGTTCTTAAAACCAGCATATTTAGATTTAAAAAGGAAAGGAGTTTCTAAATAACTTATCTTTTACCCCCCGTACTCCCTTTTAGGCTAGATTTACGCAAAACCTTTTCTTGGCGGATATCTACTCAACAAAAGAAACATGTCTGCTAAATTTTAAATTTGTATGTCTAATAGTACAAAAAAGTAATTCGTCTATATCCCTGCAGTGCCTTTCGGGATTCGATTTCTGAAAAACCCGTTTTGAGTAACCTTTACTCGGCAAAAGATATTTGCTAGCCAAATTTCAAGTCTATAGGTCTTATATTTCGAAAACGAGAATTTTTGTATATAACGCCCGCTTGAATCTCCTGGAAAATCCATTCTTAGCGGATTTCTTCTCAACTATAACGATTCTAGATTGCCTAATTTATAGCTAATAATTGTAAAACACAGGAATTTTTGTCTATAACGCCCCCAAAAACCCTTTAAAGTCTTTTTCCACAAAACATGTTCTTAGCGGATATCTAGTCAACAAAAAAGAAATCTGCCCACCAAATATCAAGTTTGTTAGTCTTATTGTTCCAGATATCTCGTGAAGAGTGAATGAGCGAGTATGTGAGTCACTTTATTTCTTTTATAAAAAAAAAGACAAATATAAAGTAACATGGAAATTTATTGTCGAAAATCAATTTTTGAAACGCAGCAGCTATAGTCACAAAATAAATCTCAGAAGGCCTTCATACCTTCTGCGGCGTTTAGACACAACTATCAGTGTCTAAAATACAATACATAAAAGATTATTCACAAGCACTCACTCGTCCTACACAACAGCCGCAATAATAACTGATTGCTGGTCAACTCTTCACGATCAAATTAATAATACCCTTTAACGATCAAAACAAGATTAACTCAGTTTCGTCAAGCGACTTCCAATTTAAAGGCCTCACGGATCTTTCGAGAAAAATCCGCTTGCGTCATAGTTTGTAATATTAACAAATTTCTCCACTAATTTCCAGAAGGATCCATAGGGACGCCAAAAATTATGCCAACTTGGCTCTATCGCCAAGTTTCCATTGAATCGCCATTATAATTTAAGGAACGGCGTTACTTTCGAATATTACAATTTTAATATAAAATAAATACACATTGAGTAATATAAACGTATTACACATCTAGATATAAATTATTTACACTATTTTAAAAATTCTTTAAGCAAAATTCGGTTCATTATTATATAAATTGTACACAGAAACGATTTTAGCACTTTTTTATACGTAAGAATCCATATAAATGGAAATGATAAAACCTATACGAAGAAAATTTTTTTCTATTATTTAAGCCAACCCATGATTGAAAAAAATAATGTTCTATATTCAATATAAACAACCTTTTTCAGTGTATACGAAAATAAATAAAGGCCTACACAAGTTCTGATCGATACTGATGAGTCCCTTTGGTATGAAAATAAAACACAAACCAAAATAACAACCAAGTGTATCACAATCTCAAGAAAAGGGCCTTAAAAAGTAATCTCAAGGCCTTTAACCCTGGATTGTTCCGGGATAAAAGAATACAAAGCCATCGATTCCCTTTCATTTTCCCAATCTTCCGAAAAAATGGAAAGGAAAGTGATACTGATTTATCGGAAACTTTTATTACCGAATGGCAATCTTTCCACTAACAATCCATTTATTACGCACAAATGAAAATGAATTGGTTTGGGCAACACACGACAAAACCTTTTCAATCGCCTTCGTGTAATTCTGATCTCCCCCGGGCAGTATGAAGATCGATTTTACGCTGTTTTGCAGGCACAAAATGCATTAGAAGGAAATTGAAATTGGCATTGTTCTGCTAAGTGGGAGACAGGTATTAGATTTGTTGAAATTGGATAGAGAAGCATGAAAGCTTCGCCGAATTTGCGTGGGAAGTGAAGAACACATTTTATATAAAATTGAATCCTTAAATAGAGACACTTCATCGTTATTCTCATGTATATGCCATTGGTTTAAAATAATGTACATACTGTGGAATATACAATGAAATAAGTTTAAGGGGGTCCAGCACGTCCATAGGAGCCCATGTTAAATTGCGTAAGTGTATGTACCTTTTTCTCAGAAACTACTTAATTCTCATGGATAAAATTTTTACAGAAGGTTATGCGTACTATCAACAAAACTTTAACGAAGGAATTTTTCTCTTATTAAAAATTAAAGTACATATGAGTTTTTTAAAAAACGTCCCCTTTATTCCCTAAAATTTAGTTTAAAAGTCTTATCTAAAAGAGTTTGCCAGATATATCTAATTACCTCCATTAAAATGTGTACACATGTTAAAAGTGTGATCACTGAAAATTTCAGGATTATATAATGAGTAGTTTTTGACAAAAAAAGGTACTCAGCGAAAAATATTACATTTTGAGAAAACAGGGTTTAAAGTAAAAATTTGTAATTTGTTGAGCATTTTTACTTTTTTTCGTACTTTCCAGAAGCATATGAAGCATTTTCTTTATCCTCTGCTTCTAGAAAAGACTCTCTTCTATTTTGTTTAATTTTTAATATTTTTTAGAGGAGGGGGGTCTTAAGATGCTTTTGTTAGGCTGCTCAAATCCTACGTGCAGCTAATTTTTTGATTCACGACACACAATTATAATTTGGTTCAATATCATTATGTTTTAAGATCATTAATTTTGCTACATGACTCACATTGATCTGTGCATATCCATATTTATGCCTAATTTTAGAGTTTTTAATTTCACAAATGTTGAACCTGGAATCACACTTACCATATTGTGTTATAAACTCCATACCCCGTTTACTCATACACTTTTGGATAAACCCAATACACTCTCTAATTTTCCCCCATGAACATCATATGGATTCACCCTCATCAGCCACTTAAGGAAGAAACACATGCTCATCAGAAACACAAATGCTCCTAGCAGAGCTCATTTGTTGCGCGTCAAAAAGGAGAGTAGCTTCATTTAAAAAATAAATAAAAATACTTCTAATATTATCGTATTTCCTCATATCGTATAACCTTTTCAACAGAAATATTTGAACTTTTAGAAAATATAAAAAAGTGAAAATCAATAATTTTTCAATAATCCATGTACCAGACAGCCTTAACGCGAAGACACTTAAGAAGAAACATCGGTTAACACGAAATAATAAAACGGCCCGACGAACTACTGTGTATTTTCATGCATTTTTTTTCGAAACGAAAACCGCTTAACCCTAAAAGATTTCTGGGAACGAACAAACAAAATTAGGAAAATGCCAGCTATCCAGGTACATCGTCGGAAGAATTTGTTGCAGTAGATGATGATCATGTGTATACAGCTCCAATTATGGCAGACAAAGACTTAAATTTTGTTCAAAGTTCAAAAAATACTATTGATGCGGATTCCGACGAAGAAAGTGAATAATACAGCTATTCCCACGTTATCCGAAATGAGGAGCATCATGAAAAGTATGCGCAGTCATTTAGACGCACATTCCGATGGTGAAATGAACAACAAAATGGACAACATAGAACAATTTGTTGACAATTTGATGCTAAAAAAGGCAATGCAAAGAAAAAAACACGATTATTTTCCAAAAAAATAAATGCTTTGTTTTTCGAAAAATATATATGAAAGTTTTGAATTAAATTTCATTAAGTTCCTGTGAATGTTGTTTTATTGATTCAAGCATATATATACTGCTGGCCACCGTAAATGCAACTCCCTGAAGGAAGCATGCAAATAACATGAAATTTACAACATGCTTTAGCGGAGGTGAGTTATGAAAATGATCAGAATATCAGCGCAGATACACATCACGCGCGCCTGTGGCGCCACATCAAAGTGCTATTTAAGGTATGGAGATTTCGACGATTTCAAGTTCGGAAATTAGTGTTTTTCTTGTTATTTTTTCAAAAAAACTATCCGTTATGTCTCGTAGAAAACAGATTAGCTTTTGATCAAGTATCCGAGTTCGAGAGAGGAAGGGTAGCGGCCTACCGAGATTGTGGATTAGCTTTCAGGAAAATCGTTAGTGGTGTTGGACGAAACCAAACAACTGTAATGCGGATATGTGACCGTTGGATGCAGGAGGGTACGACGGACCGACGTGGTCGATCGCATCCACTTCAGTGCACCACTTCACGTGAGGACAGGCAAATTGTGCACATGGCTGTGACGGATTGCTCAGTCACATCACGAACCATAGCACAGCACAGTGAATCTGTAACGCATCATTCAGTGTCTGCGCGTGCTATTCGACACCGTTTACAGCAGAGTGGTCTGTCTGCAAGACGTCCATTGCTTGGTCTACCCTTGATGCAGAACCAAAGACGTCTCCGCCGCCAATGGTGTTATGAAAGAACGATGTGGGTGGCAGAATGGAATGAAGTTGTCTTTACTGACGAGTCACGTATCTGTCAGCAACAACACAATGGTCGGATTCGAGCCTGGAGACACCGTGGAGAGAGGATGCTGAACAGCTGCGTTATGCACCGCCACACTGGTCCTGCACCGGGTATTATGGTATGGAGCGGTATTGGATATCACACTCGTACTCCTCTAGTACGCATTGCCGGTAATTTTAACAGCCAGTGCTACATCTCCGAGGTATTGGAGCCATTTGCCCTTCCTTACCTTCAGAGCTTGGCCACAGCCACATTTCAACAGGATAATGCACGACCACACGTGGCACGCATTGTCCAAAGGTTCTTCGTCAATCACCAGATTGAATTGCTTCCCTGGCCGGCTCGCTCTCCGGATCTTTCACCGATAGAAAACATGGGGTCTATGGTTGCTCAACGATTGACCCAGATTACACCCCCAGCTGCCACACAAGATAAACTTTGGCAACGTGTGGAACCTGCTTGGTCTACTGTACCCCAAGGACAAATCCAAAGTCTCTTTAATCAATACCGAGGCGTGTGGCAGCGGTGATCTCCAACACATTAGCGGTTACTCTGGCAGGAACCACACTTTACAGAAGTCTATAAATTTAATCATTTGATACTGGGTCAACATGTTATTTACAAAATAAATATTGTTGTATTTACTATCTCTTGTCTGTCTTGGTGTTGCATTTACGTTGGCCATCAGTGTATATATATCTACGTAAATAAAATGTACTCTCTAATAAACTTGATTTTCTTGAATACATGTTTTAAAATGAAATTATTTTAACACGAGAAAACATTTAAGTCCCCTCAGTTTCGTGTTAAGCCATTTTCTCTGCACTCTCTTGAATAAGCTATTGGCGGCACTCAAGTATAAAGTTCGTGTGTATGAATGGTTGGATTTTTAATGGAATACGTAAAACTGCATATTTTTTTTTATCAAAAGCAATTTATTAAATCAAGAGATGCTCCATTTTCTTTAATGCACTTATCCGAAAAGATATTTTATAGCATAGAGGCCTGTACTTAAAATTTTTTTCTTTAAAATCAATCAACTCTGATATGGAACTTTTCAGACCGGCATCATATCCATACTACTTAGCCCGAAAAACCGTCCTAAGAGTTTACAAAAGTGGAAAAGTAGGTTGGTGAAAGATCCGGTGAACACGATGGATGCAATAAAGTTTCATATTTTCTTTAATTTAATTTCGCAATTGTTTTGTACGACGTATGCGGCCGAGTGTTGTCATGGAGAAGTATTGGGCCACGCCGTTTAACAAATAATGAGCGTAAAATTTTCAATCTTTTATTCATTTCATCAATGTACTGGTAGTATAACAGATACATTTACAAATGTTTCCACCTATTCTTTTAGAGTATCATTTTTCACAGATATTTTAAGTTTTTCCAAGTGGTTCATTTTGTATGAAAAAATCACCATACTGAAATTTTTCAAACCAACACGGAACTTTTCGACCTTTAATCGTATTTTCCGAAAATGCCTGGTGTAGTTTTTGCAGCATTATTACCAAGTTTATACTTTTATGAAAATTATATTAACATGCCAGTTGAATTCATATCCTTACGAAATTCAAAGCAAGTAACAAAATAAACACTTTTGATAAAACCGTCTTTGTTGAAATGCGCCTCTGACAACGGAGAATACGATTATAAACTAAGTTATGACGAAAAAAAATGCAAACGAAAGCAGGGACACAAACATTCGCATTTAAAGAAAATCTGATACTTCATATGTATCAACCTAAAGTTAGCTTTAATTAATTGCGCTTTAATTAAAAGCACACATATGACGTTTTATATCTCATTTTGTATAAATCCATTTTAATCCTTTTAGAATGGAATAAATATTTTTAAAAGGCGATGATTCATTGCATGAGAATCAGAATCAATTGATAATTTAGTAATTCTATAAAATTAAATTAATTTATTATACAAAACTGAAAAAAAGACAAATAATTTGTGATAAAATAAATAATTAACCACTGTTGTTACAGTTATAAGCGATATTGTCCAAAATACATAAAAAACATCAAGTATTTTTTTAAAAAATTAAATTATGTACAAAATCTCAAAGAAATAAAACTAATATGAATAATAATTTAAAGCATATATATATATTTGCTAACCCACACTATTCATCTGTGAATTTTGTAGAAACTAAAGTTTCGCGATAAAGTATTTCTTCGCATCTAAAAAAAGTTATTTTTATGACGTCTAAAAAACAATTTAAAAATCCTTTCGCCTGTACAAACCAAAGCTGAGCCGTGAAATTCTCAACATGAAAAATTTCTGAAGGAAAAAAAATATCTCTTCTGGACTATTACGTGATTCGCCTGCTATTCTAAAACAAACGGAATTTGTCATGGCCTCCCGTGTTGCCATCTTAAATAAAACAAAACATTTGGTTTTTCAAAGAAAGAAGCACTAAAGCTATTTCTCGTGCTTTTCCAATACTGTGTATGATGGCAACACTTCGATTCTTTCACAAAAACAAGAAAAATCCAATACAATCTCAGAATCCAGCTTGTCTTGAGGGTGGCTACATTTTAGGACCTTTGTATAGTCTTCTGTATGGGCTTTCTTTTCTTTCGAATCTGTACTTGCACTGCTTTCTTTGCCTTTTCCGGATTGTTGTTCTTCAGAAGCTGTTGCTTTCTGGAGATTCCTAGACGCTCTTTTATCCATCTATTCTCCACCGTTCCTTTGTGTGTATAAAGAATAACCTTATTTTAGCTTCGCCATTTCTTTTTTGCGCCACGTACTTTGGTGTATCGAAGAAAAGAAAAGGGCAATATCAGTCACAGCGGTTCTGAAATGTTCTGCAAAGATTTAGTTTGATACATAGAAGTAAATTTTATGCTTAGTTTGCAAAATTGCAAGATGCTTTGTGTTGAAAGTAAGCTTCCTTCGTAATGAAAAATGTTGCACTTTTTTATTTAAAGAAGCTTCTGTATCTAATAAAGCTTGAAAGTAAGAAATTATTTTCTTTCAATGTGAGAACATTGGCTTTTACAGCTTTATCACACATTCATTTTGCATCAATTAAAAGTACTTCCTAGCATAAGAATACACGGCATAAAATATAACTATTTCTTCAATAAAAATGAAAAAAAAAAAAGAATAACCTCCGAGCTGTACATATATTATGTTTTTTAAACATATTTATAAAAACAAGAAATAGACAAAGTAAAATATGAGTATTTCCCCTAATTATAGTTAAATAAAAATTCTAATGTGAACCTAGAGCACACACAGTCTCGCTATACTTTCATATCGCAAAAAATGTGTTGCAATTTGTAACTTTTACTTTGACATGATTCTGAGCATTCAGTTGTTAAACAATTTCTTTGTGGACTCGAAATATTTTTCGTATGAGGAAAGATAGTTTACTTAGATATGTAGCACTAAAAGCGGAAAAACAGAATACATATGCAATTTCCTCTCTTCAAACAATTAAATATCTCCAGCTATGGCATTCAATAATTTACAAAAAACTGTAAATTTACCTTTAGAGTTAACTTTCAAATTTTTTCATGATTCCTTAATTGTCCAAATTCTGGAGATGTTTGTCACACACACAAATTAGATATATTACAAATTTATGAAGTTCATTCAAAAATTGACAAATTTGTTGAGTAGTGCTGAGTGCAACTGATAATTGTACCGTGTACCATAGGTTGCCTACCCTTGCTATAGACCATGACTCCTTCTCCAATACTACAGCTTGCTTCTCCATTTTCATGTAGCACAGGAAAAAACCAATTTTTTGCTGAACAAGTTTAAGTAAAATTGAGTATTTTGACACTCCCAAACAAACCACAATGTACAACTTACAAATTCTGAGCCTGAAATACGTGTTAAAAGTCTCGTGCCTTGTCATACAATATTCGAAACGAATCGGAGGTGTATTTCATACTTCGCCGGTTTCTTATTCGGCATTCTATAGAATGCCTTGGCAATGGGTGAAATAAGAATCAATTTATACATTTCCGGCTAGTTTTAGGCATTTTATACAATGCCTAGATATTCTATAGAATGGATACTTTTCATACTTTGCCGGTAACATACATATTTAGTTTATTCTATAACAAAATTTTAAGCAACTAAATTAGATTTTTTAAAACCGAGATAACCGAGATTGCAAAACCATATGGTAACTAAGTGTATATTAACGTATCACTCTATGGATCTCGTAATTTTGAATCTTGGTCAATTGACAAGGATGAAACCTGAGCTAGAACCCCTTTATAAACTACCACACCATTCTAAAATGAAAAATCTGCCCCTCGACAAATTCAACAAGCATCAATCCTTCTACATGGTAGGTCTTCAGTGACACTGGGGCTCGAAATCATGGCACGTTGCTCACGTGTTCATGACCATAACCACTAGGCTACCACGGTCACAAAACCATAGGAATAGTCTCTTAAAAAATGGAATTGGTTCAAAAATTATCCAATGAGTATTTTTCTCACTAAACCGCGTACTGAAAGTCGATGTAGTTTGTGTGTCAAAGCCTCTCATTTGATTAAAATATCTTGTTTTCAGATAAAGGGGGATATAAAATTTGTTCCTTAAAGATTCCATTTTTCAATAAGGTAACAGCCCGT
This sequence comes from Trichonephila clavipes, assembly GCA_019973935.1. NCBI lineage: Eukaryota > Metazoa > Arthropoda > Arachnida > Araneae > Nephilidae > Trichonephila > Trichonephila clavipes. The sequence goes on from BMAU01012458.1 coordinate 900,727, forward strand.
TATCTCGGTTTCACGGGAGTGTCAAATATTGCCGAAATAAAAAGTACGATTATCGGTTCCGATTCAAATAAAGAATTTCGTTTGTTATTAACAAGCTCAGTGTTGTTGTTTTTTTCTGTTATTAGGGCAGATTATTTTTGGGGGGATTTCAAGTTGCTTATATAATTCTTGATATCCTTCAACACAAAATTTATGATTAATTTGAAATTATATTGTACGCTCTATGTCAGGATTACGAGTAAGAAAATGTTGTTCTCAAATTTCAAGCTTGCAGCAAATTTTAAACCCTCGCGACTTAAATCAGCTGTTAGTATTTGAACTTCACCTTCCCCTTCGTCAATCCATTAACTTCTTAAAAGTCATAAACTGTCATAAATTCGATCAAATCGTCCTCATCCAAAGGGTAAGAATCCCCAAATTTTTGTTGAAAAGCTTCTCAAAACCAAAAATTTACATGCAAATAAAAAGTATTCATGAAATTCATGTACCGTGTTATTTTAAAATCGCTTAAGAAAAAATCCGTGTAAAAAAAGAGTTGAGTGTATTATTTACTTTCTTACTTCTTCACAAACGCATATTGGTGACCTCTTTTTCTAACAGTACTCTCAACAAAATTCCAGACACCAAATGCAAGCGCTTATCTCGCAAATGCAACATGAAATAGGAATTTTCAATGGCAAAATATTTTTCAAACTTAGTTTTAAACTGTATTACTGAGTATAGAAGCATCCCTAATAAGAGGGTCATCTCATCTATGAGATTGAACCTAAAAGCTCTATAAGAGTAAACTTTTTAAAAAGTTTAAAAAAATGCTTTATGAGTCCAGATGTTTCAACTTAAGTTTGCTTTGATAGAAAGTTATTTACATAACTACATATATAAATAAAATAGCAGACACACATATCTGCTAAAATTAATTTAAGAATAGTAATTTATGTTAATATTAATGGGATATTGGTATATATCATTAATTAAATTTGTATAAATGTATTTGGTCTGGTTCAGCAGTTGCGTAACGTACATCCCCACAACCCCCGCATCCCGGGAGAGGGGGCACGATTCTATGGGGCCCAAAACCTATTTTTGTAGGGGGGGTGGAGGCTAATATTCTCCGATACTCTACTGCAGTTCTGTAGTAAAGTTTTTCTAAAGATTTTATTTCTGCATATATTTTTGAAAAAGAGCTAGGACATAGAAAGTTTTAAAGGTAGTCGTACACATACACACGTTCTAAGAAGCTTTAAGAACACACATATTATTTTACACATACAGCGTACTCATTTTACTTGGCTTACTTTATAATTACGTCTAATTTTGATCAAATATACCGGAGTCCTAAAATTTAATCAGTAACTAATAGACTTTTTCAGCTGACCTATTACAGCTACAATTGAAATTCTTCCTGAATTGCAAGATATTTTAAAAATTAATGTTGTAAAGCGAATATGAGTTAAGAAAGTTTGATGTTAAGTCGAATAACTCTTGTAATTTTAGTACTCCCAGGAAAGAAAGAACTCAAGAAAAAAGTGCAAAATATAGCAGAGTTTTTTTATTTACTGAAATGATTTTATTGACTTCCAGCTTACGATATAATGAGAGTAAACCTAAGCATAAAAATAATAATTTAATAAAGAAGGAAATAACCCATGTTAACTGTAATTGAAATTTGAGAAATTGTGTACAGTAATACCCTGAAATTACTCGATGGATGGGTCTGAGTAATATGCGTGTAAGTCGAGGTATAATTTCGAGTATAAATGCATATAAATTATTTTTAATTGGGGCCGGAGACGGAAGAAATAAAATTTAAAAAATGTTAAGTAAAATTTTAGATAACACAAATACACACACACACACAACCACAATCTGAAGTTATTTTAATGTAGAAGGTTTCATAAAATCTAACAAAGTAGTCTACCGGTTCAAAAATTTTATTTCTCCCTCAGAACTTCCTCGCAGCTTGCTAATAATTTTTTTAATTCCTTCCTTTGGTGAAAAAGATAGGTTCTTCGTTGAAGACTAAATTTCCTAAAATTTGTGTGTGTAACCCTTTTTCAATTAAACTGAGGCCTTCTGTAAAATTTACAACCGTCATTCGATCTTCTGATTGAACTGGTTCTGAAAAATTCAATTTCTAACTCTTGCTCATGCATTTCTATGAGCTCATCATTTCTCAGCTCCTGATTGTTAGAATCCATCAACTCCTGAACGTCATCATAACCCACTTCTAAATTTATTTCTCTGGCAAGATCGACAACTTCTTCAATCAAATTAACAATTTCATTTGGCTCTGGAATTATGCCGTCTAAGTTTTAGTGACCATGAAGAAAAAAAAAAGAAAGACGAATTGACGAAATTTAAAAATCCCGTAATTCCGAATTCGCGTAAGTCGAGGTATTACTGTATTATATTGTCTAAATCGCTATATTTAAAGTTAAATCCATACAGAACGAAGCCTTCTCCTGAAGTTGTAATGTAATTCATGAAATTTATCTCATCTGTCGACTACATGCATGAACACCGTTTTAGAATCTAACCAGAAAATGCAGTTCACTTCTTGATCTTATTGCATCAATAATTTCGAGAAAGGAACGTTGCATCATCACAAGTAATCATTAAAACGGAATAATGTAACTTTCAAAATGTAAAGATGAACGGATCTCAAAAAGAAAGAGTGGCATATTTATTACCAAATTAATTAATATCAATTTTACAAATTTAAATAAAGTGACTACTTAAATTTTGAACCTTGTAAAGTAAATTCACAACATACCAGTCCAGAACAAGCAATTTTTCTTACACAAATGAAAATTTTTTTCTTCATTAATAGACTCATTCTATTCCCTGATATGTTTTACTTTTTTAAAAAAAATCCGAAATGAAAGATAAATGTGAATTAAATACCACTAAATACTTACAATTTGATTGGAAATTAACCAGCTCTGTTCCTTTTTATAATCCCCTAAATAACCTCACGAAAAAGGTACTTTTTCAAATAAGCGATTTTTTAAAGCTATTCCACCTCCCGCATTCGATTGGTAAAAGAAAATGAATGGTTTATGCAAACATGAGGGAAAACAACGATACCAAAAAAAAGTTTGTCAATATCGATTCCGCCAAAAAAAAATAATAAAACAAATAAAAGAAGACCAATAAGGAAAAAAATCCTGCATGTGTGATCAATGCTGAAAGTTCCATAAATATGAAAACTTAAATCCCCCTTTATCTCAAAGAAAAGAATAAAAAGTCTACTTTTTTATGCGTTTATCTTTCGGTAGTCCACACATTTAATTCACCAAGCACATCCAACCTTCATTTCCGATCTCAACAGCATCGGAACTCAGTTCTTTCCTTCCGTTTTCTTCTTTTCTTTAGGTCTCATTTCCATTTCCGAATTACGTATTCCTGACTCTATCTCTGGAAACACCCATTTTCTCATCGCCTATAGAAACTCCACATTTTTCCTGGGTGCTCGAAGGCACGGAATACGGTTTCTCGTAAAGTCCTGACGGTAATCTATTTGAGAAAAACGTGTGCATGATGCAGTGTTCGATTTTTTTTTGGTGAATGGGAACCGAAAAATGGGCTTCTGATGGTATTGTCGGGTGATGTCGTTCTTATATAACAATGGTGTCACGATCTGACCCAGTGACACACACTTAGGTGTGTCCGATGGGGACTAAGGTTTTTGTGATACGAAAGTTATTTTATTATTTTTTTGTTAATGTAGATCAGTGATTCTCAAACTTTCAATACTTGCGACCCAACATTCAATCATAATTTTCTTCGAGCTTTCTTTTTCCTTATTATCCCTCTATACAATTTTAATATATTGAATTCAATTATACGATACTTTGACACTAAAGCTGTAATACGACTTTCCTTCTAAGTGCAGCCGGCTTACATAAATTTCTCTCTCAGCCAGTGCGTAAATTGCCCCGGGCGTATATATTCGTCTTTCCGAAGTACGATCTCTTCTGTTTACTTTTTTCCATAGAATTATTCCGAAGGCTTTGGAATGTAATAAAATGACCTTGACAGTGTTTGCGAAGGATTTACTTAATTCAGAGGATTTTCTTAGTTATTCCCAATCTCACCCCACCCCCAATATACCACATATGCGTGCATAAGGGCAAAACGGTGGCATTGGGGAGAGAATCGCCTAAGTTTTAATCGGCAGTTGAAGGATTACTTATAAACAGTAGAAATTATCAAGATAAATCTTATATTTTTTGCCCATAATTTTATACATGACAAGCCCATGGGGGGTCACTGTTAATTATTAAAATTGTTCTTAACTTTGTATTGTTAAATTAATCATGTCATACATTATGCAGTACTGATAAATTTATACAAGTATTTTATATAAGTCTAAATGGTTTTTTAAAATTTTTTACTATGTCAGAATGTATTTTGTTTGTTTACTTTCAATAAGTTAATAATTTTTTTAAGTAATCTTTTGTTTTCGACTTTTCAATACGTTCGTGCCCCTCTATGGAGGCGCGCAAAAATAGTTTGAGAAACGCTGATGCAGATCAAGGATTAATAATCTTTTAGCTGTGGTGTGCCAAACCTATCGCATCGGATCGTGGCTGGATTTGTCACGAGTTCAAGCCCAGTACCACTAAAGACCCGCCGTGTAGGGCAGCGATGCACGCTAAATCTGTCGAGAGCTGAAACGTCCTCCCGTTGGTGTGGTGTGGTAGTTAGGAGAGGGGGTGCCAGCTCAGGTGTCGTCCACGTCACTTGACCATGGTTCAAAATTACGTGGTCCGTCGTCAAAAGCCCTCGTGTAGCTGAACAGTGCGACGTTAATCTTCACTCACTCACTGTGCCAAACCTATCTACCAGTATGATTCAGCGTGCCACGTGGTTGGAAATTTTTGAAACAATTAATTCTATTTCCTCCTGATAATGCATGCAGAGTTACAGAATAGAAGTTAATAATAAATATAGATATATTTGCAGTTTTATTATTTTAAATTAATTTTGCATCTTTTAAAGTTATTTCTTAACAAAAAATAAACTGCATAAAATGCAACTATTTCTTCAACAAAAATAATAAAAAAATTAAATTTGTACAAATATGCCTTTTTGAACACATATTTGTTACAATAAAAAATAGTCAACGTAAGTATTTTCCTTCCTTATAGTTAAATAAAAAGATAAACAAAATTTTTAATGGGCATCTGGTACTCTACTTTCATATCACAATATCAGGGGTATAATTTGTGACTTTCAATTTAACACGATTTTGAGTATTCAGTTGTTAAAAAGTTTCTTTGTGGATTCGAAATATTTTTCATATGAAGAAAGTTTTTTACTTAGAGTATGTGGAACCAAAAGTGGGAAGTACATGCGACTTTCTTTTTTCAAACACATACAACTTTCTCTACAACAATACATTCAATAATTTACAAAATAGATGTAAATTTATCTTTAGAGTAACCTTTCAGATTCCATAATAATTTCATAATTCTGTAAATATTCATGAATCTGAAGATGTTCGTCAAATAAGGTTCATCACAAATTTATCAACTTCCATCCATTAAAAAATTAACAAATTTGTAGAGTTGTGCATAGTGCCACTAAGAATTGTACTACGTGCGACATGTGGAACGCGTGCCATAGGTTGCCGACCCCTGATATAGATGTTTCTCTTAAATTGTTAGTAAATATTTGATATTCTAATGTATTGGTTCTTAAAGTCTTCGGGCTGGTGAAATCGCAATTTATACAACTTTTTGTGACCCACCAGTTATTACGTAAAGTTAATACTCGTTTTTTGTATATCAATACACGTTAGTAGTATATCATATTTTTGCAGTAACTAACATCCGTAATAAGCTTTACTTTAAATATAATGTTATAGAAATTTTAATTTTAACTAAGTAAAAAACATTGTATAATGTATTTACATGATAAATTATACATGAACTGTAATCTTATTATACATAACTACAATCTTATTACAGTATCTTATACAAAAAGATGCATAAAAAATCATACAATTTTTGAGGACTCCAGCTGCAGGTCACGTGACCTCTAGTTAAAGAAACAGTGTTCAAATGGAAGCTATTTCTTTCCATTGGTAAATGTTTATTTGGCAAAATACACGAAATTTGCCAGAGATGTTGTCTGTATTTTATTTAAAGGTTTACATATATAACATATATATGCTCATTCTCTAATTAAAATATAATTGTAGAGCGTTACACGTTGAAGGATTCAACTAAACGTTGTAAATTCGATGTTGGGTTCAGGGAAGTCTTCATTAGAATAATAATTATTTACATTAATTTTAATTAGGTTACACATATCCTAAAATGAAATTAATTGGCAAAGAATGTGGACGGTTTTTTATTCTCTCTTCATCTGGCCTCTACTGTAGATTAGTGGTCACTAGAGGGCGTTTATGCAGCTCGGGACAATCAGCTGCAGTTATAATGACAAGAAAGGTTACATAATTGCTTTTATGACTTTAATTATATATAACGTTCCTAAGCTGTTATAAAGATAAATCATAAATATAGAATAATAATGAAGGGACGTAATTAAATACACATGTTGCGCCTTATTTAACTTATGAGTTGGCAGCTTGCCTAAAGACCAAGTTTATTTCAGTTTCTATAAGAATGAGAGAGAGCAAATAACATTTCCTGCTTTCAAGATAATCATTTCCTTATACCAACATTAATCTCTACTTTCGACTGTCTATAAAAACATCATTGTATATGAAAAAATAATAGAATGCAGTTCACTTCATATTTGCATAAATAACTTTGGGGAAATGAAATCGAGATTCTTATAAAAACCAGAATCCTCCAGCTTTACAAAATATCAGTGTAATAAATGTTTCCATCTTATGTAAACTTTAAAAAAACAATGTTTTTAAAAACTAAAGATAGAGGACTTATGGTTATATAATTCCAATTTTAAGCAAACAGAGAACATATGACATTATTTTAGACAATGAAAATAAATGTTTGAAATAATGCCATCTTCTTCATCCATTCATGACAATCCTTTACGTCAATTAAATATGAAATGTTGCCATTCAGACTAGTAGGTAGAATATAAATGTTTTTAATTTATTTCCTTGAATGTATCTACTCAATGATAAATACGTTCAGATGTATATACGAAGAGAATTATAATAAAGCCATTTTTATATTTGTTGATTGCAATAGCGATTTGCATTTCTTCATTATTCAACAATAAATCTGTTCGATATATCACTTGTGCTGTATTTCATGATCTAATTCTTCAAATTCCATTACTAATGTATTCAATTAAAAATTTTTAGCTTAAAGTGTAGGTTTATGTTCACATGATGGATGATATAACGTCATTATTTTTTTCTGTATATTGTACTTAAGTAAATATCTCCTTTCACAAAGACTAACGTATAAAATTAGCTTTCTCCTTTAAATTCCAATTGTACAAACAATTCCATTTGTTTAGCTTGATATTTAAGTCGAATGCATTACAATACCATTGAAAATGCAGCCTCTATTGTTTGAGTATCGTTAAAAGCCCGCTTAATGAGAAGGCAGAGTTTTCTTTTATTAAATGAGAAAGCAATACGACAAACGTGGCTAATTAATGAATAATGAATTAATATTATTCACAATTATTCTATAGGTAAACACCTGTAAACAAACATAATTATTTCTGTATTTATTTTATGGTAATTTTTAAGAGACGCAGAATACTCGAAGGTCTGTTTTAGCATTTTGATACGATAAAATAGATCGTTTTTAATAGAAAAGAAATATCTCTTTACCCAAGTATTGAAAACCCACAAAACTTTGTGAAACTTCGTTCAATATACGAATAATAACAGTTTTATATGCAATAACAGGGTCGAGTTATTAAGCAGCTTCTGAATTAATTTCGTAAAAACTTTTTCAAGCATTTTTCGTAGACTAATTATTTTTTAATATTAATTTTCGCCATTATATTGTACTATCTGGTATACCCGTTCTTCGCACGGGTGAACTGAAAAATTAAACAACACAGATTGAAGGATAAAGAAGTTTTTAATGAGTTAATTTTACGTGAATTGCAAATTAAACAAAAAGAGTTTTTTGCGTATCTAAACTGAACAAAAAAAACCATATTTGTTAAATTTTCAGTCTGTAGATCTAATAGCTGATAAAAAGGATGTTTTTTTATTCATAACGCCCCGTAACTCACTTGTAGGTCGACTTTTGAAAACACTTCTTTAAACTGATCTCTGCTCAGAAAAACTAACACATTGTTGCAAACTTTGTGTAATGAACACCTAAAATAGCGTAAAGAATTTTTATCTGGATGTGTAATACGTTAACATTACTTTCTGTTGTATTTATTTTATCTTAAAATTGTAAGAATCGCAAGCAACGCTGTTCCTTACATTATAATAGAGATTCAATGGAAATATAGCGAAATGTTGATGATAGAGCCAAGTTAGCATCATTTTGGGCGACCCTGTTGGCAACTTGGCGATTGGTTGAACTGCGCAGATGTTGATATGCTGTAGCGTCACCTGGTGCGGAGTTGCAACAAAGAAGATAGCACAGAAACCTTTTCCACAAAAAAATACATATACAAGCCAATTTTCATAGTGATGGGTTAAACGGTGCTAGAGTGAAGTGAGGTCAAAAATACAAAATTTCATTTATATATATATATATAGGTGTGATACAGAAGATTTGAGTTTTCATTTTCATAATTATCGTTATTTGGCTTAAACACACAGTGTTTACGCCACGTGGCGAGGAATGTTGTCTTTGATCGCCTCGCCTTGCAAGCAATTATAAAAACTTAAATAACCCTACACTTCAACCTAATTGACCTTAACTTACAAAAATACATTTTATCAGTATAAACAATTTATCTTAACGTTCATATTATATTGGAGTAAAACTCATACTTTATATAATCTTGCATATATGACGTGAATTTATACTTTCAAACTACATTTTTTTTTTAATGTTTAGGTGTATCCAGCGTAAAACGTTCACCATTCTTTCAATTTCTACTATTAGTTCACACTCTCCCTATCTATATATATATATATATATATATATATATATATATATATATATATATATATATCTGGCTCAAATTTTCAATCATTAATAAAATACTTTTTATTCATAGATTCAAGATCAAATACATTTTTTAAACTTGTAGTGGATGATGATAATACAGTTTTTCAAATATTAATTCATTAATTAAAATTTATTTTCCAATTTTAAACTTATTTTGCGTTATTTCTGACGAAGTTAGAACTAGCTACAACAGATGGCCCTAGTAAGCGTTTCTTACGAATTTTTTCTTTGCTTCAAATATTTATTTTTCATTCATCCATTCAAATTCAAATACATTTTTTCAAACTTGCAGTGGATGATATTTGATGTTAATACAGTATTTTTTTCGAATTTTAACTCAATAAATAAATTTAACTAACTGAAATAAATATTTTCTTTGTTAGCCTAAGTAGGAATTCACTTAATTTATTTTTATAATACTAGTTAATTGTTAAACTTCTCTTGGTTTTTCTACGCATAGCAGTTGTAATTCTTAGGATGATTGAGGAAACAAAAATATTCTTCAATAAACTTGACGCAAAACAACATTAATTCAATTAACTAACACCTTAACTATGTTTTCCACGTACGTTTTCTGTGCTATACACTAAAAACAATGTTAAAAACTCTGAAATTAATTACTTTAAGCAGGATGCTGGAAATAATACTCGTAGATTTTAATTCCACTAAAATTTTTTCAAGTAAATTGAAGTGTTTGATAGTAAAAAATTAAGTATTGCAACGGTAAACTACCTGAAGGCAAGACCTTGATCCATTGGAAAAACAGTGTACAGAAATTATATGTGTAAATACAGCGCCGTTGTGTTAAATAGAGCATGATACCCTGGCGCAAAAAAATATTTAATCCAGACAAAAATGCTTTGAAGAAAAAAAAGATTTACACTATTTAATCCTTTATTTTACCGCATTACGTATCAAAAGTTAAAAAAAGGAAATTAAAATACCTATTGCATTTTAATTAATTATTTTTAATTCTAATTTTTCTTACTTAACAGAGTGAAAATTACAATCTTCTTACACGTCATTATTTTTTCTTCGGTAAAAACAACGTACAAGTTTTTAAACTAATCAAAGAAAAAAAACACGAGAAACTTTATTCCTGAACGAAAACTAAAATAAATCTAGAGAAAAAAGAAGAAAAATATGAAAAACCCCATAGAATTTTTAAAAGTAATCGCTAGAAGAAAAATTCATTATGCGCATTTGTCATTTTTTTTCACACCAATCAAATTAAACACTTAAAACTCCACTCGGGCAAGTAAATGAACGAGCAAATCTTTTTTCGCAAAAATTCTTTTTAAAATATTTTTTTGCAGTTCTTCAATAGCAAACAGTCCAGTACAATGCTGTAAAACTAATTTATTTCCTTAACAAATTCTAACAAAGTGTGAAAGGAGTTCTTATACGTACACACCTCAGTATTACTTGAGGCATTAAAGGACGTACAGAAAAAATTAAATCATGCTTAATGAGGTGTTAAGGATCTTTGTAAAATCATTTTTACTCCTGGATCTCATGTACTATCATTTTGGCCATTTTCTTAGTTATTCACCAAAACTTATATCAGAGAGTGATAAGGACTACACTAAAAATGAGTAATAAAAATTTAAATATCTGCGTCTTAAATAAATTAAAAGGGAATTTTCTTGGTAAATATATATATATTACCAAAAGAAACTTTTTAATTACATTCATAAACAGTCTTGATGTTTTCTTAATGTATTATAGTTAAAAGATAAGAGACCCAATACACTAAAATCTATATAAAGAAAAATGACTGTATGTCTATATATTCTCGTTTTTGAACAATAAGCCTACAAACTTGAAATTTGGTGGATATGTTCCTGTCAAGGATTAAATGTCTGCTACAAAAACGGTTTTGCGAAAATTGACCTATAAGGGGGCGTTAGAGATAAATATTCCCGTTTTTGAACTATTAGACTTGTAAACTTGAAACTTGGCGGGCATGTTCCTTTCAAGGATGAGAGGGCCATTACAAAAAGATGGTAGGTGAGTGAGTGGGTAAATATTAACATCGCACTGTTCAGCTAAACGAGGGCTTTTGGCGACGGTCCACGTAATTTTGAACCATGGTCAAGTGACGTAGACGACACTTGAGCTGCCCCCTCTCCTAACTACCACACCAATGGGAGGACATTTGAACTCTAGACAGATTTAACGAAGGGGGTTGGTGAAAAAGGATTCCTAAGGGGTGCTATAGAAAAATATTTCCGTTTTGAACTATTGGACCCACAAACTTGAAATTTAGTAGGCCTGTTCTGTTTATAAAACTGAGGTTTGCTACACAAGGGGTTTTACAAAAATTTAACTCCAAGGGGTGTCGCGAGGGCTTATGGAGAATTAAATATAAACATTCCCGTTTTCGAACTATTAGACCTATATGCTAGAAATTTGGTGGACCTGTTCCATTCATGCAGAAGAGATTTGCTACAAAAAGTGTTTTGAAAATTGACCCGAAATGTCGTTGCTGGGCTTAAAAAGGAATTTACGGATATTGACTTCTATTGGAGGGGGAGGGAGAGTTGCCGGGACTTATTTATAAAAAAATTCGTTAACGAACTACTACTTACCGTAATGAAAATCAATGTGCATGTTACTTTTGTTGAATGGAAATTCGCTAAGAAAGAATTTTATGGAAATCGACTCCTATGGGCAAAGGGAATCTTTTGCAGCGTAAGGATAAAAAAATTACCCGTTTTTCAACTACTAGACCTACAGTAATGAAGTTTAGTTTGTATGTCTCTGTTGTTGAATTGTACGAGTTTGTTGAACAAGGCTCGACAGGAAATAGACTGTCAATGGTGGTTAATAATCCACTAAAAATGGGTTTGTGACAATCCATTTGGGAAAGGGTTACGAGAGAGTAAAAGAAAATTATACTTCAATTTTAGAAATTATTATTTGGAAGCTCTGTCATATATTTTTAAATAAAAAATTATAAAAATATTTTTCAACGCAATCGAATTATTAATGCTAAGATATCTATAAATTATATACAGTCGAACCTCTATATAACGAACCTATATAATGCGAATTTTTCTATAAAACGAACTTTTTCCTGGAACCTTGAACATTTCACGATTGTCTTCGTAAAATAACTTCTCTATAGCGGAGTGCATTTTCTGTACAACGAAATTTTTCTTTTGTAATTCAATTTTATTTCTCTCTATTTTTAAAGTATTTCTGAACATTTCAAGTTATTCTCTCTTTAACACATTTTACGGTGGTCATAAATCTTGAACTGGTTTTTTAAATCCTAACTCGACGAGAGTAATACAGTTCTGAACGTTTCATCCAAGAAGTGCTACCTTTACCTCGCACTGTCCCGTTCACTAGACACATCTTCGATATCCCCTTGCACACTCAATGGAGTTGTGACGTGTTCTAGCTATAAAATAATGTACGTTAAATATTACGTATGCTTTAAATTAGAAAATGTCCTTAAAATTATTTTCTTAATTTTGAAAATACAGTGACACATTCGACATTGTTTTTCTTGTTTTCTTTGCAGTTTTTGTTTCTTTTTTAGTGGGTAAAATACATAAAATAAACATATAATAATTTTAAAAAAGCTGTGGATAAATATTTTTTTAATATTTAGTGTTTATGAATTGAAAAATTGTTTTATGTGGTTTATAAAGTACATTAAAAGATGAATCTCTATATAGCGAATTTTCTATATAACGAACTTTTTTCCCGGTATTTAGCAACTTCGTTATATAGAGGTCCGACTGTATATATATATGTGGGACGGGTGTCTAGGGGCAATGATAAAATTCTTAACGAAAGAAAGTATGAACCAAATTTAAAGAACAAATCAATTTATTAAAGTAAGAAAACAGATTATATTTATATATTTAAATTGCTTACAAGAAAATAGATTAAAAGTTAATTCGGAAAGAGAACAGGATTCACCTATAGAGATGGGGGCGTCAAACATTTCTAGGTTTAAAGAAATACCGTTTCTGAAGGCCACGAGGCATCGAGCTCACTCTGTCGTGTCCGGTGTGCGAGTGAAGGCAAGCAAGAAAAAAACGATCCCGCGCTTAGGGATTATAAGCGCTCGACGTCATCACTCGAATCCCTGATTGGGCATTGAGATGCCTCATGCGTCTGACGTCAGACGCTCCGAGTTCCTCGATTGGCCTCTAAATCCAATTCAGTTCGTTTGAGGCCACCATCTCCTACATATCTATCTCTCGAAGTACACTGGAAATTAAAAATATTCTAATTATTCGAAATCGTAAAGAATACAACTTTCCTACAAGTTCGGCCATCCTGGAATCACTGACCCCAGTGATTTGACATAATGTCGAATAATTTGCTCTAGAACATTAAAAATTTAAGAAAATACAACACACAACTCACGCAAACAAAAAACACCACTGACAATAGATAAAAATAAAAGAGAAGCACAGTACACAATGAATTAAAAAACGTTCAATTGAAAATGTTTTCTCTCACGCCTATTACTTCCACCCTGGAGATATTCAGTTCTTTGAAAGTAAGTATCGCTTGATCCGCTGGCTTCGTATCTTCTTTTGGCAAATGAATTGTAAAATTTCGGTCTTAATATTCTTCGGACACTTTCATACTCTTCAAATTTTTCTGCTATCTCGGCAGGTGAGTTAATAGTAGACCATTCACACATCTAAAAAGTGTTCCCGAAGCTCGTACGGTGCACTCTTCTTTATTTGGTTGGCTATAATTAGTTCTCGCCGCTGGTCTAAAGTTTCTACCCTTGAACCGGAAATCCATCCATCGAAGTACGTTCGTATTTCGTAGAGAAAATCTTGCCAAGTTCGTTCATTAGATTTTCGGTGAGAAATAAAGAGTTGACGAAGTTTCTCCGGGGATAACTTAAATCTTTTTAACAGTAACCCCTTAATGTGGTTGTAATCGTTGCATTTATCCGCTGGCTCTCTGGCAATCAAATGAGCAATGTCGATAGGAATCAGTCCTATAAGCTTCTGTACCCAATCCTTCTTCGGCAAGAATGTCAGTTCCGCATGTCGTTCAAATAATGTCAGGTTCAAGCTAATATCGTCCTTCATATTAAACTTATGAAAATTTTCGTGGATCACTTTCGGTGCTTGTACATTTTCGGGGTTATTCATAGTATTAGCATTCTTTTCAGCCTGTATTCGCAACTTCTCTAATTCATATTCTCGCTCTTCTCGTCGCAATTTCTCTTCATATTCTCGCTGTTCTCGTCGCAATTTCTCTTCTGTACGTATGCGATCCTTCACAATGCTATCGATCATTACCTTGACATCATCTTCGATGTAATCTGGGCTTTTCACGATGAGATCCTTTAGCTTGGGTTTAGTCAAGCTCGCTTCGACGATCAACCCTAACTCTTCGGCGAGTTCTATTAGATGCTCCTTTTTCTTTGAGAGAAGAAATGCCATTTTTGCAACCAAAGATCAAGAGTGACGGCTCAGAACAAATTTAAAATTTTAAACCAAGCCCAATTTCCCCCTAAATACTTAATCCGGATGCGAAACGTTTATACAATAACGCAGGAAAAGCTCCCTTACTCAACCAAGAGGAGAGAAAAAAGGTAGATAAAAATAAAATTATAACAGGTATATGAATAAAATTCACAAATACTGAAAAATTCTAAAATCGACACTAAAAATATTAATACAACGAAATCGAAAAATTATGACAGTAATATCTCAATTTCTCGAAATGTAGTCAATAAAAACACACTGGAAGAATCTATAGCAAAGCAGCATTCCTTAAAATTAATAATAACATATAAATTAAAAGTAGTTTTTATTCGTAAAAAGTATTTTAAAAAAATAGACAAAATATCTATTTCCCAGTTGCTAAAAATATTATCTAAAACAATGCACAATTTTCACAAATCATTCCTATTCGCAATCAAATCATTTAGTTAGCCACAACTACCGCTAATTAGACAACATACTCTTATTACAAAACACTTTTACGAAACGAATTTATGCGAGAAGAAAATAAAATATTCACGATTCCTAGTTATTAATCACATGAAAAAGAATTTTAAAATGACATGAACAGACGATAGTTTCGTAAATTTCTGCAATCGTTATTTGATAAGA
Source organism: Trichonephila clavipes (assembly GCA_019973935.1). Classification (NCBI taxonomy): domain Eukaryota; kingdom Metazoa; phylum Arthropoda; class Arachnida; order Araneae; family Nephilidae; genus Trichonephila; species Trichonephila clavipes. The sequence continues at coordinate 915,932 of BMAU01012458.1, forward strand.
AAGTACCACACTGACCTGGCGATTCGTTGATTTTCGGTGATGACGCCCGAAAAGACAGAATGGATCACGACGAAAATCTTGAACGATGCAAACTGATCCTCACTGGAATGGATGACGACGCACTTAGGATCGCTGGCAGGCCTTTCTTTAAAATAAACGGGCGATTCGCTGATTCTCAGCGACGACGCCCGGAAAAATAGAATGTATCACGACGAAATTCTTGAACGATGCAAATTGAATTTCACTGGAATTGTTGACGACGCACACTCAGGATCGCTGGCGAACTCTTTCCAAAGCAAACTTTAAAAAAATACATTAGAAAGGAAGTTGAAATCGACACCGACGGACGGGTGAGGTCTCGACGTTTTGAAAAAAAAAAAAGAAAAGTCGCTGAAAGGTGAGCACGAGGAAAAAATAATGAATAAGGCTATTGCTATATACATATATAGGCAAATGCCTAATACGAAGAAACGAGTTTAACATCGCGGTCGAGCTCCCAATTTGTGGGACGGGTGTCTAGGGGCAATGATAAAATTCTTAACGAAAGAAAGCATGAACCAAATTTAAAGAACAAATCAATTTATTAAAGTAAGAAAACAGATTATATTTATAGATTTAAATTGCTTACAAGAAAATAGATTAAAAGTTAATTCGGAAAGAGAACAGGATTCACCTGTAGAGATGGGGGCGTCAAACATTTCTAGGTTTAAAGAAATGCCGTTTCTGAAGGCCAAGAGGCATCGAGCTCACTCCGTCGTGTCCGGTGTGCGAGTGAAGGCAAGCAAGCAAAAAAAAAAACGATCCCGCGCTTAGGGATTATAAGCGCTCGACGTCATCGCTCGAATCCCTGATTGGGCATTGAGATGCCTCATGCGTTTGACGTCAGACGCTCCGAGTTCCTCGATTGGCCTCTAAATTCAATTCAGTTCGTTTGAGGCCACCATCTCCTACATATCTCTCTCTCGAAGTACACTGAAATTAAAAATATTCTAATTATTCGAAATCGTAAAGAATACAACTTTCCTACATATATATATATATATATATATATATATATATATATATATATATATATATATATAAACAGTATTTATTCGTATAACATCATGAAATACCCAGTGAAGCACGTGGGTAATGCCTAGTATACAATAAATATGAATCAAACATACAATAAATTCACGTTTATCCGCTTTTTGACTTATCCTCGATCTTCTCAGAAATGTATTTGTTGTTGTTGATCTTAAAAGTAGAATACAAAATAACTAAACTATATAGGACTACAGTTATAGTTCAAGGGAAAAGAGAAAAAACAATGAGATTCCGCTTATGTTTATTAAAATGCGCCAGCATTTCTTTCCAAGAATGCAAACAAAAACTGCTGACGGATCATTTCGTGCAAAAATAAACTTGAAAACTATGTATCTATGTGTCCACATACATATATTTAACATGTAAAATGATACATTTTTAAACCTGTTTCTGGTGGGGATAAACATTTTTTCAAAAGTATAGGAGGGTTATACGCAGAATCCATAGTTGTACTTGTAAACAGTGCTTCTCAAAGTTGCGATATTAGCGACCCAATATTCCATCAAAATTTTTATTGCTCCGCCCCCTCATAAAATAACAATGTGCTAAATTCAATAATACTATACTTTGACGCTAAAACTACGATACAACTTTAAACTTTTAAGCCCCCCCCGTCTGTATAAACGTCTCACTAAGCCAAAGCATTTATTTCCCCAGGCGTATATATACGTCTTTCTGAAGTAAGTACGAACTTTTCTGAACACTGCTATCCGTAAAATTATTTCGAAGACATTGGAAAGAAATAAAACAATGTTTGCGAAAGAATTACTTATTCCAGATTATTTTTTCTTCTTTATATCTCCTTCTCTCCCAATACATCACATACGCGTGCCAACGTGGAAAAAGGTTGGCATTTGGAAGCGAAACATTTGATCGGCAATCAAATTTCAATTATAAACGTACAAAAATTATCAAGATAAGTGTTAATTTTTGTTTTAAATTATATATATGACAAGTCCATGGGGTCATTGGTAATTAATAAACTTGTTTTTTTAAACTTAATATTGTTAAATTCATTTTCAAGTACATTCTGTAGCGCTGATATATTTATCAGTGTAATATATCAGTGTAATTGAGTATTTTATTGTTTATTATGTCAGAATGTATTTTGTTTGTTTACTTTCAGTAAATTAATAGTTTTTTTAAAAAAATAATCTTCTATTCGCGACTTTTCAAGATGCTCGCGTCCCCCTTGTACAGTTGTCACGACGTCCAAGGGGGTTGAGAAACGCTAACTTGTAAATAATCTGACTTAACTCATAATCTAATTAACGGTATAGATAACGGTTCACCAAAGATGCTAATCTTTTATATATATATATATATATATATAATTCTTCTGTGCGTGTGTATGTGACTGAACTCATCCTAAACGGCTGGACCGATTTTGATGAAATTTTTGTGTGGGTTCAAGTGGATTCGAGGATGGTTGAGATTCACAATTCGGTCCCTTGTAGCAGTTAGTTAAAAAGATATTAATTAAAACCTTAAAACGCAAATTGTTTTACCCCTGTGTGTTGTTTATTCAGCTAATGAGCGACAAAAAAAAGGAAGAAGAGGGTGAAAGTGCGAGAAATTATACAGAAATTTATTTTAAAAAATAAATATGGAGTAAATTATTAAAATGTGCTTACTTATTTTACATTTAAATTTTAAAAAGATAAAAAAGGAATGTAGATTCAGAAAGCTTCATTCTTTTATACTATTAAAGTATTCTCAAAATGTATTAAGGTTAGAAGCAATCATTCAACTAAACCTTTACCGGCAATGAGGCTTGTGATATTATATATATATAATCACTGGATTTTTTAATTATATATACTAATTAATTTTTTTTTAATTTCTTAAATATTTTTTAAAGAAAGACAAATGTTGTTTCTTTTGCCACCTGATCTCGACTGCGTCAGATCCAGGCCCCCGAAATTCATCACGACAGATGTACATCTATTGTTAGTCGTAGCCTTGAGCACCATATAGGTGACAGTACGATTTTTCTCGGTTTCACCCCAATTTTGAGGGAGAATACACTGGGAAAGCTCGGATGCCTCCCACATTTCTTCCCATTCCACCACCCTCTCGAGAAGACCAGCGGCTTCACGGCTATTTAGAGTACCCCCATCCCGCAAAGTCAGTATACATTTTGTAAACATCCGAGTCTTCTCCAGGATTCGAACCCAGCACCTACGGTGCAGCAGTCAGCGTCTCTAACCACTATACTGGTTGGGCGAAAAAGAAAGAAAAATATTTTTTTTTTATATAAATTGTTTAAATTTTTAAATGATTTGCAACCTTTTTTATAAATTCATTCTTTGTTTTATATTTCATTTGTTATATATGATGTACTTTAGAATAATTTAGTTTTATCTTTGATATGTTTTTCACATAATTTGTACTTTTATATTGACTTTTTATATGCTTTATTTCTGCTGCAAATACTGTTATTTTGCACAGAAAAAATTATATTTCATAGATAATTCGCTTAAAATAAAAAAATAGCTGGGAAAGGAAAGTACTATGAAATAATTACAATTAGAATAATCAATGTAGTAATTTGAAGATAAAAAATCCATATATTGAAATAAAATATTTACGCAATTATTCTTTTCATTTATATAAGAACCTTTATTTAAAATCTAAATTTAATAAATCTATGACAAATACTTGAACATATGTTGCATAATTCAAAAAAATTTTGATATCTTACACTCTTTTAAAATAATTCTTTTAAAAATGATCATCTCTTATAAAAAATGAAAACTTCCGCTGGTAGCTTAAACATTTCAAACAAACGATTCACCTTATGTACACACTGTTACATAAATAATAAGTATTTCAATGTCCATGGACTAAATAAAGTGTGATATTTTTCATTCAAAAAAATTCTAGTCATGAAAAAAAAATTGAAGAATGACCAAAACTCTCCCGTACGGTTTTCAATGTCTAAAGGTTGGGAATAGACGACAACGTTTATTGACAATATTGTTAAAAGCAGACTGAAATCCCACCAGTGAAACCTTTTTCAGTAAAAATTTTACAATGATAAAAAGTGAAAATATGTCCAATTTTCTGAGTGAATATTTCATTCTTTGTGAATTTCTTTCCTTTTCAAGCATTTTATTTCGCGATTTCTACAACATTTTTGTCCCCCTTGCCGGCATTTCCCCAGCTGAGCTCATGCAGACAAAACGTACCACCCTGGCTCATCCCGAGGGTAGCTGGAGGACTGTGAAAATTTACACTGTACAATCTGTCTTTCCTGAATTATTTCGCATGTACTGTTTATGGCTTACTCGGCCACATGTACCGAGGAGGATTGCGGGGATGTTACAGATAAAAAATTCCGTTTTTTGATCTATTAGACTCCCAGTCTTGGTATTTTATAGGTATGTTCCTTATGTTAAGTAGATATCTATATATATAAAGGAGAAAAGCAACTCACTCACTCACTCACTGACTCACTGACTAATCACGATATCTCAGAAACTATTAGACCTACAGACTTGAAATTTGGTAGGTAGGTTCCCTTCATGGAGTAGACGTCAGCTAACAACGGATTTTGGAAAGTTCGAACCCCAAGGGGCGTTATAGATAATTATTTCCATTACTAAACTATTAAATGTACAGTCGTGAAAGTTGGTACACAGATTTCTTTCAAAAAGTAGAGATTCCCTACATAATGATTTTTACGAAAATCGACCTCCAAGGGGCGTTGAGGGCGCTTAAGGGGCGTTATACATAATTATTTCCATTTTTAAACTATTAGACGTACAGTCTTGAAATTTGGTATAAGCGGATTCCTTTCATAGAGTACAGATCCCCTACAGAATGTGTTTTGTGAAAATAGACTCCCAAGTGGCGTTGTAGAGAATTAAGTGGCGTTATAGGCAATTAACTCCTTTTTTAAACTATTAGACGTAAAATCTTCAAATTGAGTAAGCAGATTCCATTAACTGAGTAGAGATATGCCGTAAGATCGGTTTTGTGAATATCGTTTCCTAAGTGGCGTTGCGGGGGCTTAAGGGGCGTTATAGATAATTATTTCCATTTTTAAACTATTAGACGTTAAGTCTTGAAATTTAGTAATCGGATTCCTTTCATAGATCACAGATCCGCTACAAATTGGTTTTTGTGAAAATCGACCCCCAGTGGCGTTGTGGAGAATTAAGGGGCGTTATAGGCAATTAACTCCTTTTTTTTAAACTATTAGACGTAAAATCTTGAAATTGAGTAAGTAGATTCCATTCACTGAGTAGTGATCTGTCATAAGATGGGTTTTGTGAAAATCGTTTCCTAAGTGGCGTTGCGGGGGCTTAAGGGGCGTTATAGATAATTATTTTCATTTTTAAACTATTAGACGTATAGTCTTAAAATTTGGTAAGCGAATTCTTTTCATGGTGTAGAGATCCGCTACAAAATAGTTTTTGGGAAAATTGATCCCCAAGGGTCACTGAGAGGGATTAAGGGGCGTAATAGATAAATATTTCCGCTTTTCAACTAATAGAAACATTTGCTTGAAAATTAGAAGGTATGTTCCGTTCATGGAATAAAGTTCCTTTTACAAAGATTTTTGCGAAAACGGACCCCCAAAGGAGTGGGGTTGCGAGGGATTGAGGCGTGTTATAGAAAAATTCCTGTTTTTGAATTTAACTCATTTACTTGAAATTTGTTGAGCACTTTTCTTTAGTTGAATAGAGTTCCACTAAGAATGGATTTTACGGAAATCAACTCCAGGGGGAAGCGGGGAGAGTTATTGGGGCGTATTGATAGACAAAAAAAATTCCCGTTTTTGTACTGCTAAGACTATAATAATAAAATTTGGTTTGCATGCTTCTTTTGTTGAATTGGAATCCTCTAAGAATGCTGTCAACGAGGTATTAATGATAAAAATTCCGGTTTTGCTCTGTTAGATTTAGACTTGAAATTTAGCACGCATGTTTATTTTATGGAGTAGAGATCCACTTGATTATTAGGTTAAGTGATCGAAAAAAATTATTCTACTTCTCTTTTAGGTATAAATAGAAATTAGATATTATAATTCATGTTCTTTTTATATCAAGGGGCGAGAGTGTAACAGCTATAAATATATTTTTCATTACAATCGAATTCTTAATGCTAGATATCAATAATTATATATATGTAAACGGTATACATATATACAACATCGTGAAATACCCAGTGAAGCGGGTGGGTAACGGCTAGTATGATATAAATAGGTTTTGGTATATACTAAGGATTTTTCTGTGTGTGTTGTAAAAAGTCTTATTTTATTCAATTATCAAACCAACCCTTTCTGAAGTTCAAGTCCTGTTCTTTTTAAATAAAGAATTCGAGGCAATGAAAATGTTTCTTAAAAAATGTTTTCCCTTAACTTCCCTTGGCGTATATATACGTCTCGTTCAACCGGGGCGTTAAATGTCTTGGACGTATATATACGTATTTCCGAAATACGATCTTTTTCTTTGCGCTGCTATCAGTAAAACTCTTCCGATAGCTTTAGAATGTAATAAAAGGACCTTGACAATGCTTACGATGGATATCCTTATTTCAAAGCACAATATGTGCTTTTCTTTTCTCCCCAAAACACCGCATACGCGTACCAATGCAAAAAACAGTGGCACTGGGGAGATAATAGCATAAAATTTATTTAGCAGTTTTAAGGGGTCAATGCAGTGCTTCCCAAACTTTCAATATTTGCGACCAAGTATTCAATCATATTTTTCATCGCCCTCCTTCTCCCTCCATACAATAACAGTGCATTGAATTTAATAATACTATACTTTGACGCTAAGGCTACAATTCAACTTTAACCTCTTAAGCACCACTGGCGTATATAAACGTCTCGCTCAGCTAAAGTGTTAATTGCCCTGGACGTACATATACTTATTTTCGAGGACAATCTTTTCTGTTCACTGTTATTCATAAACTTATTCCGAAGGCTTTGGAATACAATACTCGTTAAAATGACCTTGGAAGTGTTTATGGAAGATTTACTTATTTCAGAGAAGGTTTTACTTTTTATCCCCCCTATACATCACATACGCATGCCTACGTGGTAAAGGTTGCATTGGGGAGCGAATCGCGTAACTTTTAATCGGTTGTTAATGGATTAATTCTAAACCGTTATCTATCAAGATAAATGTTTATTTGTGTATATAATTTTACATATGATAAGCCCATGGGGTCACTGGTAATTATTAAACACTTTTGTTCTTAACCTAGTATTGTTAAATGAATTATAAGATACATTGTGCAATAGTGATACATTTATAAGTGTATTATATCAGTGTAAATGTGTGCATTTTATTTTTTATTATGTCAGAATATATTTTGTTAGTTCACTTTCAGTAAATTAATAATTTTTCAAGTAATCCTTTGTTTTCGACTTTCCAATTTGCTTGCTCACCCCTCGCAGAGTTATCACGCCCCCTCTAGGGGGCGCACCCCGCAGGTTGAGAAACAATGAATTAATACAATAAAAAGCTGAATGATAAGAATTAGATGCATCATTAACTTTAAATATATATATATGTGTCTGCTGTTGTCTCTTGTTATGATAATGCTATAGATAACAACTAAATATTTCCATCATTTACCACAAGTAATATCAGCTACACATGGCCATTCAACTGCATAAAAAATAAACATGCCTTTTACAGATGATGTACAAAAAATTGGCTTTAACGGACATTATTTCCTTTGTAAGAAAAATAAAATAAGCCAAGTCTTTCTTTTATATATGTCTGTATAACACATCACTGTAATATAGGAATCCAATATATGCATTAAGGTTTGTATCCTGATAGTTTATTTGTGATACGTGTATTTTTAACAAAAAAATGCAGTTGAAATTTAAATTTAAATTAAAGAATAGTTTGAATTTGTAGAAATTCAAACAGCCTAAAACATGTATTTTTAAGAAAAATACTTCTCCTTTTGAATTATAAATTAATTTAATCTCATTTTTTATGCTATAGTTGCCGTTACCTGCCCACTTCGCTGCGTATTTTGCGATGTTGTATAACTATATATTGTTTTTCAGTAATTAATATTTAGTCTCTAACATTAAACTTTCGATTGTTTTGGAAAACATTTTTATACCCCTCATCTTTTTATCTAAGAACAGGGTTTAAATTTCCAAAACTGAGCCAATCTTTTACGCCACATTCCTTGCACTTTGGTTTTCGCAAAATCCGTTCATAGCGTGTTTCTACTGAACAAAATAAACATGATTGTCAAATTTTAAGTCTGTAGATCTAATAGCTCTATGGATCTCTTGATAAATGAGTGAATTGAGTCGCTTTTCTTCAAATATATATATAGATAGAGATAGAGAGAGAGAAAAAAAATGGCAATGACTGGAACGACCTTAACTTCAGAGTCAGAATTAATTACTTCATATAGAAAACTGTAAATCTTTTTCTTAAATACAAATTCATTATACATTTATGAAGTAACTCTTTAAGCTTTATAAATGAACTGATATTCAAAGTATAAATGATTTTGGACATTTTAAAATTTATCTGTATTCCACATTTGAAAACAGCATATGCAATAGTTTATTCTATTTTAAATATTTTATAAATGAGATTATTATCAAAGTGATAAATGCACGTAATGCGCTAATCTACATAATGTAATCTACATAGAAAGTTTTATAATTTGGAGTTCTTTTTATCTGCCGTTCATTTAAGAAAATTAAGATTTCAGGTATATATTTGAAACTTATCGATTAAAATTTATAGATATTAGAATTAGAATTACAGGATATTTTTTGCAGATGGATGCACCTCATCTTCTTTCAAAAACAGTAAGATCTCAACAACTCAAAAGTACGGCAAAAAATATATATTAAACTTTTTTTAATTAAACTTATCTAAATTTAAAAACAAACAAAAATTTCATTAATTGTATTATTTTTTAAAAAATATCTCGAATTTTTCATTTTAAACATTCTTTTTTTTAACTCAATATGTATTATATATAAAATCTATAAAAGTATATTTGCATAATTTTATTCTATTTTATTACAGATTTTTTTTTCTTGCATTTTATTGAAATTATGCAATTACATAAAAGCACCATGCAATATGCATTTAATTCTGAAGTGATTTCTATATAAAATATATAAAGCAGACCTAAAGAAAATGCAATTCCAAATATTTTGCATGCATATTGCGTTAGATTGGATTTCTCAAAAAACCAAATTGAAATCCCAAATTGACAAACACTTGAAAGAAATTCTATCACGTTCCTTGAAAAAAAAACACACAATTTTTTTTTATTCAATAAACATCAAAGAATTTTATTAGACACAATACACAAAAAAATGAAACCCTAATTCCTTTTATCTTAAATTCCTACTCTAACTGCATATAGGATATTCGAATTCAACATTGAGATATAAAACCGAGACTGTGATATGTGTGTTTTACTTCAACTTCAACTTTCAAAATTCAAATTCACAGAGTTTCGCTCTGTTTCATTTTTACTTTTTTGCCTTCCATTTTTCTCAAGAGAAATTTGCATCAGTATGAAAACGAAAAAAAATAATAACTTGGATCAAAGAACCCTTTTCAGGTAAAATAAAAATATCGCTTTTGGTTTTCCTTGGGGAAAAGGGAACGAGCTAGAAAAAATACTTCTTTATTTGTATTGTCCCATCTGGAATTTTTCCTTTAAATTTCAATTTACAGACAACAAGTAATATAAAAAAAATATTTTTTACATTTAATTCCTACGTAGGTCAGCAAATAAAAATTTTATTTTAGTTAATTAAATTTAATTAATGAATTAATATTTGTAAAAATTGTATAAATATTGGGTCATATAAAAAATATATTTAAACTTGAGGGGCTCCATCTGTTGTAGTTAGTTGTAAATTCACCAAAAATAATACAGAATAAATTTTAAAATAAAAAAAACAACTTATTAATGAATTAATATTTGAAAAAAAAACTGTCAACAAGTATCATCCACCACAAGTTTAAAAAATGTATTTAGACAAAAGGTATTTTATTAAGTATTGAAAATTTGAACGATATATATATATATATATATAGGGAGAGTGTGAATTAATAGTAGGAGTTGAAAAAGGACTACTGAAACAAAAATGGAAGCAGGTTAAATTTTTTGAATTGAAATATTTCCTGGTTCAGTTTGAAAAGTGGTGTACTTATCTTCGTATCTTTTTATATAAAGTATAATATCGACTTATACTCACTCATTGCGATTTCTCCTAAGTTATTAGACTTACAGATATAAAGCTCTCGGAGACATTTTTTTCCTAGTTGAGATTTGCATAGAACGTTTTTTAAGAAAATCAACTCTCAAAGAGTATTACATCGAAGCTGTAGATAAAAAAAATCCCGTTTTGAAATATTAGACCTACATGCTTGATATCCAGTCAACATGTTTCTTTTGATGAGTAAAAGTCCGCTAATGACGGTTTTACGGGAACCTACTCCCATAGAAGTTGCAAGAGCGTATAAATAAAAAAAAATCCATTTTTTAACTCTTAGAAACTTAAGGAATCCGACTACCCTAAAGTCATGATTTTTTCAAAAATTGACAAATTTTGTTTATGATATTATTTTATAGGCCATCATATAAGCTTAATAAAAATACCAAGGTTTTTATTTTCCATTCACTAGAACAAAAATTACAAGTGTTTTTAGTAAAAGCAGATGCCATAACTTTACACAAGATGACAAACTTTAAAATGCGTTTTACTCGAAATGGTTTTTTTTTTGCGAAAAGTTCAAACGGGGACAGCGATTGCTCAAAAAGTTTTGAAAGTAATTTACTGAAATTTTTTGTGTAAGTTATGCATAACAGTAGAAGTGTTTTGATCTTCAGATTTATCAATCGCGGCTTTATTTTAAAATTTACAGTCCTTTATGTGAATATAATCACTTTCTTTTTAAGCAATTTCGTATAATCACTAAGATAAAGTGCTCTAGGTTTTGTAAAAATTGAAATATCTCTTATCCTGAAGGTCATTTCAAACACGAATAATAAAGTAACACATAAAAATTGAAAAATTGGGAATTTTCTCATAAAAATTTTGTACAGAGCGGGCCCCGTTTATGTAATTTTGTGTACATTTTTACCAGTTTTTTCCCATTTTAATAATAAAAAAAGAAATTTCTGCTTTCAATTTTAAGATTTTTTCCTTAAAATATACTAAATAAATCTAAAAATCACAAAAAAATCCTCATATTTCCATTTTTTCAAAAAAAAGTTGTCGCAAGTAGTCGGATACCTTAAGAGCTCTAAATTTTGCAAGCATGTTTCTTTGTTCATTAACGATCCTCTAGAAACTGGTTTTGTGGAAAAGGATTATCAGGAAGGGTTACGGGGGCACATGGTTAAAAAGTTCACGTTATTGAACTTTTAGAAGTACAAAATTGGAGTTTGGCAAAAATATCACTTTCGTTGAGTAGAGATCTAAGAACGAGATTTATGGAAATCAACTGCCAAAGGGGTTAAGGGGGAGCATAGATGAGAAAATTATCGTTTTTGAACTATTACACGTACAGACTTGAAATTTGATAAGAAAATTTCTTTTGCCGAGTAAAGATAAATTTAAACGAGTTTTGAATAAATCGACTCTCAACGGGGGCTGAGAGGGCACTATTTATAATAAAGATCCCCCTTTTTTATTATTTGAGCTACAGAATTTAAATTTCGCAAGCATGTATATTTTGTTGAATAGAGATCTACAAGGAATGTGTTTTGAGGAAATCGACACCCTAGTGGAGTTGCGAGGGCTTTTACGGTAATAGTTCTCGTTTTACAAATTCGTGTTTTTAATACAATTAAAAGCTTAATACTAGGGGATTTCTCAGTAGCATGAAAACAATATGTGATCACACAACATTATGAAATACCCATCTAAACGAATGAGTAACGTCTAGGTTTATTACATGGAAAAAAAAATTTCCGAATAATACTGGAATAACATATAAAAAAACATAATTATCTTTTATGATAAAATACATGTCAGTAACTTCATTTTTTTAAAAAAAGCTAAATGTTTCATAAAAATTTAATGTTACTTTTATGTTTGTTTTACGTAGATCCGAGGGTTCGAGGATTTTATACAAAAACAATCACAAAGAAAGAATAATCAGTTCTTTAAGAGTGATGTGAATTTATTATCGAAAATCCAATCCTTTCAATACAGGATTCATCGGCAATATTCACAGGGTAAATATCCGAAGATCTTCACACCTTCAACAGCAATCAAACACAATAAACAGTGTTTAAAAATACACGTAAGTGAAGATTCACAAGCACAGCCGAACTAATCACTAGTCAAAACAATCCTCACTACTCGCTGGCTTAACCAAGACTCATCGCCGTACCGGCGAGCATCCTTTTTATGTGTGCGCGACAAAAACTTCTAGAAGTATAACCGCTCGTGTCATTGAACGTGACACTAGTGGAGAGATCTACTACTTTCTAGAAGATTCCAGAGGGTTCCGAACTCGCCAATATCGCCAAAATGATCGCCAAAGTCGCCAACTTAGTCACCAAAAATGATACCAACTTGGCTCTACCGCCAAGATTTCGCCAAATTCTCATTGGATGGCACTTCTTGTGAATAATACAATTTTAACATGAAATAAATATAACATAGATTAATATAAATGCATTAAACACTCAAATACAAATTATTTACGCTATGTACACACAATTCGTAGCAATATTCATTTAAAAATAATGAAAGAAAAATTAATTTTGTTCTTGCCATATGCCAACCCTACAACTTAAAACACATAGTAATAAAAACAGATAAATAAGCAACAAGAGATTTTGTTCAATGAAATGCTTGTTAAAGAATAATATTGAGCTAAAATATTAATTAAGAATGTATTTCAAAGTAGCATGCTAGTTCTCATATATATACGATGGATAATACCAGAACTTCTTCCATTTTTCTACTTTGGATTTGAAGAAATAAAAATGAAAACAAAATTTCTTAAAACTATATACTAAGCAAATTGCAGCATCCTCAAACTGGATGAATATACAGAAGCAAATGTTTAATGTTAATTGAACAAACGATCGCTGTTAATGCATGTGTGGTGTCATTAATAAATATTCATGTGGTTACCTCTACATATTATTCTAAGGGAGCCTAATGCGTATTAAGATATAATAATGTTAGTTGTAAAAGTTAGTGGGTTATTTCTCCTAGTATTGCATCCTAACTAAAATTTTGGATCGTGCTTACAAATTAAATATTTGGACATTATTAAAATGAGAAGGTGGAGGAGTAAAATTTTGGTAAAGCTCCATGAAGATTAATATTAAGTAAATCAGAACTATTATAAGCTGAATACGAGGGCTGTTCAATAAGTAATAAGACTAAAATTATAAAAAAAGAATACCTTTAATCGTCATCACTTACGTGGTCTTTTTCAAAATAACTCCCGCGACACGTAATACATTTATCCCAACGTTCTGTCCACTTCTTAAAAAAATGTGAAAAGTCCGTTTTGTGAGAGCTTTATCAAAATTGCCTCTGCAGTCTTTACACTTGCTCTTTGCTTGCAAAACGTTTGCCTCGTAATGGTTTCTTAAGTTGAAGGAACAGCCAGAAATCGCATGGATTTTTATCAGGACTGTATGGAGGGTGTGGTAAAATCTCTACGTTGTTCTGCTGCGAAACATCTAGTACGCAAGGAGCAAAATGTGGTCGAGCATTGTAATGTTGCAATAGGAAGCCATTTCGGAGCAATGGACGTTTTCTTTTAAATGTGCTACATCATTGTTCGCAAGAACATACGCATAGTACGAGCAGTTTACGGTAGTACCGGGTTCGACAGCGTGTTGTTATACAATTCCTTCATAAAAAAAATATGGTTATAACTTTAACAGCCGATTTCACAGTTTTTGCTTTCTTGAGAGTAGGTAAAGATGGATGTTTCCGTTCATTGCTTTGTTGTTTTATGCTTGGATCAGTGAGACAACCAAGCTTCGTCTGCTGTGATGGAACATGTTAAGATATTATTGCCTTTTTGTTTCAGTCTTTAATCATGTATCATATCAAAGGTCTCCGATACTGATTTTTGCAGAATTTTCTTCAATTTCGGCAACTGAAGCATCTCGTAAGCGCCAGCAAACACGCTTCAGTTCGAGCACGTGATACTCAAGAACATGAGTCTGTACACGCCATCTATCGGTAGCTTTTGTTAATACAGACAACAAACTTTTCTAATGCCACAGAAATTAACATTCCGATGAGAAGTTTCGCGGTAGTAAAATTAGTCTTATTACATATTGAACAGCCTACATATATTTAATAAAAATTGCATATGCATATTGTTTTTTGAAAGAAAAATGATTGAAAATTATATTAAAAAGTTTTCTAATAGACCTCACCTCTTGATTTAAAAATTAAAGGATTTGAATTTTTAAAACAGAAGCATATATATGTTTTCTCTTTGGAATCATTTCCGCAAAACTCGTACTTGGCTAGTCTCTACCCAATAAAAGGAACAGGCTTGGCAAATTTCTAGTCTAGAGGTCTAATAGTTCAAAAACATGAATTTTTATCTCAAACACCCCGCATCCATCTTGCGGGGTTTTTTTTCACAAAACCTGTTTCTAGTGGATCTCTACTCAACAAAACAAACAAGTTTACTGAATTTCAAGTCTTGTGTCTAATAGTTCAAAAACAGGGTTTTTTTAGCTTATAGCAACGGGTTTCTTGCAAAATCCGTTCTTAAGTCTATTTTCGCCATATGTACGAGAGCGTGAACTTAACGCGTAGCACATTTTTAGACGAAAAAAATGCCTTAATTTTTATAAAAATTTATGACATTGTAACTCATGCATTTGTTTGTAATATAGTGCTTTTAAAATTTCAAAACACTTCATAAATAATTAATTTTCCTTTCAATATGTAAAGGGATAGCTCATTTAGTATTATAGTATAAGAGAAAAAAATGTGAAAAACATTTTATAAAAGAAAAAAAGGGTCAACTCGGATAAAAATGAGTAATATGATAAAATAAGTGATTCTCTACGGGATAGTGAAGCCAGAATATAGTTTTAACGTTTGAGTACTTATATATCTGAAAAAAATATTCCAAATTTTGGTCCTATTAACCTAACATTAACCAAAAACAGCCTTAACGGATCTCTACAGAACAAAAAATAAATTTGTTTGCGGAACTTCAAGTCTGTAGGTCTAATAATTCCGAAGATTTCGTAATGGGTGAGTTGCTTTTCTGCTTTATTCATGTATATGAATTTCAATCGGTTACAAGAGTGTTTTTGGAGTTAGAAAAGTGAAATCTAGTTTTTCTTTTACATTAAAAGCTTTTAAAAAAAATTACGTCACTTGTAGAATAAACCACTATTTAAATTTTAACAATAGTATCCCCCCCCCACACACAACAAAAAAAATCACTTTGAAAAGATTGGTTTTTAAATCTTTAGTTAAATATAATCCTTCGAGAAGGCTTCCAAATTAATTTTAAATCTCCAAGTAGACACGAGGTATTTCATGATAAATTATTCAAATATTTTCGACTCAAGAAAGGTATGCGCCATGTAATTAACAAAGGCGGAATTCCATTTAGAGATGTCAAGACTACGCTGCTTGAAGCAGGGTGTTAAATCTACTACTTATGTGTTATTTAAGTTGACTTTTAAACTGCCAAGGCATTTATTATTACAGTTCCAATTAAAGAAACAAATTAAAAATAGAGCTACACTTTTACTTCAGTAGCTTTAATTCGTTTCAAATAATGAAGCAACACTTTAATTCTTAAATGTTTGTACATTGAAAGGAATGTTTGAATTTCAAAATGAATAGAAATTGATTTCAACTACTGAATTGTGATGTTAAAAATTGTTCAAATTCCATCCTTTTCAATGCAGAAAAATTATTTTACAGTCATAGTTCAAATTATTTGTATCAGAATAAGATAATTTAGTTTGAACTTATTTCATCTGTTATGAAAATGGAAATGGGTACGTTTTTGGAAACTATTCACAGTTTTCAAAATATTATTTAACAGTTTTGTATTTCAAATAAGATAAAGAGATAAGATAAAGATTAAATTTTATTCATAAGATTGAACGAGTAATGATGGGGTGTATAGTGGTAGGCCTAGGCCTATACAGGGACGACGGTCAAAACACATAGCAAGTTTACATATCGTCCGAAATTCTTAATTTTTCGGATTATACAACCGGAAATAACATTTGACCTTTAAAAATATTTAAAAGCACGATTTTGTTAAGGATTTGTTTTTGAGAACGACACAAGGCCCTCACTGGGCCCGGGCCCAGTTGGCCCATGCCTGAAATGATCCCTGCAAATGGGTATAAGTTGTAGTCAGAACTAGAGACAAAAATGGCCGAATACCGTATACCAATTTAGAAGGTGTTAAACATTCTTTAAAGAAATTAGCGCTAGATATTCCCATACAGTTATACATGCTTTGGTAGATGATTGGCCAGACTTTTTTTTTTTTTTAAGGCCTGTGTGAAGTTTCAAAGGGTAGTTATTTTGATTAAAATGTGTTATAAATTTAATGATAAAAGTTCAAGAATATATTTAATTTTAAGTTAGATTATGTTTTAAGAGTAGTTCTTTAAATTTAATTATTTTTTTAATTTTTTTAATCCGGGTGAAGTCGAGTGCTTGATGCTTCCGTCAATGGTCACGCGGGGAGAAGGAGTTCCCCCGATCCTTTTATTATAATTATTTTTATTGTACACGATGTGAAAATCGTAATTTCATTGAATAACATAACTAACAGAAAGTATACTTACCTACTTTCAAGGACTTTCATTTTTTTTTTTTTGTTTTTTTTTTGATAATTTGAGAAAAAAATCCAATAAAACTTAACTAAAATGTTTCAAATGTGCGTGATCTTAGTAAAGGACACAGATCACACAGGCTTTTCACTAACATTACAGGAATGTTATGTGCAGGCAAAACTGTCATATATTGTTCAAGTTATTATAGTTTTACTGTCCTTTGATGATCGACAAATAGCATGTTGAAATTTTTCTTGCTTGTATCTTTTTTGACAGGGCGCTGGGTGTTTTGTAGTACACTTGTGACCATATCTCATTTGATGGAGTTTTTTAGGTAGAATTTGAAACCTTTACTTTCAACCGAAACGCTTCATGTTCATGCTTTTCACAAATTTACTTTCGCTATCATGATTAATATCCATTATTTTATCAGGTTCTTTCCTTACTTAATCAGTTTCAATTTCATCCAATAGATATGACACAGAGGCCCACTTCTTTTATTTTATTCCGTTCATTTACATTTATAAACCATAATAAGTCATAAAACACAACTATCAAAACCACTAAATCGTTTTCAGGGGGAAAATGTAACCTGTTCATAGAAAATATTTTGGAACAAATATGGTCGCATGGGGAACTCAGTCCCCCAAGTACCTTAAAATTGCAAAAAAAAAAGACATTTGCCATTCCCAAGAAAGAGGGATATATGTGTGTGACAAATACATTTTAGTTTCCATGAAAATTGTCATATAGGAGGATACCAGCAAGGTTATTGGTGAAAAATAAACTATTTTTCCAGAATTAAAAAGTTCGTGATCCTTGGGTTACTCTCTGTATACCCGAGTGAATTCCATCAAAATTGTATCAGAACTTCCAGCACTACTATGTATACCTGGTATCATAACGTGTTGTCGTACTACGTCCAGAACCGAAGTACATTTTTTGGTTTGTTCAATTTATTTTAAAATATTCCCCGAAGAAGCTATCAATACATTCCTAAAATGTTGATACAATAATACTCAGAGTTCACCATCGGATATCCTAAATTCCTAAAATGTTGATACAATAATACTCAGAGTTCACGATCGGATGTCCTAAATAAGAACAATCTTTTTTCCCAAACGTCTTCTTTCTCGCTATTCTTCACTCGTTAATGGAGTGGCGTGGAAGTGGGCTGCGTGGCATACAGTAATTCTTCTTATATTAATAAAAGAAATTTTAAATTTATAGATGTTTTTTAACGAAATATTCCTAAATATTTTAATAGTAAATGTCTAGGGATAAATTATTAATTTATGACAATAGGTAATAATGCAGTTATCGCTGTTTGTTCAAAATATAACATATAGTAAAACAAATGCAAAATAAGTAATATTCCCCCTTTCGTAAGCTATTTATTTCTCTTTTGAATTTCTCGCAGTTTTTTATATTTTATTAACAATTAAACAATATCATTTAAGGGAACGGTGGACAATTAAAACTAATTTCTAAATTGTTATCTTAATTAGCTGAAAATTTAATCAATAAAGTAAATGATTATATATATATATATATATATATATATATATATATATATATATATATATATATATATATATATATATATTATGTTATATATATTTTAATTCATATATTTTTTAAAATAAGCTATTATAAACTGATTTTTTAAAAAAACATTAAATTTTTAAAATTACTTTTAAAAATGTTCCTTGCGCCCTAGTTTTTAAGATACGTACTTAATTTTCGTTTTATACATAGATAAACTACAACAATATATATCTGTGCATGGATTTTAAATTCAGAATGAAATTTGATGAAGAAAAGATAAATTTTCTACAAATTATATGAAATATTTCACCAATTATTTCACATTCAAGGTATTCAAAACAACACAAAATGTGATCCGTTAAATTATTTAGGAAACATAATGCACAAATTTGTTAATTATATCATCTTTCTTAACTTGTGAAAATTTCAAAGAGATATAACATAGTTTGAAACGCAAGGAGCATTTTAAATAACTATGAAAGGGGGAAATTTACAAACTAAGAAAAAGTGAATTTTAAGCATTTATTTGAGTAAAATAAAAAAAATTCATTAATTATAAATTAAAATGACAAAATCCTTTCACAGAATTATTCTATGAATTATAAGGAATATTATTAGCATAAAAAATCAAATCGCAATTTTGACCAAAATTTGACGTTAGGGTCCACCATCCCCTTAAAGAAACATATTTTGGTTTGCCGAATTTTATGTTTACATTTAAATTTAGGGAAGAATATTTCCCAATGAACCATTCACCGTCATAAAGAAAATTAAACTGAATGGTGATTATTTGACACGAAAAAATGAGAAGCATGCTACTACAACAATATATATCAGAATGGGACATCACATTCTGCACACATGTAGCGGGTTCTCTTTACTTGTTCCTTTCTGCTACATTTCCTACATTGCCTACTGTGGGAACCATCTTTGGCATATGATTTTCCACACTGGTTATTCGTATATCATCCGGAACTATACACAATTCTTTGCTTGGAAGCTGGCAGGACATCCTTTTCTTTTTCTTGAGTCTTCTTTCTGTTAGCTAACGAGCTAATCCTATATAAAATGTTAGCTAGTCAAAATTTCTGTTTTTTTTGCTCACTTGTCACAGTATGGAACAATTTATGATGGAAAAATTTAAAAGAAAATAAAAGATTAGTATGGGAATCCCAAGGCCCTCGAAAGGGTTAAAGTATTAAAAAAATTCCAGTTCAATAATTTAAGAGGTGTTGGAAAGCTAAAATCTTATTTTTTTGATAATTTGAGATTTTTACATTTTCAAATTGTATAGATTTTAACCTTTCTAAAAATACCTTACTTAAACCTCTAGGGTAATTAGAAGCCCTTAAACCTTATTTTTAAATAATCGTTGAAACTGGGCCACGCCCATCTGAATGGCGAAAAATGTAAGCAAAGTACTTAATTTTGCTTAAAAGTTGAACGTCTGATATAAACCAAAATATGCATCTTTTATTGTAAATTAAGCATTTTTTTATTTCCTAGCCGATTAGATGTCTCTCTGTATACATTAAAATAAATTTATCTTAAAATGTAAATTTCGATGTTCGATGTTGCTTTTCTGAGAAACTATTGTTCACAGGTATGTAAATATTTACGATATATTTATAATCATGGCTAATATATACTGGAATGAACTTTTTGTAAAAGATTGCAAAATGTATTTTTTACAAATTTTTTATGCAAAAAATGGGACAAATTTCGCGATGTTTGATAAAATATTTCATAATTTATTAAAAAATTCAAAATTAGCTAAAAACTCATTTGAGTATAATGAGAAAGGTATACTGTAATTCTATGAAAAATTTCAAGAATGTACATGTAACAGATTTTGAGAAAAGGGACATCGAAAACAGCCAATTTAACATTGTCAGTATAGAGAAAGAGGTTTCCAACTCCTCTTAAAAATATTGTTGTAGTTAAAACTAACCATACAGGATGCATTAATTTATTTAAATTTTCTTATTATACCAATACGTCATAGATAACAATTTGCAAAAATAGCAATCAATTTCCCACAATTTTAAACCTGTAGTTAACCCAGATAGATGCAAATAATTTTCACATTCAAAATCTATACCACACACACACGTGCACAAGATATATGTAATAATTATAATCAAAACGGGGGGGCACTTGAATTCGCGAAATTAATTTATCTTCACCACAAACTGCCGCATTACCATTATTCATTTCATTTGCAGTCAACATCAGACTTATCTTCTTTTCCGTAAGCCAACAGGTGCCATCCGGTCACTTTTCATAATCAAGGCTTTTGCACAGACAGTTTTTAATTAATCAAAAGACGACGAAACTCGTGGAGGGTGTGAAGAGCCATTTTATGCGGGTAACAGCTTTTCGTCGTCGGCTTTAAGACCGAGTGTTGCTCATTTCACATACAGTAGTTTGGAAAGGAGGAAGCTTCAAGTATTCATGGTGAGGGAATTAAATTTTGGGTGGCCCATTTTAAGGACTAATGGAAGCAACTGGGGCTTGGATTTGGAAGGTAAAAATTTATCATGCGGGTTCTTAAAATAGGTTTTCACTCGGGTCTGCATAGGAATTGTACGAAAGACTATTTATGTTAAAAGACTTTTTTTTTTTAGTTCAAGAATTTTTTTCAACATATTTTTATTCTTTGAAAAATCGGCACATAGTTCGAGCCTAATGCGTCGCAATTCCTCGTGAAAAATATATGAAATTATAACAGATATACAAAAAAAAACCCAACATTCTATTTTAAAATGTAATGAGATAATTAATTGAATAGCAATTTTTAAATCTGAAAGTTGTTCATTACGCACCAAGAATTGCAATTTACGAAGAGAAATAAAGACGATAAGTAATTTGTGTATCGGTGAAACATGTTTTAAAGAAAAAAAATTACATTCACACAAATATAAAGATTTACATTCAATAATAATAAAATATAAATTGTACTTCCCACAACGCTAATAACGAACGAAATTGAATTTTAAAAAACATATCAAAACCTGCCAAAATAAATAAAAGTAAAATAAATAATGCTGTTAGTTCTGTTATTGAACAGCGCCCTCTAGCGGCTTGTAAAGAAAAACGTCAGTGTAAGTGTAACACTCACTCCGAGAGGTTGTGTACGGAGTAGAGAGAAAGATTAAAAATATTACAGTCCACTGCGTGTGTTTACTGTGTGTGTGTGTTGAGTCAATTCATGGTCCGTCGAGCCGGAGGAAAACGACCTTATGGATATGAGAATTTGTGAAACCGTGGATTATCAAAATTCACAGTGAAAAAAAAAATATATAAGTGATTGCCGAAGTGTGAATAGATAACGAGATTGCAAAACTTTAGCGAGCAGCGTGAAACAGCGATCTGAGGAGGTAGGTGCAATTAATTGATCCTTCTATTAGTGTCCTTAATTCATAAATATGTCTTTAAATAAATTAGGGAAAGATGAGTTAAAAATCGTTGCGGAAGAGTTAAATTTAACTGTACCAGAAGGAGCAAAAATCGCTGGCTTAAAAAACTTAATTGTAAATAGTGACGCTTACAAAAATGATAAAGAGTTAGTTCAATCTGCAATCGATTATGCTTTGGCGGAAATTAAAAATAAGAGATTGGATAGTGAAATTAAGTTAGAATTTGAACGAATTAAATTAGCGCAATTGCAAAAACAATTAGAGCTTGCAAATATCCAAAAGAATTTACCTCAAAATTCCGATATTCGAAATCCGAGTGTTTTTGAAACTGCCGACAATAATAATGTTGAGACTTTGTTAAAGTCCGTGAAAACTTTAACAATACCCGTACCTTCAAGAGTGGAGTCATATAATTTATTTTTCCAGTCGCTTGAAAAAAAGCATTCAAAATAAAAAAAGAGGTTCCCGAACAATTTAAATGCGAAATTCCTTTAAATATTCTAGGTGAGAGAGTTAATAATTTACTTGTTCATGTTTCCGAAGAAGAGTTAAATAATTATAGTAAGCTTAAAGATTTAGTATTAAAAGAATTTTCTCTCACACCACAAGAATGCTATAATAGATTTCAGAAAGCGCAAAAATTAAGTTCAGAGAGTTATGTGCAATTTGCATCACGATTATGCGCGACATTTGAGTATTATTGTCAGCTGCGCAATGTGAATGATTTTAAATCATTGTGTGAGTTAATTGTATCGGATAAAATAATGAACACACTCGACAGAGAATTATTGTCTTACATGAGTATAAAACAGGGAGAGAAATATTTTAAACCACAAGAGTTAGGGCGTGAGTGTGATATATATTTGTAATCGAAAGGCAAAATTAAGAATGAGATATTTTCTAAGCCCTTTTGTGAAAATGCCAAGCGTTTCAGTTATAATAAACAAACCAAATTTAATGCTAAAATACAGCGAGATGCATCGAATGTATTTTTTCCGAGTTAAAAAATGATAAATGTGTATTGTGTAAAAATAATCATGCTTTACAATTTTGCCCACAATTTAAAATGTTTTCTGTAAACGAAAGAGTAGAATTTGTTAAAAATAATAGACTTTGTTTTAAATGTTTTTCACCTCAATGCAGCGTTAGTAGATGTAGATCAAAAAATTGTTTCTGCTCGAAACCGCATAACAAACTATTACATTACCCCAGAGAAAGGAAAGGGAATTCCTTCTTCCCCCTTGAGACGATGACAGACGTTAACCAGGAACCACCCCGATTCGCCTTTAGTGTAGATGCTGAATCTTTCGTTCCGAAAGAAGACGAAACACAGATCGTGGCAACGGCGTGTTTTAAAAAACAAATGCCTTTTGAGTACTGCTTTAATTCTAGTGAAATATAAATATTCAGAATGGCAGACATTTAGAGCCTTGTTAGACTCGAGAAGTGAAACTTGTCTAATTTCAAATGAGTGCGCGAATAAATTACGACTTAAGACCGAAAGAATAAATACATTAATCTCGTGTTTAAATGATGCTTCTATGGTAGTAAATGGGCGTGTTAAAGTGGCGATTTCTAATCAAAATAAATCTTTCGAAAGGGAATTGGATATGCTCGTAGTTAAAAAAATCACTGATTTTATTCCGCAGAAAGCGTTAGAAATAAATTCTGATTTTTATAAATTTGTGGAATTAGCGGATTCTAAATTTAATGTTCCCGGCAAAATTGATTTATTATTAGGTGCAAATATATTTTATGAGTTATTGAAACCGGAAAGAATTAAAATAAAAGATTCGCAATTACTGTTAGTCAACAGCGTATTTGGTTATATAGTAACGGGTAATTTAGATTCAATAAATGAAACTAAGGTTCACTGCGGTTTGATTCGTGATGAGGATTTGAATAAAAATTTAGAAAAGTTTTGGAAATTAGAGGAGATTGAGGAACCGATAGTTAAAAATAAAGAAAGGCTAATTTGTGAGGAACATTACGCGAATACTCATTTTAGAACTAAAGAAGGTAAATATGTAGTATCTATGCCCTTAAAAAGGAACCCTCGTGTTTGGGTAATTCGAAAGACATAGCCCTCAAACGACTTGGATCGCTGTGGAATCGCTTTGCTAGAGATGATAATTATTTAAATTTATATCGTGAATTTTTAAGAGATTATGAAAGACTGGGTCACATGAAGGAAGTGACTAACGAAACTGAACCAAAAATCGCATATTATGCTACCCATCATG
Source organism: Trichonephila clavipes (assembly GCA_019973935.1). Classification (NCBI taxonomy): domain Eukaryota; kingdom Metazoa; phylum Arthropoda; class Arachnida; order Araneae; family Nephilidae; genus Trichonephila; species Trichonephila clavipes. The sequence continues at coordinate 940,014 of BMAU01012458.1, forward strand.
GAATTTATCGTCCAGAAAAGTCCACAACAAAACTTAGAGTTGTCTTTAACTGTTCTTCGTTAACTGATAATGGAATATCTTTAAATGGCATTCAATATAATGGAGGAGTGATACAAGAGGACTTATATGCGCAAATGCTCAGGTTCAGAACTTTCACGTATGCATTTACAGCAGACATTAAAATGATGTATCGAACTATATTAATTAACCCTAAACAGTGTAATCTGCAGAGAATCGTTTGGTGTGAAAGTGAACATGAATCACCCAAAATTTACGAACTTTCAACTGTTACCTATGGCACTGTAAGTGCTCCTTACTTAGCACAGAGAACTTTAACCCAATTGTCGATGGATGAAGAGGCTAACTTCCCTATAGCAGCTTCCGTTTTTCGGAACAATTTGTATATGGACGATGTCCTTTGTGGTGCTGCAACGTTAGAGGAGGCAATTGTTCTCAGACAACAATTAAAAGGAATTTTGAAAAGTGCTGGAATGGAGTTGCATAAACTTTGCGCCAATCACGAGAAATTGTCACCGGATCCCGAACAGAATTACAATTTTGCAACTTTAACAGAGACGAAAACGTTAGAGTGTCGTGGAAACCGAACCTAGTTTGGTTTTTGATTAAAGTGAAAGTCTGTTTGGACAGTTCTTATACTAAAAGAGACGTCTTGTCTACTAGTGCCAAGATCTTTGATCCTGTTGGACTGATGGCACCAGTAATTTCCAAAGCAAAGATTTTCCTCCAGCGTTTGTGGAGAAGCAAATTGAATGGAATGACCTTCTGCCAGCTGAAGAATATCGAGAATGGCAACAATTCCTAGTATCCTTAGAGAATATCAACAATATAGAGATACCAAGGCGTATTCTTGTCGCTTTTCCAGAAGTTATTGAGATCCATGGCTTTGCTGATGCCTCAGAGCGGTGCTACGGTGCAGCAGTTTACTGCAAATCTAAAAATTTGAAGAGTGATAATTTAGTTCGGTTAATCACAAGCAAATCGAGAGTAGCGCCTATTAAAAGCCTGACAACTCCCAGACTTGAATTGTGTGCTGCAGTGCTATTGGCAAAACTTGTGAAAAGAGTTGTAGCGGCTTTACAACTAGAAACTGCTGAAGTATATCTTTGGTCGGATTCGATGATCGTCTTGGCATGGCTTCGAAAGGAACCGATGGACTTAAAGACCTTTGTTCAAAATAGGTTGCCAAGATACAAGAACTCTATCCTAATCAGTTATGGAGACACGTACCATCTGATCAAAATCCCGCAGACTTAGTCTCCCGAGGAGTCGATCCTGAGAAACTTTTGCAACAAAACTTATGGTTTAATGGACCAACATTTCTTTCAGGTGATGACTATCCAAATCGAACTATAAACTGTAGAGAGAAGTTAGATGAATATAATTCAGAACTGAAAAACGGTGTTAATGAACAAATTGAAAACTTTCAATCGGTGCTTAATATTCATGTTAATGATTTTTTAAACGATCTTCTTAATCTAAGCAATAATTATATAACTATTTTACGTGTATTAAGTTTTATTTTCAGGTTCGTGGAAAATTTAAAGGGAATAAATAAAGTGGCTGGTCCACTCACAACAAAAGAATTTGTGAAAGCTGAAACATATCTTATAAAAAAGGTGCAAGAGCAAGAATTTTCCAGTGATATTAACCATCTTAAAAGTAAGGAAGTGTGCTACCAAACAGTAAGTTAAAGACATTGAATCCCTTTTAGATGACAACGGTGTCTTAAGAGTAGGAGGACGATTGTGTAACTTAGAGTTAAGTTTCGATAAAAAGCACCAGATAATTTTACCAAAAATAATAGATTAATTTTAATAATAATAGAATATTTTCATAAGAAATATTTACATGTGGCAACTGTATCTTTACTGAATCATATTCGGGAAAAATTTTGGCCGTTGAATGGTAGGTCAATGTGCAGAAAATTGTATATAAATGTATTGTATGTTTTAAAGCGAAACCAATTGTGTCAACTCAAATTATGGGTAATTTGCCAAAAGAGAGACTTATTACTGATTATCCATTTAATTGTTCAGGAGTAGATTTCTCTGGTCCTTTTTTTTCATTAAAAATAAAGGACAACGTAAAGGAAATTTGTTTAAAGTGTATATTTGTATTTTTGTGTGTTTTGTGTTTAAAGCGGTACATATTGAGTTAGTATCAGATTTAACATCGCAAGCATTCATTGCCGCGTTGAAAAGGTTTATGGCTCGAAGAGGCAAATGTGCAAAACTGTTTTCGGACAATGGTAAAAATTTCGTCGGAGCTAGCAATGAAATTAAAAACTCCTTGAAATAGTCAGAAAACCAGACGAAAAATTAGCTAATTCCTTAGCAGCAGAAGGAATAGAGTGGAAATTTATTCCTGCGAGGTCGCCCAATTTTGGAGGTCTTTGGGAAGCGGCCATAAAGTCATGTAAATATCACTTAAAAAAAAGTTGTGAATGGAATTAATTTAACGTACGAGGAACTACTTACGGTCACTGTACAAATTGAGGGAATTTTAAATTCTCGACCGCTTTGCCCCTATCAAACAATGATGATGATTTCCAAGTGCTTACACCAGCTCATTTTTTAATTAATAGATCTTTAAATTCGCCAGAAGAGCCTAATTTGACAAAAATGTAAAGAGAGTAATCTCAAAAGTGGCAAAAAATAACTAAGATAGTTCAATTAATGTGGAAATTTTGGAGTCGTAATTACTTGAATCAATTACAACAGAGAGGAAATGGATGTTTGAGAAGAATAACGTTAAAATTGAGACTTGGTTTTAATAATTGCAGAAAATTTACCAACATATAAATGGGCATTAGGTAGAATCGTAGAATTGTATTATGGCGAAGATAAAAGTGCGTGTAGTGAAAATTAAAACTCAGTATAGTACATGTAAAAGAGCCATATCAAAATTTGTGTTTTACCAATGGAAGATCCTTAAATATAATTTGAATTTTTCATATAGTACCATTGGTGGTGTGTAAAGTTACTCATTGTTAGTAGTGATTTTGTATTTGTATAAAAATATTGTTATTTTGTGAAATCTTGAATTTATATAATGATTTATGTAATTGTATTTCTTGAGAATTGTCAAGTGTTGAATGTGTGTAAAGTGTTCTAAATGTAACCAATATGAATGTTAATTTAGTAACAATGATTGCATGGTTAAACCAGTGCAATGTGGGGCGGTATGTTAGTTCTGTTATTGAACAGCGCCCTCTAGCGGCTTGTAAAGAAAACGTCAGTGTAAGTGTAGCACTCACCTCCGAGAGGTTGTGTACGGAGTAGAGAGAAAGATTGAAAATATTACAGTCCACTGCGTGTGTTTACTGTGTGTGTGTGTAGAGTCAATTCAAATGCAATCGTACTATAATAGGATAAAAGTAGAAATTACAAGAATCAGAGGTGTAGAGATATTAAAATTGAAAATACCGGAAGTCATAGGACTAAATTGGAGACCTGCTATGAATTCTAAGTGTCTATGAGTTAGACCAGTGAATTAGGCTTAAGTAATACTTTACGGATCCTTCTTCCCCATACAGCAGAAATTTTCGACATTTCAGAAAACAGTACTCTATTAAAAATTAGGGCTCTTTCTTATATATATATATATATATATTCTTTATATATATATATATATATATATATATTCTTTATATATATATATATATATATATATTCTTTATATATATATATATATTCTTTTATATATTATATATATATATATATATATATATATAAAATAAAATAGCTTAGAGATTGCTAGAGTTACTAAGGATATGTTAATTTTTTCCATGCATGGCTTTGATTTCGAGGACCTTTTTAATTCTATAGATATTGACGATATGATTAAGGTTCTACAGTTAATTTATGATAAATATGAATTATATACTTCAATGAAAAAAGATAAATTTGATATTCTTGTTAACCTCGTATTAAAAGAAAATTTCATTGTATTTGATCAGAATCTTTATAAACAGATCAAAGGATTACCTCAGGGTGGTCCAGCTAGTAATTGTTTAGCGAACCTATATTTACATTTTTTTAAATAGATCATGTTGTAAATGATTCTTACTTAATTTATCGTTATATAGATGATATAATAATTTTTGGTAAAAATAGTGAATACAAACCAAATATTACGTTCTACCCTGATTATCTCAAGCTCCTTAAAACTAACTTCAACTCTAATATGGTGGAATTCTTGGATTTAGACTTGCATCTTATTAACAATAATGTAGTCAATAACATTTTTGACAGAAGAGATTCGTTTAAGTTCCATATAATTAAAATTCCCGTATGGAATAGTAATTTGCATATATCAATTTACAGAAATATCCTTTTGAATTTTTTATTTAGAAATGATAACTTAACAACCCACAAAATAGATAAATACAATAATATAAAACAATTTTTTCAATGTTGTTTAGATCATGAATACCCTTTTAATTTCTTAAGAACTTATATTCATCACAAATACATTAACCGTCTTGCTACTTCGAATTCCAAAACCACCACACACAACAATAGGATTTCAAAGTCAGTATGTTAGTGGTCTTGCTGTGAAGATTATATTATAACACTCATATCACAGTTTACATTTTTTCCACACACATCTTGAACATCTTACACATTGTTGACAACCAACCAAATTAGAGCCTAGCAAATTTACATTTTTGACAATCAACCAATTCAAATTCTATCGTATTTGATTGTCGTCTTTTTTATACCTGTCTTTGCTGGCTGGTTTAAAAGTCAGCTCAAAAGATGTGTTTATGTATTTTCGAATTTTTAACGTGGTGAATAATCGATTTTCATTAATGTCAAGACGCTTGATTCTCCTCGTAAAAGCTCTGTGAGTAAAGAAATTTTGTTAAATTATTTCTTGAAAGATACTTTTCTTATGTAATTGTTTTAGCATTTTTCTACTTTTCTTACGCAATTATTTTGTGATTTTTCTGCATTAAGAGTTTGGGAGAGTTTGTTACATAATAGTAATGAGTGGTTTTTTCATACTCTCTGAGTTATCCAAATTCTGAAGGTTTGTTTATTTTATTTTATTTGGTTTTCCTACCGAGTTGCAAAGGGGAAGGTTGGCGCCTTCAAACTAGTTTAACCCCACTTATTCGGTCCTAAGTCCGAAATTGCTTTCTGACTCGCTAGGTTCTTCTTTTTGTAGCTTCTTTTTTTTATTTCTCTATAATTTTGTTCTTCATGTTCAGGTTTTATATTTTTATTATGCTATTTCTTGTTATGTTCTTTATCTATTATTTCTTATTTTTGATATATAATACATATTTCTTTTATATATATATATGTGTGTGTGTTTATCATATGACTGTCATAAATGGAGCCCATTGCTTTATTGAATCTGATAGTCTATATTTCATTTAATGTTTGCTTAGGATTCACGAGATAAGATTCAATTGCTAGTCAGGTACACGTTTATCATCTCAAAGAATTTACAATCCAAATTTCATTTTTGACACTGGTAAATTATTAAAATAAATGCCCATTTTACAGTAAAATTCTAGTTAGATTTAAATTTTAATGAAATGTAAGCAGGAAATTTATAAATATTGAAAGAAGTTACATCATCCAAGAATTCCACATCCCAAAATTTCCAGCTATCCAATGAGAAAATTCATCCCATTTATCTTTTGGAGAAAGACTTCCACTGAGACCGAAACGAAAGGACATTTTAAGCGAAACCTATCATAGTTGGATTAGCTCTAATTTCACGTTAATTCTTTAACGGGTGCTGAGTAATTTTTCTTTTTACTTTTTCTGTCACAAATGATGGATTGGAAAGAAGTATAAGAGGAATTAATCCGTATGTGGGCTTTAAAGTATCTTAATAGCTATAATAAAGTATCAGATAATCATCAAAATGTCTTAATAATGTTTTATATGATCGAATTTGATATATATGTTGCCGTTAAGGTATCAAACTACGTTCGGAACCGTGATTTTAAAAAAATGCATAAATGGATAATATTCATGATATTTAGTGTCACTTAGATTATAATACATGTATACAATTGTTTTAAGGATATTTTGACAAAAAAATTATTTAAATACAATATTTTGGCTAAAAATGAACTTAGAATAACCTTTTTTCGAAAGGTTCTTCTTTTATAAAAAAATGCTTCTAAAATAATAATATTTTGCTTATATAAAGTAAAGACTTCTCCAGAGAGTCTGAACTAGGGTTTTTGAAAAATTCCCATTATTTTCAGAGTTACCACCAATTGAAATAATTATCGGCGTTTTTTTTTCTTAAAATTGCTCCACTCTGTTGTAAAATATCGATAAACCCACTTCTAAATTGTATATTTCAAAAATTCTAATCGAGCTTCTGTAGAGAGATCAGACCTATATACAGACAAAATATTTTTATAATAGAAGCCTTTTCCACAAATGGAGAATATTTTGAAAATGGGTCATTCTATGTTCCTTTTCTGTCAAAATATCGTACTTAAATAATTTTTTATTGTAATACTGTTCTTAAAACAATTTTATATAAATTTTCTAATCTAAGTGACACTGAATATCATAAATATTATCCATTTATACGCTTTTGCAAAATCACGGTTCTGAACGTATTCGGATAACTTAAAGTGCGAAATCAGTTATTTCATACAATAACTCGGTATTTCGCATAATAACTAGACAAGTCAGTTAAAGTATATAAAATGATTGAATTTTGCGAGATTTAACTAGTTTTCCATAGAATTAAGATTGATGATTGTTAAAGCATAAAATACGGCAGACGAAAGTTCTTTGAACCGGTTTTTGCTGCCTTTAGTCAGTTTTGAGCCCTTTATAGCTGCTTTGGGGAAAGATTTCCAATAAGAAACTAGAGACGGCCGAATTGAGATCTCGGTTCAGCATATGTGAGCGAGAATTAATTTCCTTTGACGCCGTTCCTAACTTTAACACAACGCTTCTATCTGTTGCAACAGCTCAATTTACGGCACATATCAAGGATTTAAAAAGATCTCGTGTCAAAAAAGAAAATATGTTTGTGCTTATTTCAAAAATAATATACAATACAATTCAAAGTATCATCCCAGAAATTGCTCCAATAAGTAATAAAAAGTAAAATAAAGGTATTTCATAAAATGTTTAATATTCTCTTGTATTTCGATTGAAAATATTACGCAATGTTTTTATGAAGCAACAGTTTTTCTTCACACGATGTTTTTTTTTGATAATATTTAACCCTTTATCTACCGACGGTACTTATAAGTACCACTCACTTTATAGTTACGTAGAATAACCATTTGTACGAATATTTTGACGATTCTTGGCAAGAATATTCTTTGAAATCCATTCTTTCAAGATATATGGCATCACGGTTTCTATGATGAGTATTTTAGCGGGGAAGGTGAATAGTTTTATAGCAGAAATTGTGCGTTTTCAGCGGATTGCGAAGATTGTCATTTTTGTCCCGAAAAAATAATTAATGTCAAACTTTAAGTGTCTTATTTTTTTTGTATAATAATGGAGACCTTAAAAAAATGATTTGACAATTTATGTTAAGTTAACAGTGTAAATAACGAATTTTAACCGTTGAATATCTTTAATTAATTAATTAACTCTAATGGATTAAATTTCCCAAAGGTGAGTATTTTGTTTATGTATATCCCTTAATTTTAAATCTAGCAATTCAAAAAAAATATTGCGTGAAAAAAACTGCAGTAAATCATAATACGGTAGATAAAGGGTTAAATATTGATATTTCTGCAACATATTCTCTTTTTCTTCCCTTTCTGTTTAACTAATGTTAGCGATATAAGCAATTTTACATTATCTCCTTTTTCTTTTTATTTATCAATTAATCCTTCGCGATAGGGATAAAATGTATTTTGTGAGAGATTTTAGCTACTTTTTTTATGATTGATTTATAAAATAACTTCGAAATTGTTATTTTTCACTTTAAGGGTTTATCATTAGTTATTTCATAGATTAACTAGGAAATGTATGATAATTTTCATCTATTATATATTTTAACTCACTTGTCTACTTATTTCATGAATTAAGTAATTCTTTAAAAAAAACCCTGAATTATATATATATATATATATATATATACAGTCGACTCTCGATAATACGAACCTCTCGCTAATTCGAAGTATAAGCTCAGCTCCTAGAAAAAAACTCTTGATATTTCGAACTAAAACCATACGTTTTGGTACTCTCAATATTTCGAAGTAAACCATACTACAACACGCGATAATTCGAAGTTATTCTATAAAACTCTCGATAATTCGAACCTTCAATTTTATGAAGTTAGATTCGCTTTCTGTACTTAATTATACCCCGAGCTGTTTTTTTAATGAAATTATTTTCAGTCCAAATTGTGCATGTTGATAGAATAACTACTTTGTTTATTATATTTCCGGTATTTGCTAAGCAGAATTTTCATTTATTCCTAAGCCCTCTGTTTTTTCTTTTTTCGTTGATACCCAAGCATTAGATGGATAAAGGAAAAACTGCTTTCTTTTTTATTCACTGTGAAGTAAAGAGTGATGCTTCCTTTTACAAGTATTGCACAATAATTTTGATTTGCTTTGAGTATTTATTACTAATAATGAGTCACATTTAAACCGATGATTTTTTAAAAAATAAAGCACTCAAACTGCATCCAAGATATTTCAGCAAAATCGTTTTATGGGAGAGAATTGAAAACGAGAAATAAAACTTTTATATAAAAATGTACGAGGCAAAGACAGGAGAAGCTGGGGGGTCATTGGGAAAAACTGGGTTAATAAATAACCCTCCGTCCCATATCATAATGTATTCGCGTCCTTAAAGTGGGAATTGGGAATTACTAAAATACAATTGAAGTTTAACACATATACAAGACAAATTAAAACATATACAAAACAAAATGAAACAGTCTTTGGCAGTTGTCAAAGTCCCTTAATGTTGTTTCACAGTTCTTGTAATTGTCGCACAGTCCATTAGAGTTTAAAGCAACAGCTCTCGAGGAGCCGTGCATCACTTATCTGTAGGTTCCGGGCATGATGATTTATGGGGTGCACTGGTCGAGGAGGTGACGTCATCGCTTGTGAGGTAAAGGCAATCAGTCCAGATGAGGAAAATTCCCGTCGTCGAAGGAGTGGAAGCACTGTAGTTGGGTGAAGCAGTTTGTGAGTAGGCCTCTCTATTGGATGAGCATTAGTGTCGCAGTCGTTGCAAGGGGGGTAAGAATGTTAGGGTCAGAATGAAAATTTACCGCGTGGTAAATAAGACTAAGAAAACTTAGTCTCTTGCTCCGTCATATTGATTGAGGAGTTCGTTAATTTGTTTGACGATTTCAGATTTAGTGAGTGAGGTCGTTATAGTATTTTTATTGTGACTGGGAGTTGGTGGTACGGGAGCTGGTTGTGGTGTAGTTAGGAAACTGATGTGTTATACAAGTGTTGATAGGGCATGAATCGTTTGTTGTAGCGTTTGTGTTATGAAGTTAAGACAGTCGTTTTGGGTGTTTGCACTTTGTGTAGGTAAGAGAAGTGGGGTGGGTATTTCCTTGAGAGTTTGGTTGTCGGTTGCGGTCGTCGCGGGTGGTGCCATCTGTTGTGTTGTGTTGGAGTTAGAAGTTTGTTGTGTAGCTTGTGCGTATGATATGTTGGGCCTGATAAAATTGTTCGAGATGTTCAAGTTAGATTTAACGTTAGAGCCTTTGCGTGGTTTGGGGAAGAGGGGGCATTTACTGTAATTGGCCATGTGGCCGTAAGCTTGGCAGTTGATGCAGAAGGGGATATCCAGCTTCTTGATCTGGCAGTCCCTGGTTTGGTGTTTTTCGCCGCATTTAAGACATTTAGGTGTTAAATGACAGTGTTCTGCCGTGTGGTTGAATTGAGTGCATTGAAAGCATTGGATAATTCCTCTGCTTTCAAAGCCTTCAACTGTGATGGAAAGGTAACCTAGTGTTTTTAAGTGAAAAATATTTTCGTTAAATGTGTTTCTTGGGAGAGATATTATGAATACTGGAAGTAACTGTTTAGTGATATTTCCGGTAAGTTGTGTGACCTTGTTAAGTGTGAAACCCAGATCAAGAAGGTCTGAATGGATTTCTGCCGTTTTAGTGCTTCGGGAGAGGCCCTTTATGACAACTTTAATAGGTCGCTCGTGCTTGGGTGTAAAAGTGTAGAATGGGTACTTTAAATCTTCTAGTAGTTTATTGAGTGCATCGTGTTGTGGTAGGGTGTCGGTGTAAAGTTTAACATATTTTCCTGCTGTCTTGGTACGTATGGCGGGCATTTTTTCATTCAGAGTCTTTAAGTGAGTTCTTAAATCGTCGGTTATTTGTAACATGGTGGGGGGAGGCAGTTTCAGTGTATGACTAGTCGAGCTTGAAGTGGGAGAGGTGCGTTCGGGTGATTTAGGTGATTGCATTACAGTTTCTATTGGTGTTTCATTATCGAGAGCATTAAATTTATTAGTTAGGTTGAGCTTAAAGTTGATGTCGGGGTTTGAGTTCGAAAGAGTGGTTTTGGTTAACTTTCTAAGTGGGGGAGTAAAACCTTCGGCGTTTTCCTTACGTTTCTTCGGGATTGGTGTAGGTGGGGGAGAGGGGTCGGGAAAGTTATTTTTAGCTGGAGTGTTGTTAGAGATGGCGTGTGCAGTTGGGATTGTCGCAGGGGGGAAGAGAGGCGTACTCACTTACCGCTTTTTGCAGTCGCTCGTTCGTCAGCTCCATGTAGGCGGATTCGTTCCTGACAAGTGGGTTGTTCGGATCCTTGATTCCGTTTTGTAGCGCTCCTTGCAGTAGTGTGTGGGTATTCTCAAGAGTCATGGAATAGACGTCGATGAGGTGGGCGAGTTCCTGAAGTTTGTTGCAATTCATGAAAGTGGGGCCAGCGTTCTCCGGTGTTCCGGGCCGTGAAGCTTGGGGTGTTGTGGGCAGAGGTACTTCCATACTGGTCACTCCGGGTGACTCTTCCGTTGCTGCAGATTGACTACCGTCACGACTGGTAGTCGGAGAAGGCTTTGCATTTCGGTGCCGTTCGGGAATAATTTTTTGCTTTTTCGGCACCATAATGAGAAATTCAATGAAAGTTGTTCAGCAGATTAGTATCTAAAAGATTGCAGGCGCCAGACTGGAAAATAACTTTTCAGCCAGCAAAAGTTGCAAGTCGTGGTCCTGGGCTACGAAATTTGTATTGGGATCGTAAGACAGACACGTCCCTTTGATTTTCGCAAAGACAGGAGAGACAGGGATTCAACTTTATTCTATTACTTTTTTAAAAAAAAAAGTGGTAATGTGTCACTAAGAATTGCTCCACGTGCCATAGTTGTGGCGACCCTTGCTATTGAGTATACCCCGTAACTGAGTATGAACTGTGAATACGCCTTGTGTTCATTTTAGAGATTCCAAATTTTAAATTAAAAATATTATTTTACTAAAGTTGTGGTGATTTACGTTTCCTACCTGTTAATTTCAATAAACCTTGGGCCACTACTTTACACCTCATCTCAGTGTCGACTTATCACGTGAAAGGAACGACATGTCTTCTTTTAAAAAGTACAAGTGCTTAACAATTTCTGAAAAGCAAAAGATGATAGAATCAGTTGAAGAAGGTGAGAGGAAGGTCGATGTAGCCAAAGCATTTGAAATCCCACTATTCTGAAGAATAAAGAGAAAATCTTTAGTGCATCTTCGAGTAGAGTGAGAAAACGTGTTAGTAAAGGTAATTTTCCACGTCTTGAACAGTGTTTAGTTTCATGGATGAGACAGTGTCGAGGACAGAATATTCCGATGGGTGGCTCTTTATTGAAGGAAAAGGCTAAAGCATTCGCCAAAGAATTAGGAATCGAGTTTTCGGCTAGCGAGGGATGGCTTACAAATTTTAAGAAAAGGAATGGGATAGTCTTCAAAAAAAATGTGCGGGGAAAGCTCAAGTGTCGACATTAACGTTTGTTCTAAGTGACAGAACTCGCTTTCGGATCTAATAAAGGAGTACGAACCACGTAACATTTTCAACACGGATGAAACCGGACTCTTTTTCAAGTGTTTGCCAGAAAAAACATTTACATTCAAGAAAGAAAAAAATGCCATGGAAGAAAACATAGCAAGGAGAGGTTAACTGTTTTACTGGCTGTAAACATGGACGGCTCAGAAAAGATTACTCCTCTCGTCATAGGAAAATCTGCAAAACCTCGGTGTTTCAAGGGCATAAACTCGTTTCCTACCAAATACCGCTCAAACAAGAAGGCATGGATGACCACCGAACTCTTTGATGGTCTCACTGAACTCGGATATGAAAAGAGAGAAACGACATATTCTCTTATTTTTAGACAACTGTACTGTGCACAATAACGCACCACCTTTATCAAATGTGAAACTTCAATTTTTCCCTCCAAACTCAACCTCCTAACTTCAGCCACTCGACCAAGGCATCATACATAATTTTCAAACTTTTTATCGGCGTGAAGTCGTTAAAAGCGTTTTGGATAGCCTCGAAAATCAGCAGAATGTAACTACTATTTCTCTTTTAACAGCTTTGATCATCATTGACAAGGCTTGGAGAGCTGTTACTCCTTTGACAATTCACAGCTGTTTTAAAAAGTCAGGCTTCCCCTCGCTAAATCTGGTTGATGTGAACGATACACTCACTGAATTTAATGCTTAACCATCCCTTTGGGAAGCTCTTCCATAACAAGATTTGACGTTTGACTACTAAGTGTTGGTTGACACGGACATTGCTGTATGGGGAGCTCTATCTGACGCTGAAATTGTGACTTTGGACCTCAATAATACAGAAAGTGTTGAAGGCGAATCGGAGGAATTGACTCCGGTAACTCTGTCAGAAGCTTAAGTGTCACTAAACAAACTACGCAACTTTTCCCTTCAAAATCATGTTGATGCAGACATTTTATAGGCTTCATTTGTTCTAGAAAAATCTATAGGCAAAGTTAGATTGAATGCCTTAAAACAAAAAAAGATAACAGATTTTTTCGACAAAAAGTATTAATTATATGTAGTATGTATATTCTTTTAATAGTTGTTTTCAAGACATAAGTGTACTCTTTTAATATACGACTTTTAACTTCTGTTTTATTTTTATACTGTATAAAATGTACTTTAAAAAATTATGTACAATTGTTGCTTTATTACATAGTTTAAATTTAAATGTGTTAGAAAAAAAACTTGTCTTCCTGTATTTTGAGAGTTTTTTACTACCCTCTTGATAATTCGAAATTTTTTATTGGTCCCTCCAACTTCGAATTATCGAGAGTCGACTGTATATATATATATATATATATATATATATATATATATATATATATATATATATATATATATACATATATATATATACTCTTTAACGGTAACATACATATAAGTTTTGCGGGACCTTAGGAACATAAATAAAAAGTTAAATAGCTAAAAATTATTATGAAATAATATTATTTCTTTTTTAACTTCGAATGTTCCGAGAAGCAGTTTTGCAATGTTGTGTTTTAGAATTTGTATTTTTTAACAAATTTTAAAATTTCATAATCGTAAACTGCATTAATAACACTAAATTCAAACTTTAATATACTTTATTTCCTTTACTGGATGAAACAGTCAGGTTTTTGGATATTAAATTTTAATAATTTAGATATTGCAACAAATATTATTATAATTAATAGTAAACAACTACATAACTAACAATTTACAACGAAATAACTAATATGTGTATCATATTTATAAAAAATTCCACCCTTCTAATGAGCATTTACATTATATTTAATTTTATATCGGATTTAGTTTGCTGAGAAACTTATTTTTCAAGAATTTGACTAAAATATTCGATACAGAAAACTTTCTTAGAAAATGTATTGTTATTAAAATAGTTTTTGCATGGAATATTGGAATAATTAATGAAATTTTCAAAAAATAAAATAATGGTGGTTTATTGTTGTACGAAAATAGTTTGCATTAAAGGTTTTTTTTTGTAGAAAGTCTTATTAAAAATAAAAATTTTTAACATATCTACACAAAAATTGGAGATTTTATAAATATATTAAAATTCGAAGAAAAAAAATTTTTAACATATTTTAAAATTTTATCTTACTTATCAATTTTGGTCATACATGAACATACAGTTTAAAAATAATCTACCTTTAAACGAATTTTAATTTCATCTAATAAGAACTTTTATATATATATATATAAAGGGAGAGATTTATAATAATTCTAATATATTTTCAAAAATTAATTTCACTATTGGTAAAAGCAGGTGAGAATGATGTCACAAGTAAATGCGTTACTTTTCTATTTTATCTATTGGATAAATATTCTAACCAATAGCATTTGCATGATATTAAAGTTACGGAATAAATAAAAATACATATTTCCTAAGATTGGAAAAGATTTCATTACTAGTATTATATTCTTGCTTCACTAGCGTTAGAAGATCAGCATATTTTATTAAACGTTTCATTTTTATTGGATTAAATACATTTTTTGCGTATAAAATATGTTCTGAATTTCATTTGCTACATGTTAATGTTGTAAAATTAGATTTCCTCAGTTAAAGTAAAAATATGATATCTTATTAAATATTTCAGAATTTTCTCAGACTCACAAAAAGGCATATGCGTTGCATATTGTACGAATTTGTTCTGGTATTAAGTTGCTTTTATATTTGAAGCAATATTACTAAAGTTCTGTATGTTTTAATAAGGATCATGTTTTCTGGTATTTAGGGGAAATGATCTTAAATTAAAAAAAATAATCAAACACTTTCTATTCGTAAATTTTTTCACTGAAGTTTGGAAAATTTTTAATTAGTTGGAGAATGAGAGCTATATATAACATAGTTATCGGAAATTCTGTCAAGCGTGGCTGGTACGAATTGCCAATAACAAGATAAATGATCAGTATTTATACTGTACAGTAGAACGTTGTTTATCCGAACACTTATTATCCGGAGTGTCAAATATACGGATAAATTTATTTTTTTTTTGTCATCTACATGTACTGTGCATGAAATAAGCTGTGGCCAGAATTAGAAGGCGAAAAAAACTTCAATGTGTGACGGCCAAAATGTGGAGAATACCGACTTTGTCCAATCAATCCCAGGATTTCAAGAATGCGATGAAGATGTAGAAACACCTGGATGGCATGCGATGCAGAAGACTGTGGATTTCAAGAATGCGATGAAGATGTAGAAACAACTGGATGGCATGCGATGCAGAAGACTGTGGATTTCAAATGCTAAATGATGACGAGATTGTGACTTCCGTGCAAAAAGAATCCGACCCTGTTGATGATTAAAGGGATTAAGACTAGGACAACAACAACAACGAAAGTAGCAAGGGTCCATCAAATGCTAACGCATTTTCTGTGTTAGAGACAGCTATGGAGTGGTACGAACAACAGAGTACTGTCCTACTCAATTACTGCAGCTCAAGAGAATCAGAGACCTTGAAGCGAAAAAACGAAGATGTTCAAGGGTACAATGAAACATAAGGGATTATTTTCCACAATAAAGGTAAAATTGCGACATTTGGCACCTATTTTGCTTTTTCTTCAAGCACGTTTCCCGCAAATGATGTGATTTTCAGTATTCGTATAGTGTCCGGTTTCATATACTGCATGGATCGGTTTTTATTTATCATAAACACATTTGGTTTTCGATTATCCGAACAATCGCGTATCCGAACGGTGTCAGGTCCCAATTTATTCGAATAAACGACGTTCTACTGTATATTTATCAAAGAAGTTGTTATTAAAAAAAATTACTCAATAATGACAACATTTTACCATTTGTATTTATTTAATGCTGGAGATAGATGATTTTTGAAACGTCATTGAAGCAAAATATAAATTACAAACGTTAAAAATGATTGTTTATTGACCTCACAATTAAAGCAATATCAGGGAACTTGAACCAAGAGACGAGGAGGACATCTAAATGCACCCTCCCACTCTCTAAGCTTCCACATTATCCCAGCATGAAAACTTTTAAGTCGGCGAAGATTTAACGTTCACCAGTTTCTCTTAATGGCAAGTGTTTGGTGTGGCACCAGGGCTTAAACTCACAACTCGACAACTGAGATATAAACTAATAAGAGCATGTCAATTGCAGCCGAGTAATTTAGAAAGCTTAAAATTACCGAGACTATAATTGCCCTATTTTAAATTAAAATTTACTTAGCAGCCACAATGGTGGTTGGAGTCGTACTTTTTAAAGAGATAGTTCAAACGAGACAATCCTCAAGTACTAGTTTTACTTAATTGTTTATAAATGTCTAAATACGAAGTAATATAAGGACAATATTGGTGACGGACCTCGTTATTTTAATTCAAAGTCAAACAACGAAGTTGACGCATCAGCTGGAACCTTCCTCAAAAAACGTTTTTACCCCGCCACATAATAACTTTGAATCTAGACAGATTTAATGTGCATCAGACCCAGCAGTCGCCAACTAATAGTCCGTGAAAATTTTGAAGGATTGCAGAAAAACTACGACATTTTTATATTTATATAAAAATTCAGTTTCAAAAATAACAAGTAAGGAAACGTACTATGGAATATGGATTACACTTTTTTTAAAAAAATTTAACTACTATTTTCAGCATAATTCCAGTCTATAGTGAATTTTTAACTACTTTTGTTGGTGTATTTAGTGATATTTCAATGGGAAAAGTGGCAACTAGGGTGAATTGGCGGCAAAACACTGTGTTGATATTGCTTTACGTTGTCAATTCGTTCTTGCTTTTCTTGAAGCCCCTTTTCAGTGATATGGAAATATAAATAGACGTAAATAATTGATAATATAATTACAGTGATCCGTTACATTGAGGTCAATCAGATTAGTGGTCAGCCACATAGAGATCAATCAGATTAGTGGTCTGCCATATAGTGGTCAGTCACATAGAGGTCAATCAGATTAGTGGTCTGCCATATAGTGGTCAATCAGATTAGTGGTCTGCCATATAGTAGTCAATCTGACTAGTGGTCTGCCATATAGTGGTCAATCAAATTAGTTATCAGACAAATATCAAATTACACGTTTAGTGGTCCATGAAATTCTAAAGCAAGGTAGGGGGTGACTTTTCCAGGGTGCGGGCTACTTCTAATATTTTTAAGGTAGTATGGTCCACCCAGAAGCGTAGGTGTCGCCATTCTGTATTAAAACTGTGTGTTTTCTTTTCTTAACACTTACTTTAAACAATGTACCCTTCTTTTAAAATATGACAGATTACTACTTTTGCTACAATAACAAAGCAAAACAAAAATTGTCAAGCTGAATACTTGAAGTATGAGCGATTGCTAGCTCGTGGAGCATGAACGTATTCAATACAGCGAGCAGAGAACATATGTGAACCGTTGCATCTGGAACTGACGTAAGTGCTTAATTTGTTCACCGCCGGGTCCTGCGCCATCTCGATACATGACATCAGCACGAATCCAATCCAGTGGAAGCGTGGGATGTGGGATGATGTATTAAAAGCCAACACCATGCTATCGCGGGAAGAACTAAGCACCAATATTTATCTTCTTCTTCAGCCGGCGATGAAGAAGACCAATATTTATCTTCTTCCCTAGCTAACGTCGATGTTCTATAAATATGTTTCTTTTAGTAAGCGGGTCTTAGGTCTTAGTAAAAGCGGTTACCCCATAATGTCTTGGCGATCCACTGGTCGATAATGATTGACTTAATGCCCATTAATAAATTTCGAGACTCATTGGAACAAAGTATAATCTATAGAAAGAAATTAATAAAATCATACGAAATTCAATTAAAAAAACAAGAACGAATCCCATATATTGAATTATGTAAAAATTTCTAAAAATCCATCTAACGAATACTTAAATAAATGTTTGTAAAATCCAACAATTACATTCGAGTTCTTGAATTGCGTGACAAATATTAAGTGTAAGGCGGTTAAACAAATAAAAAATAAATAAAATAAATAAAATAAAACTCATTGTTACACGTGTTTGGTAAATTTAAGATTACATAAAACTTTCCAGTGCTGCTTTTTTATTCCAAAAAATAAGCAAAGCATTCAAATGCATAGGAACAAAACAAACCACTCTAGAAACGAAAGAATCATAAATTACGCTATAGAGACGACATTTCATTTACAAACGCCCTCATTTACACATTATTATGCTATGGTTTAGTTTAAAAGGAAAGGCAATTACACTAAATTTGTCTTAAAACACCTTAACTGTTAAACAAAAGACCAACAATGGAGTTGCGTGCAGTTTGCTGGGTTCGAAAGGAAAGAGAAACGTTCTTTTCTGCCATAAAATATTCACGAGAGAGTAGATCAGGTTCATAAAATATGCAAGAAGCGAGAAATCCTCACCTTTTGGCGGATCCGGGGTCCTCAGAACAATGATTTAATTCTCGATCGTTCTTCGAGTGCTGTACGGTTGCAGGTACGTGTATCGACGAAAGATTTTAAGCACTTTTCGAGAATGTTGCAAATTGATTTTAAAGTCAGTGGGGTTTCTGGTTTAGTCTTCTGTTTCAATAAACGATAGAAGTGAAAAGTATCGTAAAATAGATATAATTGGAGTCGTGTGGGAATAGTAAAATAAATATTTGTTTCTTGAGAGAGAGAGAGAGAAATATAAAGTTCTTAATAATTCCAAAAATGTATCTTTATTTGAGCATGTTACAAAATCGGAATTTTTTTTATTTGCAGTACATCGTTAGTTATTTTCAAAAGAGAAATTTAAAAGAAAATGTTACGTGATTTATTTTTATTTAGATTTACATTTAAATTTCAAAACTATTCAGATACTCGCATTATTAAAAAAAAAAATTTTCTTACCGCTATTTTAAACATCAGTATTTTCACAATCACTTATAATGTGCAGTTCTCTTTCTATGTATATTTTAATGCAGAGCAGTTGGTAAACTTTTGAACGCCGTGTGTGTGTGTGTGTGTGCGTGTGTGTGTGTGTGTGTGTGTGTGTGTGTGTGTGTGTGTGTGTGTGTGTGTGCGTGCGTGCGTGCGTGCGTGTGTGTGTGTGTGTGTGGTCCCCCTTTATAAGGTTGAGGAAAAAGAAATCCATTATTTTTTTGGTACATGGCTGTAGTGTTGATATCTCGTGAAGTACCGATCAAACAATTTCAAATTTATGCTCGTTGTCAAGGTGACAGTTTACGCTAAAAAAATTATTTTGCTGTTTTTTGTTTGGTCCATTCAGTTGTGAGTTACAGGGTGTTAAAAATGTAAGTTGACAAAGCGAAAACTCGATACATTTTAGTTTTTCTTTGATAAAGGCGAAAATGTATGCCAGGCGGCTGAAATTGTAATGGTGTTTATGGTGTCGATATTGTAACAGCTAATTACGTGCAATTTCGGTTTCGTCGATCCGTTCAGCCATTTTTGATGTTAAAGATGCACCTCGCCCAGGCAGGCCCATCGTCAAAAGTGTCGATACAATCACAGAAATAATCCAAGTTGACCGGCATGTTAGTAGTCGTAGCATCACCCAAGAGCTAAAGATTGACCATAAAACACTTTTAAACCATTTGCGCAATGTTGGATTCAAAAAGTAGCTCGATGTTTGGTGCCACATCAATTAGCACCAAAAAACATGATGAATCGAACTTTCATCTGTGAAGCCTTGGCAAAACGGAATGAAATCGACCCATTTCTAAGCGGATGGTGACTGGGGATGAGAAATGGGTCACATACACAATACTGTGCAAAAACGATCGTGGTCAAAGCGCGGTGCAGCAGCTCAAACGGTGGCCAAACCAGGACTAATGGCCAGGAAAGTTCTACTGTGTATTTGGTGGGACTGGCAAAGAATAACTTATTATGAGTTGCTTCTATATGACCAAACACTAAATTCAGATATTTAGTGTCAACAACTGGACCGTTTGAAGCTAGCAATTGAGCAGAAATGGCCAGAATTGGCCAACAGAAGAGGTTTTGTGTTCCGTCAAGACAACACCAGGCCACACACGTCTGTAGGGACTCGCCAGATACTCTGAAAGCTTGTTTCGGAAGTTTTAATGCATCCACCATATAGTCCGGACCCGCCACCAAGCGATTACCGTCTTTCTCGTGCATTGCAAGACTTCCTTAGTGAGAAGAAATTGGGATTAAGAGAAGATTGTGAAAATCGATTACAAGAGTTTTTTGCCAATAAGGACCAAGACTTCAATGATAGATGCATTATGAAGCTACCTTTAAAATGGCAACAAATTATACAACAAAACGGTGCATAATTCAGCCAAATCGGACAATCCGAAATATGTTGAATAAAGTCTTGAATTTCATGCAAAAATAATGGATTTCTTTTTCCCCAACTTAATATCAACCTGGCGTCGGGGAACCTCAAGATTTTAAGCTCCTCTTTCTGGCTCTCGCCACATGGCTGAGTGATTTAAATGCAATCGTTATAGTATTGGCACAGTATGGATCCAGTTCTTAATTTTTGCCCAAATATTTCTACAATTTTTTAAAAACAAAGTCGGACCTCTATATAACGAAGTCGCTAAATCCCTGAAAAAAGTTCGTTATATATAGAGGTTCATCTTTTAATGTACTTTATAAAACACAAAAAAAAATTTAATTCATTTTAACACTATATATTAAAAAATTATTATTTACGCCTTTTTAAAAATTAATATATGTTTATTTAACATATCTTCCCCTTAAAAAAAGAAAGAAAGAAAGAAAAACTGCAAGGAAAACAAGAAAAAAGCATGTCGAAGAATTCACTGTATTTTCAATACTAAGAAAAAAATTTATGCTAAAATTAATGAATTTAAAGGACATTTTCTAATTTAAAGCATACAAGTAATATTAAACATGCGTTATTTTATAATTAGAACACGGGACAACTCCCCTGAGGGTGAAAGAGGATTTCGAAGATGTCTAGTGAACTGGGCAATAGGAGTTAAAGGTTGCACTCTGTGGATGAAACGTCCTGAACTCTATTGCGTACTGTCAGTTAGGATCTAATAAAACCAGTTCAAGATTGATGACCACTATAAAATATTTTAAAGAGGGAATAACTTGAAATGTGTTCAGAGATACTTAAAAAAAAGGGAGAACAAAATTGAATCACAAAAGAAAAAGTTCTTTATATAGAAAATGCACTTCACTATAGAGAGATTATTTTAGGAAGAAAATCGCGAAAGGTTTAAGGTTCCACGAAAAAGTTCGCTATATCGAAAAATTCGCAATATAGAAGTTTGTTATAGAGGTTCGATTTTATTACACTGTAGTTATGTCTATGTAGATATAAACTGTAAAAAAAGAACCTAGTTTAATATTTTTGATTGAAATACATGTTCTAGTAGAGTCGTGTCTGTACAAGAGGAAAATCTTAATATTAAATGAGAGACGCTCGCGGACCTCCTAGAAAGGCGCTGTCGGCCTCCCGGGGTCCACGGACCACAGTTTAAGAACCACTGTTTTAATACACTACGTCACGTGTATATAAAATAAAATATTTGTATTACGATAGACAGGGATAATAGCCTTTGTTGCTCTATATCCCTCAAAAACTGTAACTGTTGCGATCGATCTTTCATATATCAAATGGCATCGTGTTTAAGTGCTATAGGTACCTTTAAATACTTTTTAGTGAGTGAGTGTTTATTATATTCGCACCATGAAGCTACGAAAAGACTATTGGAGTCTGACCTCATAATTTTGAACCATTGTCAAGGGACGAGCACACCTTGCTAGCAACCCTGTTGCCTAACATCTACACAATACCAGTATGAGGGCTTCTAGCCACGACAGATTTAACGGACATCATCCCTGCACGTAGGGTCTTGAGTGGCACGATGGCTCTAACTCATGACACGCCATTCACAAATCATTTATCACTAAATTACTGCAGCCTTTCCGCCTTTTGGATAAACTAGCATTATAAACTGCGTACATAACTGACAGATCTATAACTGATATCTTCATATGTCGGTACATATTTCTCTAAAAAAATTCAATATGAATTCAAAACATATATCTGATAGATTACTAACAAGATAAAAAATGCATTTCCTTAATACATAGATGAATATAAAACATATATTTCACAGGTGGATGTATAAAAGATATTGGGCAGACAGTTAAAATAATTGTACAATAGACATACTATTGATAAATATAGCAAGTATATCAAAATTCTGAAATTAAAGCAGTGTAATCAATTTGGGTCTATTTAGAGCACATTTGCGTTTATTACAACGCAACCTTAAATTTTAAGAATTTAAACCTTAAATTTAAAAACGCAAATATTCTGTTGTTGAAGTTAGGAAGTAATTGGCATCATTAAATATACTGCTAGAATCCAATAGTTCCGGGACTACTGTCACCCAAAGCATGTTCTTAAAGTAAAATCGTTTGAAGAGTATTCTACCACCCCTATCCTTCGTGTACAGGATGGTTTTGTCCATGCCACGTGATTGAATTGCATATGCATGCGTTTTATTATGAGTGATCGTTTTTATTCTGTGGCAACAGTAAATTTTATCAGCGTTAAAACACCTGCAGAGACTTTAGAAATGCTAAAGGAAGTATGTCTACGGTGTGATTTTACGATGTCCAGAATGATAGTGTACGAGTGGTATTGGCGTTTTAAGTAGGTCGAGAATCGCAGCAGAGGGAAAATCATGATGGAGGTATTTTTTGATTCTGAAGAAACTGTTCGATCAAAATTTATTCCTTGGGGTAAAACAGTGAACAAGGAGAATTCTCTAAAAGTTTTACATCGCTTACGAGAGTCTATTCCTCGTAAATAATCTCAGATATGACAAAGTGGACAATGGTACATGCTGATTGACTATACATCTGCACGCCGGTCTCAAATTGTCACAGCTTCTTGCCAAAACTGATTCTAAACTGCTTCCACACCCACCTATATATACGAATTAACTCCCTGTGATATTCTTTTATCTCTATCATTGAACAAAACCTGTAGGGTCATCAGTCGTTTTTGTCATCAGTTGAGCTGAAATAGCATCACGTGACCTTACGCTGTGATTGCAAAAGATGGCTTTCACAGCAGTACTTCGAGAGATTATACGAGTATTGCCATTCAGGAGGATTATTTTAAAGGTAGTTACGTCAGTATTTTAAAATCTTCAATGCAATGACATTTACGCCTTGTCCCCGAGATTTGGACCCTTTTACATTTAAAGACAAAATATATAACTAGAAATTTACTGTGGGCATGAATGATTCCCGATTGTTTCAAATAAAAATTAAAAGCCAATTAAAATGTGCTGATATTCATTAAAAAGTGATTTCATACAGAGGTATTTTATAAGATAAAGTACACACAAATCATATTTGGTTAATACTCTTTAAATATAAGAAGAAAACAAGTTTAATATAATGAAAGGAGTTCTTTTCCAAAGTACTTTTGTGACACACCTATACGGAACTTTATCACTAACCTTCTGAGTCGTCTTTTTTTAGGAAATTTAATTTTCCTACCTATTTCCAATCAGCTCCAAAAAGAGGACAGGATTCCTTGTTATGCAGATTAGATAAAGTATTGAAGTCAAACGGAATAGTAAAGTAAAAAGCAGTAGGAGAGAGAGATGAAGCAGGAAGGTATAACGGTGACGTTAGAGATTTATTATTGAAGATTTCTAGGTGGATAAATCTCAGGAAGAGCTGAGCTGCAGTGTGGTAAATATTGATTTATAATTAAAGTTTTATATTAGGAGTGAGATTAAAGTTAAATGTTCAATAGGAACATCATTGAATATAATTCTGGGATCTCTTATTGCGGTAATCTCTGCGTGATCGATATTCTAATTGTTAATTAATTGGATCATTAAATATTTAAGTTTATTTAAAGGAAAGTCCCTTTTAAACCTCATATAACTATTTAGATATATTTGTTAATAAAAGTCTTTGATTCTATTTGGAAAAGATAACCAAATAAAGAAAGTTATTTATAAAAATGGCTACTGGCTCTTATCTGACTCCAAATTATTCTCGTTCTCAAAGTGAGATCCAAGGGGATCTTCACACTTTCAGAAGACCATAGTTGACAGATATGAGAAACCACAGGTTTCTCGATTCTTGTAATAAATGGTTCCAATAACATGCATTTATATGTAAACTGAATGGGAATTTATCATTTTGCTGTAGTTCCTACCTAGAATAACTAAGTGAAATTCTTCCGCTCAAGCAAGCTTGAAGAAACAGACAACAAAACAAATTGAGTATAATATATTTTCCAACATTTCTTCCTCCATGGGAGAGATGAATAATTCTTTCTAGTTTTATTGATGATGTTTTAAGGCAAGCAGTTTTAAAGGCTTCCAGAAGTCGCCCGTTCCAAAGCGCAAGGAGAAATGTTACATTTATAAGACATAAATCATGATATTTTATTATTTTTAATAAATACATAATTTGGTTACATTTATGCAATATATCCATTTTTACAATTGTCTTAACTGTTAATTGTTCTTTTCAATTCCTACTATTAGCTCACTATCTCTATTTATTTATTCATTTATCTTTGTGGAATTTTCAATCGTTAATAAAATACATTTTAAGGAGCTCAATTGAGCTGAAATTTTATATACATGATTATTTTGGATGACAATACAATAATTCAATTATAATTAATAAAAATTAATGGATTAAAACTGATTATTTAAAGAATTATAAATACAGCTACGTTGGCGACTGAGCGACCATTTTGGCGACTTGTGTCAAAACTTGAAAAGGTTTTTTTCTCACGTTTTAAAGCATTCAGTTGAACTGAAATTTTATAGACACGATTATTTTGGATGACAATGTGATACTTTAATGCTTAATAATAAAAATTAGTTACCACTTAATGTTGTGATTCTGTCTTATGTATATACAGTGGCGTAACGTACACCAGCCCAACCCCCGCATCTCGGGGGCAGGGTTCTAAGGGGCCCAAAGCCTGACTGACGCAAGTGCCTACCCTTTGTACATTTCAACGTGGGGCCCCAAAACCTGACTTTGCAGGGGGGCCCAAATGTTCTCCGTTACGCCACTGTGTATATATATATTTATATTAATTATAACTATTTAATAAAAAGTAGCTAAAATAAAAAAATTTCTTTGTTGATCCAAGTAGGAATTGACTTTAAAAAAAAAACTTTTTTATATTACTTGTTTGCTGGAAATTTCATGCGTTATTTTGTTTCATTTCATGACCTGATTTTGCTAAAATGAATTAAATTTGAAACACAATGAAACATTTATCGTTCCATTTCTTAATGAGCTTAAATACGAGAAAAATTAAGCATTATTCCTCTATCATTGACTCATTACAATAATTTGAATAAAATCGAGAATACAGGAACTAAGTATGTGTTCGAAGAATTCCGGATCTTGAGATTATTGTGTTCGACGTTTTTATCTCTGGACTTACAATATGTTTCTCTTTCATTTGGTAACCTTTTTATATCATGTTTTGGAGCCAAAAAATTTAACTATTGCAGTTAGCTGCAATTACTTTGATTTTTATGTAATTATTCTCTCTTTTCCAAGCAAAATGCTTGCATAACATCTGCACAAAATCTCAATAGGTTCCAAGTGAGTAGAGCATTTTCTTCAAAATCCAGAAATATTTTTTCATTACTGAATAAATGTATTACAGTAGAGTCTCAGACCTCGGCACTCGATAACTCGGCCTTACCTTTGCATGTCGAAAAAACCCTCAAGTGTAAAGCCTCACCCTTCCTGAATGATGCCGATAAAGACATTGTGTCCAATGCAGATATTATGGCTGCTGTCACAGTTATTGAATAAATGACGAAGAAATTAACGTTGAGACACCGTACAAACTCCTAAAATGCCACATAGAGAGGGTCTAAAGGCTGTCAAAACCACCCTTCAGTCTTTTGAACAAGGAGCGTTAGTAATGGACTTACCGTTCCGAAGCGCTAGTAGCACGTGCTTGAGAAAAAGAAACTGAACTTGCATTGTCGGGAGACTGTTTATAACAAATGAATAGAGTAGGGGTACTTAACCTTTTTTTTACCGACGGGTCACATACATATGACAACTGTTTCCCACGGGCCATAACATCAGGATTAATATAGGGGGGGACACTATAATATCTAGGACATTTAAAATGAGGAAAATTGATCAAAATATTGAAACTCATAATTTTGGATTTTATTTTTAAACTATATTAGTTATCAAACTGAACTCACAAAAAAAAATTATGCATTTTTTTACCCAGTTATGGAGTTGTTTCGATTTTCTTTTGGCAATGATTTAACCCCACCCCCAATATTTCGTTCTGTTGGAAAGATTATTTTGAGAGAGCCAATTTATCTCGTCTTGAAAGAGATCATCAAGAAAAAGAGCCAATGAAAGTGGTATAGTGGCGAGCAAAATTATACTTTTTAAATATAGCATTTTTCCGACAATTCAAATAAGTTGTTGATCCACATTTGCTTTTCTCTACGAAATATAGTCAAGATCCCAATCGTCTTCAAACAACAAATATTTTTTCGATATTTTTCACTTGGAAGACATGAGGATTAATTAAAAATTAGATTCATCCACAAAATGCTTGTTACTCCAATGTGATTTGTTATCACTAACCATTATAAATTACAAAAGGAAAAAAAATATCTCGCAATTCATACCAGCACAACGTCGATCACAAAATTGATATATGGGATTGCTTGAATGATAGAATTTCTCGCTTAATTTTTAATGGATTGTTCTTAAATAATTGAATTTGTTAGTACAACGAACCATGACCGGGCTACTCAAAAAGGTTGAGTATCGCAGGAATGAAGCGTCTTGAAGTGTACACATGCACATTGATTGAAAACTATAGAGTGGCACCAAAGCCGTTGAAATTCATATACCGCATAAGAAAATCGCATAAAAAAGGACCTCCGAAAACAGATTCTACTGTATATTCACTTCAAGATCGCAGTCATTCTGACCAGTAGTTCCTTTTTCACAGCGTTTTGAAAGTGCGACTTTAATTATAATTACCCTGTACTTTTTTAAAAAATGTAACCATTTATTTAGATTTAAAATTTGAATACATTCTGAAAAAGTATAACAACTTAGTAAATCAATTAATATAATTTCAAAATAGAAGAATTCAAATTTTTAAAAAAAGGGTTCTGACATTGAACGCTAATTTACAAAATGATAACTCGTCATATTTTCTCAAAATGCAACTAAGATTGCTTCTGTAGTTACGTTAGACAAATACTATAGAAAAAGCATT
This sequence comes from Trichonephila clavipes, assembly GCA_019973935.1. Classification (NCBI taxonomy): domain Eukaryota; kingdom Metazoa; phylum Arthropoda; class Arachnida; order Araneae; family Nephilidae; genus Trichonephila; species Trichonephila clavipes. Next base: position 967,225 of record BMAU01012458.1, read on the forward strand.
TATCATTTCAGCATTCCAATAAAACACAAGAACTGATGTTAGTTACTCATTATAACTGAGATGTACGTTTATCTAACAATTAAACGGTATTTCTATACGAATAAAATATATACCATGGACAACTCCATTCGTGCTTGCAACATCTTAATAAAAAACGCAACTTCCTTATCGATAGATCGATCTAGTAAATCGATGCGTTAGTAAGATCAATTCCTGCGTTCCACAACGCAATGTAACTCAGGAGTATATATATCCAGACATTATTATCTTTAACAGAGTAGCAGCTCTTAACTGTTGCATGGATGATATTCAGGAAATGCTTGCTAATTTTTATTTTTATGGGAAAGAGACAGCAGATGTTTTTGATGTTCTTCTAAATCCACTCATGTCTCAACCATTTGGAATATTCTAGGGCCACTTAAATTTGGAGTTATTTCTTTCGAATGAAGTCATAAAATCAATTTTCTCTTGAATTGCTCTAATTATGAATTGCAATAGGAGCATTAACTTTGATTTAGAATTTTTTAAAACTCTCTTTGGAAATAATTCAGATTTTCCCTATTTTAGTTTATTTGATTTTTAGAAGCATGAAATAAAGCCAATGAAGTGCAAAAAGTATTCCCATTTTGTGAAAATACGTTTGTCTTTTAAATAGCATGGACAACTATTATAACAAGGATGAAAACATATATTTGCTAAAAATGTACTTTAAAAAGTGTTAACTGCTATAGTGCAACATAAAATATTAGATTTTATAAGCAATTAATAATGTTTTTACTAAAATGAATTCCATAAATGATTCAAATATATTGATACTCAAAATAACTTTATAAGACGCAAATGATTATTAATTTTAAATTATGAAATAATTTTCTAGAAATATTGTTAAGATTCTCGGCTCTTAAAAAAACTCATTTCATGATAAATAAACTAATCAATGTATTTACAGGTTTAGAATGCTATTAGACTTTAAATTCTTTCATAATATAATACATAATCGGAATTTTATTTAAAGATTAATTAAAAGCAATAAATATTGAATTTATAAGTACTATACAAATGACAGGAACTATGTAAAATATTTCACAATATCTTAGAATTCTCTAATTCCCCGACATGTGATTTATTATATTTAATGGTAACCTGTATGCAGGTTTAAATTTCTTTTTAAGTAAGGAAATTTAATTTGGTTTCCACAAGATATTCAAAAAAATTTCCCTTATAATTTCATGTAAAATAGAATTTTTAATGCAATATCCAAAGTGCAAAGAAACATTCAAAATTGCTTTCGGTGTCGTAACGAGATTATGTTTCGGTTCTCGGTACCTATTGTAAAGCTTAGACAAAATCGGCTCCATAAAATCTAAAAATCATTCACTCGGTACCTATTGTAACGTTTCCCGCCACACAATTTTGAAGCGGCTTCTTCTGTGGATATGATCACCACGTGCAATGATATTTGCACCCTTAAAATATTGGGCGGTCTTGTTTTGGGCATCACCCCGGCAACCTTTGACACCACGAGAAACCCCTACTCTGCTCACAAACCGGATGTAATTTAAAGATAAAGACGTCAACTCTATCATCCAGAAGGGCTAGAGAGGGTTGAGAGAGAACGGGAGACTTCACTGAGAACGAACGCAAACTTCCCCCTCACAAACAACATCATCTGAACTCTAATAATCTCAACAATAAATTTAATAACTTCAATGTATATTCTGTAATTAAAAGCTGTGACGTAAATAAACTAAATATTTAAATTAATAAATATCACACTACCTTTGTTTATCTCAAACATCACACTATACTATGCCATGGATTTTTTTTTAATTCACGAAATGTATGCAGGAGGAAAGCGACTCATTCATTCACTCATCACGAGTTCTCTAGAACTATTAGAAAAACAGATTTGTAAATAGACAGGCATGTTTCTTTTCTTGAATTGAGATCCGCGAAGAACGGATTTTGCGGAAAGGAAGAGAGTTACAAAGCATAAATATACTTCATTTTGAAAATTTAATTGTTGTCTTTGTTAAATGAAGAGGCGAGGTCTATAAGGATGTTTTTCTTTACAATCGAAAGCGTGATGCTGAAGCTTAGACATCAATAACTTCAAAACAACATATTGACATACGATATCATTAAATACCCAGCAGAATGGGTGGCTAAAAGAAACTGAGCAAAAAATATGCTTTAATTTCTAATAAGAAAGATATGTTGATAACCTTTGACTAGAAGAACAATGCAATCTTCTTAAAAATTGAAATCATTTTGTAAAAAAACTGCAAGCCACATCATTAGCAAATAATAAGGAATAACAAATTTATAGCGTGCATTTCAAGGCTTCAAGAACATAACTGAAACTAAATCAAAATTTAAGTTGAAGATGGTTAAAAGCGCTAAGTACGAAGCAAATAAATATGCTGTTCCAAAAAAAAAAAAATTTAAACGTTTTCTAGATTTTTACTGTCTTGCAGAAAAAAGCAAAGAAAAAAAATTCCGTGTTAAAAATTTCTTTTAATTAAATCTAGAGTAAGGAAAATACGTCGAATTAAATGGAGAAGAAAAAAGTTAAAACACTTTTAACGAAACGAAAAAGTTTTATTTTTGTTTAAGAAGCAAATTCACTAAAAAAGATTACCGAAATATTTTCCGGAGATTTGCTTGATTATGCGAAAAAAAATCAAGACTTTGTAATGGATTCTAAATTTGAAAAAAAAAGCCTTAAAAGCGCAAAAACTATTTCTTATTAAATAATAAAAAGGCAAAAAATATTTTTTAAGAATTAAAATAAGTTTTTAAACGATATTCGCTTTTGAATAACAATCTGCAATTAAAAAGGACGATTCAAGAAAAAATTTATTCAAACAGTACATTTAAAAGAACTGAAAACACAATTACATGATGAATACTTAATGAATATTTCAAATTCAATTTTTCGGAATATTTTGAAAAGATTTTGTAATGATTATTTGTAGTTTTTCTTCACATTTTGGATTGCATTTGAAAATATTACACTTTAGTAGAGTTAATACTGCTTTGAAAATTTTGAAAAAGAAACCAATACTCAGAAAAATATTTTCAAAAATTGAAAAAATAAGCATTTCTGAAATGCTATCCCATCAATTTCTCTTTATCATGATACTAATAACATAAGCATTAATCATCTAAGTTTTGTCGCCTAAACATCCATTTTAGTCATCAATCCTTATTTTAGAAATCGATCCAAAAGTAACTGCACCACATTTACCATCAAGTATCAATTCTTTTCAGAAACCATTTGAACATTAAGAACTGGATTGATTATATTTTTCGTTATATTACATGCTCCCCATATGGGCTATTAGAAACAATCTATGATCAATTTTTTATCAATACATTTATATCTATTATTGTCTCACGATATGCGAGGAGTAATGAATTGGAATTGGCCACTGCTATAATCCCTCTATTTATTACAACGTTCGATTACTTTTATATCTGCCACCCATCCGGAATAGTGGATAGTGACACTAAGTGATGTGCCGTAGGGCATGGGTTTGAATTCCGAAGAAGGCATGGATGCTTGTAAATGTATAGTGCCTTTGGGACATGAGGACACTCTAAATAGCCGTTGAGCCGAAAACTCATAAAAATTGTAGAAGGGGATGAGAATAGGAGGGTCTTGACTATTCCCCAGGATATTCTACATCAATTTGGTATGGAGCCAAATCGTACCGTCACCTGTATTGTGCTTAAAGCTATGGCTAACGACAGGCGTAAAATAATCCCCAAGCCGCAATGAATTTTGTGGCCTTTGATTTGATGATACTGTCGATAAGGTGGGATAAGTAACAATAACACTTTTATATCACTATTAAAAATTAGCTTAATGACGTGAAGGTATAAGTTCCTACAGTCTTCTTTACGGAAGTGAGGGATGTTTATTTATACATATACTAACGTCACACTACAAAGAGACCCAAGTGCTATTGGCAACAGACTGTTATTTTTAATCACGATCAAGTGACGAGGACATTTGCGAGAGCCCACCCCCTCTCCCCAAACTACCAGTCCCCCGTCAATGGGAGAATTTTGAGCTACGATTTAGTTCTTCAACATCAGGGTAGTTGGACTTTTCCAGGGTACGGGCTACCTCTAATATTTTTAAAGTCTTGCGGTCCACTCAGTGGCATGTGGCATTTCTGTATTAAAATTGAATATTTCCTTTCCTTAACACTTGTTTTCGACATTGTACCATTCTTTTAAAATATGACAGGTTCGTATTTTACTACCCCTCGTGCCATCAAAAGACTTGACACCAAAGCGAAAACCCGAACCCGTATGAACGCGGGATGTGGGGTGATGTCTCAATACCCAAACCCGTACTATCACGGGAAAAAGCTCATCTTCAGCACTTATTCTCTTCTTCAGTCGAAGTGTAAGGGTAAATTCATTTGTACGGTTGGCATTGCTGTTATAGCTTTTACAGCGGCAGTGAAGGTATTAAGTGTCATTATGCGTTTCCAATGAAGGTGTATGTACCGTGCACACACTTATATAGAATCATTTGCTTAAGTAAACACAGTTTACATGAATTGTGTAAAGCCGATTCTCCATTCTAGCTGGTGTCTGTGGTTCGTAAATATGTTTCTTTTAGTGTATGCGTCTTAGGTCTTAGTAAAGGCGGTCATCCCAAAATGTCTTGGCGGTGCACTGGTCGATAACGATCGACTTAATACCTATCTCTGTTCTACATAGAGGGTCTTCAGGGCCCCTAAGGCTCGAGCTCATTACATGCCTGTCACGAGCTCGTGACTGGGACCACTAAGTTACCACGGCTACCTTCTCCTTAAGAGTAACTGGTCTACATTTTAATGATTCCACGAAAGCTCCGATGGTAGCCTATGAGGCAGAAATCTTCAATAACTGTATCGTTATAATAGCTTCTTTAAAACTAGAATTAAGGATCGGAACGATAGGGATCTAGAAATTTCTCTTATTCAAGTTTAATGATGTAGGAAATTCAGTTTCAGTAATTGAATTCTCATACTATTTAAAGAGTCCGTAGTTCCTTTAGAATTTAATATATACAGTACCTTTTACAATGTTGTATAACGAGCTTTTCCAGAATAAAGTCTCAATTATAAATTCTCAAACTATATGATAATTATCTTAAGAATAGAATGACAGTATTCTCATTATATCTACATGGATGTTAGGGGCTTGGCACATCATCTCTGTACATCCACTGTATTTGTTAAAACTGCAGTGGTTTTCTAATTGATCTATTGTAACTGCATTCACATTTATTCACAGGAATTGTGTGTTGTACGAGTTACCGAAGCATACAAATAACATACCAGTGTCACGTAAAAATAAAGATTTCAAAAACATGAACAAATTCTAGTGCATTTTTAAGATGTGAGAAAATGATCTGGGGTGGATGTGTAAAAGAAAAAAAAATTGAAAAAAGATTAGAGTTAGCACATACACTTCAAAATGATTTTATCCCTATGAATAGATCGTAAAGCTTCTACAAGAACACTTTCAAAAGGTAGCCTTTAAATCTTATTGATAAGTTAGTAAATTTCAAATGACTAATATAGTAAACCTAATTTTTTCTATAGTTTCCAATTTAAAGTATCCGACTACGTTCGGAACCATTATTTAAAAAAGCGAATAAATGGATAACTTTCATGATATTTAGTGTCACTTAGATTAGAAAACGTATATAAAATTGTCTTAAGAATAGTATTACAATAAAAAATTATTTAAGTAAAATAATTTGACAAAAAATTAACATAGAATTACGAATTTTCAAAGCATTCTTCTTTTGCGAAAAATGCTTTTATTATAACAATATTTTGCCTGTATGCAGCTCAGACCTCTGTACAGAGGCTCAATTATGATTTTTCAAAAATTCATATTCTTTTCAGAGTTACAACCAATTGAAATAAATATCGGCGTTTTTTTCTTAAAATTTCTCCCCTCTGTTGTCGTAAAACATGGATATATATAAACCCACTTCTAAATTATTTATTTCAAAAATTCTGCTTGAGTCTCTGTACAGAGGTCTGAGCTATATACAGGCAAAATATTATTATAATAGAAGCACTTTTCACAAAAGGAGAGTATTTTGAAAATGGGTCATTCCATGCTCATTTTTGTCAAAATATTGTTCCTAAATAATTTGTATTACTATTTTTTTAAAACAATTTTATATACTTTTTCTTATCTAAATGACACTAAATATCATAAATATTATCCATTTACTCGCTTTTGCAAAAGCACGGTTCCGAACGTAGTCGGATACCTTAATGCAGTTTCTTATAACGAATGCATTTTGAAAGTAAGGCTGTTGTATTTTCAATAAAAATATTCTGTTACCGTGTGTAATATATATACAAAAGAACAAAGCTGAATTATTCATATTAAGTTCCATGACATACTTCCATATTAAGTTTAAGACTATGTAAATTAAGCTTTCAAAGTCGTATTTTATCACAGTCAACTATTTCTTTTTTTTGACTGTCTATTTATGCATAATGCAGACAAAACATTTAATAGGAATATATAGTAGAGATACGCACTCCCTCACACCACAGGTTCGGGGTTCAAATCCCGGTCTGGCCTATGTCGACTCAGCGTTTCATCCATTCAGTGGGTCGAGAAATGAGTACCGAATTTGTGCTTGGGAACTGAACACTGAGGGTTTCACCTGTTGGAACATCTGTTAATGCATTTCAGCACTCAAGGTCACGAATACTGAGATGGGCGCAGTAGGCTTTAGCCTTCATGGGCTGTTGTGCCACTGAGTTTAGTTAAAAGTAGAGATAACTCAAATCCAAAAAATTAAAATTGAGAAGATAATTTATAAATTTGAATTGCTTTCTCTTTTATGTATAATCGATAAGAAAAAAAATTATATTAAGATCTTAGATATACTCGATCTTCTAAAGATACCTTGCGAAAAGATGCGATTGTATAGTTATACACCTGCTCTGAATTTCTACGTGAATGATAATAAGAATTTTTATATAAGGGTATAGACTATTTTTTCTTCCATAAATTTAGGAAGACCTTAATGTCCCTGCATGTATATTTTAATCATGACTGTGTAGGTGGAGAAGAAATAAGATTAAATGACACTGCCTTCATCAACATGGCAGAATAAATAAACAAAAACAATTGCATAGATGTTTGATTAATGCCTCTTTTGCGTTATTGATGAATGATAAATGCCATCCATTAAGAAGAGAGATAAAGCGAAAAAAAGTCTTCCTGGAGAGCGTTTCCAGGTAACTAACATTCAGTTCCATAACAGTAGAATAAAACTAAAAAAATTCGAGAATAGTTAACTGGATAGATGGTCCTGAGAATGTCTACCATTAAAATAAAAAAAAATCTCGCTGACAAATGTTTTTTAGAGAATATTTCAAGGAGACTTACATATGTTTATACAGGGTGTCCCGTAAGCAGCCCTCATACTCTGTACAGCCATATTCTTCGTTGGAAATTGATAAAAATGCCCAAAGACTTGTATTTGTACTATCCATAGTTTACGAATGAAGGGACGCTCCTGTGCGCTGTGTATGATCCATTGCACTTAGTAATTTTTAATTAAACCCTTGTTGACTGGAAATGGCTAAATTCCTCAGAGGGGGGAGATTTGAGAATTGCAAGGGGGTCAAAAGTACCCTTAAAGATTTGTCTTGTATCATTGCGCGAGTACTCTCAGCCAGTCAAAACACGAATGCACCACAGAAAAAAAAGAGTTTCGAGAAGACACTTCGGTGTGATATGTCTGAGTTTAAAAGATGGTGCACAAGGGAATCACAGCAGAAGAAACCAAAAATCAAAATCCTCATGTAGACTAAAAAACCCCTGGCCTCCCACTTATCCCCTGTCTACGACAAGGTATGTTTTTTTGTCTTAATAATAATGAAGTAAAAGTAACAGTAATTTCAATAAACCTTTACATATCTATGATTCAGAGTTTCTGTTTATTTAAATTAGAACCTGGAAAAACAATAATCATTCAGGCTCCGTATCACGAGAAAAATACGGTAAACGATGATGAGTAAATGGCGAAGCATGAAGATTCATAACAAGGTTCGGGCACATTTCAGTGCGATATTGGCTGGATATGGTATACTCTGGCAGCTGGATCAGACACGTGGGTCTGGTTCTATGGCCGCCACAATCACCAGATCTCACAACATTAGTTTTTTTCAAAGGAGCCATCCCAAAGGATTGGTGTATCAAGACGCAGTGACCACACAGACTTAGTCACTGTTCTGCATGCTGCTTGTATTTCGATGGACAACACGATGTGACTTTTGCACTGCTCCATTCCACGGCGTGCTCAAGCCGGTCTCGATATGCACGGCGGACACTTTTAACATCTTCCTTTATAAATATTTGCAAATACTGTTGTTGATGTGTCCGATACGGGTTTTTTTATTTGGTACTGGCTGTGACGTCATACTTTGTTTTTCTCGTAAACTATGGATCGTACAGGTACAGTACTGTGAGTATTTTTATGTACTCTCAACCAGATGTCTCGCTGTGTAGAGTTTGGACTATATTTTTGTGACAACCGGTTGTGTGGAGCTATCACTGAAAGCAGCACTACAGGTATTGGAGGTAGTTGTTCTAATGCTAAGTCACTATCGAACAACATAGACGATGACTGGGCCAAATAACTGCTATGTCCTCACCTCCACACCACTGAATATGGAATCCTAAAGGCACAATTTAAAGTGTAGATTTATAATATTCATTAAATCTCTTGAATGGTCCTTTTAAGAAATTAGGACTTATTTGAGTTACTGATCCTCAGCGAAAAAAATTATGGGCTGAATCCTCAAGGAGATAAAAAAAAGTGTTCCGAATTTACTCGAATCTAAGATGCACTATTTTTCCAGTGTTAAAGCTACTGAAATTAGAATGCGGTTTAGAATCGAAGGCAAAAAGAAATTGTTTCATGGGGGAAATCAGATTTCGGCATCATTCAAAAGGAAAAATGTAATCGTCCGTTCTGACCACTTGCATCGAATGACTTATTCCATTCTGCAGTTTATCTCCAGTATTCAGTCTATCCAAAATATCGTTGTGTTTTCGTTCTTGGTTGTTTTTTTTTTCATAAACGCTTTTTTAATCACCTAAACACCAAAGCTATCGGTAATAGCATCAAGACGAGTTCACTAGGACGTAAGTATGAAAGGGGAGGTAATTTTATACGCAGGAAAAAAAGGAAGTAGAGCAGCAGCCACTGAAAATTTGACACGGATGAAACAAAGGTACGTCGCTGGCATAAACAAAATGATATAATTTTTTCTTGTAAAAATGTCCAACAGTCTTTTATGATTCTTTTACATTCTTCTGCAATACATTCTTTTGAAAAAATGTTGCATAACAGATGCATTGGATGGCGCAGAAAACGACATAGTGTGGGAAAAATGCGATGCCGGCTCCAATACCGAAGTCTGCTATGACAATGGGAGTGACGAATCTTTTAGGAAATATAATACTGATGGTTAGAGTAATTATAGGTTCATGTATGTATTTGAAATTCTTAAAGCTGGTAAAATAAATTAATTATTAACTGTTTACTACAACTCATTGTTTTTTATTAAGTTTCTTAAGTATCGGATATCTTTGAACCTTTAACACATTTTTTAAAAAACTTTTTCTCAAACACGTGCAGAGAATTGGGTATGTAGCTTAAGGCCGTATCACACGCGCACGTTACAAGCAATTTTTCATCCAATTCAAGCAATTTTTACTCAGTTGCCATAGCAACGGCTTTCGAACAACTTATTGCTAGTGTGCTCAAAAAGTTGTTCCAAATAAATTTGCTTGAAATTCCAGCCAATGGGATTTTTCGGCACCCTACGTCATAAACAGGGGGGAGGGGGTCAATTTCGTCAAACAGATCAATATGGTACTTTAAAGGTGTATAATATTTTAATGGCGTAAAATATTTTAAATAGAATGGTGCTCCATATCTGTTTACGTCCATCAATAAAAGCGCGAGCGAAATAAAAGAAATAATTTTGGATATTCGTTTGCCGAAGCAAAAAAAATCGGCGAGTAATTTTTCAATGTAGAGATAAGAGTCCGGCTGACGTCAGAGCATGTCGATTTGCTTACGGCAACCCTTCACCCTCAAATAGGACGAAAAATTGGTTCAAAAAGTTGCACCCAAAATGTACGTGTTATACGGCCTTTAGAATCAATGACATTTTTTTCCCCAAAAACATTATGAGAATGGGGGATATGCGGTTTAGAATCGAGTAAATGTGGTTCCTTTAGAGAGGTTTCATATTTGTACCCATGTGTAAAAGAACAGCAATACGCGAACTTAAGGTTGAATTTTTATTAACGTTACACTACAAAGCAACCCGAGGGCTATTTGTGACGGGACTTGTAATTTTCAACCACAGTCAAATGACGAGGATGAACACCTAAGCCAGAACACCCCCTTGCTTTCAATCCACACCAACGGGAGGATACTTTAAGCATCGGCAAATTTATCGTGTATCAGCTCCTGTACACGGTGGGTCTTCAAAGGCACTAGTTTTGAGCTCATAGCAAGCCAGCTACAAGTCTATGAACACTTGGCGCCTGCAGTTTCATACATGATCCTGTAATCAGTTATAATAAGAAATCTTTCTAATGAATGAATTTCATGTTGAGGAAATATTGATTAGACAAATATACACTTTAACGATGTAGAAAATAAATCTTTAATTTTTAAGAAAAGTATTGAAAGAATTAAGACTATGTTCTTTAGTATTTAACACATACTGGGTTAAAACTAGTCATAAAATTCTACATAAATGTTCTTTTTTGATAAGTAAAACATAACAAGCGATAAATCAGGATATTTTAAATGTAAAGATTCAGACGAGGATCTCTTTTTAATATTCATTCCTTTATAAGTCTAATGTTAAAAAAACTAAATATAGTAAAATTTTGAAACAATTTATGAAGATTTTATGAGTCTTTGCAAATCTGCTTATCGAAATTGGCGACCAATAAAAAGAAAACACTGAAGGTAAAATTTAATCCAGCAAAATATATGCACAAAAAAATCAATAAAAGTATCAAATTTATGACTTGGATAAAGCAACAAAATAAAAAAGTAATGTATTCGCAGATGTCAGAAATTGGCAGCACATGTAATTACGTTTTTTAACTTTGTACTCTATAAAAAGATTTATTTTTAACATTATTCGATAGGTGATTATTTTTATTTTTCAGTTTCAATATCCATTAGGTACATTAAAATAAATTTCAAAAAGCTTTTGAATTTGCGTTCGAAACTAACTTTAGGGCTATCAATTTTTGCTTATTTTTTATAATTAAATAATAAAGCGTTAAAAACATTATTTATTTCAAAATTCAAAATCCATTTATGCTGTGAAATCGATTATAGTTGCTAAATAGAATGTATATTTTTCATCCTGTAAATGGAAATATAATCCGCTAGCAATTTAGTTAGGCTTAAGAAAAACAGTTCCTTTTATATTATTAGTCGAACATCTGTATATACAGAATTACGCAAAATGTTTTCGTGTAAAGTTCAAGAGCTTATGTAAAGCTTATTAGAAAATTCTATTTTGCTTTGCAGTTTTCGAAATAATAAACGTTTAATATTTCGCAAAATGTTTATATCAAACTATACTTCGAAATTAAAGCGATAAGCTTCAGATATAAAGCCATTATTTTCCATTAGTATTATTGAGAAATATAATTGTTTTTTTTTCGGAAAAAATAAATAGGATTTAGAGAGATGTAAAGAAAGAGTGTAAGTTCTCTTGAAGAGAAATACGTGAAATATTAAAGTAATTATTCGTGACAAAAAAAACAACTTTTTTGTTTTCTTTAAAAGGTGTGAAAAATAGCACTTTAAAGATATTCACAACATAATAGAATAAGTCTTAAAATTAAATTCCAAGTGAATTGAGAATTTTAATTTTGTTTGTTTTGAGTTCATATAAATCTAAAACTTTATTACAAATTTTTGGCGTTAGACTTTATACTTCTTAAACATGTTTAATAATTAAGTAATCAGGAAAAAATTAATAAATGTTACAAATAATCACCTATGCTTGAACTAGGGACTCGTTTTACTTATTTCGGAGCAATTGTGTTTCAAAACAACAATTTAAGTTAATCATTTTCAATAATTCTACATTTATCATTTTTTATTATTCTACGGACATCATTTTCATTTTCTGTACTATTCTACATACAGCATTTTCTCCATTATCTGCTTTCCTCATTTCTAATTGTTAGTCTACGTGAATAATTTTCTATTCCATTTTAACAAACGATAAACTGGAACTCGCGAATGATCGATTCTTCTAATAAGAAAATATGAATTATAAATAATTTAAACTAACGTTGTACTAAAACTGCACAGTTGTATTTTGACAACATATGTTTCTTTAATTCTGACTAACATGTTTGTGTGATCAGAACAACATGGGTCGGTATTTCATTCTCCAAAATTCCACACTACGTAACGTAAGGAATTTTAAAGTTTGACTGAACTTAACGAGCAATTTAATCAATACTCCGCTCCATAATCTTTGGTGTGTGGAATCTGGACTTGATTTGAATATCTAATCACAATTGGACAAAATTACTAAAAACAACTCACTTTATCATCCCCAAAGACAGTAAAAAATATTTCTGATAGTATAATGTATGTAACCAAAGTTAAATAAGTTAAAGCCTTATTTAACTGTTAAAAGAGATAGCATCATTTTTTAGATTGCCTAAATATTTTTGCTGTAGTTTTCTTGCTTTAAACAACAACAAAAAAGTCTATTAATAGAGAATGTTTTTAAAATAAAAAATTAACTACTCGCAAAATAATATAAGAAAGAAACCATGTTGTTTGCTTATAAAAATGAATGATATTTCATCGACTTGTCCATGCCTGTTTTTAAACATTTTACTGAATTACTTATCGCGTAACTTAAATTTAATTTGAAAGTATAATTTTTCTCTGTCCACAAAAGACTTAAGTATACAGTGGAAAAAAATTCTTCAACTCACTGAACGAGAAATGCGAAAGGGAAATTATTTCTACGATCACGAAAAATATTTCCTTTCTTCTCTTTCAGACAGAGATTAACTGTGATTTATTTCCATATAGGAAATAAAAGAAAAAACTGTTTCCTTTTTTACTTCAGGAAATCTTCAAAAAATCAGAAAAATGGCGGAAAATACATGTTTTCAATATGTGTTCTTTTCTTGTAAATATATTTTCTTTTTTTATTTCAGAAATATTAGAATCGACTAGGAAGAAAAAGGAAAACATCAATGGAAATGAAAAAGACAATAAACGAGTAAAAAATTTTTTTTCTATTTACGAAGACTAGAATAAATCAGAGATTTAGCGATGTAATATAATTTTAGGTAGTTTGTATTAAAGCTATTTTCTTTGTACACAAAAGTATCGTGATTGAATTTTGCAAACGTAGTTTTGTTATATAAGAAATATTAATGTAAAGATAATTTTTAGATTTATTTATTTCTATACAAATTCTCTATTGTTTCTAAGTAATTATTAACTATCATTGTGAAATAATAAATATCACAAAAGTTTACAGATATTTTATATCTATACACGGGAAAATTGACTCACTCACTCATCTCGATATCTCAGGAACTATTACAAGTACATATTTAAAATTTGACAGGCATGTTTCCTTTATAGAGTAGAAATTGATTAAGAAATGGTTTTACGGAAATAGACTCCCCCAATAAGGGTTTGGAGGAACGTTAAGATAATCTCTTTCTTTTTCTCTCTTTCTCTGTATAAAGGAGAAAAGCGATTGTCGCTTACTCATCACCAGATCTATCAGATATACAGACATAAAATCGGGCAATCGTGTTTCTTTTGTTGAATAGAGGCCCAGTAAGAACGGATTTTTGAGAAAATCGTTTTCCAGAACGGCTTGAAAGATAATATTTATAATATTAAGGTTAGATCCGCATATGAATCAAAAGTATACATAGAGTGACAGAAGAATCTTGAAAATACAGGAAAAATTTGTTTGCTTATTTATTTATTTTAAGTTTTCTGTTTTATTTTCTAAATTCACTCTTTCTATGGACTCTAACTTACAATTTATTTAAAATTATTGAAAATATTTTTTAATTTTTGTCCTTATTCAGTTATTTTTTTTTCTTATTTTCAATTTAGCGGTCCGAAGGTCGTGAGTGTGTGAGGATTCGAGGAAGAAGCAGACATGATCATAAAAAGAGCTACTTTTATTCTATCTTTAGTACTTCGTGAATTATACAAATTTATAAGTTCTCTGGGAGCAATATGAAATCCTAACACTTAACCGAATACACTAAATTACTGAAAGTACACAGCTGAAGTTGAAGCTTGTTGTGATGTTCCTTCACGAAGGCCGATAACTCGGTCAGCTCCAATGGTGATTACTTCCCCTATTCCTGGTGGATTCTACGTCGACTATTAATCTCAAGACGTGTGATCACCCAGTCACTGTTCATCAATTTCAATACTTAGATTTCACGCTTAACGATCAACGATTAACCATTAACTCACATACTCAACGACAGGCACTTAAATAATTACATTTGCATAAAACCAAGTCATCTCAACTGAAAGCAGTTTTTAAACTAAAATCACAGTTAAAAAATATTTTTCCCAAGAGGATTAGTAGAAGAACCCCAATAGTACCCGTTACACAATCATTTTTATGAAATGAGATTATAATTTATTTCTGTTACACATTAGTATATTTAAGATTTAAACATTAAAATTACACACATATTTAAAAAAAAATGTATAACGATGAAAAAAATTAAATTAGGAGCCGATAGTAGTTGTAGTAGATGTTTGCTTAGAACCACACTAAAGAACTTGGTGACGAGCTTTGTGATCTTTATATAACTACAGTAATTTGAAAAGGAAGACATTTTAGTTGATTCTCCATACCATGAGCTTATGAGCAAATAGCAAACAATATCAGCAACAAGTAATGTATAAAAAAAAATTAAGTCAATTCCTACTTAGGTCAACAAAGCAAAATTTTTATTTTAGTTATTTTTTATCAAATAGTTACATTTAATGTAAATATGTATATACATATGACAAAATCACAATATTAAGTGACAAAATAGAAAGCGATTTTCCTTGCTATTTTCTGTTTTCCTTTCTATATAGGGTGTTGGACTATTATATATTCTTTTTTGTTACCATTTATTCAGTCATTAAATTTAATAATTCTAATAAAATAGAACAGTAAAAAGGAAATAACATTTTCAGAAATTAAGCCATTTCAGGTGAGATTCTAACGCACGACCTTTGGATTGGAAGTCCAACATGCTATCCATCGCGCTACAGGAACACAACGAGTGAGCTTCCTTTCTATATAAACTGTTGGATTATTTTTTGTTTGTTTCTAATTATTCATTTTTTAATTTAATTAATGAATTAATATTTGAAAAACTGTATTAACATCAAGTGTCATCCACTACAAGTTTAAAGAAATGTATTTGACCTTGAATGGATGAATAGAAAGTATTTTATTAACGATTGAAAATTTGAACAGGATATATAATTACATTTATATATATATATATATATATATATATATATATATATATATATGTGGCAGCCAAAGTCAAGCAGTCTTCGCGCGCAGGCGCAGCAAATCAAAACTAAAACTCTTAGACATTAGAGCAGAATTAGAGAGAAAAAGAACGCGAGAGGTGCGCGAGCAGGCGTTACCTTCTACATATCATCGTCAAACTTATCTGTTAAAAACTACCTTTTAATTAATTTTTGTTTAATGTTAAATAAACCAGAAGAAAGATAAAGTCTTGGACCCCTTGTTGTCTCCCACAAATTATGGGGGCTCGGCCGGGATCGATAAAATTTCGATTTTGAACCAAAGTCTGGACAATGAACAAAAGCGTCCGTGAGGAGACGCTCCGCCATTTTTCGGAAACTTCGTTCAACCTGTGTAGAGGTTTGAACTCAGCATGAAAGTTCCGCCTGTGTAGAGGCCGGGATTGAAAAAATTTCGATTTTGATCAAAATTTGGAACGTGAAAAAAAAGCCGTACGAGGAGGAGACGCGCCGCCATTTTTCGGAAACTTCGTTCAACCTGTGTAGAGGTTGAATTTTTCAACTTCATTCCGCCTGTGTAGAGGTCGGAACAAATAACAAAATAACCTGTGTAGAGGTGTATTTTTCAACGAACCCTCAAAATCCCGCCTGTGTAGAGGTTGGAACTAACCCAGTGTGAATAATCCGCCTGTGTAGAGGCCGGAACTACAATTTCAAGATATAACCTGCGAAGAGGTGTCAATTCGAACAATTTCAACTATATTACCTGCGAAGAGGTGAAATCAGTGGAATCAACGTTTTTATTGGATACATCGTACGTGCGAGCAACAAGGGAGCTAGAAAAAAAAAGGTAGGATCTTTCCATAATTTTTCTAAAATGTATAAAAACGCTCTTAAAGAGGATCTCATAAGAGTTGTTGAGAATCTAGACGGTACTGTGGAGAGTACGGACACTATAGTTAAACTAAAGACTAAAATTGAGAACAATAGTACATTTGAAAGTGATCCAGATTTCGTTAAAACTTTAATTCAAAACTGTATAGATGAGAGAGTATCGCGAAACGAAAAAGAGGTAACTTTAGGAAAACAGAAAATTGAGCTCGCGAAACTTCAGTTAGCAAAATTAGAAAAAGAAGTCGAACTTCAAAGGGTTAAAAATAAAGCATTAAGTTTAAATCCTGCAGCTAAAGTCGAAGAGAAACAGTTCGAAACTTTAAATAAGGAAACTGCAACTCACATTGACATTCGAGAAGCAGAAGATTGGTTTAGGCCTATTGATTTAGCTAAAGAGTGCGATATTTATATTTCATCTAGAAGCGGATCACATAAAGAAACTCCTATTACTTATGGATATACCCAAGACCCCTTTAAAAATAGATCACAAAACTTTAAAACAAAGATTAAAGAGAACTATCCCCAATATCTTGAAAGAGAAAATAAAAATTGCTTTATATGCGGTGATTCATCTCATTGCGCAAGAGACTGTGAGAAGCGTTTTAAACCTAAAGAATCTAACGACCACATCCATAATAGAATAAACGTGAATACTTTGAAAATCGAGAGCGAAAAACAAAAATAGCGATGAATGCGCAAATCTTCAATACGTAAACATTTTTGTAGAAAATCAGCCCGTAACAGCTTTGATTGATTCAGGTTGCCAGATCCCAGTTTTAAATTCCTCACTAATTAGAGTGCAAACACCTTCCGAAGAAATCATAACATTAAACTCATGTTTTGGCGAACAGCGTATGGTAGAAGTTAAACCCATAAATATTTCTCTTGATCAACATTCTCCCGGTATAAGTGTTCGAACGGCGATATCACCGACCTTGACCGAAGAATTTATTATACATCCCAGTGTATATTCTGAAATAGAGAAACTAGGCCATGCAAAGAGCGATGTTTTATTAAGTGAAAGTGAATCCTCTCTTTGAGTGCAGATTATGGTGTTTCTTTTCCAAATGTTTCTGTTTCAAATGTGATAGAAAACTCTAGTTATGATTTGCCATATGTTAAAAACTTTAATACTAGAAATGATTTGAGTTCTCTAATTAAGGATTATAAATGTAATAAAATTAAGATTACTAAGTTAAAATTGAGTATTGTAAGAGAAAAATGTTCTGATATAGTATTGTGTAAGAAAGCCAATGGTGCCATGAAAACGAGTTCCGTGGAATTTATCTCCCGATCTCCTACCCCTTCACCTATGAATAGTAATTATCATCGGTTTGTGTTGCTCCGAAAAATTTTTGAGCCTTGGCAGTGGAAACGAAGGAAAAAGAGAAATCGTTTTGAACAGACGTCCAGAACTCTACAGAGGAAAATATCGATGCGTTCAACCAAAGATCAACTTGTTAAAAAATACGTTCTTATGCCTGTGAAACACAATGTTTTCCTGTGGAACCTTCCGGATGTCGAAGAGGTGCCTTCACATGATGGAGAAACTGTCTAGTTCAGAAAAATTATGATATGTTTAATCTCTATGTATTTGTCGTATATTCCTGGTCTGTTCCGTCTTTTTTGTATGTTTCAGATTCTCCTTTGGTCTCTATGGACGTACCGCTGCGGACAGCGTACAGTCAGGCTGGCCGATTGTGGCAGCCAAAGCCAAGCAGTCTTCGCGCGCAGGCGCAGCAAATCAAAACTAAAACTCTTGGACATTAGAGCAGAATTAGAGAGAAAAAAGAACGCGAGAGGTGCGCGAGCAGGCGTTACCTTCTACATATCATCGTCAAACTTATCTGTTAAAAACTACCTTTTTAATTAATTTTTGTTTAATGTTAAATAAACCAGAAGAAAGATAAAAAGTCTTGGACCCCTTGTTGTCTCCCACATATATATACAATAACTTATTTTTTGTACTCAGATTTAGCGCGGGCTCTGCATTCTTGAATGCAATTTTTATAGGTAAGTTTTCTTTATCTTGTAATGGATTTAGATACTCTAACTCTATCCATTATTTTCAATACGTTTTTTCTCAATATTATTCTAAAAGGGGGAACGTTGGCTGATCACAAAACATGTTCAACCCCTCTTTTATATAAATTATTTTATATATAAGCTGTCCTAAGTCAGAAATGTTTATAATATTGTAGCATTAATTTTTTTTATATTTTAAACCCATTATAATTTTAATTTCTCATATATCCTTCAATGTCTGGTTATCTTACAATCTCAATTTTTTTCGCTTTCGCTTGATGAATGTTCATCTCTCATTAGTAGAGAATTTAGATTATATATATATATATATATATATATAGAGAGAGAGAGAGAGAGAGAGAGAGAGAGAGAGAGAGAGAGAGAGAGAGAGGAAGTGAGTGTGAACTAATAGTAGATTTTTTAAAAAAGGAACATATATATGCTTTTTACACAGTATTACACCCATCAGAAATTTCATTCGTAAATATATGGCGCACTTTATCCAAAACTGACGCTTGCGCCAGAGACGCGTACATTCACTCATTCATTCTCATTACCTTGAAATTATATGCATGCATGCAGTTTGAGATTTTCAAAAAAAGAATACAAAATCCCCCTGGATAATATTAATACATTAACCTTATAATCTGACCATTGTTCCAAATTAAGAGATATGTTGCCAAAATTGCCCGTGCAATTAGCTGTAAGGGGACGCTAATTTACGCAAACCGAGCTCATCAATATCAAAACTAGGTCTTTACGAAAGTCAGATATCAGAACGGAATCTAAAATTGTCTCTTAATGGACTTCTAAATCGATCCAGTAACATTATGATATCGATTAAGCTATCGATTAAGTGTGCATTAATATGGACTTATCAATGGAACGCTTACGAATTTACCTTCTAGAATACGATTTCCATTTACTCAATTTAAATGAATTTACCATGAGTTAGTTGTAAATGTTATTCTATTTTACGAAGAATTCAGTATTATAACTTTATCTGAACTATAATCGTAAATTGAATAAATGAATGAAATAGTTTTAAACAGACATGGGAACTCAGATATATTCGAACTCCGTCTAATGCTCTTGGTGTTGTAGAAAAAAGCATGCTTGGAAAATGTATGTTGAATAATTTAAATATAATATTCGTATCTTTTGTCGGGAGATATTTTTAAAACTTAAGTATAGCTGAAAAAGCGTTGTAAATAATGTTAACAGAAAGCATTCTTAAATCGAACACATACACACTTTGCTAAAAATTTATATTTATATATTGTAATAATGTATTATCATAAAAGTAGCCTTTAAAAAGTTTTCAGGAATTTTATCAAATATCTTCCTTTTTCAGATCGATATTTGTTTTGCTTCATTTGTTCTAAAATGCTGACTGGTTAAAATGGCTGTGAAGTAAAATTGCTTATTTTGAACCCCATATACATCATACTTAACAGCTAACTTTTTGAAGATAAAATTCTGTAATATAATCTGCTATAATATGACCTTTTTTGTTTTCAGTTACCAAAAAAGTTAAGTGATTTTTGATTTGTTAATTTAAAATTTTAAAAAAAATTGTAATTTTCCTTGACTCTGAATAACCTCTCTAATGATCTTTTAGTTTTCGTTTTTTATCGTATTGATACCTAACGACTTTTGACATTTTTCTTCTTCTCTTTGGATTATTTCGAAGTCATTCGATATTTGCATCGATATCTTTTTTCCTTTGTATCTGATACGGAGGACTGTTAAAAAAAGGCTGTTGGAAACTTTATTCTTAGCTATGAAAAAACTTTATCCTGCTTATGCATGCTTGCTCCAGAAACCGATTTAATTACAATTTGGATACCTCTTATTTTAATGTTATATACTCTTGGATTTATTAATTTTCAATTTAAATTCATCTTTTTTTCTTAAGTGTTTTTGTATGTGTTCGAGCATTGAAATCAAAATCCTTTTATTTGTGGCCAATACGTTGAAAAACTATATACTCGTTGGTAGATTTTTAGAGTATTTAGCCCTGTCGGGCTCTAACCCCCAGTAAAAATTCATATGGTTTGACAACTTACCCTTTCAAAAGGGATTTAATTAATAATGTAAAATTAATGTTAAAATATATAGAAGTACTTGGAATTTTGATGATAATTTAATTTTAAAGTAAATAAAAAACTAGTTAAAAACAGAAAAAATTACATGTTACACGCAACATTTTACGTTGGATCAAAAGGATGTTCTTGGTTAAGCCTACCCAATACGGATGCAGCAAAGAAGAGCGAAGTAAAAATTTCACAGTATTTAAGAGTTGAGCTTGAGTCGAGAGGATACAATTTGATTGGCCAATACGAAAGCCGTCCCGTGGGAGGAGTCACAGTATAGCGGAATTCAATGCAGAAAACATAAAAAAGTATAGTTTTCAAGTTCAAAAATAAAAATATTAAGGTAAAAATTTATAGTGAATTTGGAATGTTTTAAATAAAAGAAGGATTTATTAAAACGCTCCTAGGTCTATTAAAATTTAAATCAGGGGTTTATTTCTCAATACCCGAGATGGTGGAAGTATGAGAATTGTCAAGTTTATCAAAGTAGTAAGCAGCATCTTTTTTCTTCTTTTTATAAATTGCTAATTAATAGAGGCTGTTTTAATCGCTTTCTGAGATCTTTATTCCTCATGAACCAGCTAGCATTAAAAAGTTTTTCGTAATGTAAAAACTAAATAAATTTTAGTTTAATTTAACCTAACAAAATCTATTGTACATTTTATGTTCTGTCTTATAAAAACATATCCCAATGCATTGCCTATGGTCAACAACTGTTAAGTTCACTGAACCATATGCATGTTGTGAATTCAAGGTTACACCCAGAATAACATAAAACAATAAAATTAATTCCATTTATAAAAACAAAGTTCATTTGAAAAGAAAACTATTTTACATTGAAGAGAACTAAATATTACTGAGACAACCCGTCTTTCACCTTCAGCTTTGTTTCTTGAATATCTTTCGAATGTTACATAAGAATACTCTTCTGACAACCTTGTATTATAGATTTCTCAAAATGTTATTCATAAACCATGATTCCACGTCTGACAGCCTAGACTCACAAATCAGTGCAGAAATGAAACACCTGTCAGTGTTTATCTCTTGCATTCGTTTTCTCACTCCTCTTTCACTTATTCGCTGTTTGCTCATACACAGATACGCATTCTCTAAAGCTCTATGTATTTTTCTTTGTTTGACTAAACAAAACCCAAGTGCTTTTTTTCCCCATCCGATTTCAAACGTTTTTGTCTTCAAATTTTTTGCACATGCTGAGAGGCCGAACTTGTAAATCGTTCGCTAGTACTTCGAAAATCGCTCTTTTATTGTTTGTGCAGCTGTTCTGGATTTCAATGTTTTGGCGTGCCCGTAAAGCGGTGGTAAACTTTAGAATGGAGAGTATTTTTGTTTAAATTCTCTGTGGTGTTGTTCACTTTTTTCCAATGTAAAATTTCTAAATAAAATGTTAGTTATTCTTGCTCTGTTTGCATTGGTATTTTGAATATTTTTTTTTTTATTTACACTTTTACTTTAAATATTGATTCGAAAATCCTCCCACAAATATTTGTTCAACAGGTTAAATATATGAAATATATTTTAAAACTTCTACGAATAAATTATTTTGAAAAAAATTAATATTTTGAAGAATATAAGAGGAGTTTATATTTAAGTGCATTATTAAATAAACATTTATAGCCTTTTTTAATTTAATGAAAGTAGTTTCTGATTGATATTTTAAGTATACAATTCGATTAAAATTTCGATATTGTTGTTAAGTGTATCTAAATATAATCAAAAGTATGTTCTTTTAAATAATATATCACACAATGCATAGTTTAATTTATAAAATGGGACAAATTTCGGCATTTTTAAGTAATGCGCATCTTTACAAAATGTTAACAGGAAGAATAAAAGGAGTCAAAGAAATAATAAGGAATAAAATGTAGAGAGTATGACATCAAAATCATTCTAAAAAAGAAAGATCCTTTGTTTTAACTTCATTCGATTTCTGGTCTTGGGGCCATTTACAAAATCTGATTTATCGTAAGTGTGTTGTAGCATCTGCTGACTTCGTTATGCGAAACATCATACTAGACCATTTACGACCAGATGTTGAACACACTATACTCACACAGCCTTGAAAGTTTGCAGATACACGATGATGACTATTTGGAAACTTTCATTGTACTCTCCAAAACACTAATAATTTCTGCTCCACTTGTAGAATCTGGTCATAATATGTCCCTGTTCCTGCAAACTTTCCAATTTTTTTACTAACTTCCCTACCTTTATTTAATATAGGTTGGTGAAATGGAAATTAAAAGCAAGTAGATAAATGATCATATTGTTTCTGCATTCCGTATGGCTCATTTTATTCTTTAAGGTGACTGCCTACCTTGAAAATGTCGTTTTTTCGTCTACACAAGACATTTTCTTTTATTTTAGAATCTTATAGTTTGAACATTTTTCTTTCCAAAACAATTTTTCTTTTTCCTTTGCGCGAAATAGAAATAAAGTTATAGGGATTTAAAAAAACATCACTCTATGCAAAAGGGCGGTAAGATAAAACTTTTAAAATGAGTTTTCCGCAAAATTATGTTTTCAAAAGAAACTTTTTACCAGATACATGATATCTTAAGAACCGAACCAGGTAACGTTTTGAAATTTTGTGGGAATGTTTATTATACTATTTTTTTTTCTTAAAATGAACCATAAGTTTTGTTGTAGGTTAAATATTTTTTTCATTTAGAGTAGTTTTATAAAGAAAAAGCTTTAAAAAATATATCAATATGAATAATTTTCTGTAATTTTTTTTTTTTTTGTATTTTAATATTTCTCTTAGATTTTGGTTCATTTTGAAGAGCACCGTAATATGTATGTTGTGTATAATGAAAATTATAATAATTGTATTAGAAATTTTTATACAGTGTTATATGTTTTAGTAAAAATTTTGTAAAACTTCCTTGAAAGCAACCAATTTTTCTAAAAGTACAATATTTATTGAAAATTGTTTGTGTATTTACACATTTTTTTTTTCTTCCTAAAACACTCAATTTGTTTCAAAAATTGGTTTTTATAAAAAAAATTGGGTCCGAAGGTGGGCAGTCACCTTAAATTTATTTCTTAAATTAATGTGCAAAGAATCCAAGCGGCGTGAAATGCAATCGATAGAGGAAAATCGTTAGTGCTCATGTTTAAGAAACAATTACTGTATTTGGCGATATCTTATGATTTAGCAACATATCAGAAAGATTTTTACAGAAATCGATACCCAAGGGAGTTATATTCAAAAGTTGCCGTTTTCGAACAGCGAGACCTACAAATTTGAAACTTGGTAAGCATGTATCTTTTTATTGAGAAGATATCTGCAATGAATGGGTTTTAAGAAATCGAAATCCAAAGAACGTTATAGGGTTATAGACTTGCAGACTTGTGGCTTGACAGTTTCTTTTGTTGAGTATAAATCTGCTGTGAATGAAATTTTGGAATTCGAAATCCAAGGAAAGGGGAGGAATTTGCAGACTTGTAGAACAAGACTTGCACAATAGGTAAAAAAGACTTGCAGACTTGTAGTTTGGTAAACTTGTTTCTTTTATTGGGTAGAGATCTGCTAGGAATGAGTTTTTTGGAATTTGAAATCCAAGGAACGATGAGGAATTTGCAGACTTGGTAAAACTGCAAGAATAGGTAAACAAGACATGCAGACTTGTAATTTGGTAAACCTGTTTCTTTTATTGAGTAGAGATCTGCTAGGAAAGAGGTTTTTTAAATCAAAATCCAAGGACCGGAGAAGAGGGGAGTATAGACTTGCAATCTTGTAGTTTGGCAAACTCGTTTCTTTTGTTGAGTAGAAATCTGCCACGAATGGGTTTTGCGGAAATAGATTTTCAAAAGGCGTTGCGAAGGTGTTCTTGGTAAAAATTCCTTTTTTGAACTGTCAGACATTTTAACAACTATGTTTCTTTTGTTGAGTAAAGATCTGCTATGAACAGGTTTTGTGGAAATTAACTCTCAAGGATTGGAGTAACGGAGATGTAAAAGGTAAATGTATTCTGTCTTAGAAACCCAAGTCCTCTCCTTTTTAAATCAAGATGTGAGGGCTATAAAAATGTTTTTGGATCCAGTCAAAATATTAATACTAAGGTTTAGATATCAATTACTTTAAAAAAATACTTATAGTCATACATTATCATGAGATACCCCAACGAAGATGGTATTAACGTTTTTCTTGATGGATATTATTATTTTTCTTAATAGTTTTCATTTAACTGTAGCACGAGGGTAAGTCATTAAGTCACAAATGCATATGGCAGGATTTAAAGTAGTAACAGATACCTCCAAAGAACGGTGATAGATGGCCGGATAGATAGCCACATACAGCTTTATGGTATTCAATTCATATTGAGTAGGTAGCATTCACACGCATACGATGTGTAGTTTCAAAATGGCGATGGTGCTGAATGATTGTACGATAGAAAAGCAGCCTGTTGTGATGCAATTTTTGTCTGCGGAAGGATTTGAATAAAAAGAATTATTCATAAAAAAATGTTGTCTGTATATGGAAATAAATGTTCAACAGGTCAAACAGTATACAAAAAAAAAATTGGGCGGAAAAAGTTTTCACAAGGCCGTTCCAAAATTGTTGATGAAGATCGAAGGGGCCGTCCTGTTTTGATTGCGACAAAATCAACGGAGCAACAGATGGAAGAATTGATTCGGGCTGATTGAAGAGTGACATTTGACAGCATTGCAACGATAATAGGATGTCGCCATGCTTTAGCATACAGCATAATCGTTTGAAGTTCCAAAAAGAGTGCGCATGTTTCGTCCCCTTGTAACTGACCGAGGAATACAAACACCAATCAAATGGGCATCTGTTTGGTCCACAGAAACAAGCAATTTGCCGATAACGACGACGTTCAACTGTGGATGACGCAGCAACCAAAATAATTTATTTTATGCAGCTAGAATTTGGGCTACTAAAATGACGAAATAGTTGCATCAATGTTGCAGGAGATAATGTGGAAAAATAAAAATTGTTTCCAAGTGATTATCATATTAAATTATGTTTTTATCATCTTTTGTAACTTACTTATTGACTTTCCCTCGTAATATAATTTCTTACTCATAACATTTAACCTTATCTCACTTACAGATTTTTCAACCACTAAATACTTGAGGACTTAATATTATACTCTTTTCAATATCGCAATCTTCCCAATGCCTTGATTATAAACGTCAAACGATGCCCAAATTAAGTCATGGTAAAAATACAGAATGTTTTTTTCCAGGTATAGAAGTTTAAGTTGGCATTACTTTCTAAGATATCGACCGATTTAACAGCTGTCAAGTGATTTATTCTCAGTTTGGTTTGGCAATTCATCAAAACGATCATCAAGCAAGGTGTAGATTCGTCGAATGGGCCCAAAACGAGATTGCCGTTGTTCCCGATTTTCATAAGCGAATTTTGTTTAGCGATGAAGCGCACTTCTGGTTGAATGGTTACGTCAACAAACAAAACTTCCGCATTTGGAGTGAAGCTAATCCTCAAGTGTATGTCGAAACACCGTTACACCCAGAAAAACTGACTGTTTGGTGCACTTTATGGGCTGGTGGAATCATTGGTCCGTACTTCTTCAAAAACGATGAAGGCCACAACGTTACAGTCAATGGTGATCGGTATAGAGCCATGATTACTAACTTTTTCATTCCTGAATTGAACAAGCATGATGTCCAGTAGCTGTGGTTCCAACAAGACGGCGCAACATGTCACACAGCTCGTGCCACAATCGATTTATTGAAAGACACGTTTGGTGACCGCCTAATTTCACGTTTTGGACCTGTGAATTGGCCTCCAAGATCTTGTGATTTAACGCCGCTAGACTATTTTCTGTGGAGCTATGTAAAGTTATTGGTCTATGTGGATAAGCCACAAATGCTTGACCATTTGGAAGACAACATTCGCCGTGTTATTGCCGATATACGGCCACAAATGTTGGAAAAAGTCATCGAAAATTGGACGTCCAAATTGGACTACATCCGAGCCAGCCGTGGCAGTCCTATGCCAGAAATCATATTTAAAATGTAATGCCACAAGATTATCTTTCGAATAAAAAAAATTCATGTCAATCGAATAATACATCGTTGTTTTATTGCAATTTAAAGTTCTATACCTAAAAAAACACCCTTTATTTATCTAAGTTTATCCCAACCCCTTTAATATAGAACCAAAAAAAGAGTAATTTCTTTCTTCACAAAGACATTCCCTAATGCATGAAAAAAATAATCCCTAAAAAAAGTCCCTGTATGCATACTAAAAGATTCCATTCTGATAAATCGAATCACTTTGAATTCCCAAAATTCCCCTGCCAACTGTTCCAACAGAGATATTTATTACATTAGTTTTCCCCTAACAGTTCACTTTTCTAGTTCAATGAGGTGTTCAATGCAACTCGACGCTGTTGCCACTGGAGCGCAACAAATGAAGATGTGTGAGAGTCAGTAAGGGAATTTTTTTATATTCCCTACCCTTCCCCCTCCCACATCCAGTCATTCCACTCCAGTAATAGATAATAATGCTCTTTTCACCCATACTTTGAACGATATGGAGGCGTTGGAATGCACTTAAGGGGGGAAGGAAGGGCTTTCTTTGACTCGTTTGGATTCAATTTCATGGAGATGAGTTTTATTGGTTGCAGTCGGGGTGCTTTATTGGATAGCTTAGTCGTCGGACGCAAACTAGTGTGGAAGACGGGGGAGTTGTAGCTTTTGATGTGATGCAGTTTATTAATTTCGAGATTAAGTTGCAGTGAATCGTTTGTTTGGGGGTGCTTATTTTGGTTTTAAGGAGATATTAACTTCAAATGGTTCTTTCTAAAGTAGATTTATTTTTGAAAGATGTGCTTTATAAAGAAGCGACAGCAGATTTTGCATATGTAAATATGTTGATAGAGGTTGGGATTGGTTGGGTAGAAAGGAATTTGCCCAAATAAGTTAAAATATGTCTGGGAGAATTCGGCAAAAAATGAAACACCGATATTTTACAGAAAAAAAGAAAGTAAAACAGGAAGTTTTTTGACTGTGTTATTAAAGATCTAAGTATGAAATAGATCGTTTAGGGAATGTGCTTAACCCCTTAACTGGTTTGCCAACCACTGAAAGCTGGCCACAACCGGTTTACCCATACGCTGCGCAGGCACTGATATTTTCCTCTTTCTATCTTTGATTTGCACATATTTTTAATTCTTATTGTGAGATTATTAGCGCTAGTGTTTTTAAGAGATACAATTTGTTCAAGGCACAGAAATACTTCAAACTAAAACTCAGTGGCGCAACATCCATGAGGGCCAAAGCCTACTGTGCCCGTCTCAGTATACGTGATTATTGGGCACTGAGGTGCACGAGCACATGT
Source organism: Trichonephila clavipes (assembly GCA_019973935.1). Classification (NCBI taxonomy): domain Eukaryota; kingdom Metazoa; phylum Arthropoda; class Arachnida; order Araneae; family Nephilidae; genus Trichonephila; species Trichonephila clavipes. The sequence continues at coordinate 995,201 of BMAU01012458.1, forward strand.
CCCGATCAGGTGGTCAGTCTGAAGCGAAACCCTTAGTGTTTAATCCCTATTCAAGCTTGGTACTCATTTATCAACCCACTTAAGGGATAAAAGGCCGAGTCGACCTTGCCCAGCCCGAGGATAGTGGAAACCGAGTGGAAGCGCGATACGCCACCACTCGGCCAATGGGCCTCAGTGAAATACTTATCCGGGATTTTCTTTGGGCTGTAGGCGGGAATTTTTCATTGAAGGCAGGAATTTAGATTCCTGAAAATATTCGATAAAGAGAGGGCACATGGCAATGTGCAACTTGTTGTTTGAGAAGAAATGAAAATGGGAAAATAACCCAAAAAAGACAATATTATCTCTATCACGATTGCAATGTAAGACTGAGTTGCACTGCATGTTACAAATTGTGAGTGCATATATATATATGCACACGCGCCCAAATTTCTCAATCGTTTGAAAAAAAGGTAAGAAAATGAAATTTTTTTGTAAGTACGAGAAAAATTTTAAGAAAAATAAAACATTCTTCATAGTACGCAGAGTGTATTAATAAAAAGCAAATATTTAGAGGTTTTTGTGGTGTACAATTATAAAATAAAAAGCTTTTAAAATTAAAAAAAATCCTTCTATTTTCGCATTATGTGTTAAGTATTATGCTTAGTTGTAGGCAATACGGGTTAATCTTTCTATCTTTTGAAATTCATGTTTCAGAATTTTTCTCAGTTTCTCTCCACCCAAAATTCTGAAAGCATTCATTTAAAATTAAGCATTTAGAATTACGGTTTAATTAAATTTTTATTTACTGAATATTGCCTCTTTTTGTTAAATCACAGAAGAAGCTATGTTGATCTTGATTGAAATAAAGCGCATTATATGTTACATATATTTAACTGTACTAAATAAAATTTTAATTCTAAACAGTTTACTGATACTTAAAGAGAACATTTATTTAAAAATTTGTTGTGCAAAGCAAATAATCCATAAAAAATATTTCAAATAGAGATAATTGAAATACAAAATTACAGAATCGTATGAGAAGGTTTGAATCTATAGAAAAATAAAGTTAATGGAGCCAATTTTATTCATCAAGCTAGAAATTTATATAGAAAAATGATACATTAATGTACTATTTATTTTTAAAACTAAATACTTAGAAAGACCATCAGTTGTTGAAATCTTTTTCTATGTTATTCTAGCAAAAATTTTAAAAATAACTAGTTTTATCATCACCACTTTGAACTTTATTATTGAATAAAAAACTAACTTTTTTCAAAAGTTTGTAAAAGACAATATTTGCTATAAAGGAAAATTTTGCAGTATATTAAATGAATATTTCATGCCATTTTCAATATCAGATCCCATTTTAGAAGTGCGAAATAAAATTATTTTTCTTCAAAAAAATCCACCACAAAAAACATATTGTCCAACAGTGAATATTTCTTTAAAGTTCAACCGATGAATACAAAAACAGAAAGGAAAAAACTACGAAATCATACTCGTTGTAGATTTTTTTTCTTTTTAGAAAATATGCAGCCCATGAATATAAAATCGTTTGGTAATTATTTCTATTAGCAATTTCGAACTAAATACTTCAATATTAGAGCTACTAATCCTGCTGAACTATTTTGAAATAAAAAAAACGAATTATTTTTGTTTTCATTGGAAAATGCAGTTCGAATCGGAAATGAAATCTTTTGGCAATTCATTAAACTTTTTCAAACCAAGGTATATAAACCTAAGAATTGAATTCTACTAAATGATACTGGAATGTCGATTAAGATATTTTCATCAATATCAAAATAAAAACTAGAGCTTCGATTTATTGAAATCGTTGTACAGTTGTATGCTATTTTGCTATAAAATCGTATTTGATTTCAACAACTTTCGAATTTCTTTTCCAGCTTTGTTACGTGGCCGAGGTAGCCGAGTAGTATAGGTATCGGATCGTGGCTTGCCTTGTCACGAGTTCGAGCCCAGTACCACTAAAGACCCGCCGTGTAGGGCAGCGATGCACGTTAAATCTGTCGAGAGCTGAAACGTTCTCCCGTTGGAGTGGTGTGGTAGTTAGAAGAAATGAGTGCCAGCTCAGGTGTCGTCCACGTTTCTTGATCGTGGCTGAAAATTTCACGGTCCGTTGCCAAAAGCCCTCGTGTAGCTGAACAGTGCGACGTTAGCAATCAATCCAGCTTTTTTTGTTACTTCATTTCATTCGAAAATAGTACATATATTTCAAAAGTTAGTCTCATTTCTATTTCAACTTTTCATAAATACCTGTGATACATGCCTTCTTGGAAAAGTAGTTTCCAGATCTGTAAGTCAGATTGTATAAATTACCATAACAGTTTGGCGGAAAAAAAGAAGGAAAAAAGAAATAAATTGTATTTCCGAGTCTTTCGATTAAATGTTCAGCAGACCTTCAATGAATATAAAACCAGCAAACTGCATTCAAAATAAAAAAATCCATTTGAAAATACTGTTTCCGACAAATAAAACATATTGGGTTAGAATACGTACGGATTAAATATAATGTCCTAGAAGCATTAGGGAGAGAGTATTTGTTAAAAATATTCGCTTTTCAATTTTATTAAGTAGTTTAATATATTATCCTAGAATTCTAACATAATGCAGAAACAAATATTCTCTATTCCAATGGATAAAGTTACTATAGCTTAAAAAGCTTTTTTATGCTTTACTTTTTTTTATATTAAGGACAAAACATCATTTCAAACGAATTCTAGAAAACACATTTACAATACCAATGAAAACCCACATGCATATTTACGCGGTTGCCACAACCACAAATACGAATAATATGAAAAATAATATAACGAAAAAAAATGCATTCAACTTATTTAAATGCATCAATTATGTGAAATATAAATTAATCGCTATCTCACGCTGAAAGTTAGGTTCAACAATTAACTGAGACCTCAGGGAAAAAAAAAATTGAAAGAGAAATGATGACGGAAGTAATCGACCTTCCGAGTATACGACATATCAAACGATGCGTTATCGGTTAATCGATTCGCAAGTCATTTTCATCGGAATTGAAATGTTGAAAAGATTTTTATTCTTGTTTTAAATTTTATGTAGTAAAGTAGAAGAAAGCTACTAGAATAACATTTGGTTTATTCTCTTATAATTTCTATCAAAATAATTTTAATTTGACGATTTTAAATACTGTGTATGCAATTCATATTCAGATATTAGTGGCGATTTATGATACTTACTTATTATTGCAACAATCGCCAACGTTCGAGATAACTCGCCAAGTTGGCAACTCCAGTTTCACACTTGTCGTTAGCGCTGAATTGGCAATCATGTGCTTCGTTTCCTATAATGTCTCACCAATAGGTTGCGATAATACGCGTGTGAGTACACAACTTATTAATTAATTTATTTATCTGTACATTTTGGTGAGTGAATGTGGTTATTGTAAATAATTTTTTGGTACTTGCATATTATCGCAACCGTATTGGCGGCATTATATTGAAGGGAAGCACATGGTTACCAACTCATCGCATACGACACATGCGAAATCAGGGTTGCTAACTTAGCGAGTTATTTTGAGCTTTGACATTGTTGCGATAGTACTAAGTATCATTATTTTGCTGTAAAATTATTTTTGAGTAAATTAATGAAGGAATTAATAGATTATTTACAAATGGATGTTTTTAGCACTAATTCGATATCAGTACGCTTGTCATTTTTGGTGGGATTTTGAAATCGCGGCAAATCGATCTTTATTGTCCTTCTAATGTTATCGCTCCAGTGGCGAAATTTAACTATTTGATGGAAAAATCTGTGGCGCACTGATTTTAAATCAGTCCCAAGTTGTTGTTTTTTTTATTAATTATAATTAATTTTACAGAAAGGCTAACTTAATTATATCTTTTTATTATTTTTTTTTCATTTGATATGACTTATTCGGTACTTTCGTACTATAATGTCAACCAAATTCTTCCAGTCAAACGATGTCACCCAATGCAACGATGAGCTGCTAATAGCGCGATTGCATGTTCAAACATAAAACAAATAATATAAAAAAATTTTAAGTCAATTCCTACTTCGATCAACAAAAAAAAGTTTTATTTTAGCTACTTTTTATTAAATAGTTATTATTAATATGTGACAGAATCGCAATATTAAGTGGTAAATAATTTTAATTATTATCATTAAAGTATCGTATTGTCATCCAAAACAATCATGTATATAAAATTTCAGTTCAACTGAATGCACGTGAGAAAAAAAACCTTTTCAAGTTTTGACACATGTCACCAAAATGGTCGCTAAGTTGCCAACGTGGCTGTATTTGTAATTCTTTAAATAAGTAGTTTTAATCAATTAATCGTATTAATTATAAATAAATTATTGTATTGTCATCCAAAATAATCATGTATATAAAGTTTCAGCTCAATTGAGCGTTTTAAAATATATTTTATTAACGAGTAGAAATTCCACCAAGATAAATAAATAAACAAACAAACAAACAAACAAACAAATATATATATATATAGAGAGAGAGAGAGAGAGAGTGTGTGTGTGTGACCTAATAGTAGGAATTGAAAAAATAGAAAGAGGACAGTGTATGGCAACTTTTTTTTATTTGGCGAAATTGGTTGATTGTATAATATCTAAGTACTCTTATTCACGATACAAATTTAAGACTTTACTAGATTAATTTTATTTTATTCGCAAAAACTCAATCTTAATAATTTTTTTTATTAATTTAAGACATGCCTAGAAGGATATTTATGCCTTTGTAAATTTCAAAAAAACGTTTTCTTTTTATTATTTCTTTGGAAATATTCTGTACACAGTTTTCAATTGATATTTCGTTCTTGCGTATTATTGCAACAATCACCAAATCTATTAAAAACTCACCAAGTTGTCAATTCCGATTTCCATGTGTTTCGTCTCATATAAGTCGCCAATAGGTTGCGATATTACATAAGTACCGCTATTTCTTCGTAAATATATTTATTTATAAGTTTTTAAAAAATTAATAACTATTTCATATACTACTAAAACTTTAGCGACTACGAACTAATAAATAACTTTTTAATTACATTTTGCAAGCAAATTTGGCCAATAAAAACATTTATCAAGAGAGATGCCTAAAACTGCTTTTCTTACTGAATACACAAAATCAGAACATTAAAAGTAAACTAAATAAAAAGAGTTTTAAGACGTCTCAGGGGTGTTAAATTTCTCTAAAGGTCTAAAAAATATAAAAAAAAAACCTTTCAAACAGGTATAATTCTTTTAAATTTAAATTAAATAATTCGAATCTTTTACACATTATTTATAAAGGAACGGGGCTTCAGAAAAGTATAAAATGTTTAAAATATAATCATAACTTTAATAATTATAAGCATCTGAAAATGAGAAACTTTTCTATAAGAAATTGTTATAAGTTTTACATCGCGCATGCTATTTTCTAAAATAGTAGGTTTAATTACTAGCCATAAGTTTATTTATAAAGTTAACTGTATTCTTATTACACTGTAGCTATTTTTATATAAATTTATATATTTTTATATACATCCATCACACGACACTCACTTGCTGACTGATTTCACAGCCCTCTCTGCGCTACTACCAGCTATCACAGAGCCATCTGTTCTTTTGAAAACACACTTTACCTGCAGAACTTCCACACGACACATATACGTTTGGTATCCATTCACATATTTCATTTTTTTTGCATATGAAACACGTAGGAATCTTTGTAGTTGTGGTATTATGGTGCGACTCGCGTTATCAAAATATATTTCAGTACTTACATATTATTCCTGTCGATCAATCCAAATATATCGCCAAATGCTTTGATATTCTGCCAATAGTGGAAAACCGTTGCCACGCATGCTCTAACATATTTTTAACGATGACAGCAATTGGCAATATTTTTGAATTGGCGATGTCTTTTCATTTGGTGAAATGGATCAACGGTTATAATATACGTATGTACATATATTTCAAAATAGTGCTGAATTATATCTGTATCAAAATAAGGAGAAAACGAAAAAGGTACTTGCGTATTAGAATCATCGCAGCCAAATTGGCGCCACGCGAATTGCACCATAATACCAAATCTACAAAGATTCCTACGTGTTTCATATGCAAAAAAAATGAAATATGTGAATGGATCCCAAACGTATATGTGTCGTGTGGAAGTTCTGCAGGTAAAGTGTGTTTTCAAAAGAACAGATGGCTCTGTGATAGCTGGTAGTAGCGCAGAGAGGGCTGTGAAATCAGTCAGCAAGTGAGTGTCGTGTGATGGATGTAGCCCGTGTTGATAAGCGTTCTTACATCAAAATAGCCGTTCTCCGAGGGAAAAATGCGTTGGAATATCACAGTGAATTAGTGGAAGCCCATGGATATAATACCTTACCATAGAGTACAGTAGCACGGTGGGTGTACTGTGTTGTCCTTTTGCACCGTGAAGCCCTGTATACTACCGTAATAAATTAGTGTGTTACGTTATTCCAGTGCTATTTATTGTCCACACATGTAGTTAACACCTTGTCCTTTCATCTGTATATCTCTCATTTTCCAACCGGACTGATATCTTCAAAAAAAAAATAGTTGCCATGACTTTTGCCTCAACCCTCGTATAATGAAGAGTGCAGTTTTAAAATAACAGAAAAATTTACAATACTTAGAACTATTTGAATAGGCATCATTTTGTTGAATGACGTAATAATCTAAAAACCTAAAGTGACATTAACTAGTTTAAAATATATTTCCAACATATTCTCTTGATATTCGTCCCCACAATATCTAATTTACCCTTTTCGGGTAACAACTGTAATTGGCATCTGTGTCTAGAAACTGAATTGCATCCCTCATGAATTGGCTTCATCGAACATCCATTTCTGCTTAATCCGCCAATTATTCCATAAACGAGACAGGGTTTGCTCTATCCTCTTTTGTCTTCTATATTAACAACTAACGAGAGATAAACCATGTTTGCCTGGATTCAATAACGATTCTCTGGTCCTATAAGAATTCCAATTGGAGGAACAACTCATATCGGCTTGTTGCCATTCTCAAGGGAGAAATATCTATCTGCTGTGTTCAGCATTGATTATGGAATCCCCTTGTGTACAGAGCGGGGAAAGAACATGCATTAATAAGTATTTCTGTCACTGAAATACGAAATGCATGCGATTGGTGATTCTATATCTGTTCTGTGACAAGTGAAGATTTATTACTTTCTCCAAAAAGTTTGGTAACTTTTTTGATGTGTAAGAAATCAGAGAAAAAAAATGCAGGAGAGAAAGTGTGTGTTTTTTTTTCTTTTTTGAAAAGAAATAGTAATCTCGATTTTGAATAATAAAACAGAATGGTTCAGAAATGGGAAGATTATTAAGGAATTAAAAGAGTTTTATTGTTTGGCAGATAAATGTAAATGCAAGGCAATAATATTAAGAAAAGAAAAAAATATTTATACTTTTTTATAAATAATTCATTACTATTATATTAATGTTAGTGTAAAAAATTTAACAAATTTATTTAATTAAAAAATATTGAATTTTAGGTATTTAATATAAATCATATGAAGTATTTTTAAAAATATGCTTAAAGCGAACAAGTAAATAATTCTGATTTATACTAAATCTCCAAAATGCTAATTGAAAAATAAGATGACTTTTCCAATGTGTTGAATTCCTTTTTTCAGTTCGGACATTATTCTGTTAATAAAACAAAAGTACCATGACCTTTTCAAGTATTTCTAAATACTATGAAATAAATTTTTCATGGCAAATTAATATTAGTGGGTTTAACCTTTTAATGATTTTTCCTGTATAAAAATTTTTTAAATTTTTTTAAAATATATATGTGGCATGCAGCCAAAAGCAACGCAGTCTCCGCGCGCAGGCGCATTGAATGGAAACTAAAACACAAACTGAAACTTGTGAATTAGTGGAAGAGAGACAAAAACTTTTAAGACATTAGAGAGAGAGAGAAAAGAGGAACGCGAGAGGTGCGCGAGCAGGCGTTACCTTCTGAAAATGATCGTCAATCTTATCTGTAAAAACTTTTCTACCTTTTTAATTAATTTTTGTTTAATGTTAAAATAAAATAGAAGTAGACCAACGTCTTGGACCCCTTGTTGTCTCCCACAAATTATGGGGGCTCGGCCGCGATCAAGGGATCGATAAACTTTCGATTTTGAACCAAAGTCTGGACAATGAACAACAGCGTCCGTGAAGGAGACGCTCCGCCATTTTTGGAAAACTTCGTCAACCCTGTGTAGAGTTTGAACTCAGCATGAAAAATTCCGCCTGTGTAGAGGCGATTGAAAAAAAAAAATTTCGATTTTGATCAAAATTTGGAACGTGAAAAAAAAAAAAAAAAAAAAAGCCGTCCGTGGAGGAGACGCGCCGCCATTTTTCGGAAACTTCGTTCAACCTGTGTAGAGGTTGAATTCTTCAACTTCATTCCGCCTGTGTAGAGGTTGGAACCCATCGTCGAAAATTCCGCCTGTGTAGAGGCCGGAACTACAATTTCAACTATATTACCTGCGAAGAGGTGAAATCAGTGGAATCGAAATTTTTTCTTCATTGGATACATCGTACGTGCGAGCAACAAGGGAGCCAGAAAAAAAAGGTAGGATCTTTCCATTTCTAAAATGTATAAAAACGCTCTTAAAGAGGATCTCATAAGAGTAGTTCAGGAGCTAGACGGTATTGTCGAAAGTACTGACACTATAGTTAAACTAAAGACTAAAATTGAGAACAGTAGTACATTTGAAAGTGATCCAGATTTCGTTAAAACTTTAATTCAAAACTGTATAGATGAGAGAGTATCGCAAAACGAAAGAGAGGTAACTTCAGAACAAAAAATTGAGCTCGCGAAACTTCAATTAGCAAAATTAGAAAAAAGAAATCGAACTCCAATTAGCTAAAAATGAAGCATTAAGTTTAAATCCTGCAGCTAAAGCCGAAGAAAAACAGTTCGAAACTAACATAGAAAATATGATAAAAAGTATAAAAACTTTATCTCTTCCTGTTCCCACCAGATCTGAAAATTTTAATCTGTTCTTCCAATCATTAGAACGCGCATTTTTAACCAAGAAAATAAATGACGAATATAAATCTGAAATTTTAATAAATCTTCTGGGCGAAAGAGCTCATAACGTCTTACTGTATATTAAAGAAGAGGAATTAAATGACTATGAAAAACTAAAATCTATAGTACTCAGAGAATTCCAATTAACCCCTCGCGAGTGTTTAAACTCATTTAAAAATGCTGTAAAATCATCAGGCGAGACATACATCCAATTTGCTGCAAGATTGACGGCAAACTTCCAATATTATTGTTCGTTAAGAAAAGTTAATTCCTTTGAATCTCTATGTGATCTTATAATTTCTGATAAATTATTTGAAACTTTAAATAAGGAAACTACAACTCATATTGGCATTCGAGAAGCAGAAGATTGGTTTAGGCCTATTGATTTAGCTAAAGAGTGTGATATTTATATTTCATCTAGAAACGGATCACGTAAAGAAATTCCTATTACTTATGGATATACCCAAGACCCCTTTAAAAATAAATCACAAAACTTTAAAACAAAGATTAAAGAGAACTATCCCCAATATCATGAAAGAGAAAATAAAAATTGCTACATATGCGGTGATTCATCTCATTGCGCAAGAGACTGTGAGAAGCGTTTTAAACCTAAAGAATCTAATGATCACATCCATAATAAAATAAACGTGAATACTTTGAAAATCGAGAGCGAAAAACAAAATAGCGAAGAATGCGCAAATCTTCAATACGTAAGCATTTTTGTAGAAAATCAGCCCGTAACAGCATTGATTGATTCAGGTTGCCAGATCCCAGTTTTAAATTCCTCACTAATTAGAGTGCAAACACCTTCCGAAGAAATCATAACATTAAGCTCATGTTTTGGCGAAAAGCGAATGGTAGAAGTTAAACCCATAAATATTTCTCTTAATCAACACTCTACTAGCTTAAGTGTTGGAACGGCAATATCACCGACCTTGACCGAAGAATTTATTATACATCCCAGTGTATATTCTGAAATAGAGAAACTAGGCCACGCAAAGAGCGATGTTTTATTGAGTGAAAATGAATCCTCTTTAGGTGCTCATGCTTATGCTTATTCAAGTGTTTCTTTTCCAAATGTTTCTGTTTCAAATGTGATAGAAAACTCTAGTTATGATTTGCCACATGTTATAAACTTTAATGCTAGAAGTGATTTGAGTTCTCTAATTAAGGATTATAAATGTAATAAAATTAAGAGTACTAAGTTAAAAATGAATATTAAATTGAAAAATGATATTCCTGTGTGTCAGAGAGCCAGACGTTTATCTTGTTCTGAGAAATTACAGGTAAACAATCAAATTGATGATTGGTTACGACAAGGTATTATAAAAGAGAGTGTTTTTGATTATTGTTCTGATATAGTATTGTGTAAGAAAGCCAATGGTGCCATGAAAACGAGTTCCGTGGAATTTATCTCCCGCTCACCTAACCCTTTACCTATGAATAGTAATTATAGACGGTTTGTGTTGCTCCGACGAATCTTTCAACCCTGGCAGTGGAAGCGAAGGAAAAAGAGAAATCGTTTTGAACAGACGTCCAGAACTCTACAGAGGAAAATATCGATGCGTTCAACCAAAGATCAACTTGTTGAAAAAGATGTTCTCATGCCGGTGAAACACAATGTTTTCCTGTGGAACCTTCCGGATGTCGAAGAGGTGCCTTCACATGATGGAGAAACTGTCTAGTTCAGAAAAATGATATGTTTAATCTCTATATAATTGTCGTATAGTCCTTGTCTGTTCCGTTTTTTTTTTGTATGTTTCAGATTCTCCTCTGGTCTCCATGGAAATACCGCTGCGGACAGCGTACGGTCAGGCTGGCCGTTGTGGCATGCAGCCAAAAGCAACGCAGTCTCCGCGCGCAGGCGCATTGAATGGAAACTAAAACACAAACTGAAACTTGTGAATTAGTGGAAGAGAGACAAAAACTTTTAAGACATTAGAGAGAGAGAGAAAAGAGGAACGCGAGAGGTGCGCGAGCAGGCGTTACCTTCTGAAAATGATCGTCAATCTTATCTGTAAAAACTTTTCTACCTTTTTAATTAATTTTTGTTTAATGTTAAAATAAAATAGAAGTAGACCAACGTCTTGGACCCCTTGTTGTCTCCCACATATATATATATACACACATACACATATGTATATATATACTATATGTGTGTGTGTGTGTGTGTAATAACTCTAATAATAAAAATTGTAATAACTCTTGCATTATTTAATGTCCAGGCCTTCAGGACAATCATGTAATTATTTTAATTGGTTACCCGCCTACCGGGGACGTTTGAAACTATCTCCATCCACCTCCTAAATCACGCGATGTCTCGCTGCCTATAAATACCGAGATCTGGAAATCGCGCGCTCGTTTCTCTTCTATTCTCGCCTCTCTGCAATCATGTAATCAGCCGGCTGCTACTCTTTGCGTGTTTGTGTGTTGTCTTGGTCTGTTTTGTGTCATAAAATCTTAATTGTTAAAAACATGCATATACATTTCAAGAAGTGCAATAAATTGGAGTTAATCCTTTCAAGATTCCTGCTTCTTCGTTAATACAGTATCATTCGCACAACACCGGCCACGTCCTACCTTTGGTTCGCTACATTTAAAATCTACCACTCGCCACGACAAAATACGGCATAGTATGTCACACATTAAGTATTTATCATTACATATATATTGTTACGAGTTTTGTGTAAATAGTGTATATAATTTGTATTTTGGTATTAAATGCATTTGTATTTTTCTATGTTATATTTATTTCATGTTAAAATTGTATTATTCACAAGCAATGCCGCCCCTTACGTTATAATGGCGATTCAGTGAGAACTTGGCGAAATCTTGGCGGTAGAACCAAGTTGGCGACTTTGGTGACCATTTTGGTGGCGACCATGCTGGCGAGTTTGGAACCCTATGGATTCATCTAGAAAGTAGTGGATATCTCCATTAACGTCACGCTCGATGACAAGAGCGGTTATATTTCTGGAAGTTTCTACCGCGCCTATAAATAGGAGTGCCAGCCGCAACCAGTCTGATTTCAACCAGTGAGTAGTGAACACTGTTTTGACTAGCAATTAGCTCGGCTGTGCTTGAGAATAATTTTTTACTTACGTGTATTTTTAAACACTGATGATTGTGTTTGATTGCTGATGAAGGTGTGAAGACCTACAGGAATTTTCTCTGTGAATATTGCTGCTGAATCCTGTATTTAAAGGATTGGATTTTTGATAATAAATTCACACCACTTTTAAAGAACTGTTTATTTTCTGTGTGATTGTTTTGCATAAAATCCTCGAATCCAGATCTACGTAACAATATATATATATATATATATATATATATATATATATATATATATATATATATATATATATATATATATATATATTTATTTTTATATATATATATATATATATATATATATATATTATATATATATATATATATATATATATATATATATATATATAAATCTTCTGTGCGTGTGTATGTGACTGAACTCCTCCTAAGCAGCAGGGCCGATTTTGATGAAATTTTTTGTGGGGGTTTAAGTGGATTCGAGAATGGCTTAGATTCACAATTCGGTCCGATATCGCATTTAGTTAAAAATATATTAATTAGAAACTTGAAAGACATTCAACTTAATATTCACTTGCATTGTTGTAACAACGTTATTGTTAAAAAAATGACGTAAGTTGGCGTCGAAAATCAATTTTCAGCCAAACTCGCTAAACCTTGTCTTCATTGTTACAAAAATGCAAACGAATCATGCTTTGTTGTGTTTTTAATATTAATATGTTTTCAAATAATCTTTATACGTATAATTCTTCTGGGCGTGTGTATGTGACTGAACTCCTAGACAGCTGGACTGATTTTGACGACATTTTTTGTGGGGGTTCAAATGGAATCCAGAATGGTTTAGATTCCCAATTCAGTCCAATATTGCAATTAGTTAAAAAAATTATTAATTGAAAACCTTAAAATGCATACTTGTTTTACCCCTGAGTGCTGTTTTTTTCTGCAAAGGCGTGAAAGGGAATAAAAGAAATAAGAGGGGAGAAATTTTCGATATTTTCGCCGTTTTTAAAATTGGAATCTAATTTTTCTTTCAAAAGCAGACAAAAAATAATTACAGAATCGGAAAGATTATTTATCTCGCCACGAGAGATACTGTATATATTTTTATATGTATAATTTTGTGTGTGTGTGTGTGTATGTGACTAAACTCCTCCTAAACGGCTGGACCGATTTGGATGACATTTTTTGTGTGGGTTCAAGTGGATTCGAGAATAAATTAGATTCAGAATTCAGTTCAATATCGCAATTAGTTAAAAATGCGCCAGGATTATGTAAGGGCACGCGATTGTTCAAACAAAAATCATGGGCAATTTTCTTGAGGTCACTATTTTGAGCGGCAAACTTCAAGGTGAAGGTGTATTTCTACCACAGATCCCAATAATTCTTTCAGACTCGCCGACCCATTCAAATGTTTGCAATTTCCAATTTCCAATTCGATTGGCATTTTCTATGACCATTAATAAGTCACAAGGTCAAAACAATGACAATTTGTGGCTAAGATTTAGAAGACCCTTGCTCTTCACACGGCCAATTATATGTTGCGTGTCTGTGGTTTGGCAAACCATCGCATTCGTTTGTTTATACCCCTCAAGGAATAACCCAAAAGAAAAAACATTCAATGGCATTACGATAAATTTATTTTTTGTCCATTAAAAAAATATACCTGTTATGAAAATAGCTGGAGTTTTATCTTTTTTACCATTTAATCAAAACAAATTTAAATTTCTATTCAGAATAGCTTCTACATTCAACTTAGTTCATAGTAAACATATACTCACACTCAATCGATAGGTCGAATTGTGGTAACTGTACATGTGATGATGCCAGGCATTAAAATAACTTTCTTTATAAAAAATTTCATCAAAACGGTCCAGATTTTTACAACTTATTCAAAAAAATTTGTAATTTTCGGATTTAAGACGTGTGTACAGGACAACGTCTGCCGGGACCCCCATTAGTATATATATATATATATATATATATATATATATATATATATATATATATATATATATATATATATAGTGAGTAGTATTATACTGGGAGACCGAATAAAGCAAAATGTGTTCTTTGTTTCTATAACAACTGATTAATTTGATATAAATTTTTAAGAACTACTATAACAGTTTTTCTATTGTAATAAGTGCGTGTGTGTGTCTATGTGTTAATAGTTTACTAATTTTTGCTTTCATGCGATGCTGCTCTAGGATGATTATCTATTGGCGTGAAGGTTAAAATGGTGTGTGATGTGGGAGTATTTTCCTTATCATTTTAATAGTAAACTCTATGCTCTCTAATATTTTAAATTTTCTACATTAAGTAAGTAGTTTTAATAATTTCTCATGTTATAATTTTATCTAATTATAATATTAGTGTATTTAGTCCTTTAATGACATATTCAAGGTCCTGTTTCCTTTTCTTATAGCTGAGCAATATAGGCAAGTTACAGGTGAAAGTTCACTGGCCTCAAAACAGCGTTTAAACCTGTTTACTTAGTTTCTGAGCTATGGCGTAGATCAGTGCTTCTCAAACTGTGGGGCGCGCCCCCCTGGGGGGGCGCGATGACCTTACGAGGGGGGCGCGAGCATATCGAAAATAAAAGATTTAAAAAATAATTAGTTTACTGGAATGAATTAAAACAAAATACTTTCAGACATAATAAAAAATGCACTTTTACTCTGATATAATTTATAGGCGATATTAAGCCATCAAAAATAAAAACTTCTTCAATACCTAATTAGCTATCTTTGATCCTATAACCAAATAAAAAACTTTTATTTGATTTGCTGTCATCTGAGAGATTTTTTTATTACGCTTTTTTTTATAACCTAACATACTACTCTTTCAGAGAAAAACCAGATCCCGGACCCAGAATCGAAAAACTTTAGGAACATAAAAAATTCATCACTGTCATAATTTTTGAAATACTGCACATTATAGCTGTAATCTGTTTAACCTTCTAAGTTATTGGTACAGTTAGTTATGACCCCTCTCTTACGTGTTCTCTGTTGCGCTTTTTTTCATGCAAAAGAGTTTTATGATATTTGGAAAACCACGGAGAGCACACACACACAAGCACATGAAGGATTACTTGGCCAAGACATATTTTTATAAATATTCTCAATGTATAAAGCATAACGAAAAACGTTTCCCATAATTTTTTAGCAGTAACATACATATTATCATAATGAATATACTTTTTACCCGGAAGTGGTCGCGCGGGACACACAGATTACGAAATCGTTAATTCTGGCAAAATTGTTTATTTATTACCAAAGAAAAATTGAAAAGTCCTTGAAAGTAGGTAAGTAAACTTTCTCTTAGCTAAATTATTCACTGGAATCATGATTTGTATCGTGTACAATAAAATAATTATAAAAAAAAAAGGATTGGTGTGACTCAATAACCCCGACCGTACCGAGTGCGCGCCTGCTCCCGGGATAAAACATGTTGAAGTCTTTTCACTTTAAATATTAAAAATAATACAATTATTCTTCATCGATATTTTATATTATGGATCATTATTTAATATCAGTGGCGCACACAAGGGAGGGGGGGGTCCGGACCCCCCCAAAGCCCTTGATTTTTTTCCCGACTGATTATAATTCTAAGTTTATAGTACGCAAAATTTAGTTAAGTATTTGTTATTAATGATTAATTTTATTAGTTAATGCTAATTATTTATTCAAGAATTAGTTTTTACTGTGTTTTGTTCCCGAAAATCGACAAAATCAAAAGGAACCTGATACAAGATTGGTGAACTTTCGACCCCGGACCCCCCTCCTTGAAAAATTCCTGTGTGCGCTACTGTTTAACACCAATTATAAATGCTAATTCTGTGAGGCTTAAAATTACAATTCGCTTAAAACTAATTATAATTTGAGCAACGATTTTAAAAAAAATCATTTTACGTTTTTGTAAACATTGTCGAGCACTTGGCTTTGCTTCCTTTACAATTCAGCTATTATATCAATAATGTTTTATTTTCTTATAAATGAACTCGAGCAAAGAGCGGGCACTTCAGCCGGTATACTTTTAATGTATCAGTGCTGCACAGAATATTTTATAACTAATTCATTAATACTAAATTAAGAACAAGTTTAATAAGTATTAATGACGTCCATGAGCTTGTCTTGGAAAGCAAAGTTTTTATAAGGAATGCTTTTATTATTAGAAATTGACCCTCTGAGTTCTTTTTCTATATTTAGCAGATATCTATATTTTGTCTTCTAAGCAGCTACCGCATTTTGTAATATGTTCAATTTAAAAATTAGAGAAAGGAAAAATAACATAATAATTATCCTATTATTTTATTTATTTATTTATTTTGCTTAAAAGTAGTATACAAAATTTAATACTTACGTTACTAATTTGTATGGTTTATAAATAAGATCGCGTATTGTAACTTTAGCGTCAAAGTGCATTATTATTGCATTCAGTACATTATTAATGTATAAAGGTGGGCGCGAAAAAAACTGTGATCGAAAAGGGGGGCGCCAGTATTGAAAGTTTGAGAAGCACTGGGGTAGATAGTTCTGAGTGAGCCCTGTATCGAAATTCCTTCGGGGCCATTTTTTAGGTATGGGAGTCCTGTTAGTGGGATTGAATTTACACATGTTGAGGCCCCTGCAGTTTGGGCCCTGTATCATTGATACAGCGGTAGCTACGCTAAGGCTAAGAGTTTGCTATTGTACCACTGCGGCTTTTTATTTCTTAATTATATTGTCTGGTTATTCTTCTATTTTTGCTTATTTAGAATTATAGGTATTTAGTATATTATACATATGTATCAATGTATGTATGTATGTGTGTGTGTGTATGTATGTGTGTATGTATGTATGTATGTATGTATGTATGTATGTATGTGTGTGTGTGTATGTGTGTGTATGTGTGTGTATGTGTGTGTGTGTGTGTGTGTGTTGATATATAGGAATTCCGAACACATAAAATAATGAAAACAATCAAAAAAAATATTATCACTAGTATAAATAGAAAACTCATTTTACATGATAGTAAAAAATATTTGAGAAACAAAATCTCGAAATAAAAGTTTGTAATAGAGGCAATGGAAGCTGTAAACTCTCTTATAAGGTTGTAGGCCGCTTTTAATGGGGTTAATACAAGCTTTATAAACTATGCTACTTTCTTCTCCACTCTCTACACTTTCTTTTATGTTTACAGTGTACTGATCGAAATTCAATTACTGTGTAATATATCACAAAGAAAACCTGTATTACACGTATATATAACATATAATAGGTGCATACTCATTTTTACAAACTGCACAATCATGGAAGTGAAAATTGAAAGAGCACGTATAACAGGTTTTAGTAAATTAATGCAGGAAGTCATGAATATAACGCATTTGAGGAATCCTAAGAAGTTTTTCTTTTTTAAATTACTATCAATATTTTTAAAATTGGATGAAAATTGAAGGAGTTTTCTAATATTTTGGAAATTCAGAAAGAAATATTTTGATGCCGCAAATGTGCCAAGAAAGAATAGCATCGCTTACTATGTGCGGTAAAAGAGAGAATAAACTCTTTCCTGATTAAAAGATTGAAATAAAAACTGTAAAAAAAATTTGGAAATAAGTTATTTGAATGACAAAATAACAAACAATTATTTCTTGCACATTTGGTATTCTCTCTTTTGCCCAATTCATGTATTTAAACATTAAATGATGATATTTTGTTAAAGTCAAATGTTACAACGAAGCTACATCATTAACAACTAACCTTAACTTTATATCGAAAACAACGAAATTTGATCACAAGATATAATCAAAAGCAGCCTTCAAAAATGTAAATTTCGATAACATGAACGTACATAGCTGAAAAATATGTTATTATACCGCAATCAATACTTCTCAATGCTATACTAAATTTGCAAAAATCAATTTTTTTCTTCTACCTGAGACCTTGTAATTTTATATTTGAAAAATGTGTTTATGATTCGATACGTTTATATTGCTTCTGAATAATAAGGCAAAGCACAACAAAGGATAAATAATATACCACCAACAAATTTAGTCAGACTATCGTGCCTCCGTAAGAGCTCAACTTTTGTTCCGATAAAATTATAATTTGATAGAATACATTTTTCTCTCATTAAACGTAGAATTTGTTTCACCGATCTTCATTTCTGCTGGCAAAACATTTTGAGGTTCGACTACGTTCGGAATCGTGATTTTAAAAGAGCACATAAATGGATAATTTTCATGATATTTAGTGTCACTCAGATTAGAATACATGCATAAAAATGTTTTAAGGACATTTTGACAAAAAAAAATTATTTAAATATAATATTTTGGCAAAAAATTAACTTAGAATAATCTTTTTTCTAAATGTTCTCCTTTTGTGAAAAATGGTTCTATTATAGTAATACTTTGCCTGTATATAGCTCAGGCCTCTCTACAGAGGCTCAACTAGAATTTTTGAAAAATTCACATTATTTTCAGAGTTACCACCCAATGAAATAATTATTCGCGTTTCTTTCTTAAAATTGCTCCCCTCTGTTTTCATAAAATATGAATAAACCCACTTCTAAATTGTATATTTCAAAAATTTTAGTTGAGCCTCTGAACAGACGTCTGATCTATTTACAGGCAAAATATTATTCTAATAGAAGCATTTTTCACAAAAGGAGAACATTTGGAAAAAGATTATTCTAAGTTAATTTTTTGCCAAAATATTGCATTTCAATAAACTGTTTTTGTCAAAATGTCCTTAAAACAATTTTATGCATATATTCTAATCTAAGTGACACTAAATATCATGAAAAGTATCCATTTATGCTCTTTTGAAGATCATGGTTCCGAACGTAGTCGGATACCTTAATAATCAACAAGATGAAAGTAAGTTCCTAGAAAAAAATGAACGAATGAGCACATGAATAATTGTTAATCAGATTGTTTTTAGAGCTTTGACTTCGTTTCCTATCTATCAGGCAATTAAAAAAATGTAGTAAAAATAATAACATGGAGATCTATGAAGGTGGGAATTTATAGCCTATGTTGCTCTAATATATTGAAATCTAAGCCAGCTTCACTGGTATAAAATATTTATATATTTAAGTTCATAAAATGTGGTATAAAGTGCAATTTTTCTCTATTGCACAGCTGTCCCTCTGCCATAAAGAAATTCTGAGCTATAAAGAAATAAATTTTAAAGCTAATGGATAAAAAATACATTTAATAATGAGGGTAAATTAAATAGCCTCTTTTGACATGCGGAGTACAAAGAAACCAATATTCCTGGGAAGCAACTCTGAGATACAACTCAACAAGTAAAAAAGACTTAGAAGGCATTTTGGCGTTAGTTGGCAGTCATTTGACGTAGTAGAATTAGTTGAGTTGGTAGAGTAGTTGGGTTGGTTAGTTGCTAATTTTCGACCATATGTGTACAGTGGATTAGAAGAAAGGATGGGTCAAACCAGTGTTGTAACTTGGAATTGTTGAGTATTGTGTACCGCATTACGGTCTCAAATTGTCCTGTTCTAACTTGGACACAACAGGCCTGTTCTAGATGTGTCTTAGATCAAATTAGATGTAAGAATGTCAACAAATTCCAATCCCATTATAAACTATATTAGGTGACAGATACTAATATTGCGATGCATAATGCAAAATCATTGTGTTGTAGGCCGAAGAGACAATGCTGGGCATGTGTCCGGTGTTCAACACACCATTGCAAC
This sequence comes from Trichonephila clavipes, assembly GCA_019973935.1. Taxonomy (NCBI): domain Eukaryota; kingdom Metazoa; phylum Arthropoda; class Arachnida; order Araneae; family Nephilidae; genus Trichonephila; species Trichonephila clavipes. The sequence continues at coordinate 1,015,028 of BMAU01012458.1, forward strand.
AGTATACATTTAACATGTACAGTCAAATATGTTGACATTAATGGAAACTTTGCTTGCCTCTCTGTTACAGACGACCTCGAATGGTACAAGCTAGCACAAAATATTATGCAACAAAATTCCTGCTTTTGGTTTAATTCTGGGTGTTACAGTCCTCGTTGGTGCGAGAAAGCTGATATGCTCCTTCCCATAAGTTTTACATTTGTACACTGAGGACATCTTAAGATATCTTGAGGCCCTGGACCATTATTTAGAAGTAGATCCCACCTACGAGACCATCTTAAGTAGATCGTATATATAAAGCATACTTTGTGATGTACAAATAAATGTATTTGAATCACACTCTCACAAATTTAGGCATATATTAGTTGTCTTCTTTCGTATAAATAATGGTGTATGTCTATGCCTTGACAAGAACAACGGACATGACATAATAATGCAGCGTTGCTACTGTTTGCCAATTGACATATTGCTCGAAATTCCCAGTTTTTCAGGAAATATATCCGGTAATAGTGTTTTACGTTTGAAATTATTTGGATCATGATGTTAATGAGGACGAATTGAGAATTAGACGAAGTCTCTCTGAGGCCGAGACCCTGAGTCTATACTCAGTATTTGAAATGTCCTCAATCACTGTGACTTTATTTCTTCCACCAGTGTTTTAGAAGGAAAGTCCACAATCTTTATAAGCTACATTTCTAATGTTGGATAGTGTAATAAATAATACATGAATTATAATTTATATTTTTTCATTAAGGCGTAGTCTTATGCAAATGAAGTTCTTGTTAAATAGTGTAAATAATGTACGAGAATCATATCTTACATTTTTCATTAATGCATATATTTATGCAAATTAGATTCGTTTTGGATAGTGCAACTGGTTACCTATCTATCTATCTCTCTATATATAAATGGATGTTTGTATATATGACCTCGCTTCACTACAGCTCCCCACCAGATGGCGCTACAGCAAAGCAATTTCTGCACCATGGTGGCCAAAAATTATGCCAACTTAGCTCTATCGCCAACAATGCTCTATGTTTCTGTTGAATCGCCTTCATAATGTTAGGAACGGCATTGCTTGCAAATATTACAACTTTAACATAAAATAAATACAACAGAAAGTAATATTAACGTATTAAATATCCAGATATGCATTATTTACATTATTTCAAGCATTCATTTCAGAAAATTTGTAACAATGTGTTACTTTTGCTGAATAGAGATCAGCTTAGGAGGGTATTTTCAAAAATCGACCACAAGAGAGTTCCTTTTTTATCAGCTATTAGATCTACGAACTTAAAATTTAACAAATATGGGTTTTTTTGTTCAGCTGAAATATGCAAAAAGCTTTCTATTTTGCATAATTTGTTATTCACGTAAAATTAATCCATTAAAAATTTCTTTATCCTTCAATCTGCATTGTTTAATTTTTCAATTCACTCGTGGGGAGAACGGGTATACCAGCTAGAATATATGAAACGTTGTTTCAAATTTTGCAAAAAAAGCATATGAATACTGTTTTTATGTAAATTATATTTATTCTAGATAATGAAACCGCTCATACAGGGACCACTGCTTTTAAATCTTTTTGCAAAAGAAGCAAACTTATTTTTAATCAAACAAGATTCCTACCGTATTGTATACAATAGATAAGACATGAAATATTGTTTCAAAATTTTTTTTACCCTTGTTATTTCGGCCCATTTCTAGGATACAATGTGCATTTTTTTTTCGTTTAGCCTTTGCACGCACTCTAAAATAGAAAAATCTCGTAATCTCTATTCAAATTCAAGCCTTGATTTCTCAGTTTTTTATCTTCCAATTTTACATTTACTTACGAATTTTTTTTGTCATTGAATAAAAATGGCAGTTGACTCTAAAACCTGCATCATTCTTTTTTCATAACGCTCTTAACAATATAGTCCTTACTCTTTTGGATCGAGAATTCTCTGTGATTAATGATAGGAGAATTTTTTCTAAGGATTATAAATTTTTTTTTATTTCAAGTAAAGGAATAAATTAAAATTTCCATCGAAAAATGATGGATGAGACCCCTAATTCATCTCCTTGGATCAATGAATAAAAAGGGATTATTTTCACAAAAAGTAATTTAAGATTTAATGGAAAATGAAAAGAATTCTGATTTCAAAGTTCCCTGCCAATTTCTATTCAAGTCATTTTCAACAAAGAAACATTTGTGTTGAATTGATTCAGTTTACAAACACAGTGTCGTCTACTCAGTTTTCTTCGTTTTTTACTGATGCATATTGTTACAAATGTTGTATGATTAATAGTGAAAACTGTGTAAATAATTTGTATCTCGATCTTTAATAAAGAGTGTTTTTTTCCAGGTATAAAAGTTTAAGTTGGCATTACTTTCCAAGATGGCGACAAATTTAACAGCTGTCAAGCGATTTATTCTCAGTTTGGTTTGGCAATTCATCAAAACGATCATCAAGCAAGGCGTAGATTCGTCGAATGGGCCCAAAACGAGATTGCCGTTGTTCCCGATTTTCATAAGCGAATTTTGTTTAGCGATGAAGCGCACTTCTGGTTGAATGGCTACGCCAACAAACAAAACTGCCGCATTTGGAGTGAAGCTAATCCACAAGTGTATGTCGAAACACCGTTACATCCAGAAAAACTGACTGTTTGGTGCGCTTTATGGGCTGGTGGAATCCTTCTTCAAAAACGATGAAGGCCACAACGTTACAGTCAATGGTGATCTGTATAGAGCCATGATTATTAAGTTTTTCATTCCTGAATTGAACAATCATGATGTCCCAAAGCTGTGGTTCCAACAAGACGGTGCAACATGTCACACAGCTCATGCCACAATCGATTTATTGAAAGACACGTTTGGTGGCCGCCTAATTTCACGTTTTGGACCTGTGAATCGGCCTCCAAGATCTTGTGATTTAACACCGCTAGACTATTTTCTGTGGGGCTATGTAAAGTCATTGGTCTATGCGGATAAGCCACAAACGCTCGACCATTTGGAAGACAACATTCGCCGTATTATTGCCGATATACGGCCACAAATGTTGGAAAAAGTCATCAAAAATTGTACGTCCAGAATGGACTACATCCGAGCCAGCCGTGGCAGTCGTTTGCCAGAAATCATATTTAAAATGTAATGCCACAAGATTATGTTTCGAATAAAAAAAAATTCATGTCAATCGAATAATACATCGTTGTTTTATTGCAATTTAAAGTTCTATACCTCTAAAAAAACACCTTTTATATTATCATGTAGAAAGGAACAAGGCGATGCTACCCAATACAAGACTTATTTTGCTGTGGTATCTTACACGGGCAGCACCACAACTGAAGACTTATCTAGTTGCACAATGTATTTTATAATTAATGTAACATTACAAAGATTAAATTAATTATAAAATACAGTGTGCAGTACTGATATATTTTTCAGCGTTTTTTATCAGTGTAAATGTGTATTTTATTTTTTATTATGTCAAAATGAATTTTGTTTGTTCAATTCAGTAAATTAATAAATTTTCAAAGTAATCTTTCGTTTACGTCTTTTCAATATGATCGCATCCCCCTCGTAGAGTTATTACTTCCCTCCCAGGGAAGTGTGCCCCACAGTTTGAGAAATGCTGATCTTCAATAGCGATATTAGTTTCAGTGATGTATCCCCAAGGAGGATTTAAATCTCGATTTAAAATATTAGTACTTAATAAGACTCTTTAATTGAATTATGAGTGTTACACAATTTATAATTGTATTTGATGATCTTCTGCCATGAATCTTGGGGCCACTTTGCCACTGAGATCGAATTTCGTTCATTGAAAAGATTTTGGAATAAAAAACAATTTCGGTCACTTGGTTTGAGTAAATGTTGCTCAAGACCTATACTGGATCTATTGATACTAGACCTCATGAAATTCGTAATTTTATCCTTTGGAGAGGCCTCAGTGAACTCATTTTACTTTAAAGGGGGGTAAAATAATTTTATAATTGTTTATTTTATCTGAAGATCTTGATGGATTACATAGAATTTTGGCTGATGGCTGAAAAATTAACAAAAATTAGAAAAGTATAACAAGTAGATTAACAATGATAGTAATTAAAATATGAAAAAATGAAGATAAATAATTATAATAGATTAGTAACAAGTACATGAAAAACAAAACGGAAAGCCGTAACTGTTACAGATATAAAAAGAATTGTAATGCATTATATTACACCTATTTTTTATTTTTTCGGTATGTAATATCCATTTGTTTATCTTTTATTTATCTGATCCTTTTTTCAATGTTTTCTATAAGAAAGAAGAAATATTTTGTGGGATTTTTATAATAGTATTTTTTAACAGTTTTGCCTGAGCAAGTCATAATTTCTCAAAGATATCAAGAAAAGTTAAAATAAAGAAAAAAACATCTGTTCAAATAGATGTTTAAGTGTTTGTACACACGCGTATTTGCTTTACATGAGTTATGGCATGAAAAATAGTTGGTACTTACGTATTATATGATCGACTCTTTTCGTCAAATCAAAAGATGCTGCCAAATGCCGCGATATGCAGCCAGTAATAGAAACCATTTCCACGCAAGTTTGAACTTAATAAATAATAAAAACAAGTCGCCAACGTGACTGTACTTATAATTCTTTAAGTAATTAGTTTTAATCAATTAGGTTTTATTAGTTATAATTAAATTATTGTATTATCATCCAAAATAATCATGTATATTAAATTTCAGCTCAATTGAGCGTTTTAAAATGTATTTTATTAACGATTGAAAATTTCACCAAGATAAATAAATAAATAAATATATAGAGAAAGTGAGTTGATAGTAGGAATTGAATGACAGCATTTGGTGAGTTTTTTTTAAATGGCGACATCTTTTGATTTGGCGAAATTAATCAACTGTTAATACGAAAGTATCCAATATTTAAATTATACGAAGATGAAATTTTAAAGGCAGATATATTAAATAGCTAGTATATGGATGCATGTTCTAATATATAAGAATATAATAAATAGGTAGTTCAGTGTATCACTAAACAGTTCAAAAGAAATAACTCAGAAATATACTTCAGTAAAAATTTACGAATAACTAACTGTAAGGGGAAAAAACGTGTTCTTTTTTCTGTTCCATTGGATAAAAAAACAGTATCTTTCTCCCTTCTTCAGCAAAATATTTTGCTTTCCTTGACAGAAAGCAAAAAGTGCGCCCTTCTTTTCAATCCATGGAAGAAGACAAGAATTTTTTATATCAACCTTCAGGAACCCCATATGTATCTCGCGCACATGTCTCAACCTAGCTTTAGCCTTTTTAACCAAAAATATACATATTTTGATCTTTGTGTCTTGAAGCGTGTGAATTGTAAAGTGCCTAGAAATAAAATGAAAATCTCGTTTTCCTTTTTTGCCTTCGAATTCTGAAATTTCGCCGGAATACATGAATACTTCAAGAATAAAAAGGTTCGTACTGAACTTTTAGTATTTTGTTCTATAAGGAGATATGACACTTGAAGCTTTAAAGCTCCTTTTTGTGAGAAAGAGTATGAAAAGATGTATATTTTCCGTTATGTAAAATAACAGATTTATATTTTAGTTTGTCTGTGTATTTGTCTTCAATTTTTTGTATTTTTCCCGTTCCTGTGAGGGTGGCATACATATATCACTTTTATGTAAATTTAAAAAGGAATTTTTTTATTATGTAAACACGAAATTTTTCAAATGCCATGGAATATTTTCACTTATTGTTTTTATCTAGGTTATCATTCATAGATGATTTTCTGCCATGACAATGTGGCGTAGCATATTTTTTAATTAAGTAAAAAACTAAGAATTAGAGAGATAAAAAATTAATTAAGTTTCCTATGATTAAAGCACGTGCTTGTATTTTCATATTCACGCTGGAAAAAGTTATTGAAAATCATGTTGCTTTTCTGATAGTCCCGTATCTTATTTCTTTTTATTCTAATTGTAATAATAAATCAATTAATTAACTTAGTAACACCTAAGTGTTTTAGTAGGTTATAAATTTCAAATTAAAAGCTCTAGAGATTCTAAAACTTTTGCAATGATATCTTAAATAATGATGAAAGTGTACACACGGTGCGTGTGTGAGCGCGTGACTGCGATTATATTCTGAAGCGAAAAAAATTCTGGAACAAAATCATTCGGCCACTTTATAAAGAGTGTTTTTTTCCAGGTATAGAAGTTTAAGTTGGCATTACTTTCCAAGATGGCGACCGATTTAACAGCTGTCAAGTGATTTATTCTCAGTTTGGTTTGGCAATTCATCAAAACGATCATCAAGCAAGGCGTAGATTCGTCGAATGGACCCAAAACGAGATTGCCGTTGTTCCCGATTTTCATAAGCGAATTTTGTTTAGAGATGAAGCGCACTTCTGGTTGAATGGCTACGTCAACAAACAAAACTGCCGCATTTGGAGTGAAGCTAATCCACAAGTGTATGTCGAAACACCGTTACATCCAGAAAAACGGACTGTATGGTGCGCTTTATGGGCTGGTGGAATCATTGGTCCGTACTTCTTCAAAAACAATGAAGGCCACAACGTTACAGTCAATGCTGATCGGTATAGAGCCATGATTACTAACTTTTTCATTCCTGAATTGAACAATCATGATGTCCGAAAGCTGTGGTTCCAACAAGACGGCGCAACATGTCACACAGCTCGTGCCACAATCGATTTATTGAAAGACACGTTTAGTGACCGCCTAATTTCACGTATTGGACCTGTGAATTGGCCTCCACGATCTTGTGATTTAACACCGCTAGACTATTTTCTGTGGGGCTATGTAAAGTCATTGGTCTCTGCGGATAAGCCACAAACGCTTGACCATTTGGAAGACAACATTCGCCGTGTTATTGCCGATATACGGCCACAAATGTTGGAAAAAGTCATCGAAAATTGGACATCCAGATTGGACTACATCCGAGCCAGCCGTGGCAGTCCTATGCCAGAAATCATATTTAAAATGTAATGCCACAAGATTATCTTTCGAATAAAAAAAATTCATGTCAGTCGAATAATACATCGTTGTTTTATTGCAATTTAAAGTTCTATACCTCTAAAAAAACACCCATTACAAATCAGGGGCGTAGATACCGCCGTAACAGCCGTACCAATGATACGAGACCCCGAAGCTACAGGGGCCCTAACATGTGTAAGTAAAATATCAGTAACATAATTCAACTTTCATTTCTCAAAAAGGGTCCCAAATGATTTTGATGCGGGGCCCACTCAGAACTAGCTATGCGAGTCACAGAAATAAACTTTTTATTAATTTTATTAACCATTTGACAATGTTAAAAGAGAATGTTATTCATTACTCCGCAAATTTAGATACAACAAACATTTGATAGGGTTCGTAATCCAGTGTGTACGGATACATCTGTAAATGAATTAACATTGAATGAAGAGGAAAAACTATATATATATATATATATATATATATATATATATATATATATATATATATATAATTTTTTTCTCTTTTTGTGTAGTAATCGTGATTTAATTCCAAAACATTCTGGAGCGTCAATTAATTCATTTTGAATTATAACTAGAGACAATAATCCCATAATAGCCAAAAAAGACTTTAAAAATATTGTTACAATTTTTTCAACATCTTATTTGCGTGAATCTGGATTTTCAGCATTGATTAATATAAAAATAAAAAAAAAAAGTTCAAAACTTTTAAAATGTAGATGATGAAATGAGAATGGCATTGTCATTTTGACGATCCAATATAAACAAAATTTTCTAAAATCATCAAGCTCAGATTTTCCATTAAATGAATTCTTATAATTAATTTGTAACTCAATAAACATTTTGTTGTCTTTGTCGTACATATTTTATTTAACACTGCAATTTATTATCATAGAATATTTTACATAATATAATCTAAATAAGGGAAATTCTATTAAACATATGTTATTCTTAGTGTGCCGTCACATTTTAAATTGTTAAAAATGCACCGCAACTTAATCTTTTGGTCACCAAAATTGAAATTAGTCACCAAATCTGGAAAACCTTAATCCTGATTATCCTGATCAGGACAATGGAACAAAATTATGAAATTATTGTTTCGTCATCGTTCCTTGACAAATGCGTAAAATTTCGAATTAATCTGACATTTTAAATGGGTAAAAACCGAGTTAAAAAATTCCGTTTCATACAGGTGAAGCTAATAAAAGTGTATTAAAAAAACTTGATTCCCTTCATATAGGTATTACAATAAAAATCACATGATACGTTAAAATAAAAAAAACACATACATAATTCAGGAACTAATAATTTGAATGAAGGCTGAGAGTTACATTATAAATAGAGCTCAAGCTACTTTCAAGTTACGATTTTGAGTTATGAAGTTACGAGCAGTTACAGCACTTCAACTGCGATCAACTATCATTTGAATGATTAAAATCGCAAGTGAAAGGTTAGTGACTTAATTGAATCAAATGAATGAGAAAGATTGATGAACAGAAATCTGCATAATGTATCACGCGGAAGGTGGAAATTCACGAGAAACGCTTAAGGAGCTCATAAATTCAGTTAAATTTCTAAATTATTCATTGGAACTTATTTTAATGGAACATTTAGCCAAAATTTACCGATAAGTCTTAGCTTTTTAAAGTATGCAAAAGCTTTAAGTTTTAGAATTAAACCCTTCCGTGGGCCATTTATTTCTCTTTTCAATTTAGGGCAGTTTTTATGTTTTATTAAGGTATACGAACACGTTGAAAATGAACAAATTTGGTCAACACAAATGTTTTTGTTTTCTATTTTATTGAACAGAGCTATCTTTTGGCTTTACAAAACATACTTTATTTTTTTCTACACTACCTAGAGGCCAAGTTACAATCAATATCATAAAGTTAGAAAAACCGGAAGTGGGTCTTTGATCAACCAGAAGTAGGCATTTAAATTGCTTAAAATCTATCATGGCGAGTCTGATAACTCAAAATGTTACGAATGTATTTCTATAAAAACTTTTTGAACATGTTATTTATGTTTTTTTTCTAGAGAATGTACTAAAATAATTCTTTTTGTAGGAATACATTTTGAGTTATGGAATGTTGTTTAAATAAGGGCTTCATAAAGAATGTCACATTTCTTATTATGCTTACTCAATCAGCTCTAAAATTTTCAAATTTTAATAAAACATTAAAATGTTAGTACATTTCCTAGATAAATGCATCTAATTTGTTTTAGTAATACTCTTACTAATATAAGTTTATTACTTTTTTCTCTAAATGCTTTGAAACTTTTCAAAAATATTGCTAAAATTTCAGTTATAATTGATTTTTCTAAAATTTTTAAGTTATTTATTTTAACTATTGTTAGTTAATATTAGTATTTATTGGCATTGAGTCCTAAAAAGCATTTATGATGTTTAACGTGTTCGGATTTAACAATAAAACAATAGCATTTAAATAAATATATTTTATTTTGCCGAATATTATGTTTACATTTGAATTTTAGGGGTGGGAAGAATATTTCTCATGGAACCACTCACCGTCGTAAAGAAAATTGAATTTAGTGGTGATTATTTGCCATGAAAAGATGAGAAGCATGCTGCAATGCACTAGGAGACATTAAATTCTGCACACATGTGTATCGACTAATTTCGAAATCAAAGCAGATGACAATTGTCATTGTCCTTAATATTCCGAAATCCTTATATAAGAAAATTACGAAAGAAAGATTGTGATGAAGTCTGGAAACCAAGAGTATCTGATTTCAACTAAAGGAAGCTTATCATAGAAATTTTTCCAAACATTAAAAAGAGACTATAATGCTATAATTTTTATGCTAATTACAAAATAATCCGATTTCTCATTGGTCATGGTAACTTTAAAAGTTATTTGAACAAAATTTAAGGTGACACAGAATAAAAATCGGTTAAAAAAAATCAAATCTAATTTTTTAACCTAAATTATTCTTTATATACTTTTCTTTAACCTCACAAAATTTGAGAGATCTAAACTTAAAAAATGCAGAATTACGTTCGTTTTTATTCACATCCCTATGACACAAAAATCAAAACTTTAAACTTACTTATCTCGGAAAGATAAAATAACTAGTGTGTCTTCATTTAAAATGCTAAGGCATTTTTCTATTGTGCCTAATAGTTGGAAATGTTTTTCACTTGCTGCTAATAGTACATGGAACAAAAGTTGGCATGTATTTTTCAATCAAAGTAATACTTATTTTTAAAAAAAATAATTGAAGTTAGAATTTTTACACATTTTTCTTAAGGAATTTTCAAGAAGTATTCATATAAAGAAGTATTGTACGAATACCACAATCATGTTAACGCAAAACCCATACAAGATTTGTTATACATCAGCATTTCTCAAACTGTGGGGTGCACCCCCTTAGGGGGCGTGATAACTCTACGAGGGGGCGTGAGCATATTGAAAAATCGAAAACAAAAAAATTGTTTAAAAAATTAATTTACTGAAAGTAAACAAACAAAATTCTTTTTGATTATAATAAAATATTAAATTTACATTTACACTGATATAATACACTTATAAATGTACCAGTACTGTACAATGTATTTTATAATTAATTTAGCAATTCTAAGTTAAGAACAAATTTAATAATTATCAGTGACCCCATGGGCTTGTATTAACATTTATCTTGATAATTTGTACGGTTTATAATTAATTCCTTAACTGCCGATTTAAAGTTACGCGATTCGCTCCCCAATGCCACCGTTTTTCATGTAGACGAGCGTATTTTGATGGGGGGGGTTAAGGGGTAGGAGGAGGAGAAAACTAATAAATAAGTAAATCCTTCGGAAACACTGTCAAGATCCTTTTATTATATTACAAAGCCTTCGGAATAATTTTATGGATAGCACTGCACAGAAAAGATCGTACAGCGGAAAGACGTATATATACGTCCAGAAAAATTAATACTTTGGCTTAACGAGACGTATATATACGTTGGTGGCACATAAGGGGTTAAAGTCGTATTGTAGCTTTAGTGTCAAAGTATTGAATTGATGGAATTCAATGCATTGTTATTGTATGGTGGGGGGCGCGATGAAAATGATGATTGAATAGTGGGTCACGTATATTGAAAGTTTGAGAAGCACTGTTGTACATAGTTTGACGTACTTGTAAATCAGATTACATGCGTGTACGTAAATTTTTGTAGGAGTAGCATTTTAAAATCATTTCACAAATTTTAAGTTTTTTCCGTTAAATAATTAAATGGCTAGCTTTTTATAAAAGTTTGAGCCCAAAATCTGTTTTACTTAGTATACACACATAGGAGGCAACCTAAAAACTTTTGAAAATCCTTAATTTTAAGATTTTTGCTTAAGTTGTACTATGTTCCCTTAATTTAGTTCCGTCATTTTCATGCGCTTGTAGTATTTGTGGCGAGGAAAATGTAGAATACTTATTTCCTTCTGTACTCCAGAGTTAGGCAGAGAAAGAAAAATCCCAAAACTGGCTCTCAAGACCATTAATATAAAATGGCCACCAGATTTCCATCAACTTATCTCCACCAGAAGTGCTTTTAAAAAGTTCTGTAAATTTATTCTAAACATTTGTAATCCTTCATGACTTTAAAACTTTTTTTTCATGTGTGTTTCATACTTACTTCTATAAGCCCCGTGTCATACTTTGTGGTGAACGGAGATTTATAAATGTTTTCAATAAAAAAAACATTAAAACAAACAAAAATTATAGAATCGATGTTTCATTTAGAAATGGGAAATTCACGAAAAGGATTATTAATTCGATGCTGGACATTTGATCGAACTGGAAAAAAGCCTTCAGTTTCAAACGATTTCAATCATCGCTGGAACTAAGCAAATAATATCAGGTTTAATGACTTCTGGTGTTGTCATTTGTGATCGTGTGGTTCATATATAATTTCGAAATAAGCCCTCCCCCCCCCCGCCATCTATTTCATCTGGTGTGACGATAATTCAAATCAACCGACCAATGATTGCTCTTGATTTCTAATAATTTCATACTTGAGGATCACATCGAATTATTGGCGACAGATATCATAATTTCAGTTCGTAATCAGAGGATGACATAATGACGTTAAACTGATTATATAAATTTAAGAAAATCCGTGGTTTATTAAGTTATGCAGAAACTGTTCGTTACCCGCCCGATTTGCTGAGTGTTTCATGATGTTATATGACTATGAATTGTTCTTTTAGGTATAGATATCTAAGTCTTGGATTTATACTTTCAATTGTATTGAAAAGCCTTCCTTTAGACCTAGCCTCATAATTTTAAAAATTATTTTTCTTGTAATGAGTACTAATCGGATTCTTCTACAAATCCTCTTGCGGAAAATATTCTTTAACTGTGAATTTATTTTATAATCGCTTTCATTAGAGCCTGTAGTTGAGTATGTGGGTTCATGGTTAAGTGTAAAATACAAGTAATAGTAAAGATGAACAGTGACTGGGTAGTCGCACGTCTTGAGTTTAATAGCCGACGGAAAATCCACCAGGAATAGGGAAAGTAACCAACCTTGGAGCTGACCGAGCTATCGGACTTCGAGAAGGAACATAACAACTATCTTTAAGCCCAGATAAGAACTTTCAATAATTTAGTATATCCGGTCATATTTGTCGGATTTCATATTGTTCCCAAAGTTAAATTATAAAATTTTTTACTTCATATAGTGCTAAAGATAGAATAAAAGTATTTATATTTTTTTGATCATGTCTGCTTCTTCCTCGAACACTCTCCCACCCATGACCTTCGGGCCATGACAGGCTTAAATTTCTAAAACAGTAGTATAGCTATCTTTTATTCCCCCATAACCTACCCCAGAGTCGATTTTCTAAAAATTCGTTTGCAGAGGGTTTATATACATTAAAATAAACATGCTTGCAAAATTTCAAGTCTATAGGTCTTATAATTTAAACATGGGAAATTTCATGTATAATGCCCTCTCAACCCATAGCAAGCCTCCTCGGGATCGATTTTGGACAAAACCGTTATTTGCGGATCTCTATACAAAACAAAAAGAAAAGAAACATTTTGGCAAATTTCTCAAGTCTGTGAGTCTAATAATTAAAATATGAGGAATTTTTTTATCTATTACAACTCCAAGCTCCCAGCTACACCGTTTGGAAGTTAATTTCCACAAAATTCGTTTTTAGCGGATTTCTATTCAATGCAAGAAACAAGGTTCCCAGTTTTGAAGTATGTTGGCGTAATAACTTAAACACATGATTTTTTTAACCTGAAACGTCCTCCGTAACCTCCCACAATCCTTTTTGGGAGTCTATTTCTGCCATAATCATCCTTAGCGTATCTTTACTCAAAAAAAGAAACATGCTTATCAAATTTGAAACCTGTAGTTTTAATTGTTTCGATGATTTCGTGATGAGTGAATCACTTTTGTCCAATATATATAGAGAGAGAAATGTAAGAATAATTTCCAAATATTCCGGCATAAATTAGTAGAATAAATTAGTTTCCTGGGAGATGATGTCATCCTTCCCTTTTCGTATTTTTATATATCCTTTCCTTCTCTTCAGTTCCATTCAAAAGCGCATTATTTCTCCTCTGCTATTAAACATTTTTGTCAATGCATTATTTCTAAATTACTTTAATGCGTATTTGTACAAATTTGTACACAAAAAAACAATTAATGATAATGGGCCACTTGTGAGGATTACTGAATGACTTATGTCTTACGGAATTTTAAAAAGAACCAAGAATATATATCACTAAATACGAGTGCGTGCTATAAGTATCAAGTCTAATGCATAAATAAAATTTAACACACTCTCTAGAGAACGAACAATTAGAATGTAACGTGTCTAATTAATACTAGTATTAATCAGGCTAATTGCTTCACAGATGGCATTCGATAAGATTAAAAGAAAAATTATGATAGTTAAGCGACTGCTGATGTTAAAATTAATCTCATTATGATCATCTTTAGAATTATTTTGAATAGCTTTGAGTTTAGTGATGAAATAGTTTCGCAGATGGTGTTGAGCTGAATTAAATATAAGGTGATTATATATATATATATATATATATATATATATAAAACATTATCAGTTTTTGAATTTTCAGTTAATTATATCAAGGATTTACATCCGTTAAGAGATGATCTTGTGCTTAGAGCAGCTGAATAGAATTATGGAATGCTTAACGTGTCTATGGAAAATCGGCACTTTCCACGATTAGCTCAAAGGTCTTTCTAAAACCCTAACGGTGAATAGATCAAATTGGTACTTAAATAAATTGCAAAATTGCAATGTGTGTTACGTTTTGAAATATAAATGAGCCAAACAGACTGTTTGAGACACGCCTAGTGATGTGAAATAATGGTCAGAATGGATGAGAACGACCCCTCATTTTGATATCTCCGTGGTAAAGGTCTTGGTAGCCTAGTGGTCATGGACGCGAACTCGTGGTCGAAGTTCCGGAACTTGTGGGATCGAGTCCTGACTACTCGTCATATGTGGGGCTAATGTACGTTAAATCTGCTGCAGCTTAAAATCATCATATTAAAGAGGTGTGGAAATCAGGAAAGTTAAGTGCCAGCTCAGGTATCTCATCGCACGTTAATTTTCCTTTCTAAATAACCATAATTTAAAATGAGGAATTAAAAACTCAGACTTATTTTATTTCGTCATTTCACACAATTTTTTTTGGGGGGGGGGTAATCAGAGTAAGGTATACAGCCGTCACTTCATAAAGGATCATGATGAATATTAGCGACCGACCTCATAATTTCGAAGTGACGAAGACAACACCTGAGAGTTATTAATTACCCACTCTAAATTATCCCACCACACTAAAGGAAAGGGCTTGGAGCCTCGACGAGTTTCTTGTTGTTTCTAACCCACTTGATCGACAGAAACATCTAGATCAAGTCCATGAACCTATACATTCTTAAACAACGAAAGACTCTAGCAAGACTTGACAGCAACTGACTCTTATGGAACCAATACAGGTCAAGATGTAAACAGTAGTGTTTTGGGTCATTGCAATTCGGACAAGGAGGGTAAACTTTAAAACCCGCCACAGTCTGTTGAGCTCGAATGTGTCCTCTGCGAAGCTTAGCAAGAATAATTTAATCTCGTCTATTGCTTGTCCCAATCAAAGCAACACCAGAACGGTTTCCTTCATACCACTCATGTACGGAGTCCTGCCTCCAAGAGGAACTGGTATCTTGTTTAACCTTTTAGCGGGCAGCGGCTAATACGTCTAGCCACATATTAAAATTTTTTTCTCCAAGCGGGTGAGGGATATTTAGTCCATTCACATGAGTTAATTGAAGCTAAAACGCATAACAATTAATACAGATGGCAGTACGATACCTTTTCTTGCATTACATGTCCCCTGATGGGTAGTTAAAAACAATGTTTCTTGGTGTAAATCTACAAATTGCATTTTGATTACTATATATAAAATTTCTGATCTTTGAAAAAAAATTCGACATGTCTTCAGTATACTTTTCTCTCATCTGAATGAATTAAGCAAATTTGCAGTTAAAATTTTTTTATTTAGGTTTTTGGAAAGCTTTTTTATATGTGGCTAGAGGCTCTATCCACTGTCCACATAGAACAGAAAAATGACCTAAAATTTTCGCTTTTCTCCACACTTAGAATCATGTGAGAATGTTGGGGGTCGGAAATATAACCAAACATTGTTTACAATATGTGGTACAAGATTCTCGTGCTCGAAAATCTTTCAATACATCTTTTCTGCTCGCAAAAAAGCAATTTCATATTATAAAGTTCCACAGTAAATAGTTCATCAACTTTGTGAAATAACGAATTTAAATTCTCAAAAATATTACTTTATTTCTAACTTTTTATACTAAAATTAAATAAAATATAAAATGTGGATATATACCAATTCCGATGTATATTTAAAGTATTCTATATATATTCTTAGTAAGTATACTATGTTGTACAATTATTCTATTATTAATTAATTACACTTATACTTTGTATTTAATATTGTTATTGAAATAGTTATTATATAAATGTTAATTTTTCATAAAAAGTTTATTGTAATATGATTCATTATTTCTGTCTTGAAAAATGAGTTAAATGTACTAAGTGCGCAGCGAATATAACGTCTAGCCACCACTCAGGAAAAAAACTCTTGATCAGATATTTTTTGAGACTAATTAATGTTTATAGGGGATGAGAACAGTACATTTTATCAAGTACTTTATCACAGAAAAATGTATTTTAGCTTTGTGCCCGTTAAACGGTTAATCCGGGTAACAATTTCTGAAAAAGTAAGACTGCCACCATGTACTGAATATTTATGGTTGTATTCTTGGGCCAGACCATCTGCAATCTCATTTCTGCGACGGTACTCACTGAAAAATAATCTTAACATACTCATTAACATGTTTAGAATGCATCTCAATCCCTCTAAATGAGCGGGGGGGTCTTTAGTGTCCCTAGGGGTCGAAGTGACACACCGGCCACGAACCCTTGACCATATCTACAAGGATATCACGACCACTCATTCATGAAAGAGAAATCGAATTTAAGGCATCCGACTACTTGCAACAACTTTTTTTTTAAAAAATGGAGATTTTTTTGTGATTTTTACATTTATTTAATACATTTTAAGAAAAAAATAAATTATTTCTACTAAAATGAGAAACAATGGGTAAAAATTGACAAAAAATTACATAAATGGGGTCCGTTCTGTACAAATAGTAAATGAACAAATTCTCAATTTTTGAATTTTGATGCATTACTTTGCATCATAATCTTTGCTTTTTGAAATGAGCTTCGGGATAAGAGATATTTTAATTTTTACAAAAACTAGAGCTCTTTATATTAGTAATTTTATGCAATTGCTTAAAAAAAAGTGATTATATTCACATAAAGAGCTGTAAAGTTTTAAATAAAACAGTCGCTGATAATTCTGAAGGTTAAAACATGTTTACCGCGATACAGAACCTACACAAAATACTTCAGCAAATTATTTTAAAAATTTTTTGGAACAACAGCTGTCCTCATTTGAGCTTTTCGAAAAAAAAACACATTTCGAGTAAAACCCGTTTTAAAGTTTGACATCTTATGTAAAGTTATGGCACCTGCTTTTACTAAAACACTTGTATTTTTTGTTCTAGTGAATAGGAAATAATATACTTAGTATTTTTATAAAGCTAATAAGATGGACTATAAAATAAAATCATAAAACGATCGTCCTTTTTTAAAAAAAATAATCATTATTTTAGGGTAGTCGGATACCTTAATAGTCAACTCGAACAACAGTACTATGAAACTTACGATCTAATAAATCTACAGCTATAGTGATTTCCCAAAAAAGAGATACAGCTTAGAAGACACATACAGGATAATGAAGTTACAAGATAACCAATCATTTATCCATTCCATAGAATGCAATCTCAAACTCATCCATTACATGCAGAAAGACAGACAATTTTAAAAATTAACATAAGAATAGAAACTTTTCTTACATGTGTCTATTTTTGAGAATATAGCATTCATCAAACACTCGTTTTTGAACTGTTGAAGAACGCGCAATATAATGAAAAAACTGAAAAATCAGAAACAATTGATGGGGGATGTGAAGCATTTCAACTTAAGAAAAAAAAAGTTTAATAAAGCAGCCATCCATTATGAAATTCGAAACATATTGATGATTTTTATGTTCATTTTTTTAATTAGTTTTTGCTGCGAAAATCCAGGTAAGTACAAACACTACCTTGATGCTTCAAGATTTTTTTTTACTCTGTAAATACATTTTTTTCTCAAGTGTCTAAATCAACGTAGGAGTATAATTAAGAAAAAGAGCTTCGGCGCTAATGACAAAATAAATCGAATGAAGAGACAAGAGTTTATGGATCTTCCATTGACTTGGAAATATGGAATCCCTTAGCTTCGGAGTAAATTCAGGGAGGGAAAAAACGAGTGTCAATTTATCATGTTTTTATGAAGTTTTTTTCACACATATTTTATAATTTTCAATTATATTTCTTCTCAAAACAGCGTCAAGAAACTGAAGTTGAGTAATAAAAAAAGAAAGGTGCTGTTTTTGAAAGAGACTAAAAATTTTAATCTTACGTCAACACATCGTAATTAACAGTAGTACCTAGACACAGAAGTTTTTTTTCAGACATGGGCCATCCTCAGATCAATTTTTGAAGCCGTAATTTGAGCTCAGAGACATTGCTACTCTACTCAAACGCCCGAGCCTTCAACAACTTCAAGATTTACCTAGTATTATTTAATATTTGAGTCATGCTTGTCTAAAGCGTGGCCCAAAAGACTGTAAAATGTGGACCAGAAGCAAATTATGGAAATATTTAAATTTGCACATTTTTATTGAAAAAATAAATGTTTGCAATATTTTTCCTATATAATCGATTCGTGGACATTTATTTTGAAAAAAAATACAAATTTAAAACAAAATTTTTACAGTTTTTTTTTATTTACTTTTACAAATTTAAAACCAATATGTACACTATACATATCTAATTCACTTTTTAAAAAAAAGTTATAGTAAAAAAAAAGTTAATTTATTTTAATAAAACTACATAGATTTAGTTTTTACTTCAATTTGTTGAAAAAATACTGTATATGTGTTGCCCAGCAATTTTTTTTAAATGTGGCATTCACAAACGGTTATAGCCTAGACACCCATGATTTAATACTGGTTAAGAGATTTACTAACAGAAGTGGCATAGATTAATTTTATAATTGTTGACGACAACTATGTATGTGTAAACATACGTCAGTGATTGTCGGTAAATATGTGCTGGCACACTGATATCAACAGTATGTCGTGATATAACCTCATATTGGGGTAGGGAGAGATATCACTGATCTTTGAGGGGGCTTTGGGGGGGTCGAAACGCAGCATAGTTGTACAAGCCATTAAATCTTTCACGAAAGGATTACCAACAGGTATATGAAACATCTAACTTTTATTAATATAACGTTAGACTAGATTACGTGACGGGTGAAAGAGACAAACTATATAGTAAGAAAAAATGAGTACTTATTTTAACCCTTTAACCGTCATGTTATTTTGACGATTAGGGTACGCATATTTCCAAATTTTTTTTTCTAGAAAAAATAAAATGCTTAGAACAAAAAAATATATATACTTAAATACTTTGATCTACATGCATAAAAATTTTTAAGGTTTTGTAGTAACAGCACATTCGCTTGAGTTGGCTGCCACACAGCGTGACAATGGTAAAGTTCGTTTCTAATATAGAATTATTTTCTAAAAATAAAAATGAATACCTATTAGTAGTTTAGTAATTTTGTTTTGTGTGGTATAACTGGAAAAACTTTTCTATAATCACAGACCAACGTTGGTCGTGACAGAATCATGTTTCTTTCCTGATCTCTTTTCCATTGTGGCATCTTTTTTTGAAAAGCAAACTTTACACTGTTTTGAAGGCTAATTTTTCGTAGGAGTAGGGGGAATATAGGATATAAAATGTCGTTCATGATGATAGGCAGGGTTATCTACTGTAGGTGATTTGCCAAGACTATTTTGTCGAGAAACTGCCTCATTATATTTATGTAAGAGCTATTATGCGACTTGGATTCGAAATTCTAAAAATGTAATGTATCTCCCAACTACATTTTTGTAGAGCAAAAAGGATCTCCAGAGTACCTTACGTAGTAAATATAAAAATATCGTTTTTTAATATTTTTTCTGGCGTTTTCAGATTGCCGGATAAAAGGAGTTTTCCTGATCACAGAGATCTATAAATAGACTGGAGTCAAAAACAATCTTTGGCTTGAGTATGTCTATTTTCCTCCCTCCTTTTTTTTTAAACCGTCTATTGATATGAGCTCAAATTAACTTTTCCGGATTTAAGTTCGGTTTTGACAAACAGATGAATACGAAATAAATTTCTCCCAACATTTAATCGGGTATAACAATAAGATGTACTAAAAACATTACCAATCGCCCATCCGGTATAGTGGTTAGTGACGCTGACTGTTGTAGTATAGGGCCAGTGTTCTCAAATCCAGGAGAAGACATGGGTGTTTGTTGATGTATAGTGCCTTTGAGGCATGGTTTCCTGTACTCTAAACAGCCGTCGAGCCGCAAGTCCCCTCTCGAGGTTGGTGGAAGGCCCTTGATCACCCCTTGTGTGCGCTCTCTTGGAATTGGGGAAGAGCCAAACAAAAACGTACTGTCACCTGTGTGTTGCTCAAAGCTACGGCTAACAATTGCCAAGGTGAATGTTGCGGACCTCGATCTGACATCGTCATACAGCTGACATTAACAACAACAAAAAAAACCGGATAATAGTCGGGCGTGAAATTTTGTCACACTAGTGTCGTGCCCGATATAATCTCAGACAGGATAGCTAAAAGGTTAAATGAGATGCAACCTCAGAAACTCGCCAAAAAGACTAATTTTGGAACTCATTAGCGGTTTACACATTATATTGTACACAAAATGGTAAAATACAATTGGACACATTATATTGTACTTACAAAAACTCCTTCAGATTACTTATAATCTATTTAGTAGTGGCATTCATTCGCAGAGGGGAGTTGATCTAGCTCAAAGTGCCAATATGGCTGGAAGGGAGAACCGCCGAGTTTGAGAGGATAGACCTCGCGAATAGTCAATTATTATAAGTGTTTCTATTTGTGTGAAGGATTAGCCGAAGTGGTCCCATTACACAAGTAATCTACAAGTTAGATATCATTCCACCAGCCCCCCTTTTTTTCGTATTATTTTTGCATAAATTTTAATGGAATATCACGTGTTAATGCCTCTAACTCATTGAGATAGGATGACTAATATGAGCTGCAAATAAAATTATATATTGTCCGTATATTATTTAAACTATAAAGAAATCCCACAAGAAAAACCAATTCTAGGAATCGTCTACTAAATAGTTAAATGTATTCGTCTCATACACTTTCTGGGATTTATATTTAACAGAGTCTGAAGATTTATCTCAGTACACTCTCTTTACTTAAAAATGCTATTAGGAATCTAAAGAAAACAAAATTTGCAAGGCATGATTTAAATAAAAGCGTTTCATTTCATAAGTCATTTACCATAATGCTATTTTTGGCTTAATGCATTCAAGATATTTTAATTTTTTGACAACCACAAATAATTTGATCGATTCGCTGCAACCCCAAAAGAATAAGCAAATTCCCATTTCATTTGTCTACTGCCATTACGTTTCTTTAATTAGGGAACTCTAGGGACAGTTGTTCAATAATGAATTTGATACAAAATTATACATCATTTCTACTAATTCGTGGTTGCATACAGTATGCATGTGAATAGATTATAGGAAAGGCAATTACTTAAATGATGAAGTAATCTATTTTTGTAATTAGACAATGGATGCATGCATTTTGTTTACATTAAATTAAGTGGATCCATTAGTACTGCACTCACGTACATTTATTACTACAATCGCTAATGTTTGTCTATTCATTGCAGGGTTAGGAAAAATTTTACAAGAAAAATGAAATTTGGAAAATATACTTTGCTGTAGAACTGACAGGAGATTACAAAAAATTATAATAATAAATCATGTTAGTGATTTATATAGATCAACGAACTAAAGTTTAAGCAAAAAAATAGACTTTAATACATTCAACTGCGAGAACAAAAATTTTTCTAATACAAGAGTACTTCAAATCATAATTTAAAATATTTGCATGCATCAAAACAAATTAAATTACTTAATTTACGATAGGGGGGATAAAATCATATACATTAGAACCCGTTTTGTGCTGTTCTTTTTCATACGATTTTATTTTCGTGCGGTTTTTTTTTTTTTTTTGCTATCTTTTCTTATGCGGTATATGAATTTCAACGGCTTTAGTGCAACTGTAATGTTTTCTATCAATGTACATATATGCACTTCAAGTTGCTCTGTCCATTTATTAAAAACAGTTTATCGACAATGCACGTTCAATGCGGTCAATTCATGTGATGTCAGTCACATGATAGTGAAAGCCACTTGATTCTAGCCAATCAATTCAAAAACTCATACGACATCATAGTCACACGATAAAAACTATCTAGTATTTCCAGCTTATCAATTCACGCGCTCCGGTGTTACCAAGTTTTGCCCTTTGCAGAAAATTTATCATAAAAAGTACATATGTATACAAAATGCATTTTATTTAAAAGTACAAACATAAAAAGTATGATTTTTTTTAATTTAAAAAAATCTTTGTGTGTGTGTGAAGAATTTTTTTTTTACCTAACATTTAAACATCTTTACCCAAATATGAAATTTGAAATTTTATCTGAGTTTTACAAATAGAACAACAAGTATAATTAGTTTACTGTTTGTTTTCAATTCAATGGAAAACACGTGTTTGTTTTTATCATGTGACTTCGTGAATTGAGCCCATTGCTTTCTCCCAACTCGCTAGCAGCACACACTTGATTGAAGACAAAACTTTCAATGACAAGGACATTATCAGTAATTTGATAGATTATGAAGGCGGACAAGAAGAGCCAGATTCTCTTAGAGCGGATAAAATATACGCAAGGATACAGCTTTCCAAAAGATCGTAAAAGTATTTTCTCAAAATAGATACCAATTCCGAAAGGAGTTTGAAATTCCGAAAAGAGCTTCGATTATACATTTCTGCTTATCGTGACATTTAGAAGCAACTGACCCACCGACCGTCGCTGCAAAAACTTATCACTTACTTTATGGTTCCAAAAAACAAATCAATTGAAACTGTATCTAAGTGACGAAAGCGACTTCAAACAAATCCACCACAAAAAGATGTGCGATTTGGATGTATGTGCATTTTTTAAAACTTCAAGTATACAATGAGAAATCAAATGTTTTCAAAATGTTTCCATGTATAATTTAATTATTTGTTTTGTTTGGAATTACTTTCTCACAAATTTCGTAAATAATTAAAGTGTTTTCTAAGTGGGTCTTTTTTTATGCGGTCCTCCTCCACCGCATAAAAAAATGCGTCGTATGTCGACAAAGCTGTTTGTTTTTTGTAAGTATTTAAAAAATATTTTTAATTTTTTTTGCGTGGTTTCTTTTTATACGGTTCCTATCTACCGCACAAAAACAGGTTTCCTTATATTTATTTACATTTCGTATAACTAAAAATTTCATTTTCGTAAGAAGCTTTTAAAAAGAAAAGGTCAAAGACAGCATAATTCAAAGGAATGCATTGTTGATTGTATTGCAGCATTCTCTCCCTTGTCACAAGATGGCCAAAAGTTCAGAACTTAATCACGAGATATTTTTGCATGGAACCTTAAGTCATTTATTTCTTTTTTAAAAAAGGCCCTTTTTTATTGCCCAATTTAAAACTCTTAAGAAATATGGTCATTTCGCAATCATCAGAAAATGGAAGGATTGAAGTTTCAGTTGACAACCTTTCTCTAAATTCAAACATTTTTGAAACTTTCGTATATTAAAAGAGTGCACCATACCAGTTTGTCGTATATTATTTGATTTTCCATTGCAGTAATATTTTAAACTTACATTGCGGATTTTAGCAATGGGATTTATAATTTAGAATTAAAATTCCTATTTAGAATTTTCCCTCCTCAATTTTTCCAAAAACAAAGCATAAAGAAATTTTTGTCTCAATATAATACAACTTACATCACCAATTATTATTTTCCTATTGATCCTTTAACGAAACGAGTCCAAACCCTTTGTCGGCTAAGAAGCTAACAAACACGCCATTAAAATAATAATTGCTCTAACTATTTTAATACGTTTACGAGTCACTTTTTTGAATCTATTATTGTAAATCTAAGATGATGTCAACCATCCTATCACGCAATTATTTCAAAAATGCTAAATCACCATATTTATTTATCATATGATAATTTTACGAAATAAAAAATTAATCTTTACTTGTAACGTGATGTAATTTCGTAATTCGTATATAAGTTTGATTTGGTACTTCCGTATTATCGCAAACATATTGGCGACATTATATGAAAGAAACTATATGGTTGCCATTTCAACGTGTACAACACATACGAAATCCGGGTTGCCAACTTGGCGAGTTACCTTGAACGTTGCCAATGTTGCGATAGTACGTAAGCACCTTTGATTTGACTTCCATTTCTATGGGGGGAAATGTTCAAACAGTAAAACCCTGGATTCCTTGAACCTTTAAAAATAATACAAATAGGATCTAGATATAATTTATATGCAAATAATACTTTTCGTATTGTGTCCCAAATTAACATAAAATATTTCAGTAGAAAGCATTGTGATTACAAGCATTTTACCTTGTGTCTCTTAAAAACCATATATTGCTGCAAAGTGTTTCAATTTTATAACACATCTACACTCTTTCCATATTTATTTATTTTTTATATAACCTAAATCAATTTTAGAAGAACGAAATAAAAATGGCAAAATTGAGATCGCAAAATCTCTGAAAACAAGTGCCTTCAGAACGAAATTTTCCTTTTTTTTTAACGATCTTCCAATTTAGAAATCGTGTGTTTTATATTCATGAGAGCGAATTCTACTCTACGAAGGGAGACCAGTATAAATTTTTCCATCAAAAAATTACCCAATTCATCATTATTTTCAAGATGTCGCTTGGCATTCTTGAAAATTGATTGCAGTTCAGAAACAGCTGACGTAATTCTTGCTCTTAACAAAATAATGTTCTAAAAATTTTTAGAATGGTAGTTTTTTTATACCATTTGTAATGTAAAAATCAAATTTATATCGTTTTAGAATAATTATATAGAATATATTTAACGTAGGAGAAAATAAAACAAATTGCTACATGAAATAGGTTTATCGTTTGAAAATTTATATCGTTCTTTTATAAATCATGTTTATTTTATTTAAAAGGAAATATTATTAAGAAATAAAACAGGTGATTATAACGCTGTTTCGAACCCAATTTGTTTGTATTTTTTATTGTTCTCGGAGAATTTCTGAAGAGAAAAACGGAATTTTATTTTAAACTCTTTTGTATTATATCTGATAGTAAAAAAAACATATGAAAGAGAAGTGTTGTGGAACATTGACAAAAAACCAAAACAGATTCAAAAACGAAATGAATAGTTATTTTAAAGTGAAAAATCGCAAGGAAGAAATTATATATCTATAAAATTTTAAATTTTCAAAACCAGATTTCTTTTTATGCTAGTGTGAGTTCTTTCAACAAATTTTTATGATATACCTCCCATCGAAACAAGATTTGCTTGGAGTCTTATTTTTTTAAACATTTTTAAGTGATATTTTATTATATGTTATACATTTACTAACGTATTTATTCGAATCTAAGCCGTCGTCGATTCTAAGCTGCACCGCCAATTATCAACATGTTTTTGTGAAAAAATGTTGCCATAGATTCTAAGCCACACCTCCAGTTTTACTAACTCACAGCTTAAAAATAAGTAAGCGTCAGTTAGTGATACACATAAAAGTAATAAGATTAGAAGAAAATATAAATAGCAAATAAATTATTTTGCAAACTGTATAAACATACAAAATCGAGATTTGATGTTCTGTAAATTTAATTTACGTCAATTACAATAAGGAGGGGCAGTATAGTACAATTTTCTTTCTCGAGTGGAAGCGATATATTGTATTCCAAATATTAATTACGTTGGTAATTACGTAGTATCGCAGCAATCGCCAACGTTCAAGATAACTCGCCAAGTTGGCAACCCCAATTTCGCATGTGTCGTATGCGCTGAATTGGCAATCATGTGCTTAGTTGCATATAATGTCGTCAATAAGCTCAAGTACATTACTTCTTTTCATTGAATTTGAAGAAGATGTTATGTTCTTTGTAGCTTATTTGCCTCTTTACTAATAAACTTATATTAATAATTTCGGGGAACTAGTTTGAGCGGTTGCTTTCGCTGGAATGGAATCCAACATGGCGGCGTCCGTAACCATATTGTAATGTTATCGCCCATCTTGGCAAACATAAACAACAACTTGGCGACATATCCCCGGATATCAAACTAGCATCAATTTTGGAAAGTAAACGCGGAAGAACAAATGGAATCGAATTAAACAATACTAATTTGGAAGCGATTAAAGTACATCGCTTAATATTATTATTAAATATACGCAAATTCATTAGCGATTAAAAATGATAAGTAAATAATTTAGAAAGACCAAAATATTTTTGCGCTAATTTACCCTACCAGAATTGGTAAATAGCTTATTTACTTTTCATTTCACGTTTGCTGTACATGGATTAAAATTCATGCGTCGAAATACATATTTATGTGCTGGGAAAACGTAATTAAAATACAAACAGAATAAAGATGGTAGCTTAGAAACCTATAATTATTCATGCTCGTGCATTCAAATTTACTCTTATTATGATTCTAGGATCAAGATAGGACTGAAAATAAAGAAATACCTGAAATATTTATATAAGTTTTTTAATTAGCTAAGAATAAACGAATTTTCTCAAAACAAAATGATTGTATAATCAGCACTTATGGAAATGAGTTATCTGACTTTAAGTTAAGAATTGTACTTTAACGCTTTCATATGATTGTATAAAAGATTTCATTATCATCACTGCTAGTCAACTTCCGTTTTAAGTCCACCCAGTTTACTAGTACACTGAATAAGAAAATTCAAATTCACTTGTTAACAATGCCACACAGAGATACGCTAGATAGAACAGATTCGTAAATTTTAACCACGATTAAATAACGAAGATTATCCCTCTCAAAATTGAAAGTTCTTTAAGGTATTCGACTACGTTCGGAACCGTGATTTTAAAAAAGCACATAAATGGATACTTTTCGTGATATTTAGTGTCACTTAGTTTAGAATACATGTATAAAACTGTTTTAAGGACGTTATGATAAAAAAACTATTTAAAGACAATATTTCGGCAAAATATTAACTTAGAATAACCTTCTTTCAAAATGTTCTCCTTTTGTGAAACATCCTTCTACTATATTAATATTTTGCCTGTATATAGCTCAGACCTCTGTACAGAGGCTCAACTATGATTTTTCAATTTTTCACATTATTTTCAGAGTTACAACTCATTGAAATAATTATCGGCGTTTTTTTTTCTTAAAATTTATCCCCTCTGTTGTCGTAAAACATGGATAAATCCACTTCTAAGTTATGTATTTCAAAAATTCTAGTTGAGCCTCTGTAGAGAGATCTGAGCAATACGCAGGCAAAATATTATTATAATAGAAATATTTTTCACAAAAGGAGAATATTTTGAAAATGGGCCATTCTATGTTCATTTTTGTCGAAATATTGTACTTAAATAATTTTTATTGTAATACTATTCTTAAAACAATTTTATATACATTTTCTAATCTGAGGGACACTAAATATTATAAATGTTATTCATTTACACGCTTTTGCAAAATCACGTTTCCGAACGTAGTCGGATACCTTAAACCGTTTTTGGCAGCCTTTAATCAGTTTTTAACTGCTTATATCTGCTTTGCAATGACGTGTTTGTGTGTACCCTTCATTCGGTTGCTTTTAGACGTAGAATTTTCACGGTGTATTTATGTTAGCGTTTTGTAGATTTTGGATGACTGACAAATATTTTGGCAGACTGTTTTCATGCAAGGATTCGTGCATTAATAGGAGACCAATCTGCAAGTATCAGGTTGTGTATGAAGTTTTCCGCCAAGGGGAGATATATACCTTCACTCCAACATTAGCCATTCCTATGGTAGTTAATATTTATCAAAATAGGTTTTTACATTCTAAATCTGGAAGTTAGAACTACACAACTGTGTAATTTGTTAGTCAAAACTTTATTATCTTGTGCACCAATAAAGTGTTTAAAATGGAGCAATCACGTTAACAGATCAGAACGCTTATGTACTATGAGTTCTGAAATAAACTCAGTGCAACTGAATGCCAAAAGAAAATGTGTGAAAGTTTAGGCTTCAACACTTTTTCTTGTGATGCAGTAAAAGTTAGGTTTCGAAAGTTTAAAGCTGGAAATTTCGACATTGAAATGAAACACGTTCTGTCAGCCTTATTGAGGTTGATTGCAACCAATCAAAACAAATGATTGATCAACACAAACTCTTGCATTAGAGTTTGACGTTTGTTTAAAAATCAATAGTTAATGTTTTCAAACGCATACGCTTAAGTTTAACCGCTGGGTGCCTCACGAATCGACTGTTGAAGACAAGAGCAAAAGAAAAGTGGCCTGTTTGGCTCTGCTCAGAGATCAAAAGAAAAAACATTCTGGGCAGAATTTTCACCTGAGATGAAAAATGGGTGTACTACAGCAATTCAAGCCGTGAAGAAGGCTGGTCAGCACCCGGGGAATCAGTAGGTTCGGTTTTCAAGACGAACGCTAAATAACAAAGGTCTTCTCTGTATCTGGTGGGATTGTCATGGAATTATTTCTAAGAAGTACTTGAAAGTGGGCAGACTATCAACAGTACAATATACAGTGAAATGCTGATAGAAGTTAGCGATACCATTCGAGAAAAACGAAAAAAAAAGAGTTCAGGTGGTGCTTTTTCATCGAGATAACGCCCAACCACATATTAGTGCGATGACCAGCTGGACGCTCTTTACCCTGAAGATGTTTAATGCAACATCCACCATACAGGCCAGACATAGTGCCTTCGTATTACCATCTGTTTTTACATTTGCAGCTGCATCTTGAGGACACAATTTTCCATTCAAATGACAAAGTCATAAATGACGTCAATCTCTTTCTGGACTCGTGCACACCACATTTTTTCTCAGAAGGTATTCAAAAGTTACCAAAACGCTCGCCGACCATTGTAGATTTAAATGAAGATCACTGTTCTCATTAGCGGTGCTGATTTTGTATGTATTTATCATTTTGCAAAATTTTCTTTTTGGCGGAAAACTTTTTACTCGATCTAATATTAAAGGTTTAATGCAAGAAAGGTTTTAATCTTTATTAAACAAGCGTGAGACAAAGGAAAATAGTATTGCACTTACTTACTCGTGAAAAATTAACTTTGATAGATGAAGTAAAAATGCTAAAACAGCACAGAAAAAAGTACCCAGAATTTAGGATGTCCTTGAAGTTCAAGGAGTAGAAAAGTTAATTGCGAAGATAACTGATTCAAAACTTTTTTTCCTTTCTATTAAGCTAATGTAAGCAATATGACCAATAATAAAATATATTATCTGCTTTTCATTATTACTTATCAGTTAATCATCCGCAATAGGGATAAAATGTATTTTTCGAGAGATTTCAGCTATTTATGGCCAATTAAATTATAAAATAACTTCGAAATTATTTCTTTTTCATTTTTTTGGTCAACCATTAGTTATTTTATAAAATAACTAGGTAAAGTATTACATTTGTCATCTATTATGTACTTTAACTGACTTGTCTAGTTATTTCATGGAATATCTAGTTATTCCATGAAATAAGTTAGTTATTCACTTTATATATGTTACATATTCTACAGCACTTAGGCTGCATATGTATTACTGTTTTCTCTCTGACCAGTGGCGTAACGGAGAACTTTTGGGCCCCCCCTGCAAAATCAGGTTTGGGTCTCCCATGTTGAATTTTACAAAGGGTAGGCACTTGCGTCAGTCAGGCTTTGGGTCCCTTTAGAACCTTGCCCTTTCCCCCGCGATAGAGTCGGGGCTTGCAAGTGGGAGGCTCGTTACGCCACTGTCTCTGACTAAATGAAGAATATTCCCACCTGTAACTCTATTCTGACTCCGCCCTATTTTATAATTTCAATAATTTATATAACGTATGCATACATATAATAGAAGTTCAGGCTTTTGTTGTCTGAATATGCCATTAATTTTACTCTAAATGAAGAATAATACTGACTCTAAATGAAGAATATTCCCACCTGTAACTCTATTCTGACTCCGCCCTATTTTATAATTTCAATAATTTATATAACGCATGCATACATATAATAGAAGTTCAGGCTTTTGTTGTCTGAATATGCCATTAAATTTAGAATAGGGGTCTTTTAGCTGTGTTCCATGGAACCCTGGGGGTCCACGAGTCACAATAAAAAATCCAAAATAAATGTGTATGCTAAACAAATTCACATTTCGTATGAAATTTATACAACTACAAGTAACTAAAGCTTATTTTGGTCATTTAAAAATTGAAAATTTTATTGATACATAGAATAAATTTATTTTGTGCTACTTTTTAAAAAGGCATTGTAATATAGCAGAAGAAAACTAAGTGTGTTTTCTTTTTATGCACGTCTCTCTCTTTCTCATTCTTAATTCTGAATATTCTATTTCCCGCTATCCCGGATTCCAAGAAAAAATTTTACTCTCTAATGAATACAACGTCTAGCTCAATTAAATCGTTTTCTAATTGAAAATGCAACTTTTTTACAACTGTAGAAAAAGCATCTATAATGAAAGAGAGGGATATATATAGCAACTTATACAGTAATTCGATGTTAAAATTTAAAGTTGAGCAAGTACAGCTTCTAAATTTTAGGTTGCAAATTCATGCAAAATACACAGGACTTCTCGTACAGATATAAGCGTTTTAATGCAATTTAGAACAATGTATTGGAGTGAAAAATATTTCTATCAATATAAGTAGCAACAAAAACAAAATACAAAAACGAATTAAACGCAGAATATGTAAAATGTGACTGCTAAGAATTTTAACAGATCTATACTTCGACACAGTTTGAGTAAAAAAATGCACAAACACATATCCTAATTATTTAATGCAATGCATGGGTAAGTGACACTTGTATAAATGAATTATAATATTTTAATGCAGTGTTTCCCAAACTTTCAATATTTTCGACCCTATAGTCAATCATAATTTTCATCGCCAGCCTCCATACAATAACAATCTGTAGAATTATATAGTACTATACTTTGACTCTAAAGCTGCAATACGGTTTTAACCTCTTAAGGGCCACCAGCTTCTGTTAACGTCTCTCTCAGCCAAAGTGTTCAATTCCCCAGACGTATATTTATAGTATTAAAATGGGAAAAACTGGTGAAAATGTACAAAAAATTACGATGTTTTCTGTACATTTTATGAACAAATTTTTAAAATTTTGATGTGTTTTTGTTATTCATGTTCGTAATGTTTTCAGGAATGATAATTTTTAAGAGGACTTTATTGACAGTGTTTAAAAAAAATAGTGCATATATTTAAAGGGCTTATTTTTCAGTAATTGAGAAGATCAAAACACTTCCATTTGATACAAAACATACACAAAAAATTTCAGCTAGTTATTTTCAAAACTTTTCAGTAAACGCTGTCCCCGCCTACATTTGAGTAAAAAAAAGTTTGGCATTGTTTGGCATCTGCTTTTACTAAAAAACATGTAGTTTTTTTTATCTGCATAGTAAAAGAGATTAATTTTTAAACCGTATAAAATAAAATCATAAAAAGATGTGAGTTTTGAAAAAAAAATCGTGATTTTGTACATAATTTTATCTGACAAGCTCATGCCATCAGCCTAAAGTGTTAATTATTAAACTTTTAATAATAGTTTTGTACACTGCTAAATAAAATTATTGAAATACACATTTTAGAATGCAATAATGATGCATTTGCGAAAGTTTATTATATCAGAAGTGATTTTTTATTTTTATTATCAAAGATGCCTATTTTGTTTGTTTGTTTGGCACAAAATATACTTTTATTAATTCAGAGATTTTTTAAATAATCAAGATTTTGTTTTCGTCTTTCAATGCCTCATGCCATCACTAGTAATTATTAAACTTGTAATAATAGTATTGGAGAACTATGGCGATGCATTTACAGTTTTGATAAACACTGTATTTTATTTTTTATTAGTAAATTTGTTTGTTTTCAATATATTAATTCATTTTTTCATCTTTTGTTTTGCAATTTTGATGAGAAATGCAACAGTTTTTTAAACACTTTACATAAAGTGTTAATAGCATGTTGATTTACTTTAAATAATATTTTAAGATAGATTCTTGGAAGTGTGGGTAAAATGGGGATCCCCGGAATTACCTAACATACCCTAAGGGTTCCCTCAGTTTAAAAATTTTTAAGACCACTGTTTTAGAAGATTCGTCAGTTACGACTAATTGAAAATATGATGAGCAGCAACCATTGATCGTCATATCAGTTTGTTAAGGATTATGTAACCGAGACTCGTACACGTGACTTCAAACCATTAATCTACAATTCTGCCGGTAGAATAATGCAGCCTTATTGTAAAAATAAAAAAAAAACTGGAAGCCGTAGCTATATAAAACGGAAACCTGAAACCGAATTTCTTATTTTCGTTATTATTGTACAGTACTATAAATACATGACGGTCACACGATAAAGCTAATCGTGTGTTCTCCATATAATTCTAAACTGACATTAAACTTAAACTTGCTGTTCTATTTTTAAAATTAGAAAATAATTTCTAATTTGATAATTGGGTAAAGATGTTCAAGTATAAAATTTCTTGAAAAAGTTTTTAAGATAAGAACAAAACTTATATTATGCGCACACTTTTAAATTAAATGTTTTTTGCTTATTTACGTGCATTATTATTACTGACAAATATGTACTTTTTTAAAAGAAATGTACTTTTCTGCAAGAAGCAAGCGTTGCCAACAACAAAGCGCTGGAATTAATTGACTAGAAACACATAATAACATTTATCATGTAACGATAACGTCATATGAATCTATGAACTGATGGGTTGGAAACACGGGATTGTAGTTATCATGTGACTATGACGCTGCATGAATTTATACCTATTGAAAATAAATAACCATTTGACGTATAAATCAATTCAAACTAACTTCTTATGGATAAATATATCACTTCGAATAACGCATCACAGTTGCAGCTAATCCTAACTGTATTTAGAAAACAAAAAAAAATTCTTCATTTTTTTTACCATGTTAATTAGTAACCCGATGATTATAACAACTGTTGACTGTTATGTACGCTAGTAAATTTGTCGTGGAGAGCAATTTTAACCCCTTTACTTGAAAATGACAATAAAAAATAATCAATCCTCAAAAATTAAGATATATATAACTGTGTACACCTCAATATAAAAACATAATAGGCAAAAATAAATACAAAATCTTATCTTAAACTATGTTTAACAGCATTTCTTCTCAACAACTACGTATGTCTTTGAAAATTAAAGTTCTTTACAAACTTTGTATCTAAAAACGACTTTAAAGATATTATTAATGTTGTTTTAATTTGGGAATAAAATTAAATGAATTGAGATAAATATTTGGGAGAGAAAAATACCAATACTTAGACCACATCTCTAATAATAAACACAGCATATATCAGACATTAGCATAGTAAAAAATGCCAGGAGAAAAATAAATAAGATGTATTTCTTTTCTCTACTTTTTTGTTCTTTATAACCTTTATCTCTCTCTCTCTCTCTACCAAGGATCCTTATAAGTACCACTCACTTTAAAATTACATAGAATAACCATTTTTACGAATATTCTGACGATACTTAGCAGGAATATTCTTTGAAATCCACTCTTCCAAGATGTATGGCAGAACGGGTTCTATGATGATTAGTATAGCGGGGAAGGCGAATAGTTTTATAGCAGAAATTGCGTTTTCAGCTGACGGCGTTTTCAGCGGATTGCGAAGATTGTCATTTTGGTTCCGAAAAAATAGTTAATGTCAAAAGGTAAGAGTCTTATTTTTTTTATATGCTAATGAAGACCTTAGAAAATTATTTGACTATTTATTTTAAGTGAACAGTGTATGCAATTAATTTTACAGTTGAATATCTTTAATTAATTAATTAGCTCTAACGGATTAAATTTCCCAAAGTTGAGTATTTTGTTTATGTATATCCCTTAATTTTCAATGTAGTGATTCAAAAAAAATATTACATGTGAAAAAAACTGCAGTAAATCATAATGCGGTAGACAAAGGGTTAATGAAATATTTGAAATGCTTTTTAAGTATAATACTACAGCAAAATATATACTATATATAAAGTACACACACACAAATAAATAGCTGTAGTATTTACATACGAAATATAAATATCTAAATGTAATGTTTAATGAATATGCATTTAAGAAATCTAAAATGTTATTTATACATGAAACGATTTTGATAAAATTAAACTTTTGTGTATGTGATGGCATTTTAAATTATATTGAAAGACCAATGCATACATGGAATGTAATTACTTTTTGAAAATTAATTAAATTGAATAATGTATTCTTATATTTCATAATTTCAATAAATAATATATATATATATATATATATAGTTAATTTGTTTTCTTAATGAAGTATTACAGTCTACTTCGAAAGATTTCCATGAGATAAAAAGTAAAAAAGCAAGTTAAAAATTCTATTTATTTCATTTTGTCAGACGACATATTTTAATTTACTTGAAATTTAAGGAATTCTGTATTTAATTGAATAGTTTCAAAATTTTTTCCTGTAGCAAATTAAATTAACGATATAAAATGTTTCGCTTTATGATCATTAGCATTTCATTTCAGATTACATGTTAAAAATAGGGAAATTTAAAAAGGGGAAAAAATACACATTACAGTTACATAAATTAAGTGAATATATCATATCAAGTAATGCGAAGTAAATGAAAAAAAAAATTTTTTTTCCTGGAAAACTAATTGTAAGCGTTGCCCAAATGAAAAGTGGACAATTTAAATAAAAAGAATTATTTTATTAAATCAATGAATATATATAGAGAGAGAGAGAATTTTTTTTCATACTATGAAATTTTTTAGGCTTCTTTTACTCGTATGTACTCTTTAGAATTTATTTAATAAAGTTTATTAAAATATTAATTTATATTACAATATTAAATATCTTTTAGAATAATTCGATATAACTTAACAACTTTTTTAACGGATTTAGTTCAATCATAATAAGTAACTCTTATCTAATCATGTAATCTCTGCCTTCTGTTTATCTGACAGCCAGTACAAAAAATCATTTATATTTATAAAATCATTTATCAGAAGGGAAAAAAGTGTTTATCTCCTCTAACTTTTTTTCCTAAGTATTGTATGACATTAATATACATGAGTTATTATTTTTGGGAGAAAAAAAGAAATAATATAGATGATATTTATGTGTATGTGTTAGTATCTCTCTTATATATTTGTTTCTAAATATTTTTTGAAACATATTTATTCTTTTTTACGTAATTTGATGTAATTGGTCATATATCACTAATAATTCACAAAGGTTCTATCCCTTGGTGTTAATTTAAGAAACCATCCGCTGCTGTGTAAATTGAATTTAAATTTGATATTCTCAGATAAAACTTATATTGTGATTGACTACAATTTCGAATTATGAATCTAAGGAAACATAAAAAGATTTGTTTGATATTTAGGGTTAATTGAGTTAGAATATACATATAAAATGATTTTACGAATATTTTTATCATAAAAAATTATTCAAATACGATTTTTTGACAAAAAAATAAATAATGACATTTTATCCAAAATATTGTCTTTTTATGAAAAATGTTACTAAAATAATAATATTTTGCAAAAAAAAAGCTTCTTTACAGAAGAGCCTAAGCTGCGATTTTTAAAAAATTCGCATTCTATTCAGAATTAAGATGAGTTGAAATAGTAACGTGTGCTTTTTAATAAAATTTATCTTTTCTAATACAAAATCCACTACTAAATTACATGTTTCAAAAATCCTAGCTTAGGTTCTTTAGAGAAATCATTGCCATATACAGGCAAAGTGTTATTATTATAAAAGGCATTTTTTTCACGCGGAAATATTTTTCATTTAAAAGGAGAATGTTTTGAAAATGTCCTTTTTTCTTCATCTTATTCCCAAAAATTATATTTAAATAAATTTTTTTATCATAATATTTTTAAAATAGTTTTAATGTATATCATTCTCTATCTATTTCTAAAGAACAAACAAATAACTTGTGTTTATAGACTCAGTCACCTTTGTAAATTCATAAAAATACAAAATAATTTTACGCACTTCATACTTCTGAAAATATAAAAATATCTTGCGAGACAAAAATATTAGTTGTTATAATCGAATTAATATTTCTCTCAACACTTACAAGGGCTATTGAAGGGGAATTTTCTAAATTTGAACCACGACCATTTGATTTAGACAACACTTGAATTAATAAACTCGGATCTCCAAATATAGACATTCAATTCATTTAATAAGCGTCCTACATCTTCCATCTGATGGGTTATTTGGGTGGGGAAAAAAGAAACAACCAATTCCATGGTTCAACTTCATCATCATTAAATATGAAGATCACGATCATGTCAACTAGAATACCACGATTCGAGACAAATAGAAAAGAAAAATGCATATCTGAACCAGATGTGCAATATTTCTTTCCTTGGTCAACTTTCATAAAGCTTGAATAAAATCACCATTTTCAGATAGTTTCGCTTAAACCCCATGCACTGGTCGCACTGGTTAATTAATAAAGTCAAACAATACAGATAGAAGGATAAAAAAGTTTTTAATGAGTTAATTTTATGTGAATTGCAAATTAAACAAAAATAAGTTTTTTGCATATCTCAGCTGACCAAAAAAGCCATATTTGCTACATTTTAAGTCTGTAGATATAATAGCTGATAAAAAGGGTTTTTTTTATTTATAAAGTCCCGTAACTCTCTTGTGAGTCAATTTTTGAAAACACCTTCCTAAGTTGATCTCTGCTCAGCTAAAGTAACACATTGTTACAAATTTTGTGTAATGAACGCTTAAAATAGTGCAAATAATTTATATCTGAAAGTGTAATACGTTAACATTACTTTCTGTTGTATTTATTTTAAGTTAAAATTGTAATATTTGCAAGCAATGCCGTTCCTAACATTATGAAGGCGATTCAACAGAAACATAGAGCATTGTTGGCGATAGAGTCAAGTTTGCGTCATTTTTGGCGACCCTGTTGGCAACTTGGCGATTGACTGAACGGTGTAGAAGTTGATGTGATGTAGCGCCACCTGGTGGGGAGCTGCAACAAAGAGAATATAGCACAGAAATCTTCTCCACAAAAAAATACATATACATGCCAATTTTCATAGTGATTGGTTGAATGGTATTGATATCCATTTTCCATAGCGTTCCAGATATCCATTTATATACACTGCTCAAAACAATTAGGGGAGCAAGCAAAAAAGTGAAGAAAACCGTGTGAAACAGCCACGTATTGGCATACAATGCATAGTACACGCGTATCAATGCGCAATACAGAAAAAAGGCGTAAAAAAATTTGGAATTAAGCTTTAATTCTTTGAAAATATGGAAAAAACAGGAAAAGATGATTTAGGGCAACAATTTGGTTACATGTAAACGATAAAAAAATGTACTGTTTAGACATGATGCATGAGTTTTAATAGGGCGTGTGGTCTCCTCGAACAGCTAAGACTGCTGCACACCTGTTTGCCATGGATGCGATGAGGTTATCGATCAGACTTTGGGGAATACTGTTCCACTCCTCAAGAGTCAATTCAAGTCTCGGACAGTAGCAGGCGGCCTTGGTCGCGCAAGTTGCATCTCCAAACATGCTCGATTGATTCAGGTCAGGAGAGCACGCTGGTCATTCCATACGCTGTATTGTTTCAGCTTCAAGCATGTTCTCCACCAGACGAGCTCTATGCGGTTGGGCATTATCATCCTGGAAAACAAAGGGATCTCCAATGGCTCCAGCGTAAGGGATGACAATAGTATCTCGCAAATAACTTTCAAAGTGCCATTCCGAATGATATGCAGGTTCGTACGTCCACCTATGCTGATTAACATACCATCCAACCAGCTCTTCTGTATTGTGACCTTTCACGAACGAATGCGGGTATGCCCCTGTTATTACAAGAACACGTCGGGTGTCACACTCTAGACTGAATCGGGACTCGTCTGTAAATAGCACTTGGCTCCAATCATGTTGCTCCCAATCATTCGATGTTCAGCAACCCATCTTCTTCGGGCCGCACGGTGGCGATGGGGTCAACGGAATGCAGACCATTGGCTTACGTGCATAGAGCATCCCTCATGAAGCCGATTACGTACTGTTTGGCTGGACACCCTTTTGTTGCCAAGTCATTTTTGCAGCTGCGTAGCATTCCTGTTCTGTTTCGACGGGCTGTTAACTGTATATATCGGTCATCAGTTGATATAGTGGTGCGTGGCCGACCTGCCCTGGTCGACGTCTAACATTTCCTGTTTCTTGAATCGATTCCTGCAACAATACTTCTGGCGCCAATAGCGTCCGCGACCTACGTTGTGTTTGCCCGGATTCCAGTCTGCTATAACATGACATGGATTCCGGTAAATCACGTTGTTGAGACATTCTCAAGTAACCTTGTCTGAAAAAAAAATACTGCGCAATCGAATTTCACAGTTACGGCAATAAAACAGACGTTTCTGCAACATCCCTGATTTCTGCCCTTATCTCCTTTTCTGGTTTTTGACGTCATGAACTTTGATTTGCATATAAAGTTTTCTTCTCCGTTTCCTGGTAGGCTTTACATTATGGATGATTCATTTAATGTTACTTATCCATTTACTTTTGTTAAAATCATAATTGTTTTGAGCAGTGTATATATATAGATTTTGGAAAGTAAACGAGGAAGAAAAAAATGGAATCGAATAAGACAATGTTAATTTTAATTAATGTTAAAGTATACCACTTAGCACTATTATTAAATATATACAAATTCCTAAGGGTTCAAAAATGATAAGTAAATAATTTAGAAAGACCAAAATATTTTTGCGTCAATTTACCTGTGTAATTCCTTCCAGAAATGGTAAATAGCTTATCTACTTTTCATTTCACGTTTGCTGTACTTGGATTAAAATTCGTATGTAGAAATACATATTTATGTGCTGGGAAAGCGTAATTAAAATACAAATAGAATAAAGATGGGACTTAAGAAACCTATAATTATATTTTTTCATGCTCATGCATTCAAATTTACTTGGATTACTTTACTTGCATTTATTATATTTCACATTTGTATGACTTAATTTAGTTTTTACATTTATATATATGCACATGTATGTTGGCTCTAAACCGGCCTTACAATTTTATAAATAATTTGACGCCAATTTGTTATTATAAAACTAAACTGCATGTTGGTCGATTCCACTAGTAATTTCAAAATCTTTCAATCGGTCGCGGTAGCGCAATGGTCATGGTCACGAACTCGCGGCTGGCTTTGTCGAGTAACGGGCTCGAAATCTAGTACAACTAAAGAACCATGATGCAGAGGAGTTGAAGCATGTTAAATCTGTTGAGGATCAAAATCCTTGCGTTGGCATAATGCTGAAGTTCAAAGGGGGTCCGATTTTGAACCAAGACAAATCTTAAAGTTCCTTCTAAATTACGTCGCCGAAAGCTATTGTGTTACTTCACAGTACGACGTTAATTAAAGTGAATCAAAAACTTTTTATCACATTTTATTTGGCATGATTAAAGCCCGAATTTGTACCAAATTTTGAAAATTCAAAGGAAATTTTGTAATTTACCCAAAATTTCTGTGTTCTTGCTGTACATGAAAATTTATTGCATAAAAGATTAAGTATAGAAGAGAGATTCACTATTTTCTTAAAAATATATATGCTTTTTATCACATTTTGTTACTCTTAGGAACCTATAACGTTCAAAATTTTACACCAGTTTAAAAAAATAAAACTTTTCAGTTTTTTTTAAAAAAAGTTTTAACGTATCTTATACATAAAGTCTCTCTCTCTCTGCGACCTTTGAATTTTTTTTAAAAAAGACAAAAGCTTATTTTTTACCTCATAGATTGTACTTAAAAAATTGAATATTATAGTTTTTTCCTCGCAAAGTAAAAAATATTATGTAGTTTTAGGAGATATTTTAAAATTATACTTAAGTAGATGTTGCAAATAATAGTTAAAAATACTCTCGAAATTACAAGCAAGGTTTTTTTTTAAAAAAAAAGCTGAATAACAGTATTACTTGAAACTCAATTTAAAAGGTTTCGAATTACTTGATTAAATAAAAAAAAATTCCTATCCTGCGTCATTTTTCCATTCTTTTTTCTTTCCTTTCTGTTTTTCCTTCGTTTTGCTCCTCTTTTAATTTGTTATTGCTTTGACAACATAAAAAATAGTTTTAATTTAATTAAGATAGTTGAATCTAATAACTTTCGCACTCAAATTAATTGAAATTGTAGAATTTCTTTTCTAAAAAGTATCTTCATTTAAAGCATACTGGATATGTTACAAATTATTTTAGTCTAATTTGATTTTGCTTACTTTTAACAAGTAACTTCATTCTCTCAGTACTTTATGTAATTTAAGAATGATATTTCATAAAACGCGAAATTTTTAGTCTACTTCCAAATTTAAAAAGTTAATTCAGTTTTCCTTATTTAAACATTGTAAATTTTATTTTAAATTTTGAAGAATAGGTGAACCATTAACGTACTTAATAATTCTGACGCGAAAGGAAAAAATGATGCTTGAACCAATATTTTATACTCTGAAAGTACTTTCAATAGGATTAATGTTCTAGTTTAGAGATTATTTATTAATATTGCATTTGAATTAGTAAAAGATCTATTGTCGACTGACCTCGCAATTTTAAATCACTTTTTTGGTGAATAAGACGACATCTGATTTATAACCCACCATACAAACTTCTACACCAGGCCAGTGCTAAGACCTGAAAGCCTTATCACACATATTTGGAGCAATTTTTCTTTCAAGCAACCCTTTGGGGAGAATTTTGATTGTTTGCCATAGGAACGGCTTCGAAAAACTTTTTTCCCAGTGAGCTGAAAGAACTGCTCGAAATTCCAGCCAATCCAGTTCTTCGGCTCTGTACGTGATAAACTAGATGGTGGTAAAGAGGGCAGCCTGGGTTTCCCCAAACGCATCAGAAAGGGCGTATAATCATTTAAAGAGAAAGGCGCCCCATTTCTGTTAACGTCTGTCAACAAAAGCGCGAGTGGAATAAAAGAAATAATATTGGATTTTCGTTTTCCGAAGAAGAAAAATCGGCGAGTAATTTTTCAATGGGAAGATAAGGTGCGGCTGACATATAGTGTCAACTGAGCATTAGAATATACATATAACTTTTTTTTTTGAGAAAATTATTACAAGAAAAATTATTGATATACAATTTTCGGCAAAAAATGAAAAAAATGATAACATATTTTCAAAACATTCTCCTTTTTATGAATCGAGTAGCTGGATAGGTCGACGTTGATATTCACTCACTCACTTGCGGAAAAAGGATTCTTTTTCCAATAATATTTTGCATGTATAAATATTTTCTTACAGATACTGAACTCGGATTTCCAAGATATACAATTTAAGAGTGGATTTATTCATAATGTGTTATTCATAATACCAGAGTAAAGAAATTTTAACATAAAACACCCGATATTACTTCAATTGATCGTAAATCTGAAAATAATGCGACTTTTTCAAAACGTTTCGTTCAGTCTCTGAAGAAAAGTTAAAGTTATTCATATATAGGCAAGATATTATTATTGTAAAAGCAATTTTTATATAACATAGAATGTTTTGAAAAATATCATTCTTTATTCACTTTTTGCCAAAAAAATATTAAATTAAATTATTTTTTCTTATTATAATATTCTGAGAATATTTATATGCGTGTTCCAATTCAACTGACGTTAAATATCAAAAAAAAATTCATTTTTCAATTTTTTCAAATCATGGTTCCAAACGTAGTCAGTCATTTTAAAAACATTGCTTTGTCCTGAGAGGGGTTTTAATATTATTAAGAGATATATGTGTATGTTTTTCTTATATTAACTTTTCACTATCGTGAAGGGATTTCGTCTAACAATTTGCGCACAATCGCAACAATTGACGGACCGTTGGCTGAAAAAAGGAACATCAAATTAATTCAATATGTTAACATTCACTAAGTTTTATATAGCAGCATTTCATTCCTTTCAATCAAATCATTATTATTATTTTTTTCAAAGGAGACCCAATTTTTACTACCTATTTTTATTTATTTTATTTTCGAATAAAAAATAAGGATGTAAAGAATACTTATTTATAAAAATTGCAGAGTTTATGAGACTACAGAACAAGAGGGAAAGAATAATGTTGTTTCATACAGACGAACACAATAAATGAATTTATTTATTTACAAGAATGCGTAAATAAAATATTTATCAATTAGACATGTTTACTAAGTATTAAGGTGTGCACAAACATGGAGAAAACAGTTTTTGTTGAATAATTAACGTCATACTTCGCAATAGACGTGACGTATTCTATCAGCTCGAACCAAGACAAAAGTGGCGAAAATTGTTTTTTAAAGCTGGTATCCCACACTATTAAGTCAATTACATGCGAATCCAAACAGGTTTAATCGGACTTTTAAATTCAAATAGCTTTGGATAGAAAATTTAGTTCTACTTCACAAAACAAAACTTTTTTAGATAATATAGACTTACCTCAAAAACTATAATGCATAATACTTCAGGTATTATGTAAAAATTACATATAGTAAAATACGGAATAGATTTTGATTAATAATTTTCAGTGCTATAATCAGCTCTAAGAACGAAATATTCGATTTAAAAAAATAATAATAATCTACTGCTACTTTTTGTGAATCTATGTAAAAATCGTTTGAATTTAATTATAAAATGATAGAATAACAAGTTTATATTCTATGAGGAAAATGGTAACAATTACAGCTCGTTTTAACTAATACTA
This sequence comes from Trichonephila clavipes, assembly GCA_019973935.1. NCBI lineage: Eukaryota > Metazoa > Arthropoda > Arachnida > Araneae > Nephilidae > Trichonephila > Trichonephila clavipes. The sequence continues at coordinate 1,057,655 of BMAU01012458.1, forward strand.
TAAAATTTGGCGTGAGTTTATAATGGAATTCATTTATCGGTTTCAGTTTTTATATAATGAAATAACTTTCTTCCTCATTTGAAAGCCGTCTTTTAATATTTTTAACGATTGAAATTTACAGAACTCTTTTCATTTCTTTCATGTGTTATTTTAATCACACAGACAGTTTTGAATACTTTTTTATGACCGTATTTTTTGTACATCAAAATGTATATCAGTTTTAGATATGAAAATAAAAGAACATCAAATTTTTTTAAAGCGCATCAATTCATACTTCTGTTTGCTTAAACTAAACAAGAAATTGTTTTGCTCTTATAAGAAAATGTCGTGATAAGTTTTACATAAAGTCTTTCACAGAAATTCGAATGTAATTTTTTACCGAAAATATAAATTTTTAAAAAAAACTATTCGTAGAAAAAATTGTGCGTACGAATTTTCTAGGCACTGAGATTTAAATTGTATTTTAATAGATTGAATAAACTTTAAAATTCCTTCTCTTTTCTAGGACAATCTTCAGTTACTTAAATAAAAAAGTGGGGTGTTTTTTTTATTTTATTTTTTATTTTTTTGCGAAATACAGCTTGCTGACAATTCAAAAAAAACTACAAGACAAAATTTTAAAAGCCGAATAAGATTTCTAACAATAAATAATCGAGATTCCTCTCCCCCCCTTTTTGCATTCAATTTTGTTTAAGATATGAAATTTATTATGCTTCATAATGTGATGTTTAATTTAAAATTATGAAATATATTATACATCTAACGAACTGACAAACACTAGAAAAAAATACGAGGAAAATTACTGGTACTATATTTTTCTCCATTTTAAAGTCATTACAATAACATTTTTTTCGATTTTGAAAATAATTTTAACAACCAACTACTTCTGAATAATAATGTGATTTTTAAATTAAAGAATATATATTATAGAGACGAGACAGAGAAAGAAATTTTGGACTGTTTTGCACACATAAAAATAATATGCGATAATTATAATAAAACAAATAATAAAAAAAACTGATTCTCTAAGAACTTCAATAGGAAAACAACTGAGAAGAATATAATCAATCTAAATATAATTCCAATTTATGATCTAGATTTGAAAAAAAAAAAAAGAAAAGTACACACATTATTTGAAGGAAACTAAACTGTAAGTATTTTTTTTATTCCATTTTTGAGAGAGAAACAATGTTTTCTCTAAAAAACATATCTATAATTTTGATGTTTCTATACAACTTAAAAAACTCATTTTTAAAGTTTTTACCTAAACTTTCATATATTTAGACAGTAAATTTTATTTCATTAAATGCACAAGTATAATTTATAATTTGAAATATTTTTATCGTATATAACTACGACATTAGCAATAACATTGCATTTGACTTAAAATTTCGTCAAAAAACGTATTGACATCTTTAAATTACAATGTACTAAAATATGTTTTTTTATTTTATATTGTTGTTTTTTAATATATTAGTCATATCATGATAAATAATACACAAGAATATTTGTAGAATAAAAAACCAACTTTTGAAAATGATAAAAATAAACTTACCTTCTTATCTGTTGAAATACATAAATATCATTATCACATAAAATACTTATGATAAGAAACAGAAATATTGCCATGTGGTTATTTCTCACAAATTATTTAAAATGCATGACAGAAAATAAAACGCTAGTTAATATGCATACTTCTTAAAAAATAGTTTAAAAAAACTTTGTGTTTCACGCAAATTATTCGAAGAAAAATTATTTTCATCGGCTTTATTACTTCTCTGAATATTTTTTAACTACAAATAGAGATAAAACCAAACTTAAGTTAAATAATATACATTGAAACAAGAAAAAAAGAAAAGAAATTCGACATTTTCAGAAAATTCTAGAGTTAATTCTTAAAAAAGCTATAAAAAATCCTAAAAAAATTACTGAGTTTTAAAAGCAAACGATTTCAATAAATATTTAATTTGATCTGTTGCTCACGAATTCGACAGTACAAAAATGACGAGCTCAAAGATGACAACAGATTCAGTTTTATTTAACAGAAGAAAAATATTCTTTTAAAAAATGTAATTTTTAAAATAAATGTACATGTGTTTAATCAGTCTTTATTCTTATTTTCATACAAGAAGCAACAAGTTTTCTACTTAACGCAATTAAGATTTATAGAAATTAGAGGAAACAGAAAATCATGCTATATATGGCGGCAGAATATCATGTTACACCGTTATAAAAATATGGCAACAAGTTGCTTTTTTGTACAAAAGAAATTTTTTAGACTCCTATTTTAAATTATTAATCGCCAAATCCAATGTCACAACTATGACAACAAACTTTTCTTTTTACGCGAAAACCGAAACGGAACACACGAACGACAGCGGACACAGGAAACCTAATTACACATGATGACAGGTGATTACATAACACTTACCATCCCTGTCATAGTGACTCCACACCTCCATAAACTGACTGGCCGTCAGATTTTTCAATTCCCTCGTGTTTTTATCTCGGAACTGGCGCATGAAGTTGCACGAGTTTGACTTGCGAGGTTTCCTCGAATCTTCCATCTTTTTTTTCTTTCCGCTTCTTAACTAACTCGTCAGAAAGGAACGGAAAAAAAACCCTGTTCGAAAATTCGAAGACCCGCAGAAAACTCTTTAAATGACAGATAAACTTTTTTTTAAATTTTTTTTTCCGAGCGAGACGGAAAAAAATTATTCTCTACCTGTTCGAATACCGTTTCGAACTCTGAGCGCTTTCGGATTCCCGCAGACGATTTTATTTAAACGGATGCTCGCTGCGCACGCGCCAATCGATGCTGCGCGGCACACCTGCTGCAATGCTCACTGGACAGGGAGATTTTGCAATGGGTGGAATCTTCTTCCCTGTAAATATTTTTTTCGAGTTAATTTTTTACGGGTTGAGATAAACAATTGTTTTATTTAGTTCTTTTTTTTATTATTATAGAAAAGATCCCAGAAACACTTAATTGCATAAAAATGAACCAGACATTTTTATTTTTCTCTTCGAAACTCGATTAGTTATTTCGAAGAGTTTTCTGCTCTACGCAGTGAAAAGTGTCCCGTCATATGTTCTATTTTTTGCACCCCTTTCATGAGCCGAAACGTCTGCATGCCTTTTACGGTGCTAAGAATATTAGTTCGAAACTTGCTGAAAATGCATAAATGTTTGAAAAAGTAGTTAGAGAAATCCTTGGATGCAATGAACAATGATTTATATTGCGTAACTGAAGAAAAAAATTCTGACACTTACAATAAACTCCCAAATGAGAAGAAAATTAATCGAATATAATAAAAAGGGTTTTCTGTTATTATTTCTCAATTTCAGTAATTGTTAAATAAAGAACTAAGGATAAAGGAATAGCAACCGAACAATTGATTTTAAAAAAAAAACTGCAATCTGAGAAAAATTCATCGAAATATAGTTCGTTTTATGGGGACTGACTACGTTTAGAACAATAATTTTGAAAAATCGTACAAATGAATATTTATTCATTTTTATATATTTTGTATCCCTTGAATTAAAATATACGTAACTTATTAACTTAATAACGTATTTTCAAAACATATTCTCCTTTTTTCCCCAATTTCTACAATTATTTCAAAGTCTCCCTATATATATAATATATATATGTATATATATTGTTCAAATTTTCAATCGTTAGTAATATACTTTCTATTTATCCATTCAAGTTCAAATGCATTTTTTAAACTTATAGTGGATGACACTTGATGTTAATACAGTTTTTTCAAATATTAATTTATTAGTTAAAACTAATTAATGAATAAATAGTAACAAACAGAAATAATAGTCCAATAGCATATATAGAAAGGAAAATTGTCCTTTGTGTTCTTGAAGCGCAATGGATAGTGCGTTGTGCATTTAATCCAAAGGTTGTGGGTTCGAATCCTACCTGGGCTGGCTTAATTTCTTAAAAAGGGGTTTATGAATGAATAAATAATAACAAACAAAAATAATAGTCCAACACCATATATATAAATTAAAATCGCTTTCTATTTTGCCACTTAATTTTGGCATTCTGTCATATGTATTGATGCGAGGCTAATGATAGCTTATTTAATTTTTATGACTATAACCAAAAATTCTAATTTCTTAAAAACCCAGTTTCTTAATTTAACATCGCATCATGACTTAAGTTAAAATTAGTTAAGTTCTATTGACAAATAAATATTACACTAAATTAACAGTCCGATCGTATAGTGGTAACAATTAATTTTATTGAATAACATATTTAAGTAACTATGCTCGTAAATTTACTTCACAACAAGATTAAAATTTAACTTAGCTTGAGAGAGAGATGAAGTGTGGCAAGAGGAATGACATGGCTGACGCCTGGAGTCCCGCGGAGGATTCGGATCTCAAGGTCTGGGATCTGCTCAGTCTGTGTCTCTCTCTTTGTCTAAATCGGGGTGCGTCCCGTTTTTATTCTACGACTCTTTACATCAAAATTCTAGAGCAAACTATTTACCTTGTCCACTTAATTACCTCTGATTGGTCCAGAACCAGCGCAGAGTTACCGCACAAGGTTCATTGCCTTTTGGAAGCGCGGGAAATCTGATGACGCACCCCGCAATTTATGAGTCCAATGATCCCCCAGGCGTGGGGAGGCATTCGATGATATCAATTGAACCGGTCTTAGCCATCCAGACGCAGAATTACAAATCACGAACCCACCGGTCTTAGAACAAAAATATTACCCGAAGTCAAACCCAGACGCAGAATTACAAATCACGACGGACGCTTTGGCGACGGACCACGGCATGGTCAAGTGACGTGGGCTGAGCTTTTAAACAAAAATACGTTTCAACTCTGACAGATTCAAACCATTTATCTTTTTTTCAAAGAAATTAAATCCCTCGCAATCTAAATATAACGCAACGGTTTTGAAGTTCTTCGCGATATATACAGCATTAAATTTTTTTAGACCTTTCTTGTTGGGTAGAAAATTTAAAGTTTTTACTGATCATAAACCTCTTGCAGGATTTCTTTCTAATAAAAATCCCTCTTCCAAAATTTTGCGTTGGAAATTGGCTCTGGAAGAATTTAATTACGATATACACTACATCAAGGATCCTTAAATTCAGTCGCAGATCATCTTTCCCGTTATATTAACAACATCACAATAGCTTTACCGGACTCTAAAGATCTTATTAAAATGCAACATGAAGATCCTGTTTTAAGTCCTATTATACAAAAAATTGATCAAAATGACGTTAGTCCACAAGTCAGCAACTATTTTATTAATGGGGAAGGTTTGTTATGTCATTTGTCCAAGCGCCCCTCCAGATCACCAAGGTCTAGCACCACTAGAAAACAAGTTTGCATTCCACATTGTCTTAAAGCTAGAATTCTCGAATCTGTCCATTCAGAATATGGAGGGCATCTTAAATTTTTTAAAACATATCATCGACTCAGCGAAAACTTCTTTTGGCAGAATATGTACAAAGATACTAAAAATTTTGTTCGTTCTTGCACTGTATGTTTATCTCGAAAAAACGCTTTCAAAATTCCGCCAGCACCTCATTAGCCAGTAGAACAAAGTCAAGAACCGGGAGAAACGTGCCATATTTATATTTTCGGTCCTTTAAAAACCACGCCTAAAGGTAATAGCTATATTTTATCTATGATAGATGCATTCACAAAATACATCCATATTGTTCCACTTCTTGACATTAAGTCGAGTACGATTTCTAAAGCTTTCTTTGTGATAATTACATTGTACACAGGGGTTGGCCACACAAATTAGTCGTAGATAACGCTACATATTTTAAGAGTTCTGAATTTGTTGAATTTTGCAGAGTTATGGGCATTCAGAAAAGACACATTTCAAGTTATTCCGCTCACGTCAACGGGAGGGTAGAGAAACCCAATCAATCGCTAGCCAATATCCTGGCATCAATTTCGCAAAATACAAATGACTGGGATGAGCAACTCCCGCACACCATGTTAGCATTAAACTCAGCGATTCATGAAGTTACATACACATCGCCCTTTTTCCTAGAACATGGCAGGGATATTCGATTATCTTACACTTACGAGAAAAACTCCGACACACCACAAAATAAGTATGAATATGTTGAGAAACTTTTACCGTCTTTGGAGCAAATTTTTAATAAAGTTTTAAAAAATCTGAAAGAGCAGGAGGCATCGCATGTTGATTTGAGTACGAGAGCGACAAAGCAACATCATTATGATTACAAAATCGGGTCCTTGTGTTTTATTAAGACGCCTAATATCAAATCTAATTTATCTCCAAAACTCAGACCTAAGTTTGAAGGTCCTTACAGAGTAATAGAGCGTTTTTCTAACGCCAATTATTGGGTTCAACATGTAGAACAATTGAGGAAGAGAGTTAACACACATGTCAATCGGATGATTCCATTTATTAAGAGATTCTCATATTTGCACTTAAATAATTTAGATGATTTGCAACCAGACGAAACGGAGGTTAAGAGTATTGTTCCAAGTCTACGGTATAATTTAAGGGCCCGTGCAGGCAATTCGGCCTATTGATTCAATTATCGCGCTAAACATTTTTTTTGAGGAAACTGAAATTTTTTTTTTTACAATTTTTACGCTTCGTCACTTCGAGAGCACACATCTTCTGTCTCATTGTTGCACCTTGTTTTATGTCATGTTTGATGTTTCAGTGAGATAAAATTTTGTACTTAGTTATTTAATGAATTCTAGCTCAATTTTTTTATGCAATTTGTTTCGTGTTTTGATTTGATTCTTAAATGACCTAATGTTGTATGTGGTTAATATCAATTTTAGCTCTAGATAAAATATTTTTTGATGCTATGTGTTTTATGCAATATATAAAATTTGTTGGTTGTAATATGAGTGTTATTTAATTTTGCTATGCGATTCATGTATGCACGGCAATTTTAATTCTATTAATTTTAAGCTTTAATTCATGTTTGCAACAGAAATCAAATTTTGGGGTCTTTTGGACACCTGTCACGAAATTTGAATGTTGTTACTGTATATACATATTTGGCATTTTCATTAATCAAATTATTTTGTGTTGCGGTTATTATCTAGTATTATAAATTTTTTTGTTCATACAAGAGGTTCCTTTATTGAATAAGTTAGTTCATGCTGATTTGATTGTGTATATACCTGAGTACTTTTCTTGTTAAATTTTAAGTTTGCATAAAAGATTAATTTTTTTTTGGTGGCGGTATTTTGTCAGAAGCAATTTTAGTGATAAGTTGTGTTAGTGTATTAATTTTAAGTGGCTGTGTATTACTGAATAATGGTATCTTTGGAATTTGTGCTTGTTAAGATATGGATAGAGGTGGTTGTTTCAATATTTTCCCTAAGAAATTATGTTGAAACTTAACTTTGTTTTGCTCAAGTTGTTTTGTTCTGTCATATGATTGCTAATTTAAATTTACAACTTTTCTAGTGTTTCGGTTAGGTGTTTAAATGCTAATTTTTTTTTTTTTTTTTTGTTTGCGATAGATTTGGAATTTTTTTTTTGTTTGCTTAGGGCTCTAGTTAAATTGTGGTTTGGTTAAATGAATATGCAGTCAATCATTTTGTCTCGGTTGTGTGCTAAACTGTACTAGGAATTTAATGTTTTGGTTGATGTTGATATAGTATTTCTGTTGATTTAGGTTAACTTGTTTTATTCATGGTAGCGCTTGGGTAGATTATTGAATTGAGTATTGATATTAAATTAATTATTTTTATGGTTTTGGATTTTAATTGTAGTTTTGCATTGTCATTTGTAAACAAGTTTTGGGTCAGATAATGATATTGTTAAAAATTATGTTTTGTGTACGCGTAGTTGTGTTAGCTTCGAGTTTGGTATTGACAAAAGAGGAGAATTTTGATTTAGTATTGTTTGTTTTAGATATTGAGTTTGATAATTTTTTTTTGGTTTGAAAATGTTGAAGATGATTAGGTGTGGAATTTTTTTTTTGTTTTATTAATTGTTAAAGGAGTTAGAGAAATTTGAGTTAGGGATTTTGTGGAATATTTGAGAAAGTTATTCGAAGGAGATAGATAAATTTTAATTTGATGAATTTGTTGAATAATTGGGAAAGTTTTTTTTATGGAGATAGATAAGTTTGCGTTCAAAAGTATGTGGTAAATTCGAGAGTTGTTTGATATGGAAATGGAAAATTGAGTTGAAATAATTACACGGTATATTTGAGAAAGTTGTTTTGATGTAGAGAAGGTAATTTCAGTTAAGGATTTTGTACGATTTCGAGTAAATAAGTTGATGAACATAGATAAGTTGAATTAATGATTGTGTGGTATATTTAAGAATGTTTTGAGATGAATCTAGGAAAATTCGAGTTGAGGATTATGTGATATTTTGTGTAAATAAGTTGATGACCATAGATGGGTTTTAGTTATTGGCATTGTGGAGAAGTCGATTAATTATTTGGAAGTGCAGATAAGTTTAGTTAGTGTTATTGAGGTACAGGATATGAATTATATTTGAGGTAAAGGCATTTTTGAATGATTGAGGAATCATTTTAAGGTTACTGAGAATTTTGGGTTAAGGTTACAGAGTGATATTTGAGTAATTAATTCACTGATTATCGATGAATTGAGTTAGCGGTATTGTTGAAAATTGAGGATATTTGTTGTTCTTTTTGTATATTTGTTGCGCGTATAGTGAAACATTTTGAGTTTTTTTTTAATTATCTACAATTGATACATTGTATTACATAGAATGTTAAAAATGTTCCATGTTAAAAAGTTCTGTTGATTAGTGAAGTGAAATTTTTTTTTGGAATTACGTTTAATTATGTGTAGCACTTGTAATATTTTTTTGTTTTTTTTGTTTTAGTTAAATTACTTTACTATGTATGTGTCGCCTCATATGTTATGGGTTGCATTATCAATTTTATGTTTATAATTTTTTTTCTGAAATTTTCAACTACACTTGTGTGATTTCTGGAATTCATTTCTCAAATGGAAGTTCGAATGTATTGAATGTAGAAGAAATTGTTTTTTTCTCTCTCTCAAAATTATTTTATAGCATTAATCGATATAGTATTTTTTTTAACAATCGGATTTGCATTTTTTTGTCTTGATTTTCATTCTGTTTCTTGTGCTGGCGTTTGCGGCATGCAGCAAATCGTTTGCGCAGGGAATGGCATGTGCAAAATTTTCTTTTTGCCTTTGTAAACATTGGGGGTGCATCCTGATCAAATGCACACTCATGATTTGCAAATCTGAATTTAATTACATTTAGGGTTATACAATTTTTTACCGTTTACTTTTCCTTCAATTGATAGAATTTTTTTGTAACTTTCAATTGTAACCAATGCTTGTAGTGATTTTTTTAAATTTCTTAGGCTATCAAGCATTCTCGGAGGTTATATATATGATTATTACCTATGCACATCCATTTCTTCAATTTCTAACTTTTCACTTTAAATAAATTTTTTTTCACGAAATATTGTTATGTTGAGGGTTAAATTAGTAACTTTTTTTGGTGGTCTGGGACATGCACTTCACATTAGTCGTGTCAGGATTTCGATGTTAAACGATTATGAGGTGTCTGTTTCTGGGTGCCACGTTTGTATTGATTACATATGTTTTCAATTGTACTTATTTCTTATCACAAAGTATTTAGTTCAATGCTCATATGTGTGGTTATTGTGAGTAGCGCAGCTGTTAGATATGCAATTTTTGAATTTATTATGTGTTACTCGTCTTAATTTTTTTATTATTTAGTGGCACATGATTCTTTGTGATTATTAAATTATTTCTATTTGTCATTTTATGTATGTTGTCCTTGTGAATTGTTTGGTGACCCATTCGGCAATTAGCTTCGCATCAGTATATACATATTTATATTAATTGTAATTATTTAATAAAAAGCAACTAAAATAAAGTTTTTCTTTGTTAACCTAAGTAGGAATTGACTTGAAAAAAATTATATTATTTTTTTTGAAAAATACGTCTATAATAATAATATTTCAGTTTGAAATCTGATTAAAATTCGTTAAAGTATAACTCGCTTTAGGTAGATTGACAACGTTCAGAACAGTAATTTTGAAAAATCGCATAAATGAACAGTTTTTTTTTTATATTTAGTGTCAATTGAATTAAAATGTACATTTAAAATTGTTTTAATGAATATTACAACAAGAAAACAACAATTTTAGTATAATTTTTTGGCGAAAAATGATGAAAGAATGTCTCATTTTCAAAACATTCTCCTTATTTTGAAAAATACTTCTATAATAATAATATTGTACGTATATCTAGCTGGGACATCTATACCATGGTTGAAATAAAATTTTTGAAACATTTTCCTTATTTTGAAAATACTTCTATAATAATAATATTGTACGTTTATCTAGCTGAGACATCTATACCATGGTTGAAATAAATTTTTTGAAACATTCTCCTTATTTTGAAAAATACTTCTATAATAATAATATTGTACGTTTATCTAGCTGGGACATCTATACCATGGTTGAAATAAATTTTTTGAAACATTCTCCTTATTTTGAAAAATACTTCTATAATAATAATATTGTACGTATATCTAGCTGGGACATCTATACCATGGTTGAAATAAAAATTTTGAAACATTCTCCTTATTTAGAAAAATACTTCTATAATAATAATATTGTACATATATCTAGCTGGGCCATCTATACCATGGTTGAAATAAAATTTTTGAAACATTCACATTATTTTCAGAGATACAATTAACTGAAATAAATACGGATGTTTTGTGTTTAAATTTCTCTACTCTCTATAGGCAAAATATTATTTTTATAAAAGCATTTAGGCGCTATTTTTGGGACACCCTGTAGACTATTAATATATAGAAATTTAAAAAATAACAATTTATTAAAAAGTGATTTGTTTTTTTAACGAAAATTATTTTTGGGATCCTTCAACAAAAAAAAGTAGTTGCTAGCAATTTTTTTTATCAGAAGTGTTTTTGCTTATTAAGTTCTTTTATCAACGTCACACAGCAAACAACTTGATAAGTATTCATGACGGACTCGTTATTTTATACCACAGTCAAGTGACGAAAACGACACATGAGCTTTGGCACTTTCCTCTCTAAATTTCCACATCACACCAATGGGAAGGTTTTCAGCCTCGACACAGTGGTTTAACTCCTCTCCCGGGTGGTTCTTATATTTTTTTTGTTCGTAATTAAAATAAGAAAAAATTTTAAAATAAATTATAGTTTTAAAACAACTAAAAAAGCATGCTTTTATAGTGAATCGAACTAAAAAGTAAAAGAAATAATTCTTAACATAAGAATAAAATGATTAACGAGAAAATTCCTGCCATTGTGGTAAAAGCGTGAGGGGCTCTATATTAATTTCTATAATTTTTACTAGCTCTATTCCGAAATGTTGAGTTAATGTAAAAATGCAGTACAAAGCACCCCACGCTTTTACCAGAATGACATTAATTTTCTCGTTGTTCATTTTATTCTTATATTAAGAATTATTTTTTTACTTTTTAGTTTGATTCACACTATAAAAGCGTGTGTTTTTAGTTTTTTTTAGAACTATAATTTATTTTTCATTTTTTTAGTTCGATCTACAACAGAGGCTCCCAAACATTTTTGTCTCATAGACCCCTTACCATGTTTTCTGGTTTGTGGTAGACCCCAGCTTACCTTATATTGAACTTTTGCAAATTTATCAACTTAGATGTCTTGTCTGCTAGTATAGAATAACTTTTAAAGATTTAAATTTCTAACTGTAGTGAAGTAAAGTGATTAAAATTTAAGAAACACACACATGTCAATTAATTGAATAAAAATTTAATGAATATATAAAATAACTGAACAAGTAAATAAATGTTTTGATCGGGAGGGATGAATCTGGTGCTTCAGTAACAAATTCTTAACATTTGGTGCCAATCTTGTCAGGCTTAACTCTAAAACTCCTTGGTGAGTAGCGTCCAGTCTGTTTTAGATTGAGACTCCTAGGTGAGTAGTGTGCAGTCTTTTCTCTCTCCCTTTCTTTGATTGGCAACCGCGCTGAAATTGTTTCTTTAGGAAAACCAATTACGAACTTTCTCAAGACATTTCATAATTTGGGATAAATAACAGGTATAGCACTGGATTGATGGTCCTTGTTTTAATAAAACTTATTCTGCCACCTTGTAACTGCAAATTAAACTCATTATAAATATAGGAAATAAATATATTAAATAGATCAAATCTGGTTTTCACTTTATCTAATTTTATTTTAAAATTAAAGTCATGATCTGGTTTAATGTGAGCTACTATCGTAGACCCCCTCCCATTCACTCTTTTGCCCCCAAACTATTTTTTTGCTGACATAGACCCCTGGGGGTCTATATGGACCACTTTGGGAATCACTGATCTACAATAAAAGCCTTTTTTTTTAGTTTTTAAAACTAGCATTTATTATTTGTGGAATTTATCCTTGAGTTTAATATTTGGAACCGGAGTTAGTCTTGCTCTTCAATGGATATTAATCAATTGGTGTGAAGTGTATTTATTCTCTCCGATTGCGAGGCCTTGGGTGAGTGTTATATTGTTATATTTCAAGGATTCCGTCTCTATAGATACAGGTCTAACTAATAAAAGTGTAAAGAAGAAATATTTAATGTCAATCGTATCATCAGCTTTTAAACGTATTGCTATAATGTTAATTCGTATCATCACTTCTAAACATATTGCTTTATAAAAAATAAAAATATTTAGCAGTCAAAACATAAATTATTTTTATTCACATGCACGAGTTTTTTTTTTATTTCCATTTTCAGAAAATCTACGCACCCCCCACCTACCCTTTTTCATATACAGAACACATTTTTTTTTGTTTTATTTGTATTAATTGCAAGCCTATTCTCGTTTTTAGGGTTGCTCCTTAATATTTTAGTCGCCAATTCTGGAAATGACATATGGAATTAGTCACCAAATCTGAAAATGGTTTATGCAATTAGTCGCCAAATCTGGAAACGATATAATGAATTCATCACCAAATCTCGAATTGCCTAAAATCCTTATTTATGAGAATCCTGATCAGCACAATAAAACAAAATTATGAAATTATTGTATTGCCATCGGTCCTTGAGAAAAGTGCAAAATTCCGAATTAATCTGCCCTCTTAAAGTGGCTAAAAATCGAGTTCAAAGATTCCATTACATACAAGTGAAAAATAAAAGCGTATTTAAAAAAGGAAATTTAAGTAGAATGTATAATTATTAATACAGAGGAAAGATTTTTTAATAATTCTAAGGAGTAATTTATATTAATGTAAAACCCTCCGTTCTTTAGATTCCTCCCATATTAACAGCAACATATTTTCACACCCTCTGGCGGGTAAAACAATCTTCAGTGATGGCCAAACTTCGGAACTGTAAGGACGTACGGGCATGCGCTCCGATCTCTTTTAATTCTATTCTAAATGTTAGTTCTCTAGTTATGCATGTAAATGATTGTTTTGCTGTGTTTTAATTAACTAGTAGACTTAGTTAAGAACCCCTTCCCCGCGTGTCCATCTATTACATTGGATCTGCATAGAAATTAAATGATAATTATAAAAAAAATAAGATAGGATTTATTCTTTGATTATTATTATATATTATAAAATATAGAGTGATTCGCTACCACAGACCGATAAAATGGTTGGGTGTTTAGTGGGTACAGAGAATACTTAAAATCACATAGGAATACAGGAACGCAAATGCCATAGTTGTGAACTATGGGGCAAAGAAAAAATAGAAAAAGAACAGAAACATCAATACATTTAGACAGTACTGTGTAGAGTAATTGTGTGGTTGTACTGTAACAGGTGTTCGAAAGTGCATGGACTACTTCTTCTGTGATCACATAAAGAGTTTGATGAGCGGGACGCCCGTTCCTTCAGTTGAAGCCTCATCCTTCAAATATCTGTAGCTGCCGGCTGGATACGCGACATGCCAAGAATCTTCCAGAACGTAAGGAATTCCATGACGACTTCTGGTCGTAATTTTGAGCACTTGTTGTAGTACAACTTCTCAATAAAATGTTTTCTGGCCAATTAAAGTGTCGCTCTTTCTGTTCTTTTTCGTCTGGTTCTTTGCATCATTGCTGTTAATTGCATCATTTGCGACCCCGAATTCCTATCCGATACGGAGTCGTATATGCACTACCTACAAACCCTACTGGTTTGTCGGTCTAGTAGCGAATCACCCTGTATATTTATAACTATATTTATTTGTTTTTATGCAGTTATTTAAAAATAAATAAATAAAGTAATAGGCTGTGCTTGCTATAATTTGCATTGTCAATAAAATAATACGCTGAAAAATCCTTTAGACAGTGAATGGGTGTACATTAACGTCGCACTATAAAACAACACGAGGGTTATTGGCATTAAACCTCGTAGTTCTGAACCGTGGACAAGTGACACTGTTCGGAAGGTATGGAATTTACATAAATTTCTTATGTAACCGTAACTGTAACATTTTAAGTTTTTAAGAGTTACAGTTGTGAGCGACTTCCGCCTGAAGTCGCTCCCTCACTGTCCTGCCTACTTAAGGGTGTGGGAGGAAACAAAATATGACCAGAAACTTCCATAATAATTATTATTTATTATTATTCAAGCACACTAATTAACAAGTTAAACCTCAAGAGGATGCCCTGGGAGTGATATAAAGCAATAAACCCCAAGTAAACAAGCGCAAGTAATCAGTTTAAATTAACCTAATCTATCTTAGACCAGCGTTTCTCAAAATGTGGGGCGCCCCCCCCCCTTGGGGGCATGATATCTCTACGAGGAGGGCGCGAGTACATTGAAAAGTCGAAAACAAAAGATAATTTAAAAAATTAGTGGTTTACTAAAAGTAAACAAACAAAATACTTTGATATAATAAAATACACATTTACACTTACATAATACACTTATAAGTGTATCAGTACTTTATAATGTATTTTATTATTAATTTCACAATACTAAGTTAAGAACAAGTATGATAATTACCAGTGACCCCATGGGCTTGTATTTTCACTTATCTTGATACATTGAACGGTTTATAATTAGTTCTTTAACTGCCGATTAAAAGTCACGCGATTTGCTCCCCAATGCCACCGCTTTCCACTTAGACGCGCATATTTTGATGAGGTTTTTTTTGGGGGGAGGGGAGAAAGAAAAAGGAATATATATGTGGCATGCAGCCAAAAGCAAAACACAGTCTTCGCGCGCAGGCGCAGCTAATGAGAACTGAAACCGTGGAAACTGTTGAACTAGTGAAAGTAAAACAAAAACTTTTTAGAGAGAAAGAGAGAGAAAGGAGAACGCGAGAGGTGCGCGAGCAGGCGTTACCTTCTGAATATCATCGTCAAACTTATCTGTAAAAACTACCTTTTTAATTAATTTTTGTTTAATGTTAAAATAAAATAGAAGATAGACCAAAGTATTGGACCCCTTGTTGTCTCCCACAAATTATGGGGGCTCGGCCGCGATAGATAAAATTTCGATTTTGAACCAAAGTCTGGACAATGAACAACGGCGTCCGTGAAGGAGACGCGCCGCCATTTTTCGGAAACTTCGTTCAACCTGTGTAGAGGTTGAATTTTTCAACTTCATTCCGCCTGTGTAGAGGTCGGAACAAATAACAAAATAACCTGTGTAGAGGTATATTTTGCAACGAACCATCGACAAATATTCCGCCTGTGTAGAGGTTGGAAAACCCATCGACGAAAATCCCGCCTGTGTAGAGGTTGGAACTAATTCAGTGTGAATAATCCGCCTGTGTAGAGGCCGGAACTACAATTTCAACTATATTACCTGCGAAGAGGTGACATCAGTGGAATCAACGTTTTTATTGGATACATCGTACGTGCGAGCAACAAGGGAGCCAGAAAAAAAAGGTAGGATCTTTCCAAATTTTTATAAAATGTATAAAAACGCTCTTAAAGAGGATTTCATAAGAGTTGTTCAGGAGCTAGACGGTACTGTAGAGAGCACTGACACTATAGTTAAACTAAAGACTAAAATTGAGAACAGTAGTACATTTGAAAGTGATCCAGATTTCGTTAAAACTTTAATTCAAAACTGTATAGATGAGAGAGTATCGCAAAACGAAAGAGAGGTAACTTCAGAACAAAAAATTGAGCTCGCGAAACTTCAGTTAGCAAAATTAGAAAAAGAAATCGAACTTCAATTAGCTAAAAATAAAGCATTAAGTTTAAATCCTGCAGCTAAAGTCGAAGAAAAACAGTTCGAAACTAACATAGAAAATATGATAAAAAGTATAAAAACTTTATCTCTTCCTGTTCCCACCAGATCTGAAAATTTTAATCTGTTCTTCCAATCATTAGAACGCGCATTTTTAACCAAGAAAATAAATGATGAATATAAATCTGAAATTTTAATAAATCTTCTGGGCGAAAGAGCTCATAACGTCTTACTGTATATTAAAGAAGAGGAATTAAACGACTATGAAAAACTAAAATCTATAGTACTCAGAGAATTCCATTAACCCTCGTGAGTGTTTAAACTCATTTAAAAATGCTGTAAAATCATCAGGCGAGACATACATCCAATTTGCTGCAAGATTGACGGCAAACTTCCAATATTATTGTTCGTTAAGAAAAGTTAATTCCTTTGAATCTCTATGTGATCTTATAATTTCTGATAAATTATATGAAACTTTAAATAAGGAAACTGCAACTCATATTGGCATTCGAGAAGCAGAAGATTGGTTTAGGCCTATTGATTTAGCTAAAGAGTGTGATATTTATATTTCATCTAGAAGCGGATCACATAAAGAAATTCCTATTACTTATGGATATACCCAAGACCCCTTTAAAAATAGATCACAAAATTTTAAACCAAAGATTAAAGAGAACTATCCCCAATATCTTGAAAGAGAAAATAAAAATTGCTTTATATGCGGTGATTCATCTCATTGCGCAAGAGACTGTGAGAAGCGTTTTAAACCTAAAAGAATCTAATGATCACATCCATAATAAAATAAACGTGAATACTTTGAAAATCGAGAGCGAAAAACAAAATAGCGATGAATGCGCAAATCTTCAATACGTAAACATTTTTGTGGAAAATCAGCCCGTAACAGCATTGATTGATTCAGGTTGCCAGATCCCAGTTTTAAATTCCTCACTAATTAGAGTGCAAACACCTTCCGAAGAAATCATAACATTAAGTTCATGTTTTGGCGAACAGCGTATGGTAGAAGTTAAACCCATAAATATTTCTCTTAATCAACACTCTCCTAGCTTAAGTGTTGGAACGGCAATATCACCGACCTTGACCGAAGAATTTATTATACATCCCAGTGTATATTCTGAAATAGAGAAACTAGGCCATGCAAAGAGCGATGTTTTATTGAATGAAAGTGAATCCTCTTTAGGTGCTCATGCTTATGCTTATTCAAGTGCTGTTTCTTTTCCAAATGTTTCTGTTTCAAATGTGATAGAAAACTCTAGTTATGATTTGCCATATGTTAAGAACTTTAATACTAGAAATGATTCGAGTTCTCTAATTAAGGATTATAAATGTAATAAAATTAAAATTACTAAGTTAAAATTGAGTATTGTAAGAGAAAATGTTCTGATATAGTATTGTGTAAGAAAGCCAATTGTGCCATGAAAACGAGTTCCGTGGAATTCATCTCCCGCTCACCTACCCCTTCACCTATGGAACGTAAATATAGACGGTTTGTGTTGCTCCGACGAATCTTTCAACCCTGGCAGTGGAAACGAAGGAAAAAGAGAAATCGTTTTGAACAGACGTCCAGAACTCTACAGAGGAAAATATCGATGCGTTCAACCAAAGATCAACTTGTTGAAAAAGATGTTCTTATGCCGGTGAAACACAATGTTTTCCTGTGGAACCTTCCGGATGTCGAAGAGGTGCCTTCACATGATGGAGAAACTGTCTAGTTCAACAAAAATTTTGATATGTTTAATCTCTATATATTTGTCGTATAGTCCTTGTCTGTTTTTTTTTTTTTGTATGTTTCAGATTCTCCTCTGGTCTCCATGGAAATACCGCTGCGGACAGCGTACGGTCATAATGGCCGTTGTGGCATGCAGCCAAAAGCAAAACACAGTCTTCGCGCGCAGGCGCAGCTTGAGAACTGAAACCGTGGAAACTGTTGAACTAGTGAAAGTAAAACAAAAACTTTTTAGAGAGAAAGAGAGAGAAAGGAGAACGCGAGAGGTGCGCGAGCAGGCGTTACCTTCTGAATATCATCGTCAAACTTATCTGTAAAAACTACCTTTTTAATTAATTTTTTGTTTAATGTTAAAATAAAATAGAAGATAGACCAACGTATTGGACCCCTTGTTGTCTCCCACATATATATATATATATATTGAAGTACAAAAAAGTAAATCCTTCGCAAACACTGTCAACCTTCGGAATAATTTTATGGATAGCAGTATACAGAAAAGATCATACTCCGGAAAAAAGTATGTATACGTTCAGAAAATTAAGGCTTTGGCTGAGCGAGACGTTTATATACGTCGTCGGCACATATGAGGTTAAAGTCGTACGGTAGTTTTAGCGCTAAAGTATAGTATTATTGAATTCAATACATTGTTATTCTATGGAGGGGGCGCGAGATGTAAATGATGATTAAATATTAGGTCGTGAATATTGGAAGTTTGATAAGCACTGATCTTGGACTATAAATTCCCAATCCACTAATTTAGTATAGGGACAAACTACGTTCTTAACTCAAATTGTGAAAATCAATTAAATCTCACCTTCGTAATGCCGCAACAGTTTCTCCGCTCCTACAATTACAAAACCCTGACTTTATGTAGTCGAACTAATCTCCATATCAGGGTTTCTTCTTCAGAAAGATGGCTGTGTATTAACGCGAATGCTAACCCAAAGATTCCCCAAGAGGATTAGTGTGAAGGTCGCGTAAATATCCATCACACAGTTACCATTACATCAGAAATTTAATTTTTTAAATGAATTTCTTAATCCCTCGAAGGTTACACATTTTAATACAAATTGTGAACATATTATTTTAATGAAATAACTAACAGGAAGAGTGAAATATGTTTTATTCGACCTTTAACATTTGTTTTTAAGGTGTCCGACTACAATTGAAACTCTGATTTTGCAAATGCGCACACATAGACGCAATTTTTTTTCATATTTACTGTCACTTAGATTATAACACACATATAAAATTGTTTTAAAAATATTATTGCAATATAAAATTGTTTAAATGCAAGTTTTTAGCAAAAAATTAATGTGGAATTATCTATTTTGAAAACATTATTCTTTTATTGTGTGTGAAAAATCCTCCTATAGTAATAATATTTTATGTATACTTAAGACAGCTCCAAAGAGCCTGAACTAAGATTTTTAAAAAATTCACATCACTTTCAAAGCAACTACTAAAATAATCGGTGATTTTCCACTATGATGAATTCAAATATGGATAAATCCACTTCTGAATTATATATTTCAAAAATCCTAATTCAGAATCTGTACAGAGGTTTAAGCTATATACAGGTATATATAAAATATTATTATAATACAAGTATTTCCCATAAAAGGAGAATGTTTTGAAAATAGCTCATTCTATGTTCATTTTTTGCTAAAAAATGCATTTAAGTAAATTTTTTACTGTAGTAATATTCTTAAAACATTTTTTTATACGTGTATTCTAATCTAAAAGATACTAAATATGAAAAAAAAATTCGACTGTACGCTTTTAAAAAATCACGGTTCCCAACGTAGACGGATACCTTAAAATTATTGCACGTATTTGTTTTGCGAAACATGTGTGTATTTTTTCATTTCTTATGTGGCTGCGGATTGGTGCTTTACCATTAGAGACCTAGTACATTCCCCGGGAGCTGGTATACGGTGCGGCACCCTATAGGCGGATACCAATCGCCTATAGAGTACCTAGGGACCTAGCCTAGGGATCGAATCGCCTATGGGGATCTAGTTTCCTCCCCAGAGGGAAGGATGAACTATGGCGATACGAAACCTTACTTAGGATTTTAATTTCGATGAGAGCACCCAAGCAAAAAAGGCATTCATTATATGCAGCATAATCATACATCATGGCCACTCTCCATTTTCTGCATCATGAAAATCCTCAGGCTTGGGCTGGGGTCGAACCCGCAACTGTAGGATTACAAGGCCAACAATAAACCAACTACGCCACCCCGCCGGGTGTGAGACATGTATTATTACCTATATAAGAAAGTCAAGATAAAAAAAAGGAGCAATATCCCAGGAAATATTGATCGACATGAAAGCGGTTATATTGGACTACGAAAGAGTGTGACATCGGGAAAATATCTTCCAAAGTGACAACTATCGGCGTTTCTTACGACATATTCAAGAGTCACGTTAATCCAACAAAAATTGTACAAAAATTTTGTTTTGTATTGAAGATAATAATGCAACAAGATTCAAAGATTCGAATTTTTCAAGAATTGTAAGCGAATAAAATATGTATTACAAATAAAAAACTTTACTACCCCAAAAAAAAGCTTCCATTTAATTTCAATATTTACTTTACATCTTAATTCTTTTGGTGGTGTTATTTGCAATCATTTAAAAAAAATGTGTTTCCATGTACTGACTGACATTTTTGCATGGAAATTCGAAACGGGAAATCCCTTAGGTATAATAAAATCATTTCAAGGCCTATTCTTTGAAGTTTGCAATATGTCGTTTTCTTTCAACTAATGAAATGATGTGAATAAAACTATTTATATATTTTTTACCTTTCTAAATTATAAGCTGAAGTCTACCTTTAAAAAATTGAAAAATGGAAGGTTTCTAATGTTATTGCACACCCGAAATTCATTTTTTCTTCTAATAAATTATTTAAATTTTAAAGGATTTTAAAACTTCTGATTTTTAAAATGAATTTTAAAAAATTCAGAAATTTTAAAGTTAGTGAGTGTTTATAAACGTCACAATATCTAGCAGCCCGAGGTCTGTTGGTGACAGACCTCGTACTTTTGAACCCTGTTCAAGTGATGAGGTCACACCTGAGATGGCATCCCTCTTCAAACTTCCACACACAATGAGACATTAAGTTCGGCAACTCTTCAACACGACGGATCTTCAGTGGCCCGTGGGCTCGAACACGTGACATGCTGGCCAAGAGTCTGTGACCTAGACCTTTAGGCTACCGCAGCTAACAGCAACTTTGAAATGAGAGTTTGTTAACATCGCACTATAAAATAACTTGAGATCCTATTGGGGATGGACTTTGTAATTTATTATTACAAGCGGTCAAATGTTAAAAGAGGACATTTGAACTGGCAGCCGTCTCTCCGAACTTCCACACCAAGCCAATGCAAGAACTTGGACCCTCGACAAATTTAACGAGCATCAGCCTCTCTACAGGGTAGGTATTCAGTGGTATGACACGCCATGATCACGACCACATGGCTACTAGAAATTTTGAATATCCTTCCCTTTTAATCATTTTTCGCATAAGAAAAATGCAGAGTAAAACAACATGAGCATAGCGATTACAGTGGGCTATAACTACTTAATGGAAAATAATTTATCGATAAGATTTACACAGAATATAGACATAACTTCAAAAAATTTTATACATACGTCATAGATCTTCTACGTGACTTCTCTTGTTCACACGGACAACATCTAGGATATATTCCATTTCACGACATACATTCTGAAGTATTTGTGCAGTCACCGACGCAAGCGAATTTAAAATGTGTACTTTCAGTTCTTCAATTGCTTTGGGCACGGGAAGCACATACACCCTGTCTTTGACATAATCCCATTAAAAAAATCACAAAGTGTCAAGTCCGGTGATCTGGGGACCAAGAGCAGAAGACATCGTTAGCATTTCCACTTCGACCAATCCAACGCTTTGGAAGATGTTGGTTCGAAAATGAGCGAACCCCTGTACCCCAGGGTAGGGGTGCTCCATCTTTCTGAAAGATGCAATTCATGGAATTAAGAAGCATTCAATTGCTCACAGAAGAAAAAAGGACCGTACAATCAACGTGAGGAGATGGAAAAGAACACATTAACTTTCTCTGAGTCATGGTCATGTTGAATTACAGTGTAAAGCCTCTCAGTAAGTACCCCATGTTCGACTGTTGTACCAGCTAACATCTGACCTTTCCCACTCACATTCATCTTTTGTCCATTTCTTTTTAAGTCAACTAAGGTAAGTAGAATATAAGAAGCGTGTTAAAACTTTAATTTTCAGATCTTTGAACTCAGTTTTCCTTAAAAGAAAATTTCCCAAAATAATTTGTGATATCTAGACTCCCAAGGGTATACAAACTAAATGTGTACCCAAATAATTTAATTTGAATATACAAAGCACAACGCGATTACCTAACAAAGCAACAAACAAAGAAACCATGTTTAAATGCTAATTTATTATAGGACGCTAAATAGATTAGTAGTTTTCTTGCAGCGAAAAAAAAACTCCTTTGTTTCAGTTTTATTTTTTATTCAAATGAACGTTACAGTGGGGGAACGAATGCAAATTCAGTGGCACCTAATTGTAAAAAATGCGTAAGCGAATTTGATGAGAAAAATAAAAAAATTATAGAATAGTTTTGTGTTTTCTTAAATAAGTAACATTTTATGTAACAATATACATTTCAGTAATTTCCTCACATATTTAAAAGGTAAACTTGTTTGAAATACTTTTTTTTATAATTAAATGGTTGTAGGCCAGTGATTCTCAACCATTGTGCCACATCACTTTTGTGTTCCACCAATATTTTTAAAAATTATTATAAATATAGTCTGAAAAAAAATATGATCCAGAACCGAATCATTCGGCACCATTTTAAAGAAATAAACTAAGGATATTAGTGATATATTTAAGGTATCCGACTACTTTTTTTGTGACAACTTTTTTTTTTTAAAAAAAATGGAGATATGGAGATTTTTTTCTGGTTTTTATATTTACTTAGTACATTTTAAGAAAAAAAGGTTAAAATTAAGAAGAAGAAAATAAATTACTACCACTAAAATGGGAAAAAATGGGTAAAAAATGACAAAAAATTACATAAATGGAGCCCGCCCTGTACAAATAGTAAATAAACAAAATCTCAATGTTTCAATTTTGATGTATTACTTTGCTATTCCTCCTTGAAATGACCTTAAAGATGAGAGATATTTTAATTTTTACAAAACCTAGAGCACTCTTTATCTTACAAGGGGAGGGCCCGACTAAGGAAATTCATTTGGGGACGAGACTTTGTCTAATAGTAGTACTGCACCCCAATGTAATTCCGTCGAATGGCCAGTCAATTCCAGAAAAACAGCGTTTGAAATTCATACTAAGCTTATATACAAGTTATTTACTCCCTGATGCAACGTCACCGTGACGTGATCGTCAGCGTATCGGAGTATTATCTAATCCACAAGTGTATGTCGAAACACCGTTACATCCAGAAAAACTAACTGTTGGGTACGCTTTATGGGCTGCTGGAATCCTTCTTCAAAAACGATGAAGGCCACAACGTTACAGTCAATGGTGATCGGTATAGAGCCATGATTACTAACTTTTTCATTCCTGAATTGAACAATCATGATGTCCAGGAGCTGTGGTTCCAACAAGACGGCGCAACATGTCACACAGCTCGTGCCACAATCGATTTATTGAAAGACACGTTTGGTGACCGCCTAATTTCACGTTTTGGACCTGTGAATTGGCCTCCAAGATCTTGTGATTCAACACCGCTAGACTATTTTCTGTGGGGCTATGTAAAGTCATTGGTCTATGCGGATAAGCCACAAACGCTTGACCATTTGGAAGACAACATTCGCCGTGTTATTGCCGATATACGGCCACAAATGTTGGAAAAAGTCATCGAAAATTGGACGTCCAGATTGGACTACATCCGAGCCAGCCGTGGCAGTCCTATGCCAGAAATCATATTTAAAATGTAATGCCACAAGATTATCTTTCGAATAAAAAAAAATTCATGTCAATCGAATAATACATCGTTGTTTTATTGCAATTTAAAGTTCTATACCTCTCAAAAAACACCCTTTATATGCTACAACTACACAATTACTTCTGTCATTAAAATCTAATTAATTGTATTTTTAAAATTATTTCTTATACCTAAATGGCCATGAAATTTTGCTTTCGTTCTTAACAAAATGATTTTGTTCAAGAGAAAGGCAGCTGTTTTTAAAGAACAGAGGTGTTATTCTTTTAAGAACAAAGAATTATTTTAAAAACAAAGAATTCTCCAATAAAATGAGAAATCAGTAGGATAACGGATTTTGATTTAAGTATAATCTCGTTAGTTTATTTCGGGATTTTTAAGGTAGTTCGTAGTGTTCCGATAGATATTATTTTACATAGATCATTTACATTTAATTTTACATTAAAAAAATTAGTTGTTTTGAATGTGTGTGTTTTATTGATAACTATCACTCAGGTTCTTGTATGTAATAAAAAAAATATGTAAGACAAAGTTAACATTTATTTATATTTATTTAACCTTATTTATTATAATTTAATTTATTTTTACTTTTTATTTATATTTATTTTTTATTTATTACTATTTAATTTATTTTCACTTTTTATTTTTAAGTATTATTATCATAACTATTTGTTGTTTTGAGTTTTAAAAAAGTAAAAAAGTTACTTTATTTATATAGAATATCATTTAAAAACCAATGTGAATCTTTTTTTAAAAAAATAAAATTATTTAATTCTGAAAATAAATAATAAAATAAATTGGAGAGAGAAAAAAATAAAGAGGAAGTTGGCGCTCGCGGGAATAAAACTCCGGTCCATTGGATAGGACTCCGATACGCTGACGAACACGCCACGGCGACGTCGGATCAAGGAGATAATAACTTGTATATAAGTTTAGTATGAAATTCGGAAATTCGAACATTGTTTTCTCGGAATTCACTGGCCATTCGACGGAATTACATTGGGGTCTGAATACCCTAGAGCAGTACTACTGTTACACAAAGTCTCGTACCCAAATGAATTTTCTTAGTCGTGCTTTTTTTCAAAATATTCTCCTTTTGTGAAAAATGTTTCTATTATAATAACATTTTACCTGTCTATAGCTCAGACCTCTGTGTAGAGGCTCAACTACGTTTTTTGAAAAAAATTCTCATTATGTTCATAGCTACAACCAATTGAAATAATTATCGGCGTTTTTTTCTTAAAATTTCTCCCCTCTGTTGTCGTAAAACATGAATAAACCCACTTCTAATTTATATATTTCAGAAATTCTAGTTGAGCCTCTGTAGAGAGGTCTGAGCTATATACAGGCAAAATATTATTATAATAGAAGCATTTTTCTCAAAAGGTTATCATTTTGAAAATGGGTAATTCTATGTTCATTTCTTGTCAAAATATTGTACTTAAAAATTTTTTTTATCGTAATAATATTCTTAAAACAATTTTATATACATTTTATAATCTAAGTGACACTAAACTTCATGAAAATTATCCATTTATGCGCCTTTTTTAAAATCACGGTTGCGAACGCAGTCGGATACCTTAAGTAATTAAGAGATCAATAAACCTCTTCTACGCCATTTGTTCTTCTAATACAACAACTTATGGTAATTTGGAGAAATAAGATGGTATTACCTGTCTCTACATCAGTGCTTCTCAAACTTTCAATATTTGTGACCAAATATACAATCATAATTTTCATCGCCCCGCCTCCCTCCATACAATAGCAATATATTGAATTCAATAACACTATACTTTTTGGCTAAGGCTCCAATAATAATATACGACTGTACCTCCAATATATATATTTTTGATTATATATATTGCGGATTTTCTTGAAAGATCCGAAGCCTATAAATAGGGAGTCGCTTGCCGAAGCTAAGCTAATCTTGTTTAGATCGTTGAAAAGCAGTATTGATTTGACCGAGAAGAGTCGATCAACGATTAATTATTACTAAGGTGACCAACCGTCCTCCTTTAGGGAAGAGAGTCTTCCTTTTATAAGTTCTGTCCTTCCTTGAAAAGTGGCCTCCTAATTGTCCTCCTTTTCATCATTTTAAAACTGATCTGTTAATCTCTGTATTCAGCGATGAACCAAACATATTTCCAATACGTCGAAGAATGGTCTGAAGCAAATATCACAGGTAATAACAGTCCTCTCTGGTGTTTTTTGACCTCATCGCAAGTAAATTGGGAAGATATGGAAAATTCCGTTGAGTTTTAATCGAAAGAAATGCCTAATATTAAATTCGATGCCAATTGTCTGTTTGAAGAAATTAGAAGACTGAATGCATATTTAAATTCTAATAAATTGGATCAATATAAAATCAGTGCGCTAGAATTGATAAAAGATGGAAGGAAGTACTTAAACATTTCAAAAAGGAATTCTTTCCATATGATAATTTACTTATTCTTGTTGAGTTTTCGTTGTGCTGTCCTGGAACTAATGCAGCAGTTGACAGAGTTTTTTTTTCAGTTGAAATGATTTTTTGGTATAGGAGAAATCAAGATTGAATGTTGATATTTTAGCTGCAGTACTTACCGTAAAATTCAGTATTAATAAGGTGACCAGTTTTTTTAGAATGAAAAGGAGGACGCTCACGCATGAAAATTTTAAGAAAAAGTTACAACGTATATATATGCAACATTTTATTAAATCAAGCAAAAATACACTATTTACGCTTGCATTCCTTTTAATTATTTACTTAAACGCGCGAGTATTACCTCATTGAATATTTTTTGTTGTTCATATATCATTTTCTAATACATCGGAAATTACGGAGCTAAAAATATCCTTAGTACGTCCGCCGAATATATCCTAGCGTCCTCTTTTTTATTATAAAAAACTGATCACCTTATTATTACTGTGGCTGTTGTGTAGGACGAGCGAGAACTTGTGAATCTTCTTTAACATACTTGTATTTTAGACACTGATAGTTGTGTCTGAGAGCCGTGGAAGGTGTGAAAACCTTCTGAGATTTACTCAGCGAATTTGGGTATTGTTTCTAGTATTTCAAGGGTTGTTTTTCCAAAAAAAGTATCCATTTGCGACTGATTGCATAAAATCTTCGAGCCTCGATCTACGTATAAATATTATTTTAACGTTATATATTTTAATAATAATTAATTCTTTATTCAGCGGAATCAACAATATCTCCAAATGTTTTCAGGATAAAAAATAATAACCTGTTACTAAAAATAAAAAGTTAGAAAGCTTGGAACAACTTATAATGAATAGATTTTGGCAAAGTTTTCTATCAGTTTATTTCTCAAATTATTCAATTAATTAAGTTTATTATTTAACATTATCTACATAGATTTTAATGTATTGTATGTATATATATACAACATCTTTCAAATCAACACCAAGCTTTTTTAAAAGGATTTTATTCAGAGAGCAATCCATACTTCTGTCGCTGAGAGAAAAAGGACGTTCAAGTGACTTTACCACTTACATCCAGAACTGTTGAGTACCCTTTTAGTTATTTGTTGTACTTGAAAGTTAAGGATGACAAATGGGGTTATAAAAAATAATGTTCTGGGATTAGAAGTGTTCTGTTTGGATCATCTGTTTGGAGAAATAATTGAGTGTTTAATTTAAAATTTTAAGATGTAACAGAAAATGAAATTTAAATGCTACATAGGGATTTAATTTTAGATCTAATTTACTTATCTTATATATCTACACTATTAAAATTCGTAGGTAAACAAACATATCTATCTATGGACCTTATCTTCTCACGGACCGCACGACGCAGAAAGTCGCCTTTTATACCAAAATTTCGGGATTGATCCGAGGAATCCGTTTTGAACATTTATATTCCGATATTCCAATTAGTTAAAAATATATTAATTAAAAACCTTAAAACGCATAATTAGTGCCATTTTTCACCGCCAGGGGCCATTTTTAAAATCTCGGAGCTTCTTTTTTTTTCTTTTCAGACGTTTTTAAAACGCGATCTAATTTTTTTTTTTTTCATGAGACTCAGACAAAAAATAATTACTGATTTTGGAAAGATCATTTACTTCGCCACGACAAGATAGAATTTATTTTACAAAAAAAATGTATTTTCCATTTTTTACAATTTTTTTAAAATGAGTCAAAATCGATACGTTTTTATTAAAATGATTGCTAAATCGTTCCACTTGCATTTTGTTTCGTGCTAATGAAAAAAGTATTTTAAACTAGAGAAGTTCATGCTTTTCTCTTTTAGAATCAGTCATTCAAAAAGTTAAATCTCAAAAACTGGTTTTTTTTTTTTTACGATTTTTCAAAAAATACTGAAAATTTTATTTAAATACTTAATAACTTCTTTATTTATAAAAATAATCTCACGAAACTTTTTTTTCGCGTGTAGAACAATATTATACTTAATTTGTACAAAAATTGATAAAATATCTTAAAAATTACGGTTTTTAAAAAAAAATTGGTTTTTTTCGCTTTTTTTTCCCTTTTTGCAAAAAATATTTAAGCATTATTTTTGTTACATTTTTTGTTTAAAAATTACTGTTATTTACAATCGCTATACGAAGTTTGAAGACATTAAATTAAAAATGAAAACTTTAACAAATATAGCATTTTTACAATAGGAACACCGGACTAAGCGGAAGAGGGGGGGTTG
This sequence comes from Trichonephila clavipes, assembly GCA_019973935.1. NCBI lineage: Eukaryota > Metazoa > Arthropoda > Arachnida > Araneae > Nephilidae > Trichonephila > Trichonephila clavipes. The sequence goes on from BMAU01012458.1 coordinate 1,086,232, forward strand.
GAAGTCATTTTGAAAAAGAGTATTAGAAGTGCTGACTTTGTGAAGGAAAGGGAAAATTTATAAAAGTAGAAAAAATCCGTGCGACGCCGGGCCATGCAGCTAGTATATATATATAATGATATATATATATGTATATCTAATGTAAAGTGGCATTCTTTTTGTACCTGTAGTCATGGCAATTGAAAGCTCGAAATATTAATCAAATCATCGCTTATTTGGATAATTTTAACATCATGAGTATTAATTCAGTGTGCACTCCTCTTAGTGTCAAAACACGAACAGAATCACGCCATTTCTACATTTTATAATGAAAAAGGGGAGAAACTGTAATAAACACAATATACTCACATGTTCAAGTGAAGGGAAACAGTAACTTTTAAAAATTACACAATGAAAAGGCAAAAGTTTCAGCCGCTCAGTAAGGCACGTGTAAGCCATTAAAAAATTCGTTTACTAGCAATTACTATTAAACCAGTACAAAATTCAGTATTTAATCCTCTTTCGGAGCAAGGGCGGCTCTAGTGCCGGACAAACCGGACCCCTGCCCGGGGCAGCAAATTTTAAGAGCGGCATTTGGATCGAATTTGACATATATATATATATATATATATATATATATATATATATATATATATATATATATATAGTTGAATGTCGTTTTTCTGAACGTCAATTATCCGGAGCGTTAAATATCCGAACCAGTTTTTTTGTCAACTTTTGTCAATTTATAAGGTGAAAAAGACTACAATTAATACGTATGATAAGGTACTTCTCTACACTGCCGTCTTGCGGCCCATCCTCGCGTATGGATGTCCTGTGTGGGGCTATGCAGCCAATTCTAATATCAAACTTTTAGATAACGCTCAAAATGCACTAATTAGAAATATCACCAGAGCATATAGATATAATAGAAATAGAAATATTTATAAAGTTCTCAAAATTCCTACATTTAAAGCTCATATAAAAAATTTAGGTCAAAAATTTTTTGACAATCTTTCAAATATAAATAACATTAACATTCAAAATCTAGAGAACTACGATCCTAATATCTATAAAAAGAGGCAAGAAGAATATTACTGGACTCTTACAATCCTCCATAACATTAATTCCCGATCATTCCCATGTGGAGAATGACCACCCTTGCTAAATTTTTATTTTTCTTAAATTATTTCTTTTAGTTCAATTTTTATTTAATTTTAATGTAATTTCAAATACCCACACAGGCACCCACTTTAGTTCCCATCTCTATTTTCTAATTTACATACTCGACACCAGGCGCAGCGAATAGAGTTCTCGCTCACCGACTCCTGACGACCAATAGCAGACGAGCTTCTCGTCTGCTTGCACTGAATTTGGACTTGATTTTTCTATGACCGCCGAAACCACCGCCCACTGTCTCCTTCCATATCCACCAATCGGAAACACCATCTCGAAATCAGGCCAATCCAACATCAAGCGCCCAATACCGGAGGAACGCTTCGCGTTCCAGTGCCCAAAGATGTCAAGCGACCCAATTAATACGTATGATCGTCAAAGCCATAAGATACATGCGTAATGACGACATACGTAATGCTCTTAAGATTAAAAGTTTCAAATCTCACATTCAGAATATAGCTATTAACTGTTTTAACGATTTAGAAGCTACCAATAATATAAATATGCAAAATTTATCTCAATATACCCCTAATGACAATACAAAGAGACCAAGAAGAATTCTTCTTGACTCCTATAAGTAATTCTATTTCCTCATGCAATTTTTACATATTTGCTAAAATTTAACTTTTTTTATTTTTTGTCAATATTTTCTCCTGCTCTCCCCACTGGACATGCTCCTCCCCATAATTTAAATCTCAGCCCCGGGGCAGCCAATCGGAGTCAATGATCACTCTACCCAACATCCAATCAGAGAGCAATCTCTTAGCTTCAGCCAAGCCAAAAAACTCAAAAACTTTCCACCCAGATGAAGAACCATAGCCACGCCTCCCGGATTTTTCGTCATCATGCCACTCAGCAGAATGTTAAACTCCACTTTTGCCATGCCCAACATCATAGACTCTCACGATAAGGATTGAGGAAAGTCCAGACTAAAATAACAATAACGACCACAGGGATGAGATTACCGACTTTGTCCAATCTATCCCAGGATTTCAAGAATGCGATGAAGATATAGAAACCTGGATGGCAATCGATGCAGAAGAATCAGTGGATTTCAAATGCTAAATGATGCCGATATTGTGTCTTCCGTGCAAGCAGAATCCAACCCTGTTGACGATGAAACGGATCAAGATGAGGACAAAAACAACGAAAGTAGCAAGGGTCCATCAAATGCTGGCACGTTTTCTGCGTTAGAGACAGCTACGGAGTGGTACGAACAACAATCAGATTGATGTCTCCTACTCAAATACTGCTGCTCAAGAGAATCAGAATGCTGTCTCCTACCCAACTACTGCGGCTCAAGAGAATCAGAGACCATGCAGCGAAAAAATGAAGGTGTACAATGGTACAGCGAAGAATAAATGATTATTTTCCACAATAAAGGTAAAATTGCTACATTTTGCACCTATTTTTCTTTTTCTTCAAGCACGTTTCCTGCATGTGATGATTTTCAATATTCGCATAGTGTCCGGTTTTATGTATTGCATGGATCGCATTCGGTGTTCGGTTATCCGAGCAATCGCGTTTTCGAACGGTGTCCGGTCCCAATTGGTTCGGATAAACAACGTTCTACTGTACTTTTTTTTATCACAAAAAATCTAATATGTTTTCTGAAATATTATTGGATAAAAATATGGTATTTTGTTCACACAATATATCTTATTTCCTTATTTTGCACTCTGTATGTTTAATGTTTGTTTTCTTTTATTTTGAAACTTGAAGGGTTTGAGGTGGGATGAGGAGGGGTTTATTTATATTTCACTAGGAACATTCTCCCCATCCCAGAGAGGGGTCACAACGGACATTTCTTTCTCCCATTCGATGTCCGATTTCAGATATCCAAAAGGAGACTGGAGTAATAAGAGTTTTTGGTAGATAGAGAGTCTTATTATTATAGATTATTTTAGTCTAGAGTGTATAGTTATACTATTAAGTTTTAAAAAAGATTGTGATCCCCACCATAAGTAGATTCTTTTTCGAAGAAATTGGCCTGCTGAAATGGGCGATTTCTTCTCTTACATTTTACTCGTTGGAAATAATAACAGGTATTTATCTCCTTAATTTCAAATTATTTGTATTTTTTAAGATTTTATATATGCATATAAAATTGTTATATACTATCTTTTTATTTGCAAGAATTATTCAAGTTTTATAGCTGTTCATCTCTGAGAATTTATCCTTCTTGGTTATAATTTTTTGCTTTGGAGAAAGGAGCAGTATTTTCAATTTTTGTCCGGAGTGACAAAACCACTACAGCCGGCCCAGTTCGGAGGAATTACGAATAAATCTGTCAACAAAATAGATTTTAATCCTTTGGCGTTTCTAATAGTGTATTCCTAATTATGATTTGAAGAAAAATATATGTTAGAATTATAAGTAAATAGTAATTTAAGTTATAACACACATACACACAAAATACATTACACACATTTATATGCGAGGTAGTCCTATGCCCTATGTTTACAAATGAAAATAGTTATTTTGGGCAAATAAAAATTCAAAACAATCCTACAATTTATGAAATAGATTTAGCATTTTTCAATAAGACCCAACATTAATTATCCCCCGAGCACCGTATTTATTTTCGACAAATATTATATTTCAACAGAAACCCAACTCAGCTAATTCTTCCAAAGAAAAAGAACAGCAAAATCCATGCAAGGCCTGTCAACAAAATCCTCAAATAAATTCCGGGCTCTATTTTCAATCAGAAGTAATTAAAGGCGATGGCAAACCCTTTAGAATCCTCAACTTACACAGTCTGGTGATTACGCATTCTACAGGTTTTTAAATTAATATTGCAGTGAAATTCTTTTCATGTGGTTTTGAAAAGATCTTCGCAGAAGAGAGATTATAGGGAGTGTCTTTTATGAACAGGGAAATTGCAATTCGAGCGGTTCTGATGTTTGCAAAATAAACAATTTCATTGCTAGTTGGGGCGTGTTCTATAGAAAATGGATTGCCCCCTTAGATTAGATGCATTTTGTTCCTGTGATTTATTTCAGGATTTATTCTAGAGAACAGAGTGTCCTCTTCATCTATTTTTAAATTACAGTTCCCAAAGAAGCACCAAAAGAAGTTTTATAATACTTGATTTTAATTTATACAACAATCCGAAGAAGTACAATGGCTATTGTCGGAGGAACTAATTTTGAGCCAGTAGCAAGTAATAAGGACGGTATTTGAACTGCACATCCCTCTCCAAACTTCCATTCCAGCCAAAGTGAGGACATTGGGACTCGGCATAAGCTCCTTTACACGGTAAGTCTTTAGTGGCAGCAATTTTCGTCCATGAGTTCGCGACTATAATCACTAGATTGTAGTACCCACTTGAATATACTCAACTCCAATTAGATTTAATTTCAACATAAATCAGTAATACTCCAACTGACTGCCTTAAGGTATCCGAATACTTCCGACAACTTTTTTTTTTGAAAATTTTTCGAAATTTTTTTAAAATACTATTTTATTATTATTAAAATAGAAGAAACCGGTGAAAATGTACAAAACATTAAATGAACGGGGCCCGCTCTGTACAAAAATTTTATGAACAAATTCTCAATTTTTCAATTTTGATGTGTTACTTTGTTATTCGTGAGAGATATTTGAAATTAAAAAAAAAAAAAAAACTAGAGCACACTTTATATTAACATAAAGGACTGTAAATTTTGAAATAAAACAGTGATTGATAAATCTGAATGTCAAAACACTTCTACTATTATACAGAACATGCACAAAAAATTTCAGCAAGTTATTTTCAAAACTTTTTGAGCAACCGCCGTCCTCATTAGAGCTTTTCGAGAAAAAAAACACATTCAAGTAAAACGCATTTTAAAGTTTGACATCTTGTGTAAGTTATGGCATCTGCTTCTACTAAAAAAACTTGTAGCTTTTGTTCTAGTGAATGGAAAATAAAAAACTTGGCACTTTTATTAAGCTAATAAGATGGCCTATAAAATAAAATCATAAGAAAAAGTTGTCATTTTTTTTTGAAAAAAAATCATGATTTTAGGATAGTCGGATACCTTAACACAATTCAGAACCGAACTAAAAATGCGAAGCCAATTTCGTATGGCTGGACTGTGGCCTTACAGTGGGCCCCAAGTCATGTTGGGATCCCCGGCAATGTGAAAGAGCTGACCAAAACGCCAAGCAGGGAGCTGAGTCGTCTCAACCGGAAATCCTCAGAGGACCCTCAGAGGAACAAAGACATTCAATCCACAAATGTACTGCAGTGTCTCAAAATACTAAGAGTATTGAAAAGCCAATGAAAACCCTTGGCCTCCGGAGGTCCTTTCCCGAGACACCTGGAGAGCGCGAGGCTGTTGCCCTGCTTTCTCCAAACCTCCAGACATGACTTTATGGGAGTATACCTCCACCGGCTTGGCCTGGCTGCTGACGAGGCCTGTCGCCTGGCATATATCTTGTACCTAAGAGCCAGCCTATATGTGATTTAGGCTTCTTCTACTGTTGTGATGTAGGGATTGTCTGCGTCCCTGCCAGGATGGATGGCGAAAACCTGCTCCAATGCACTGGACTCGTTGAATACCCACCTGATTATGTCGTCAGTCTGTACTGAGAGGATCGGCGTCAAATGGTCAAGAAGCCAAGCACGGGTGTTGGATAAATAAATAAATAAAAAATGATTAAATTCAAAGGGAATTTAATTTCATCAGTTGTTATTTTCACATTAATACTTTTAAATAATAAAAACCCGTATGGTAGTCTTTAAAAATTTCGATTTGTTGAATTTCAAATACTTCTCTTTTAATGAACTAACGTCAATATAGGAGAAGAAGTTTAATCCCCAAATAAAAAAAATTGAAAATATCATATCATCTGACACTTTTTACAGGTGACAAGTTTAAACACATTCATTTCAATTACATACGTTGCTCTTGAATATGGTTTTAACATATTTATTTATCAGGTTTGTGTTGAAGAACTGCGCGATATTCTTCCAATTTTTATCCCCATTAACCCCATTAAAGTTTTAATGATAAAGTTCAAAAAATGAATACACATTCTCATTTGAAGGTCATTCCCTTAAAATATTGTTTTTAAATCTACAAAAACCATATTAGTAAAGGCGACCTCACAAATTATGAATTTATTTAATAAACAATATATTTCTCCTTACTATGTTACAAGATAGAACAAGTAAGTCTTTGTAATTTGTTTTCCTTCATGGTGTTTCAGTTGTAATGACCAGAAGTGTAAACAGTAGTATACGTACTCAGAATTCTTCTTGTTGTCTTGTATATGGATTTAGTGCATTTCTGTATTAATCCAAAAGCCCCAATAACAAGCGAGGCCTGGTTTGGAGCTTGAGGACTATAACGAATGTCCTGTGGTGTTACATCAAGTTTAAAAAGAGATGCAAGAATCGCCTTGCAGTCAAACATATAGTCTGGTGTTAATTGGATTTGTGGACAGTTTCTACAGATGGGGTAGGATCGGATAAATTTCCATACCTTTGAAATGAACTGTGCCGAGTTTTGCTACTGTAGACGACAAATTTCTAAGACGATTGAGCTCTGGGATAGTTGGTTTTATGAAACGCTGGTTAGAAGTTTTGCGCTTGGCGACCTTGTCTGCATCCTTCGAGGTGACAGTGGAAGGCTGATCCAAGTCCCGAACCTCCTTAAAGAGGACATCCACATATTCATTATCCTCAATGCCCACGTGGACAGGAATCCACTGGAGTATACTTCGTTTATTAATTTGCCTGAGCAGAATGAGCCCTGTGTCAGATTGGTATCTCCATTGCAAATGATCTCAATATAGCTGATTTTGGGTTTGAGAAAATTACTAAGAATAAAGACTTTCGGTTGCATCATCCGAGTAATGTGACACGTAAGAAGAGAGGGTTTCCTTTATTGCAATTGATTCACTAGTGAAGTTGGATGCTATTTGTCTTGGGGCAATTTTAAGCTCAACGTTAATACCAGAAGGATGAATGAGTTGGATTCCCACACAGTGGCGTAACGTACACCCCCGCTACCCCAAATCTTGGGGGCCGAAAGCCTAACTGACGCCAAATACTATATTGTATTATTGTTCCCCAATCACATACAGCTTGGGGCCCAAACAGGGTCGTAATGGAAAATAACATGACCCTCCTGCATTGTCCTATTTTGGGCCCCAAGCCGAATCTTACGTACTTGGCGCCGGTAAAGCTTTAGACCCCCTAGAATCCTGCCCACCCCGAGATGGGAGGGTGTACGTTGCGCCACTGGGCCCAAAATCTTACTTTGCAGAGGGACCTGATATTCTTCGTTGCGCCACTGTTCCCACGTCGTACCGGATTTTATCGATATCTTTCTGTACTCAGGATTAAATAATTAAATTATTTTCAAAATCTAAACCTGAAAATTACAGGAAATACTTTCATTGGAAAAATGCGGAGTCAAATGCATAAACCACTCCTGAATTTAACCATTGAAACAAGAAAATATATAATACGTATACGGAATAAAAATTTAACTAACTTGTTCCACTTAATGAAGAGTATAAATACAGAGGAAGCAGACCATATGTAAATGAGGCTGAACTTTAATTTCTTTCAGCTAAAATTGTACTTTTTTGTGTAAAAAGAGTAACTATAAGAAATATTGAATCCTTAACCAGACTGAAAAAAAATTCTGCTACGATGCTTCTAAATGCAGACGATTTTTCAACGAAATGAAGCAAATTAATTTTGTGTGTGTGTGAGCCAGGTAGAGAAAAGGTTTACTCTTTATGTTTTTCCTCATTAGAATATTCTTGAATAATTTTCGAGTTGTTTCAAAAACTTTTGTCGTCTTTTTAATATGCAAGTGAGACATTTAACAAGGGGAAAATTGCGCAGAAAAATATTTTTCATACCTTTTGAACTTTTTGAAGAAACAGTGAGTACCTTTCGTGGAATTAAACCAATTATAAATTAATTTCAATTCCTTATTTTTAAATAGATTTTTATCTTTACAAGTAATTTTTTGTCTTGCATTACTTTTAAACCAAAATAATCATTGTTAGTTTTATTTTTATTTTGTGAAAAAAAATACGGTAGATAAAATGTTTTATCAAGAAACTCTCAAAAAGTTCAAAATTCTATTAAAAAACAATTTATAGTACTTTTTCTTCATACCATTTGTACAGTCCCATAGAATACTCAATTCAAGTACTATAAAATATGTGTTATAGGGTGAGTGGAATTTTTTTTTTCAGAATTTCAAAACCTATCTTTACGGAAAAGATATTCTATAGTATGCAGACGAAAATAAAAAATTAAATAAAAAATTTATTTATTTGTTGAGTATTGCCACAAGAGGAATGAAGGTATTTGAGCCTTTTTTTTTTTTTTTGGTAAAATGCCAATATAACTTTTTTTAAAACATGTAATATAAAAAAATTAAGTCAATTTCTACTTAGATCAACAAAGAAAAAATGTATTTTAGGTACTTTTTATGAAATTGTTACCATTAATATAAGTATGCATACACATATGACAGAATCACAACATTAAGTGGTAATTAATTTTTATTAATTATCATTAAGTATCGTATTGTCATCCAAAACAATCGTGTATATAAAATTTCAGTTCAACTGAATGCTTTAAAACGTGAGAAAAACATATTTTAAAGTTTTGACACAAGTCGCCAAAATGGTCGCCAAAAATTATGCCATCGTGGCTGCATTTGTAATTCTTTGAATAATTAATGAGTATTATTCAATTAATTTTTATCAATAATAATTAAATTATTGTATTGTCATCCAAAATAATCATGTATGTAAAATTGCGATATCTGTCAAGCAGTTTCTGAGCAGCAAAAACATGACTGTGATGGGATTTTCTCTTTAACCACCTGATTTGGCCCCATGAAACTTTTTTTACTTCTCACAGTTATGTCTTGCTTAAGAGGAGCCAATTTCCATTTCACCTCAGTTGAAGAGATTCAGGCAAAAATGGATAATCTCCTGAAGGAAATTCCAAAGCTCTTGTTCCAGAATTGTTAACAGCAATGACAGCAACGAATGTAGAAGTGTGTGAATACTGAAGACCACTACTAAGATGATAGTGCCACGGGGAACTGATTTTGTAACTACAAGGATTTATTGGACAATACTCTTTTTGTTTGTTTCACACCTCATATCCGATCACTTTAGGCTGTGGTCTCCAACCCCCGGTCCGTGGATCAAATACTACTGATCCGAACAAAAAACATTAAATTATTTCCATTTTATTTACTGCGGCATATTTTTCTTGGGTTTAGGCTACTTTTTATGAAACTCACTTTTTATTCCTTGTTAAATCACTTTAAATTCATTTTTGGTGTAGCTACATTTTATTCTGAAGACGTTTAAATATAATTAAGACATTTATACCTAGTGTTCCCTTTTCGGAACAGCATTCTAGTGGAAGGTTTTTTTGTTGTTTAGGAGTTCAAGATTGCGTTTGCGGTTGTTTTTGTGGCTTTAACCTGCTTCGTAGGTGCATTGCAATTTCGTTTAAAACATTCAGTTAGTCACTCCTGCAGATATTGTCCTGCAAAGACGTGGTGAAAGTTGGTTTATATTTCAACCATGGCATAAAGGGGTTAAAATAAAACAACGAACGTCCTCCCCTACAGCGGACCGTGGTAAAATTACCCAACGTTAACCGGTTCGCGGCAATAAAAAGGTTGGGGGATACTTACTTTAGGCAACACGATATCATATGTGAGATTGCGCTTTCCCCGTTCCGAGGCCCGTGATAACATCGGTGTGATCTGAATTTGGAACTTATGGAATTTAGAATGATTATAAACTATAAATTTTTTGGGATTATTTTACTACAGCGATGACTTTATATGAATTTTTTAATGGAGTTAGGCTTAACAGGAAAACTCACCTGGCCCTGAACAGGTTAAATATCGAAATTGTAGTTCACGATCAAGCAGAAGACGGAAAAAAGTTTGGATCGGACTGATTCGACTATTTTGAAGAGAAATCTGGATTATGAAAGGTTGCAATGTACATTGTACTACTCACTAATCAATATTCAATATTTTGGATTATTTGTAATGCATAAAAATAATCATTTTTTATGTCTAAAGTCATCTAACCAAAATTATGTCTTTTTTCCATTTTCTTCTAGATCTCATTTACTTTGCGGCAATATTAAATTTGAAATTATTGTTTTACGGGCCTATTGAAAATCTTTTCCACATAGGCAGGTACCTATTGATAATTTATTTTCCTCTACATCAGAAATTTCTCAAGAAAAAGGAAAGATAGTAGCAGATAAGGGAAGCCAAGTGTCAGGTCATAAACATTAAAATTTTGTGGTTCTTTTGTGACGAATCTATACGGAACTTTATCACTAATATTTTGGGCGTCTTTGGGGATTGTAAATTCACGTATATTTCCAACCAGCTGTAAAAGAAGGAAACGGGATATGCAAATGAATCAAAGTAAATAAGGAGAGTGCTGTAGGTTAGCGGAGAAGTCTATTGAGCCAAGAGATACACTGCTGGACAACTGCTAAGGACGGATAACACTATCATCCATAGCAACCACAGAATGAAAGGAAGCAAAATGTGGAACATTAGAATAAGTGCGGGATATTAGTAAGAAGAAGTATGAGTATGCAATTTTTTTCCACGTCTGTTCATCCCGTGATAGCGTTCATAAGAGTTTTAAAGGTTTTGACGCGTGTGGACAGTTGTTGTTTCAAGTCAAAGTTTTACAGGAAAGATTTAATAGACGAACTTAAAATTTTTGGCATGTCTTCCCGACATCACATAGATGATTTTATGCGTGGCTGAATTATTGGAAAGATCGAAGAAGGGCGAAAAATAACAGATGTTGCCAGGGTGTTCGACATCGCTCACAGCGTTGTTTCACGGCTGTGGAAGTCATTTAAAACTACTGGAATGTGTAGTAGACGGCACGGGGAGGTCGTGTCAGAAGTACGACGCCTGCAGAAGACAGATATATCGTCCTATCAGCAAAAGGAACAGGCGCACCACAGCTCAGCAGGTGGCAAATCAGTTTCTTGCTGCCTCAGCAAAAGCAGATCTCCCGAAAAACTGATGCAAGACGTTTGAGGGGGAGGAGGACTATACGCACGCAGACCTGTTGTGTGTCCCATTGACCAGACAGCACCGTACTGCGCGTTTGCAATGGTGTCGTGAGCATCACAATTGGACTGAACAGGACTGGGCATGCGTACTATTCTCAGATGAGAGTAGGTTCTGTCTGTCATCGGATTGTAGACGTCAACTGATCTGGCGCGAGAGTGGTACTGCTTATCGTCCAGAAAATATCCAGGAAAAGGACCGATATCCGACATGCAGTATCATGGTGTGGGCCAGCATCATGATCAATGGCCGCACACGCCTACATGTGGTTGCGAATGGGACTATGACGGGCCAACGATACATTGATGAAGTTCTACTTCCTCATGTTCGTCTTTTCCGTGGTGCTGTCGGTGAAAAATTTGTTTTTATGGACGACAACGCAACATGTCATCGAACACTCGCTGTTCAGGATTGTCTAGACAGCGAGGGTATTCAACGTCTCGTATGGCCAGCGCGTTCTCCAGAACTAAAACCCATTGAAAATGTGTGGGATTCTTTGGGGAGGCAAGTTGCTGGTCGAAACTATCCTCCGACAAACAAGAACACCCTCATCCGTGCACTCACAGAGGAATGGGATAAAATGCCTCAACAGCTGCTAGATAATGTTGTGCAAAGTATGGTACGACGTGTGGAATGTTCCATCACACGTGTGGAATGTTGCATTGGTGGACATATCCCGTACTGATACCTTTCTTTAAGGTGCCTGCTGACTTTTAGATGCATTGTTCCATTTCTCCGTACGCAGATCAAATGAACATTTTTTTCCTTTCAGATGCTTCACAGCTTTTGTACTTTCCAGAACAATAAATATTCTTTATTCTGTAGAGTTTATCAACTCCTCATAAGTTTTTCATTACGATCTGTGCGTGTGCAGGATCTAGAGCAATTGCGGGCAGTGCTTACTCGTGCAAGCACCTTGGATGCAATCTGCGCATGCGTTAGATTTTCTACAAAAGCGACCCCGTGCTTTCGTTCCCTCTCTTTTCCGGACTCAGACTTCCTTGGTAGCGCACGTATCCCTCCGAGAGCAGATGATAGAACTCGAAGAATAAACTGAGTTTTACATCCAAATGCATCGCCTCGTATAATAACTCTCCTATTTCCTACATTGGTGACCCGAACAATTCACGAAAATCAACCTTTATTTGAATATTTATTTTACTGAAGAAATGGCGGAAATAACTGCAGTTAAAATCCCTCCTTTTAATTTCAATGACCCTCAACTCTGCTTCTCCACGTGCGAACGAACTTTTGCCCTCGGAGTACCGAAGGCGATTACGGACACTTTCACAAAATTTAATTATATTGTGTCCAACCTGCCACCGGAAGCCGCCGCAATTGTAAGGGATTTAATAATAACTCCTGATGAAACGGATCCCTACGGCGCCATTAAAGCTCAACTGATCCAGCGAACCGGCGAGTCGTCCCAACAAGAAATTCGGAAGCTGTTAACCGGCGAAGAGCTAGGAGACAGGTAGCCTTCAGAACTCCTCAGGACAATGAATAGGCGTGCAGCTTCGCACAACGTTCGAAGGAGCTTATGTTGGAATTTTTCTTCAGCAGCTACCGACCGCAGTGCAAACTATCTTGGCATCCATCACGCCAATAACCGTCGAGAAAGCCGCAGAAGTCGCTGACAGAATCCTCGAAGGGAGCACTTCCACCGTTTCACTTTCGACAAACGCCATCGCTTCATCCAGCGAAAATCGTATCCTCCAAGAAATCGAGAGACTGCATAAAAGGATAGACGATCTTACAATGAAAGAAAGAAGAACTCCAGAACGAAGAAATAGTTCTCGCCCACGAAATCGTTCCCGAAATCGATCATTTTCACGTTCAGGGAATCTTGTTGTTGGTATCACAAAAAGTTTCAAGAACGAGCTAAGAAATGCATTCCACCCTGCAGCTATAAAGAAAAAAACGAATCCAGCGAGGAGTAAATGCGACTACCTTCTCACAGCCACATATTTCACGTCGCCTTTTCATTAAAGACAAATCATCTAACACCGCTTTCCTCATCGATACCGGATCTGACGTCAGCGTTCTCCCAGCTTCACTTTCCGAGAAAAGGAAAGGCAATAGTATTCAGCAACTGTCAGCCGCTAATACATCTCCTATCAACGTTTACGGTAGAGACTTTTAACCCTCGATTTAAATCTGCGGTAAACTCCTAGGAGAGCCCCCACCCTTGGCGCCAAACCGGAAAAAGCGCCAAGCAAACCCGACAACGGTGACAAGTAAATATAGCAGTATAAGATGGATACGCAATGAAAATACATGTAAACAATACAGAAATTTAACATTTAAGATAAAAAAATATAACAACAGCATTTACTTTCTTATTGTTGATCCTTCCCAAGTGGAGGGTCAAGTGTAACAACTGCTTTTAAAAAATTCTGGAAAGTCTCATCGCTGAGTGAGTGATCGCGAGAGCGCCGCCATAAATAATCAGCAAGATAATGGTCGAACATGCCTTCTGCATGGCTGGTGTGATTACGGAGAAAACGTTTTATTGCCGATTAACTTACTATTGGAAAACCACGAATTCTTTCTTATACTTCTGCAAACATGCGTATTCACACCTTTTTTTCGACATCTCCATTCAAATCCATCCAAAACAACACTCTTTCGTTCATTTAATCCCATTTGCTCATTACATTTAGGACATTCATAACTTGAAGCAATTAATCCTTCTTTCATACACCATTCAATCAATTCTTTTTGCCTCTAGCAACGTAAAAATTCTAACGTGTATTCACTTACAAGCGCAGCCATACTTTCAACCCGGTGCCCAACAACAAAATGAAATTTGAAATGCGCGCCCACAATTGACGAAAATTCTAGAAAAAGTTAGGGTTGCCATATGTTGTATTTAAAAGCAAGGTTACCATGACGGTGCAATTATCGCCAACCAAAGTAATTCGCGCCAAGGGTGGGGGCTCTCCTAGGAGTGAACCAAATCTGCGAAGGGTATTTAGATGGCCTTTCTTAATAGCTTCTGTTTCTGTACCAATCATTGGAGCTGATTTTTGTACAATTTTAATATTTCACCTGACCTTCGCAATAGAAAATTAATCGATAATGCAACTAAAATTAGTACAAATTGTAAACTCGTTTCTCCTGAAGTGCATTCCATTAAACTCGTTTCTGGTGAAAGCATTTTTCATGATGTTTTGAGAGAATTCCCAGAAATTGTCAAACCGCCTTCTTTCTTACAAGAGGTTAAGCATAATATTAAGCATTTTATCGAGACATCTGGTCCACCTGTTTTTGCTAAGGCAAGACGTTTAGCTCCCGATCGTTTAAAAATTGCCAAATCTGAATTCCAGCACATGTTGAATTTAGGTCATGTTAGACCATCTAAAAGTAATTACGTATCACCTCTTCACATACTACCTAAAAAAGATTCTAATGATTGGAGGCCAGTGGGTGACTATCGTGCATTAAACGCCCAAACTAAAAAGATAAATATTCTATTCCAAACATTTTAGATTTCACTTCAGAGCTGCATGGCAAAAATATTTTTTCACACATAGATTTAGTTAAAGCCTATCATCAAATTCCTAAAAATGGAGAGGATATACATAAAACTGCAATAATAACCCCATTCGGATTCTATGAGAGTATTCAAATGCAATTCGGCCTTTGTAATGCTGCCTCTACTTTTCAACGCTTTGTTGATGAGGTTTTAAGGGGATTAAATTTTGTTTATGCTTTTATTGATGACATTTTAGTTGCATCATCATCTGAAGCCGAGCATATCCAACATCTTCGGTTGCTTTTTCAACGGTTGGATCAATATGGACTCTCTATAAACCCTTCTAAATGTACTTTTGGAGTACCCACCTTAAATTTCCTTGGTTTTCAAGTTTGCAGTTCTGGAATTAAGCCTTTAGAGGATAGAGTAGAAGCAATCTTAAAATTTCCTAAACCAACCACCATCACTCAATTGCGTCGTTTTCTTGGAATGCTGAATTACTACAGACGTTTCATTAGACAGGCTGCCCATATTCTTGCACCTTTAGTAAAATTTTTAAAAAGGCATCAGAAATAAAAAACGTCCAAAGCGAAAGGTCAAAATCAAGCCTGAAGAAGCGCTAGAATGGAAAACTTTTGAACTGGAAGCAAGTTAATGCTACTTTGTTCATCACCCCATGCCAAATGCACCTCTTAGCATTTGTGTTGATGCTTCAGATTTTGCTGTCGGTGGTGCATTAGCACAATTTCATGACAATGTCTGACAACCACTTGCTTTCTTATCCATGAAATTGTCTGCATCCCAAAAGAACTGGTCTACTTACGACCGAGAACTCCTGGCCATATACACAATGGTCAAAAGGTTTCGGCACATGTTGGAAGGAAGAGAGTTTTGTGATTTACACTGATCAGAAACCTCTCATTTATGCCTTTAAACAGAAAGCTGACAAATGTAGTCACGTCAACTTAGACACCTGGATTTTATCTTCCAGTTCTCTACGAACATACAACATGTTCCTGGAACTCAGAATTTGGTAGCAGATGCATTATCTCGTATCGAAATTGATTCCATTTCCCAAGCATGTTGTCTCGATTACAAGGACATTGCTGCAGCCCAATTGGTAGATGAGGAACTTAAACAACTCCTGAAACCAACTCAACATCTTTAACACTTAAGCAACAATATTTTCCTTTGGAAGATATTACTCTTACTTGTGATGTTTCCGCCAACGTATCTCGACCTTTCATTCCCAAGGATTATCGCAAAATTGTTTTCCAACATCTCCATGGTCTTTCACATCCTGGAATTGCTGTCTCTACCAAATTAGCAACTCAACGTTTTGTATGGCCAAATATTAGGCGTGATATTAAAACATGGGTTAACTCTTGTCATCCTTGCCAAAGATCCAAGATCTATAGGCACACTAAAGCACCAATCGGTACATTTGCTTTACTTGATGCCAGATTTTCCCAAATTCACGTTGATTTCATTGGTCCCTTTCCACCTTCCAATGGTCAAAGTTACTGCCTGACAGTAATTGACCGCTTTACGAGATGGATGGAAGTAATACCAACTGCTGATATGACTGCGGAAACAGTATGTCGAGCTTTGTTATCTGTTTGGATATCACGTTTTGGTTTTCCGGCTATTATAACAACAGACCAAGGTACAAACTTTGAATCAAGCCTTTTCAGAGAGCTGAGTAATCTTCTCGGCACAAATAGAATACGATGCTGTGCCTATCATCCAAAAGCCAATGGTCTTGTTGAAAGACTGCATCGCCATCTCAAAAGTGCTCTTTATTTAACGCTACGCGAAATTTGTTTACAAACTAAGAAAAATTGTGAAATTTTATAAGAATCCGTAATGATAGGCTAAAATCGTTAGTTCAGGATTAATTATTTGAATTAGACTAAGTTCAAAACTAATCCTCATTTCATATGACTTGTTGTGTGTAATTTTGTTAATCATTTATGACTAAGACGGGTTTTGTATCCATCTGTCACAATATGCTTCTTAATCCTAATCTTTTGTTATTTTTTAAAATTAAAAAGAAATTTCATCTAACTTTGGAAAAGACCTTTGATTATCTAATTCTGATGGGTTGATCATCTTGTATAACGTCCTACTCAACATGATCTCAATGGAGTCTTCTGCACCCAAGTGGGTCCCTCCCTGGCCCTTCTGGTTTCGTGTCCCAGCTGTGCGTTTCTCTCGCACCCTTGTGATTCTTCTTATTCTTGTGATGGTGCCTCTCTTCACTCACTATTATTTATCTAAAATTGGAGGAGACAGTCCTGCAGCTGAAGTTCATCGCGGGGGCATACAAATAGAAGATTTGGATTCTTTAAAATCTGTCGACTTGAAAGGGAGAATCGAAGAGATGATCCACATCAAAATCTCTGTCAGTGATGAGCTCAGAGATTTAGAGAGCAAACGGCAGAAGTTGCAGTCTGATATCTCCATATTGACTCAGCGGATGGAAGATCTTAAGGTATATTACACACACCTACAAGTGGAATTGGATCGATTGCGAGCCTCTGTAGAGCAAGCCCAATATGCACAGAGGGAGGCCCAGCAGAAATACAGTCCTCTCATCTCACCACCCAAACGTGTTCTGCCTTCTCTTCAAGATGAAATGGTCCTTCGTCCACCTGACCAGAGACGGGTTCGCAATTGCCGCACCCATCTCTGCTTTGATTTTTCCCGTTGCTCTCTCACTTCTGGATTTCCTGTCTATTTCTATCACCCAGATGACATGAGGAGTCCACGGGAACAATTCCTGATTGCTGCTGTTACAGAGGCTCTCAATGTCAATATCCATATCACTTTTGATCCAGCTATTGCTTGTGTGTATGTGGTTCTAGTGGGAGAAGTAAAAAGTCCCGAATTTTGATGTGGAAACATATCTTCATTCATTAAAATCATTGGAATGGAGATGGTCGAAACCATATCCTCTTAAACTTGGATGCAAATGGAACAAGCCGCCTGAATGGGTCAATACTGGTCGAGCTATGATTGTTCGCCCAGGATTTACTGCCAGTGAATTCAGAGATGGATTTGATATAATTGCTCCACCTCTGCTTAATAATAAAGATCAAGTGCCAAAAAATTATCCATACTCTCCTGCTCTTTCGAAAGTTCATGCTGTCCTATCAAGGAGAATATAGGACTTCTGTTCTGTTACTGAAAAGTGGATCTAGGAAGCTCTCCTTAACTTTGGATGATGATTCAGATGGAACAGAACAAGCTTCATCAAAGAAACCAAATGATGATGTGGAAGATGTTATTGTGAATACACTTAAAGAAATGCAGATGTCTAACTTGGGAGATAATTTTTTCTTTCAATTCTCTTGTGTGCAGGAAGCTCTTTTCCTGGACAAGATTCAGAGTGGCTCCTGTGTGGAACATCTGAGAATCGACTGTCTATTCTTCAGGATTCCACCTTTGTTCTTATTATTAGTCCAATGGACTACAAGATTCTCAGCACACCACAAATTCATATTCGTGTTTATGAAGCACTGCAGACTGGGGCCATCCCAGTACTCCTCGGAAACCATATCCGCTTGCCATTTGATGAGTTTCTTGATTGGAAACAATTGGTTATCTTCTTACCTAAAGCTAGGATTTCTGAGCTACATTATTACTTGAGAACTTTTACAGATAATGATATAATGGCCATGAGACACCAAGGTCGCCTTGTCTATGATCGTTATTTGTCAAGTCCTCGTACAATTGTGGCAACTGTCCTTGCCATGGTGCGCAGCCGCCTGCAGATTCCAGCCCCAGCAGCTCGAGATGAGCCCTCTCCGTCTGTTTTCAATACCACTTTCCGACCTTTGCGCACAGAAGAAGCACCTGCTCTCCCTGACCCCGAGGAAAGTCTAGGACCCTTGGAACAATCCTTTCCCTCACCTTGCTTCCAAAGGAACTTGACCCTGACCAATGGAGGTCATTATTCCCTTTGGAATGACCTGGCAGATCCTTTTGTCCTCTATCCTTACACCCCTTTTGACCCATTACTTCCATCAGAAGCCAAATTCCTGGGCTCTAGTTTTGACTTTCGTCCCATTGGTCAGGGAGCAGGTGGATCTGGAAAAGAGTTTAGTGAAGCTCTTGGTGGAAACTCGCCTCGGGAACAGTTTACGATTGTAATGCTTATATGAACGTGAAGCTGTTCTGATGGACTCTCTTCAAAGATTTTTTTTTTGCGAGGCTTACATTACCTCAATAAAGTTGTCGTTGTGTGGAACAGTGAACGATTACCCTCTGCTGATCTACGGTGGCCAGAAATTGGAGTTCCAATACATGTGATCAAAGCCAAGAAAAATAGCCTCAATAATCGTTTTCTTCCTTATGATGCAGTGGAAACGGAAGCTGTTCTTTCTGTGGATGATGATGCACACTTGCGACATGATGAAATAGTTTTTGGTTTCAGAGTATGGCGGGAATCAAGGGATCGTATTGTGGGATTTCCTGGACGATATCATGCATGGGATGCTGTGAATGGGGCTGGCTTTATAACTCCAACTACTCTTGTGAACTCTCTATGGTTCTGACTGGGGCTGCCTTTTTCCACAAGTGTTACACATTTTTGTACAGCCATTCAATGCCCCAGAGCATCCGAGACAAAGTTGAATTAGCGAGTACATTTTACATTTAATATGCATAGTTAAATAACTCTACATGTTAATAATCTGCAACATATACCTTGATTTCATATGTATATTACTATTGAAACCTATAATGCTACTGTCATTTCATATAAAATACAATTTCTAAATGTACATATTTTCAAAATCTTTTAAGTATTTTGCGCAAATCATTGGGTTTTTTTTTATTGTATTGTGTAGACCATGATATTTTCATTCATATTTATTTTAACATTATGTAAATTTTCAACCCTTACAAATTGTATTATCCATTTCTCATGTATATAATGTTTGTATATTGTTTTATGTACCATTTGTTGTATTTCAGTAATTGTATTCTGTATGTATTTATCGTTCGCATACTCTCTGGGGGGGATACTCTGTTTATCAACTCCTCATAAGTTTTTCATTACGATCTGTGCGTGCGCAGGATCTAGAGCAATTGTGGGCAGTGCTTACTCGCGCAAGCACCTTGGATGCAATCTGCGCATGCGTTAGATTTTCCACAAAAGCGACCCCGTGCTTTCGTTCCCTCTCTTTTCCGGACTCGACTTCCTTGGTAGCGCACGTATCCCTCCGAGAGCAGATGATAGAACTCGAAGAATAAACTGAGTTTTACATCCAAATGCATCGCCTCGTATAATAACTCTCCTATTTCCTACAATTCTAATGTCTGAACAGTGTGGCAACTATATTTTATCCTACTAGGCCTCATGTCTCGCTTAATGTTATGCTACATAGCAATTTGTGATCCGTCCTTAGCAATTGTCCAGCAGTGTATATAGACGGAGCGCTAAGAAGATTGAAGCTGATTGTGTAATTAGCTTCTGGCTGACTATCAGGCAGCGATCTACATTCGGTAAGTTTGAGCCGATTGGAAAGGAGTGAAGTAGTAAGAGTCAAGTGATATTTAAAATTCAATCATCGGATAATAAGAGTAGATAAATATTAGAGTTAGTGTAAAGTGTTAATGATTGTAAGTAATTCAAATTGCGTATATCTCTCGGTCCTCTTATTCCTAAGGCCGCTTATTCGGATCGTGGCTTGCCTGGTCACGAGTTCGATCCCAGTAAACCCGTTCGATATTGAGTTTGACCATGGTTCAAAATTACGTGGTCCGTCGCCAAAAGCCCTAATGAACAGTTGATTAAAGCATCATATTTCGTGATTTAATTTAATAGTAAAGTTCAATGCAATTGGACGTTGACATATTGATTTATATTTGTATTTAGAAGGTTGATAATTGATTCAAGTGAATAAAAATTATTTGTTATTGTAAAAATGTCGTCTGGTAATTTTTGCCTCAATTCAATCTTAGTGTCCAGGGTGGAACCCAGGGGGTTCCCACACTTTTATATATGTTTATTATAACGTTTAATTTGAAATAAAATTACGTTTTTATGAATAATGATTTTTTTGCGGCCCACCTACAAATAAACCTTGTTTACTTGGCCCAAGTTAGCTTTTGAGTTTGACGCCCTTGCTTTACATAATAGCAATCCCTCCTAATGTGTATCTTTGTTCTTGATCCTAAGTTAAGGAACTGCGCCTTTGCAGGATAAGTGCATACTCATTTTATACCAGTAATATTGTCTTGTAAGATATATTTATAACTTTAAGATAGTATACGTAACTCATTCAAATCTTTTATTTGCTTTAAATATTTTTGGATCTAAACTTTTCAGAATATAGTTAACAGTTTTCAAAAACAAAAAAACTAGTGCTAGTGTAAGAGTAACTAGTACGTGCCAAAACTTTTCCTGGAGTCCTATTGCACAATACAGCATTCCTCCTCCAGAAAATTCATTGATTGTTCCCGTTTTATCTCCGAAAGCTGTTGAAATATCGTCTTCGGTCAAAGAGGCAAAATCACGACTCGCCTAAAGTTTAACACTACCAGGTAACCTCCTGCATAGCCATACCGCCTCAATAAAATCGTCTATTTAAGCGTAACCATCAGCTATTGAGAGGGTTCTTCTCAGTCCACGCATGCGTAATAAATCTGAAATTCTACTCCTTTACGTATCCTACCCTATTTTGCATTTCCTAAAACGTTTACCTCTCTCTCTCTCTCAATTGCATCCTTCCTTCTTGATGTTGCATTTTTAGTAAACATGAGTATGTTTAGTTTGCTGTGCATATCACATCGCAAACCTTATCAGACCTCGTTAGAATTAGATCTCTGCATCACCAATATTTAATGTAATCATAATAATGCAAAAATTAATAAATATCCCTAGTTATAGCTCGAAAGTTCAGTAATCATAGGAATGATTTCATTCAACCAAAAAAATTATGTTTTACAAAATGTTAAAGTATGATTATTTCAAAAGAAAAATTTCTGTCAACATAAAAATTAGCCATTCCAAATGAGATTTAACGCCTTTTATGCTTCACAATATATTTCTACTCTTATAAGACTAATAATAAGCAATGCATATCTAATTGGGATGTAGAACCATGCCATTAACACGTAGCAATCACCTAATTTTTCGGAATATGGTTCTGTGAAAAATTATGGCTTTGTTAAATTATTCCATGCCATCCCACCCACGTGAATAACGACCCATCATGATGATGGTTAGAACGTGTCAACTGTTGCAAATTTACTAACGAATTCCGGAAATGAAAATAATATGGAAAATGTCGTATTTTTCGATTACAAATTTTTTCTTTTGTTATTTTGACTACGTGCTTTGGTTACTATCTTAAACCGAGCTTGGGCAACAAGTAATAACCAGTAAAAAATAAATATTTCGGTCACGCACAGTTTTATTGCATAATTTATTACTGCAGGGATTTGAGGTAGAAGCACACACGAATGGGGTTTTTTAATAAAAGAAAAGAGCAATATATAGAGAAATTTGTGCCGAATATTTGTCCTTCAGCTTTATATTTAAAACGATTTTATTATCACATTTTAGCAATATATTTTGGTTTATTAAATTTATTCAATTTTAAAGTACTTTAATTTTCATACAAAAAATCACCCATCTAAACTCTGAAACTTCAACACATATTTATTTTGTAATTCAGCATTTTTTGCAAGCAATTTCACAACAAAATACATATAAATTCTTCCATAGATATATAAAATTTTTAACTGAATTGATTTAATTTATTTTAGTTCATTTATTAGTCTTGAATTGTTAGCTTAAATATCTGATGGTGCTAACAAAATGATAGCTTTTTGGAAATCGCTTGCTCTCTGTAATTAAAATTAAAACTTCAAAAGTTATAAAAAATTTGAATCAAATTTGAAGAAACATTACATTATAACCACTTGTTTAATATGAAGTATTATATATACTTATATATATATATTTAATATGGCCTCCTTCTGTCCTCAAATCCACTAACATGAGGAAGGCATTGAATGGACAAGATGTTGATAGGAGGCCTGAGGTTTCTGGTACAGTCGACTCTCGCAAATTCAAACTTTCGATAATACAAACATCGCGTTAATTCGAAGTATATGCTCAGTCCATGGGAAAGCAATTGGTGTTTCGAACTGAAACAATACGATTCAATAATTCAAAGTTATCTTCTATATATATATAAAACTTAGTCGCGAATATTTACTATCTAAAGTCCTGTAGTAAACAGGTTGCAGCTTACACGTTTTGTGTTGTATTGTCTCTGCGTTTCTTCCCTTTAACGTAGTCCCTTTGAGGACTATCTGTCTGCTACCCCTTCTTTGTTTTCTGGGTTCCTCAGGCGAAAAGACACTTATATTGCTTTCCTTCTTCAAATGGACATTTCTGGTCGCACCTGTGGTCAGACGTCCAAATCTTTCGTTTAACACATGGCCTTGTTATACTGTGTTCAGAAAGGATGGTCTGCTATTGCGAAGACGAGATGCGTAGGATTGAGTGTTTTTTTGTATCGAACTGACATGATGATTTATGGCTCATCTGTGTGACTTAAAGCATGTGGCACCAAATAGGGTAGGCCTTGAAGAACTGGTGATGTTGGTGAGACAGTGTCTGAGGGAACCGGGTGCGAAACGATTTTATTTCCAATGTGGAATGGAAAATACTTGGCGGGGCGTGAAAGAGTCGTGTTCGAGAATTACTACATAAATGTATTCTTTTAATACATGACTTTTAACATGTGTATAACACTAATACTATATAATATGTAATTTTTAAAAATACTCTCATGGACAAAAGAATTAGCGCCCCAAGAAAGACTCGTCAAAATGAAACGAAATTTTACATTCGTAATAAATAAAATTAGAAAGTAAAATAAATTGATATAAGAGTAAATGATTAGAAAATCAAAGAAAAAGGAAAAAGAATGGAGGATTTAATACCCTATTGAACCCGCTCTAGCGCGAATGCACGATGCGATACGATCGGGCATTGAAGCATACAAATTCTGTATGATGTCTTGAGACATTTCGTTCCGTATTTGCTGTAACCTTGCTTCTAGTTCGTTCAAACTCGTGGGATGCCCAACTCGCCGTCCCAAATGATCCCAGATATGCTCAATTGGAGACAAATCTGGGGATCGGGCAGGCCAAGGAACGGTAATAACAGTGCGGAGACAGTCTTGTGACATCCTTGCTGTGTAAGGCCGAGCTTTGTCTTGTTGAAAAGTAGCTCCTGGGAGCCATTGCATGAGTGTCAACGCATGTGATTGTAGGATGTCATGGACATATCGCTGGGTTGTCATGGTACCAATGAACCAGTTGGCTCTAAGCGTGTACTTCTTACGATGTCTCGACGACTGATCTGTCGAGGGTTTCCTGAGCCTGGTCTTCATGTAAATGAGAACTCTTGGATTCACTGGTCCCATAACCTCATCACAACACAATCAGAGTGGCTTAATTGTTGAGTTACTCACCTAGCGGACCACCAAGCTTCAATCATGCCGATGATTCTCCCCCTATCAAACTGCGATAGCTGCTCATAATGTCTTCGAAAACGGCGTAACGGCATGTCTACTTCAGCTCTTCCTTTGTAAACGATTCAGCACACTCAAACAAGATTTGGTTACCTGTTTTATACTCCACAGAGAACGACGTTAAACGCCCTCTACCAGCTATACGAATTGCACAATCACGTTGTATTTCTAATCATTTGCACATCTTCCCAACATGTTCATGCCGTTTCTTTACGATCCCGCAATTATTTCTTGGTGCGCTATTTTTTTTTTTTTTTTTGCTTTTGCCCATGTGTGTACAAAGTAATTTTATACATATGTACAATTGTTGTTTTATTACATAGTTTAAAATTTAAATGCGTTAGAAAAAATTTCACTTCGTGAATTTTGGTAGTTTTTTCTTATCCTGTTGATAATTCGAAGTTTTCCATTGGTCTCTCCAATTTCAAACTATTGAGAGACGACTGTACCAGGCATTCACCAATTGGTTTTGAGTTTACTTCTCATTGCGAGGTGGTAGTTGGGAACATGAATACGATTTTCTGAATGCAACAACAAATATTCGATTGGATTCATGCCTGGTGTATTTGGAAGCCAATACATGATTTGAAATCTACTTCAATAATCCTCGAACTTTTCCATGACGATTCTATTCTTATAACAGGGTTCATTAACCTGTTAGTAAACTCTATCACTTGTCGAGAACATTGATACCATACAAGGCTGCACCTGGCTTGTGTTAATGTTCATATAGTACGCAGATGTCAGGGATTGTTCGGAGGGTATGATATATCCTTTGTTCCATAAAAACATATCTCCCACACCATAATACAGCTGCTACTGCCTTGCGTCCAGCCAAATACGCACTAGTTGAAAATCGCCTTATTAGCAATCGCCGGTTAAAATTAATCACAAAAGAAGGTGGTTTGTCGGACTAGGCTTCTCAAACTTTCAATATTTGCGACTCAATACTCAGTCTTAATTTTAATCACATCCCCCTCTCTCCATATAATAACAATGTATTGAATTCAATAATACTATATACTTTGACCCTAAACCTACAATACGACTTTAACCTCTTAAGTGGCACCGGCGTTAAACGTCTTGCTCAACCAAAGTATTAATTGCCCCGGACGTATATATAAGTCTTTCTGAAGCACGATATTTTCTTTGCATTGGTATCCATAAAATTATTCCGAAGGCTTTGGAATGCATTAAAAGGACCTTGAGAGTGTTTACGATGGATTTTTTACTTATTTCTTAGGATTTGCTAGTTTATTCTTTTTTTTTGCCCCCCTCAATACATCCCATACACGCGTCTTGAGGGAATTGGAAAGCGAAAAGCGAATCACGTAATTTTTAATCGGTAATTAAGAGTACAAATTATCAAGATAAGTGTTAAAATTTATGTATATAATTTTATACATGATAATCCCATGGAGTCACTGGTGATTATTAAACCTGTTCTTAACTTATAGTATTGTTAAAATTAATTATCAAATACATCGTGCAGTGCTGATACATTTATAAGGGTATATTAGTGTATTATCAGTATAAATGTGTATTTTATGTTTTATTATGTCAGAATGCATTTTGTTTGTTTATCGTCAGTGAGTTAATAAATTTTTAAATCTTATTTTTTTCGACTTTTCTATATACTCGCACCATCCTAGCAGAGTTATCCCACCCGCTAGGGAGGTGCACCCCACAATGTGAGAAATGCTCGTGTACGCTATACGGCACGTTAAGACACACGATCTCGATCTTCACTTGTGATGTCAGCTGTTGAAGCTCTTCAGACAGAGCGAACAATGCGTAACTGCGTCCGCTCTCCTGTGGAATCAATGTACCGTGATCGACAAACCGCTGGCCAGTAGTGACTTATTGTTTTACTATTTATACACCCATTTCGGTAAACTCTCACAATGGCTGCACGTGAGCAGCTCAACAAATGTGCCGTTTTTGAAACCGATGATCAAAGGCACTGAATCATAACAATCCAAACTTTAATAAAATCTGATAAATTAACTACTTTTTCCAGTCGGACCCAGATTTACTCGTAATATCGGGCTTTAAAAAAATAGAAATATTTTGCACTTACCTTTTGGTATGAAATTCCTTACCTTACCTTCCTTTACCTTAGGTATGAAATTCCATTTATGCGGTATGTTTTAATAGCTTCCAAAAAATGTAACGCAGTAGAAAATGTGACAGTTTGAGTATTAGTTTCATTATTAATTTCAAGAATCGCGATTCATTGGCTTCGATAAATTTACAATTCGATCAACTTCAGTTGCATAGAATTTTACATAGAGCATAGAAATTCATTACTATATTTTACGTAAAATTTTCATAGATTTTTACACACACATAGAACAAAACTTCTCCCAAAAATGATAGCAAATGGTAAAAAATCTTTTAATAATGTTTTTACCCCTGGGGTCGCCTCCTCATCATCTTATCTACCTAACGCTGTAGGAGGGAACGATGAATGACCAAGACTATCCATAATAAATCTAATTTATTGCTATCAAAGGTAAGGTTCCAGAACAATTAATCTATAAAGGGAATCTTTGGAGTTGTATAAAGAAAGCAACAACCTTATGTGAATAAGCGCACGAAATCTGAATAGATTAACTTTAATGTCACCTATCTTAATAATTTTAAATTCACTAATTTATTCTAGTAGCTAAAATCCTTCCTTTAGTCACGATAAGTAATTCTAATTCTTACCATAGTAACACTGCTTTCAGTGGCTCCGCTCCTTCTGATGTATGATTATTAAACTTTAACTTATATATACACTAACTAATTTGCATCTCATGGTTTCTTCTTGAGAGGGATGACTGTGAAATAAACGCGATTGCTACCCCGAAGATTCGCCAAGAGGATTAATAGTTGAAAGTCGCGTAAAGCCCCGTCACACTCTTAAGATATCCACTACA
This sequence comes from Trichonephila clavipes, assembly GCA_019973935.1. Classification (NCBI taxonomy): domain Eukaryota; kingdom Metazoa; phylum Arthropoda; class Arachnida; order Araneae; family Nephilidae; genus Trichonephila; species Trichonephila clavipes. The sequence goes on from BMAU01012458.1 coordinate 1,113,452, forward strand.
TTGTAGAGTGGAACAAGGGAACTTTATGTCTTATTCAAAACTCACGCGATGGGTTAGTTGCTGTTTATCTGCATCTGTAATGTCTGATTTTCCATTCGAAATGTGCTGCTTACACTAAAAGTCTTTTTTCCTTTTCCGGGCAAAAAAAAGATGTGTGTCATTTGAAAAGAAATCCAATTTTTTTAATGCAAGCTAATAAAAAAAAATTTTGCTTTTAAATTACTTTGTTCTTACGGGGTGGTGCCTTCATTTTAATCGGGGGGAAAGAAAAATTCATCAAATAGGGGTTCGGTAAATCGAGGTTCGTCTGTAGTTATGTATTTTAAATATTAAGCTCAATTACTGATAATGTATTTTACTTAATGCAGTGCTTCTCAAACCTTCAATGTTTACGGCCCAATTTTCAATCATAATTTTCATAACGCTCCCTTCCATCAAATAACAATCAATTGAATTCAATAATAACAACTTTGACGCTAAAACTACAATACGATTAAAATCATTAACTGCATAAATTATCAAGATAAGTATTAAATTTTGCATTTAATTTTGTACAAGCTCCTGGGGTCACTAGTAATTATTAAACTTGTGTTTTTAACTTAGTATTTTTAAATTGATTATCAAATACGTTGGGCAGTACTGATACATTCGCAAGTATACTATATCATTGTAAATGTGTATTTTTTATTATTTCACAATGTAAAGGGTGTTTTTTGAGAGGTATAGAACTTTAAATTGCAATAAAACAACGATGTATTATTCGATTGACATGGATTTTTTTTATTCGAAAGATAATCTTGTGGCATTACATTTTAAATATGATTTCTGGCATAGGACTGCTACGGCTGGCTCGGATGTAGTCCAATCTGGACGTCCAATTTTCGATGACTTTTTCCAACATTTGTGGCCGTATATCGGCAATAAGGCGAATGTTGTCTTCCAAATGGTCAAGCGTTTGTGGCTTATCCGCATAGACCAATGACTTTACATAGCCCCACAGAAAATAGTCTAGCGGTGTTGAATCACAAAATCTTGGAGACCAATTCACAGGTCCAAAACGTGAAATTAGGCGGTCACCAAACGTGTCTTTCAATAAATCGATTGTGGCACGAGCTGTGTGACATGTTGCGCCGTCTTGTTGGAACCACAGCTCCTGGACATCATGATTGTTCAATTCAGGAATGAAACAGTTAGTAATCATGGCTCTATACCGATCACCATTGACTGTAACGTTGTGGCCTTCATCGTTTTTGAAGAAGGATTCCACCAGCCCATAAAGCGCACCAAACAGTCAGTTTTTCTGGATGCAACGGTGTTTCGACATACACTTGTGGATTGGCTTCACTCCAAATGCGGCAGTTTTGTTTGTTGACGTAGCCATTCAACCAGAAGTGCGCTTCATCGCTAAACAAAATTCGCTTATGAAAATCGGGAACAACGGCAATCTCGTTTTGGGCCCATTCGACGAATCTACGCCTTGCTTGATGATCGTTTTGATGAATTGCCAAACCAAACTGAGAATAAATCACTTGACAGCTGTTAAATTTGTCGCCCTCTTGGAAAGTAATGCCAACTTAAATTTCTATACCTGGAAAAAAAACACTCTTTATAGAGTGGCCGAATGATTTTGTTCCAGAATTTTTTTCGCTTGACCATTTGGAAGACAACATTCGCCGTGTTATTGCCGATATACGGCCACAAATGTTGGAAAAAGTCATCGAAAATTGGACGTCCAGATTGGACTACATCCGAGCCAGCCGTAGCAGTCCTATGCCAGAAATCATATTTAAAATGTAATGCCACAAGATTATCTTTCGAATAAAAAAAATCCATGTCAATCGAATAATACATCGTTGTTTTATTGCAATTTAAAGTTCTATACCTCTAAAAAAACACCCTTTATTTTGATTTCTTTGAGCAAATTAATAATTGTTCAAATCTTTTATATTCGACGGTTTGATATGCTCGTGGCCTCTTCGTACGATTATCTCGCCCCCTTAGGGAAGGGGGGCGCCCCACAGTTTGAGAAACGCTTACTTAAAGCACGTCCATAGGAGCCCATGTTAAATTGCGTAAGTTTATGTGCTTTTTTCTCAGAAACTTCTTACTTCTTATGAATAAAAATTTTTACAGTAGGTTATGTGTACTATCAATAACACTTTAACGAGGGTATTTGTCTTTTTGTGAAAAAACAAATTAGCTGTGAGTTTTTTAATAATTGTGTCCAATTTTCCCCCTAAAATTTAGTTTAAAAAAATCATATCTAACATAATTTGCTAGATATATCTAATTCCCTCCATTAAAATGTGTATACATGTGTATTAGAAGTCTGCTCACTGAAAGTTTGAGGATTACGATTATATGATAAGTGGATTTGAGAAAAAGGTAAATAAAGTGAAAAATATTACATTTTGAGAAAACAGGCTTTAAAGTGAAAATTTGTAATTTTTTGACTATTTACTTTTTTTAGTACTTTCCAGAAGTATATGAAGTATTTATTTATTCAATGCTCCTACAAAAGACTCTTCTAATTTTCTTTTTTCCATTACTTTTAACAATTTTGACTTTTTTGGGGTGGGGGAATCTCAAAATTCTTTCGTTGGGCTACACAAATCCTACGTGTATCTAGTTTTCTGAAGCATGGTACACAGTTATAACTTAGTTCAATATCAGAATGTTTTAAGATCATTAATTTTTCTACATTACGTATATTGAACTGTACAATATCCATATTTGCCCCTAATTTTAGAGTCTTTAATTCCTAAAACATAGAACTTGGAATTACTGACCATATGGTGTTATTAACTGACCCATTTGGGTTATGGGTACACAGTTATAAACATTAACTATATAAACATTTTCTTAATAACATAGGATCACCTAGATCTCTAACAATTGGCTTTCTTTACTTCATTATGGTGTATGTGTTTATGATCATAGTGCCTTTCGTTACAACCAGCTTCTGTCTTTTGAAACTTGCACCAAGCATTAATACCCCGGGACACAGTCCATGTTGAGGGCTCTCGTTTGAAAACAGAAGATGAAAATAAACGGGTCAAACAGCAGTTTTCATCCCGTATAGATCATTGATATTATTTCTAATAGCCATACTATAATATTTTTGAAATTTCATATTAAAGTGTCGGCGAGTCGGTTACGACCTCAGACTTTTTCTACATATTTTTTTTTACTTTGTTTCACTTTTAAGATCCAAAAGACGTGTACCCATACACTTTTGGAAAGCCCAATACACTCTAATTTTTCCACTTGTGAACATCATATAGATTCACGCTCATTAGAAACTTATGCTAGGGGAGACACAGGTGCTCGTAGCAGAGCTTATTTGATGTGCGTCAAGGAGAGTAGTTTCATTTAAAATAAATAAAAATACTCCTAATTATCGTATTTTCTCATATTATGTATTACTTTAAACAGAATTATTTAAACTTTTAGAAAATATAAAAAAAAGTGAAAATTGATAACTTTTAGAAAATTCATGTGCCCTCGCCCCCCCCATCCTTAATGTAATATACATTCGAAAATTAATATCATTTATACTTGGGAAAAACAAGCACGCAAACGGTAACAAATTCTTAAAAATAGCATAAATACAACGTGTTTTTATATTATTAACTTTAATTTATTTATATAAACAGAATTGTAATTTATTTATTAACATTTAATTTCACTTTTAATTTTTTTGTTATCTTTTGTTAGTTCTTGATAACTGTTTTATTTACAGATAAAGTATATTTGCAAAGTATTTTTAATATGCATAATTGATAATAGAAATTCTTTTCACAGTAAATTATAATGAAAAATAAAGAAATTATAGTTCCATGCTCGGGGAAAAACAAGAGCGTGCAATATATTCCATTTCTTTACGCTAAAGTTTAATTAAATTGCAATGTAAATTTCCATAAACTATTTATTGTGCAGAAACAATAAATATTTAACTAATTCACTGTCAAATAAAGATTTCATAAATTCCTGGGAAATGTTTATTTTAATTCTTATTATATTATTTTTTAATAAATATATTTTTGAGTTATGATCTTTTTAAAATGTCTTTCCATTAAAAGTTTCGGAAGAGAACATCTCCAATTTTATTTATTCAAATGATAATTCAATAAAATAAACAATAAATATATAAACTAAACATAAGTCCCAAAAATAAATTACAATATTTTAATCAAATTTTTTAAAAGAACAAAACAGTTTTTTTTCCGAATTTCAATAAAAGTTCTTGCATTCAAACATGCTGAATTATTCAGCAAATTTGTTGTTATGCAAAGAATTTAAATAAGAATGAAGAATAAGTAAGGAAATGAAAGGAAATGAAAGGAAAATCAGTCACAGAATTTCGCTTGGCTCCCAAACACGCCAAGAAGTAAGACAAAATATGTCAAAAGTTTAGAGATCGTAAGCCCTTGATCATTTAATTTGAAGAAAATAGTATGGAAATTGCTTAGTTTTTTTATTCAAAAACATTGGTCACTTCACCAATTTAAAAATTTTGACTGCTGTTGTCATCGTTATTATTGTTTTCATACGTTTGGTGGAACGGTTTCTACTATTGGCTGCTTATCGCGGCATTTGCCGAAATTGGTCGGTGGTATAATACGCAAGTCCCGGAAAAATGGGTACTTATGTATTTTCATAATCATACCAACTTTCAAGATTACTCCCCTAACCCTATTTCGCACATTTTGTAGGTGCTGAATTGGCAGCCATGACATTGTTTCATTTTTCCGCTGGACCGCCATTCTAAGACTAACAGATCGTTGATTTGACAAGCTCTTGTACAAAAATGTGAATCTGGGATTTACGGAATTCTTAAACATAAAATTGGTGGTACTTAAGTATTTTTGCAACCTATTGAACATTATTCCGCAACCTAAGAAACGAAACACAAGGTTGCTGATTCAGCACGTACGACACATGGGAAATCGGGATTGCTCAGGTGCCTCCCTCGAAGGAGGAAACTGAGCGCCAAAATTACCTTCGGCGATGAGTATCTGCCTGTATGGTGCCGCTCTAAAAAGAGATATCAGCTTCCGGAGAATGTACTAGATCTGCAATGGCTAATCACCAATCCGCAGCCCATTAGAAATAAGAAAGGTTTCACCAGTGCGTATCTTGCCAAGCAGGCTTTGTTGGCGACAATATATACATAAAAAAAATTTTGATAAATCTTCATTCTCGGAAGTTTTTCATCCATTTTTGATTTATTATGAAAAAGTCGTTACTGATAAGAAAAGACCACGACTTGTCTTGCAGATATGGTGGTAAAAGATTACCAGCTGGAACATTCGTTGTATCATTTTTGGCGACATTTTCACTAGTGCTGGCGAAACGGAAAAGTAACATAAAATTTAATAGCAAAATTAATGATGATATAATTATTACTAGTAGTAGTATGTTATTATAATTATGTAATATACTTAATTAATAATTTATAATATAAAATGGTACTTACATATCATCACAACCAATTGGCGACATTATATCAAACGATATACATGATTGTCACAGTAACACACATAGGAATTTTTCAAGGGGGGGGGGGGTTCGGGGTTGAAAGTTCACCATTCTTGTATTATGTTAATTTTGATTTTGTCGATTTTCGGGAACAAAACACAGTAAAAAGCTAATTATTGAAAAAATAATTAGCATTAAATAATAAAATTAATCATTAATAACAAATACTTAATTAAATTTTACGTACTATATACTTAGAATTATAATCAATCGGAAAAAAATCAAGGGCTTTAGGGGGGATCCGGATCCCCAGGACCCCCTTGTGTGCGCCACTGATGATTGTCAATTCAATGCATACGCCATAAACGAAATTGGGGTTGCCAACTTGACAAGTTATCTGGAACTTTGGGACTGTTCCGATAATACGTATGTACGAATAAATTAATAATAAAATTTATAAACAAATTTATTTAATAAAAATTAGTTGCTTTTTTTCTTTTATTGATTGTTACTGTTTATAATTGCATATTATTCAGCATTTTTCGACTACGCGCTTCATATTCCCATCAGTTTTTTCCATTTTTAGATTTTACGTAAGTACCGAAAAATGTATAAGATAATTTGGGGGGAAGACACCACGTCGATATATGGCAATTTTGAGCCACTTGAGTGAAGAGTCTGGTCTGACATTGATTGGGGCTTGTGAATTAATCGACATTATTTTTCAATTTTATGAGCATTTAAAGTGATGAGAAAAACTTTTATAATATTCGGTTCCTCATATTTAAAGTTTATAAGCGTACTTGTTATTTTAAATAAGATATTAGCAATGTAAGTGAGTAACGCATAATGTTACAACATACGATGCATGTAGAAATGACCATAACACTGCAGCAATCAGGAAATAAGCGTATGTGGCATCTGCCCCCTATACTTAGGAGAAGACGCCACATGGTTCAGAAATAAATGAAACAAACTTTAATATTTTTTTTTCATTTTATAACACTGTATATTTTCGTATAAAATATAACTACTATTAATAATTAGGCTGTGAGAGGACATAGGGGATCTCCATAGGCCGAGGATGTACAGGGCTGAAATCGACTACTACTTCCACCTGCTGTAGACCGTTCTGCAGGAAAATTCGTTTGTAATTAACTAATTATGAAAAAATTTAATTTTTGTTTTGGTTTTTCTATAGTTATTGTTAATTCACATTTAAATTGATAATGTTTATCTTATTTTTTTATTTACTGTGGTCATGTTGTATCTTTCTTCATGACCAGTGGTTCTTCCCCATATATATGGGGAAGATGCCACAATTAAATGAATTTCTTTAAAACTAAATTTCTTATTTATTTTCATACTAAGAAGAATATTAACTTGTATACATAATCATTAAATATTGAAAAATAAAGTGTGTATTTTTTTTCATGGTCTTGTTATTTCAATTTTCAATGTAATAATCGAAAAATTCTTCAATGTGGCAGCTTTCCTCGATTTATCTTAAATATAAAGAAAATTTGAAATAAGCTAAATGAAAATAAATTTACTATCTCCAATTGCATTACAAATAGTCTGATAGTGAAAAGGTAAATGCAAAATAAGAAATAAAAAATTTCGTATGAAAGGGATTTTTGGCATGTTACTTTTAAACACTGCAGTCGCGAAAAATAATAAGCATATCAGATTGGTATGGGTAAGTTGTAAAACCTCAATCCATCATATTTAAGAAAATAAGTAAAAATTACTCGAAGCTCTGACAAATTCGATCGGTACTTTTATAGTATAGCAACCTATTGGCGATTTTATATGAAACGAAGGACATGGTAGCCAATTCCGCGAATATGACATTAGAAATCGGGTTTGCCAGTTTGGTGAATTAGTAATAGAGTTGGCGATTGCTGCGAAAAGGCGTGAGTACTATTCGAGCTTGTTTTCAATAATTTTTTTAAATTTCTGATTGTATATAAATCAAGATTATTAGCCTTATTTTCATATGAGTTTACTTCAAGCGAATACCATAAATGTTTTTTTATATAATAATGTGTTGAAGATTAACTTCATTACTGGCAAAATTAAGCATGAACAGTTCCCGCGCTCAAATATACATATCTTTTAATTTATATATTCTAGGAAATCTTTTTATTATTCCCTAGTTGGAGTAATATAATTCAAAATAAAACCATCAAGCGTACAGTTTTAGAACTGTTGATTCACATGCAACAGTCTCCAAATAATTCTATAACATCGAGGTCATGCAACGTAATATGGAGGCAAGTGAGAGTTTTATTAACGTCACATTATAAAACTGCACGGGGCTCGCAATTTTGAACCATGGCCAAGTGACGAGGATGGCACCTGAGCCAATTTGTTTGTTAAAGTATTAATACGTAAGTAGTACAAATTGTAAAAATCCATCATTTGGTATGTTTTCCTAAATTTTAAAGCAGGTTTTAATTAAGAAAACCAGGTGCCGTGTGTGTGTGTTCGAACAAATAAATCTTCATAATAAAAGCATTTTTTATTTAAAAATATATATTAACGATTTTTTTACCTATTTTCGAAAATTCGTTAGAAATTGGCTACTAAGTGTATCTGCTTGAAACAAAATCTTACTTTTCTATTGAACAAAATTGGATCTCTTAAGGTATCTAACTACGTTAAAAACGTCATTTTCGGTCAAAAGTCGCATTTTTTAAAAAATTTCTTTTAAAATTCAAATAATTAGCTTTCTAAAACTGTCTTTAGTTTGTCTGGGTGATAATTAGAATTTCCAATTTCCGAAAAAAAATCCCTGCATGGTGGAAATAATTAGTGAGCATAGTGTCAGCGTACAAATTATCGTGAATCCCTATACTTTTCCATCTTAACGTTCACTCGTTCGTACACATGTGCAATATGATCAAAAGTGTCCAGACATCTCTTAAAATAGTAGATTCAGCCGGTGACATTTATAGAGACAATAAAATCAGTTAACATCCTGGGAAAAATATAAGAAACCTGTCGAATTCTCGGACTTAATCTCGCGTTCGAGAAAGTAAATTGAGAAGCAAACGTGGAAGTGATGAAGGGATCGGTTGTCTCCGCTATGAGGATTTCTGATTTTCAGGCTTTTTTTTCCTTCCACGAAATAAAATCCCAGAAATAACCAACCATTTCTGCGAATCCCAGGAATGTGTCTATCAAAATTTGCAGTTATTTACTAGTTGAATGACATAGAACCTTTGTCTTTGAGTGGATCTCTTCAATTGGAAAATTCCGCTCTGCCTACATTCTGGTAACAGTTCGGAGAGGGTTCATTCCTGTTCGAATAAAATAGTGAGCCTGTCCAAATTGTACAGCCTGTGTAGACGCTGTTTGCTGACATGGATGTTGAGGGATAGGATAGCTCTGCTCAAACCCCAGATGTGAATCTCATAGAACAGGGGTGGTGAACCTTACCGGATCAACGTGCCATTTTTTCTAAGAAAGTGTTTAATGAGGTATAGACGTGCCGTCAGATAATTTTGAATTGTGATTATGGGGAAAATAACAAAACTAAACACTAAGAACAGAAAACTCTTTGTTCACTACACACTATATAGTTGTAAATGTTTTAGTAATACGTGTTATTCAAATTAAAGTAACATTAGTGTGTGTTCTGTTGTTGCAGATTGGATGACAAATAACTTATACCTGGATTGAAAGACGTTACTTTCAGTAGAATGCATGTTTAATTGGAGTCATCTGCCAATCGGATTTTAAGCAATTAATTATTTTTACTATGGTTCACTTTTTTGACAAGATGATTTACTATTTGTTTCAAGATGCCATTTTATAGACGATGTTCTGCACTTCACTATTCCAGAGTATAAACCACACACCGCTTTCTCACCTTTACTAATGATGCCGTATTTCTAGAGTCACCAAGTTTGAAATTCTCTTTTACACTTACTATCTGGCCCTTTTTACTCCTTTGCTGAACTAGCCATGTTAAAAAACATTTAAAAATCGCAAATATAACACAAATGAACTTTAAAATACACTTGAGACAGTTAAATTGACTATTTTATGCGTAGTAAGTTTGCATAATAAGCAATTATAGTCCACGACGTAACTAATGCATGACAATAACAAAAGAGTGCGCTCTCACCGCACTGCGATCGATCACTCGCCTTTATTCGTAATTTTTCATTGTGAACTTTGTTATTTTGAAATAAAATGCTAACCATTTTATCCCTGGCGTACCCATAATATTGTGTCGCGTGCCAGTGGTTTGCTATCCCTGTCATAGAACATATGACGGCAGAGCCTCTTTTCCGCTTGGGCACGCTAGGTACGGGTCTAAAGCGCAAAGAATTTGGGGGCGAAAAAAAAGAAAAAATTAAAATTACAGCGAACGCGTAACACCACCTAGTGAGTCATGAGAGAAGCATTTTTGTCCTCAAGAGGTTAAAGATTGAAATGAGATCCACTGAGGAAAATGAAAAGCTTAACAGATTGATGTTGCTAAGCACTCAAAATGATATTACAATGGAATTTGACTTTAATGATGTTATTAAAGATTTTCTTGAAAAAATCATTCGTGTTTTCTGGAAAACCTTCGATATAAAGGGTGTTTTCTTAGAGGTATAGAACTTTAAATTGCAACAAAACAACGATGTATTATTCGATTGACATGAATTTTTTTTATTCGAAAGATAATCTTGTGGCATTACATTTTAAATATGATTTCTGGCATAGGACTGCCACGGCTGGCTCGGATGTAGTCCAATCTGGACGTCCAATTTTCGATGGCTTTTTCCAACATTTGTGGCCGTATATCGGAAATAACACGGCGAATGTTGTCTTCCAAATGGTCAAGCGTTTGTGGCTTATCCGCATAGACCAATGACTTTACATAGCCCCACAGAAAATAGTCTAGCGGTGTTAAATCACAAGATCTTGGAGGCCAATTCACAGGTCCAAAACGTGAAATTAGGCGGTCACCAAACGTGTCTTTCAATAAATCGATTGTGGCACGAGCTGGTGACATGTTGCACCGTCTTGTTGGAACCTCAGCTCCTGGACATCATGATTGTTCAATTCAGGAATGAAAAAGTTAGTAATCATGGCTCTATACCGATCACCATTGACTGTAACGTTGTGGCCTTCATCGTTTTTGAAGAAGGATTCCACCAGCCCATAAAGCGCACCAAACAGTCAGTTTTTCTGGATGTAACGGTGTTTCGACATACACTTGTGGATTAGCTTCACTCGAAATGCGGCAGTTTTGTTTGTTGACGTAGCCATTCAACCAGAAGTGCGCTTCATCGCTAAACAAAATTCGCTTATGAAAATCGGGAACAACGGCAATCTCGTTTTGGGCCCATTCGACGAATCTACGCCTTGCTTGGTGATCGTTTTGATGAATTGCCAAACCAAACTGAGAATAAATCACTTGACAGCTGTTAAATCGGTCACCATCTTGGAAAGTAATGCCAACTTAAACTTCTGTACCTGGAAAAAAAACACTCTTTACAAGTACAATGACGGAGTGACTCAACAAAGAATAAGGATGTCGAAAAGTAAAAGACATTAAAGCGATAAGCGATGAAAAGCAGGAAAATTAACAAGTTCAAAACAGTTCATACAATAATGTATACTGTATAGTATATAATTGCAAACTATTTCATTAATTTACTGCACTAATTTACAAAGGGGTGGATGGTCCGTGATGCCGTAAAGTAAGAAATGAACAAACCATATCACTGCCCTTTAATTAAGACTGTCAGTCCAGGACAAGGTGGGTTCACAGGTGGTGAATAATGATAAGATTAACGAAACAGCAAAAACAAAGAAAGGAAAAGAGTAAGAGACTTAAGGGAAAATCCCTGCCGAAACTAAACAGGAAAGTAAGAACTGGAGGGAGAAGGGAGGGTGTTCTGGAAATAGGGGGCGTAACTTGCTATCTAGATCAGGGGTGGCCAATCTGAATGACCTCGCGGGCCACTTCGGAAGAACTTTACAGTCCCGTGGGCCGCAAATAAAAATATGTATCTTTATATTATATATGGATTAATTACAAACATTTGTTGGAGAGAAAATTTAAAACAGACTCGTATATTAATATTGTTGTTTTCCTTGTTTTTTCATGTATATAAACATAGAGTGTATAATAATATTAATGCAATAGTCAAATAATGTTTAATTCACTTAATTAGTGGGATATCTATTTCTCAAATCTTTCACTTAGTTTTTTTGCGAGTATATCTCAATGCATGTGTATTTGCATATAGTAATTGATATTGCAGATTTTCGTGCTTTAAGTTTGAGCACGATTTATGTTTGATCAATTTCAATTTAGAAAAAAAGATATTCGCAGTAACAGAAGCAACGTGATAAAATAATAACAATTATGGGAGATTTCTTTTTTACAAAATAAAGTTTTATAAGGTATCCGACTACGTTCGGAACCGTGATTTTTCAAAAGCGCATAAATCGATAATTTTCATGATATTTAGTGTCACTTAGATTAGAATATATGCATAAAATTGTTTTAAGGACATTTTGACAAAAAAATTTATTTAAATACAATACTTTGGTAAAAAAATTAACTTAGAATAATATTTTTTCCAAATATTCTCCTTTTGTGAAAAATACTTCTATTATAATAAAATTTTGCTTGTATATAGCTCAGACCTCTCTACAGAGGCTCAACTAGAATTTTTGAAATATATAACTTAGAAGTGGGTTTATATTCGTATTTTACGACAACAAAGGGGAGCAATTTTAAGATAAAAACGCCAATAATATTTCATTTGGTGGTAACTCTGAAAATAATGTGAATTTTTCAAACTTTCTAGTTGAGTCTCTGTAGAGAGGTCTGAGATATATACAGGCAAAATATTATAATATAATCATTTTTCACAAAAAGATAACATTTGGAAAAAAGATTATTCTAAGATAATTTTTTGAAAAAATATTGTATTTAAATAAATTTTCTTTTCTTGTCAAAATGTCCTTAAAACAATTTTATGCATGTATTATAATCTGAGTGACACTAAATATCATGAAAATTATCCATTTATGCACTTTTTTAAAATCATGGTTCCGAACGTAGTCGGATACCTTAAACAAAAAATATTGTACAAAATAGTCAAATTTTGTAAAGTTATAAAGAATCTCGCGGGCCGCAAAATTATTCAAGGCGAGCCACATGCGGCCCCCGAGCCGTGGGTTGGACACCCCTGATCTAGATCACTATCTCCCAAAACAATGGCAAAACTTACAAATTTTCTCCCTACAAGAATAGAGTGCAATTCTTTCTTAACTTTTCACTTATCTCCTTGAAAAATAAAACAAATATTCCTTATATTTTTTATCATGCACAGTAGTACCACGACTTACGCCCGGAGTTACGCGATTCTCAAATATTGTCAATTCATCTCTTATTTGAGCGCTACATACTCGATTGCCTGATAAAATTGTTAATGTGATTGAAGAAGCTGTTGATCTTGCCAGACAAATCAATTTAGGAATGGATAACGATGACGTTCAAGAACTTCTGGATTCCCACAATCAGGAGCTGATAATTGTTGAGCTCATAGTAATGCATGAACAACAGCAAGGCATTGAGGAACTTGAGTCTTTAGACGCAGTTCAATCAGAAGATCGAATAGCGGTTAGGGAATTTGAAAGGTCTAAGTTTAAAGGAAAAAGGGTTACAAGTTTAAAAAATATGGACTCCAATGCAGAACGTATTATTTTAATAAAACAAGAAACAAAAACATGTGGTACAAGCAAATTTTGCGGTAGAATAGCAATCTTTGAGCCGACAAACTACTTTATTAGATTTTATGAATCCTTCTACATCAGGGGTGTCAAACTCGCGGCCCGTGGGTCATATGCGGCCAGCAACGAACATTTTTGTGGCCCGGTTAGTATATTGGCACACAATCATCTATAATAAAACATCAAAATTTTTCCTGAAAAAGTAAAGATAATAGCAGAGATGAGATGTCAAGTGTCAGCACAATAATATTAAATTTTCTCTTGTTCTATACATGTTTATAATAATGTATTATTCAAAATAAACCTACGTTTCTGTGAATATTAATGGTTTTGGTCCCACCTGAAGTTAAACCTTGTTTATTTGTACGAAGTCAGAATTTGTGTTTGACACCCTTGTCCTACATCAAAATAACTTCAATTTATGACAATCCCTCATGTCGTGTATTCATTGTGTTGAAATAAAGAAGCCTTTTCATTACTGGAACAAATACTATTTAATGCTCTTACGTTCCACAACACAAGGGGTCACTTAAATAAAACAACACACATTCATTATAGTTACAGAAAAAAGCTTAAGAACTAAAAGGGGGGAAACAGGCTTTCCCTGACTCCACGTGTACACATCTTTTCCCCGGTAGCGTTCCAGGGCCGCCTAAAGGGGGGACGAGTTCCCGCTTCTCAAAAGAACAGGTGGTGCCTCCTGGCCACCACTAATCATCAAGGGAAGGCAGGGTTTAAATGTAGTTGTTACAAATTTAAGATTTTGTATTTGTAATACCTAAGATTTTACTAAAATATGTTTCCTTAGTTATAACTTTCTTACTTTTCCAGCTCAAACTAAAAATAATTTATGTTTATTTATATGCGAAATTATACCACGACATAAGCAAATTCGGTATAAGCGGATATCGCTCAGTTTCAACTATCACGTAAGTTCGAGGTATTACTGTAATGCACATTTACTTTATTCAATTTCTACTATTATATCTCGCACTCTCTATATATTTATTTATTTATCTTGGCGGAATTTTCTCAATCGTTAATAAAATACATTTTAAAGCGCTCAATTGAGCAGAAATTTTATACATAATACATTATTAATTTGGAAGACAATACAATAATTTAATTATAATTAATAAAAATTAATTGATTAAAACTAATTATTTAAATAATTACAAATACAGCTACGTTGGTATCCCTTTTGGCGACTTGTGTCAAAACTTGAAATGGTTTTTATATCACGTTTTAAAGCATTCAGTTGAAATGAAATTTTATATACACGATTATTTTGGATGATAATACGATACTTTAATGATAATTAATAAAAATTAGTTAACTCTTAATGTTGTGATTCTGTCTTACGTATATACATATTTATATTAATTGTAGCTATTTAATAAAAAGTAGCTAAAATAAAATTTTTCTTTGCTGATTTAAGTAAGAATTGACTTAATTTTTTTTATATTACTTGTTCTTATTTAGATTGAAATATAACAAGTATAACAATAGGTTTGTATCGGGAATACTAATAACCACCTGAGTAAAACGACAGAAATTTATCATAAAAATTTATATGCTTTTAAAATTGGTCACACTTATTTTGAATCAACCGGTATCTATCTTGAGTATAATAGATAATAAAGACTTTCAATGTCTAAAAATAAAATTACTGAGTGGTAACTGTCGTGAAAAATATTATTATCTAATTTGAAAAAAATCAAATAGCTCTTAAGGATAATATAAAAATCAGAACTTTTTTAATAGGGAAAGAATATGATACGAAAAGAAAAATACCATACTTCAGAAGATCGAGAGAAAAAAGAATCCTTCTCCTTTTAATGCCTTTTGTTACCGAAGCTCATTTTTTATCTGGTGGCAGTCTCATTCTCTCCCAAATACGCCCAAGGAGAGAAAGCTTTCAGAAAATCATGCTGTCACTATTCTTTTACATCTCTCGCGAGAGAGATTGTGTCATGTTTTCGTAACGCGTAATCCTTTTTCTCTGTTTTTTCTTATTGGGCTTTTATCCAGAATTCACCACGTTTCAGATGCTGAAATGTTTCCCAAAATGGAGAAAAGGATCAATGTACACTCCTTGAGTAGGGCATACAAAAAAAATTACATATTATCAAGTAAGTTTTTTTATTTAATGGTTTTGAATTATTTGTCTTAGGGATTGGGGATGGGTGTAACAATTTTGAAATACGAGGTAGGATACAAAAGTTCCCAGACTGAGTCTATAACTTAAAAAATATTACCAATTAAACTGCTGAAACACATCCTTCTTTTGAAAAAAATACCTTTGAGCAACAACACACTTTTGGCATTGCTCGTAAAGGTCATCGAAACATTTCTAGAATTCATTTTTAGCCATGTCCTAGAATTCGACCTGCGATTCACGATAAATTCCATCAGCAAATTGGAATCGATGACTCTGAAAGCAACGTGCCAGTTCTGAAAATATTTTGAAACCACACGGGGTGAAATCAGGGGATTAAGGAGGATGTGGTAAAACAGTTGCTTACATTTTCATTGAAGTCTGTTCTTATACCACCGCAGAAACCTTTTCAATGTTTTCAGCAACGCTCTGAAAATCTGCGGGCGTCCAGAGCGTTCGTTGTCTTCGACGCTTTCCCTGCTTTGTAGCGTCAATGCCACTCAAAAGCATACATGCATGATTATGTACCTCTGCTTTACATATGCTTTAACATTTCGTAAGTCTCCGTAGCACTCTACAAAATTGGATATTTATTCTCTGCTCTACAAACGTCATTTCTTTCAATCACCGGTTGCTAAATGCATCCGCATACAAGATACGACGCCTTGGCTAATCACCGCCCACTTGATTTAAGGCAAATTACTTTTAGAAAAGGGGAAAACAACGCAAAAACACAGAAACGTTATCGCAGTCTGCTGCAAAAGTTTTCACGTTTGTGAGGTTCTCTTATTCACGCTTAGTAATGTGGGAGGAAGGGAAGAAAGACTAGCCATATCCAAAATTACCAATTTATTTATCACACAATCAACAGCACAAGTTCAAGCAATCTAAAATAAGAGATGCGCTCAATTGAAACAATATGTAGATAAACAATGAGGTACGTGAAGTATGAGAAGACTTTGAATAACAGTACACTTACTTCAGGTTCGAATCTACTTTCCTAGTTATCAAATCTCTATCTAATCTCTAGTGACCAATCATCATTTTAATAATTACAATTATCAAATATCTGCGTAACACTATCAATTTGATTAATATCTGATCCGTTAGTAATCTATCCTGTCTCTCTCTCACTTTCTCACTCTTTAGCTCAGAGCTTCTCAAACTTTCATTATACGCGACCCACTATTCAATCATCATTTTCATCGCCCCCTCCCTACAATAACAATGCATTGAATTCAATAATACTATACTTTGACACTAAATCTGCAATACGCGACTTTAACCTCTTATGTACCACTGAGGTATATAAACGCCTCGCTCAGCCAAAGCACTAATTTTCTGGACGTATATTGAGGAACGTATAACATAACTTCTAATCGGCAGTTAAGGAATTAATTATAAACCGTACAAATTATCAAGATAAGAGTGTTAATACAAACCCATGAGGTCACTGTTAATTATCCAACTTGTTCTTAACTTAGTATTGCTAAATTAATAATAATATACATTGTACAGTACTGATACATTTATAAGTGTATTATATCAGTGTAACTGTGTACATTATTTTTTATTATGTCAGAATGCATTTTGTTTGTCTACTTTCAGTAAATTAAAATACTTTCAATAACCTTTTGTTTTTGAAGGATTACTAGGCCAAGATTTATTTTTATGAGTATTCCCAAACACATAAAGTATATGAAAAACGTTTTACATAATTTTTTAGAACATCCATATTGTAATAAATAGACTTTTAATCCGGGAGCGGTCACGCCCAGCACAGAGTGCACGAAATCGGTAATTCTGGCAAAACTGCTTAATTGATACCATTGGCCATGACACTATCCTCCTGTTTGACACTCTTAATGTGACAAATATATTTTAGTTCACGTATCTCCCTCTTTTTTAGGGAGTGACAAACGTTTTTTTAATCTTAAGGTACTTGTTTTGACTGAGTTCCCGATGTGATAACTTTTTTTCCGAAATATTTTCTGTGTCCTTGAAAGTAGGTGAGTATATTTTCTCTTAATTAAATTATTCACTGGAATTATGATTTTTATTGTGTACTATAAAAATAATTATAAAAAAAGGATTGGGGTGACTCATTAACCCCACTCGACCGTATCGAGTGCGCACCGGCTCCCGGGTTAAAACAGGTTGAAGTCCCTTCGCTTTAAATATTAAAAATAATACAATTATTCTTCATTGGAATTTTATATTATTGTTCATGATTCAACATTAATTTTAAATGCTAATTCTGTGAGGCTTAAAATTACAGTTCGTTTAAAACTAATTATAAATTGAGCAATCATTTAAAAAAAATCATTTTACATTTTTAAACATTGTTGCGCACTTGGCTTTACTCTCCTTACAATTCAGCGATTATATCAATAACGTTTTATTTTCTTATAAATGAACTCGTGCAAAGAGCGGGTACTTCAGCCTTCATACTTTTAATGTATCAGTGCTGCACAGAGTATTTTGTAACTAATTAATTAATACTAAATTAAGAACAAGTTTAATAAGTATTAGCTACTTCCATGGGCTTGTCTTACAGAGCAAAGTTTTTCAAAGGAATGCTTATGATTAGCAATTGACCCCCTGAGTTCTTTTTTAAAAAAAGCTGATATCTATATTTTATCTCCTAAGCAGCCACCACATTCTGCAATATGTTCTAATTTAAAAATTAGACAAAGGAAAAATAATATAATAATTATCCTATTACTTAATTATTTTTGCTTACAAGTATCCTATTACTTATACAAAATTTAATACTTATCTCATGAATTTGTACGGTTTATAATAAAGATTGTTGCTTTAGCGTCAAAAAAGATGCATTATTATTGCATTCAGTACATTATTAATGTATAGGGGAGAGCGTGATAAAAATTTTGATTGAAAAGGGGGCGCCAGTATTGAAAGTTTGAGAAACACTGCCCTACGATTCTGCAATGAACTTTTGTGTAATCAGTTTATTAAAGCGACCCTAAGGAAAACGGCATCCAAGAACATAGAACGGACTTAGGAAAATGGTTCAAGAGGAATGGGTTAACAAGAAAAAGCTTACTTTCATAAAAAATCTAAGCTAGAGCTATTATCAAGAACAATGGCTATCACTATCAGACAAAAGCAAATCGTTACAAAAAATACGGTATTTATTGATAAAAATTGACTATCAAAATCGTTTCCATGAAGTGCGAAATAATCTTCTGTATTAATCTCTTATTTACAAGATAAAAAATGTCAACAAAACATGTTTAAAATACTTTGAAAAAAATTTCCTTTTACTTTTTGTTCAACCAAAGCTTTTTTATCAAAAAAGCAGACGACTTTTTCATAATATTAATGAGATACTTTAGATGAAGAAGAAGGTTATAATAAAGTTATTCGAGTTTTTTTTATTCGATACATACTCACATATACAATAAGGCCTTTTTAAAAGAAATCTCGTATCTTTTTCTATCCAAGTAGAGTAAAAAGATATTTTTTTAAAAAAACTGTATTATATAAAATGTCATCGCGTTTTTTAACGAAAAAAAACCCGAACATTTTTAGAGAAGAATTCTTCCCCAAAAATTAAAAACAAAATTCCATAGACAATAAATATTAACTGTTAGACAATTTTTAATACTTTTTTAGTTTTTATATAAAAACTAATTCTCTCTCTATGGGCTATATTTATGTGACGTTATAGTCTCATGATAAATGCAATCCCGTAATTCGAATCAATCAGTTCATGCGCTTCTCTGTTACCAACATGTGCTTTTTACAGATTCTTTTAAAAATGATACATTTATAATCAATATTTATGCACAAATGTAAACCAAGTTCTCTTGATTTAAAAGTACAATGCAAGATTTTTTTTAATAGTTTTGAAGAATCTTAATATATTTAAACATTTTTACCAAGTAATCAAATTAGAAATTTATCTAAATTTTACAAGTAGAACAACAGGTAAAAGCCGAAAGTCAATTTTGAATTCAATGGGGAACACTTGACTATCACGTGATCGTCAAATTTAACCCTTTATCTACTGCATTATGATTTACTGCAGTTTTTTTCATGCAATATTTTTTTAATCAATACATTGAAAATTAAAGAAAATACATAAACAAAATACTCTATTTTGAGATATTTAATCTGTTAGAGCTAATTAATCAATTAAAGATATTTAACTGTAAAATTAATTATATACACTGTTCGCTTAAAATAAATAGTCAGATCATTTTCTAAGGTCTTCATTAACATAAAAAAATTAGACACTTACCTTTTGA
The DNA here is from genome assembly GCA_019973935.1 of Trichonephila clavipes. Lineage (NCBI taxonomy): Eukaryota > Metazoa > Arthropoda > Arachnida > Araneae > Nephilidae > Trichonephila > Trichonephila clavipes. The sequence continues at coordinate 1,133,120 of BMAU01012458.1, forward strand.
CATTACTTTTTCGTAACAAAAATGACAATCTTCGCAATCCGATCAAAATGTCAGCTGAAAACGCAATTTCTGCTATAAAACTATTCGTCTTCCCCACAAAAATACTTATTATAGAGTCCGTGCTGCCATATATCTTGGCAAAGTGGATTTAGAAGAATATTCCTGCTAAGTATCGTCAAAGTATTCGTAAAAATGGTTAGTTTATGTAATTTTAAAATGAATGGTACTTATAAGTAGATATAAAAGGTTATCCCATTAGTACTCTAACCATCACGATCTTCTTCGATGATCCCAAAAGAACTTTTGAAATTAAGCCTTAAAACTAATGCAAACGGTATTTTAAGTCCTTCCTAGATTATATGCAGTCTTGGTTCAAATTTAAATTAGAAATCACATTAAAATTGATCAATGGATATAATTGTTTGAACTTTTGATGAATCATTTATTACAGACGGATTTAATTTAGTTAAAAGTAAAATATCTTTCCTTTAAAGATCACCACAACTCGAGCACAAATTCTTCGATTAAAATGAAAAATGAATAAAATTTTCCAAATTTGAAATACTTTCAAAAGCAATGAATCAGCGAATTATTTTCACCAAACGACTTCAATTTAAATCTTCATTTTCATTCATATGATGACTGTTCGAAATTTCAAGCATGAATAATTGATTATACTTGAAGCATTAGAGAAATAATTAAAATGAAATATGATTGGAATAATATAGTTGATTGCTTCTTTAAATGAGGTTTTTATTACCTTAATTTTATTTCAAATGTTCTCGTTTCATTATCATTACCAAATGTGACCTGATAGTTAAGACTTCAATTCAGTATTCAAATCATAAATAAGTAGGAAGATTTTAACAAGTTCTCTGTAATTTCAATGACCTTGTTTGCCCTGCGTGTCTAATTCAGAAATGAGTTCCATATAAAAATATGTTCATTGTTAAGGTGTCTGGCAACGTTCAACGTTATTTTGTAAAAGCGTACAAATAAATTCTTTTCATATTTAATAGTTTCAGCATTAGAACGACAAAAAAGTTACCTAAAAGCAATTTTTCGCAGAATTGAAGGAAAAAATGTCATATTTTCAAAAAAATTCTCTTTTAGTAAAAAGGTTTAAAAAATAACCATATTTTGCCTTTATATAGCTATTATTTTCAGGGTATATAAGGGTTGCTCAAGCGAAAAGTGGAATATTTGAACAAAAAGAATACCTTTATTGGATATCAAAATAAACCACCATGGGCGTTGTAACACACAGATCACATCGTTTCAATATTAAGTCTATGCCATCGCTGTAGAAAGATCGTGGTTGATTCCCAACTAAGTCCCGCATAGCTTCCTAACCTCATCGCCCGAATGGAAATGTAATGTTCTTTTAAGTGGAAAAAAAGTTAGGAAGGTTTCAGGCAGACAAATCCGGACTGTACGGTGGGTGTTCCAACACTTTTCAACAGAATTCTCTTAAGGTTTTCTAGGTTTCATGGGAGACGTTGGGACCGGCATTGTTACGGAGTTCTGATATCGTTTGCCACCCTTCACGAAAACGTTTGCACCAACTGTTCGAACTAAGCAGAGTTCGCCATTGACTGTCCCATTCGCTGATGCCCGCATCCAGCTCACCTTCCGCAATCAGAAACCATATAAACCACGCATTGTTTGGATCTGAACTCATTTATGAATAGCTCGACTTTATTTTTGATGTATTTCCTCAACCACGAACAGGTTTCATTATTGTTCATGATGTACGGTGTACACCTCCTACCTCCTTTTGCATCCATGTTCGGTGGTGCTTCTATAGCTGCAATCATTCTGACACAATTTCATTTTGCCACTTTTCATTTGGTCAACCCTTATATGATTAAGAATGTTTTTGTTAAAATTTCTTTACACACACACACACACAAATTAACATATGAATAAATCGACTTCTAATTTATAAATTTCAAAAAAATTAGTTCAGATTCGGTACAAAAATCATAGCGCGTTTATGTATATACGTAGGCAAATATTATGGTACTCACGTATTATCGCAACCTATTGGCGACAATATAATAAACAAAGCACCTGGTTGCCAATTAAGTGCGTACGACACATAGGAAATAGGGGTTGCCAACTTGGCGAGTTAATAATAGAATCAGCGATTGTTCCGATAATACTTAAGAATCAATATTATTACTATAGAAGCATTTTTCGTAAGAGGAGAATGTTTTGAAAATTTTCAATTTTTGCTTTCTTTTTTTGCCAAAGATTTGCGCATTTAAATAATTTTTTCCTGTAATATTATATTTATATTCTAGTTCAGCTGACACTAAAAATAAAAAAAGAAATTAGACATTTATACGCTTTTTCAAAATCACGGTTCTAATCGTTGACAGTCAAGTCACCTTTCAAAATTCAAAATTATTTAAGGGTTATTTTTTCTTCCTTTAATCTGTACAACAGCAGCTTTTCTTCATAGTTTAAATTAACTAAATTTAAGAATTACTTAGAAAGAGAGCAAAGCACTATTTTTCTGCTCAAGCTATTCATCTAACTCATTTAAACATGAGAACTTATGAAGCATCATTTTTTTTTCAAAGCCATGTTATAAACTTAAAAAATGTATTCTTACTTGCTAATGTTTATTTATAAAAGAATTATTTTATAATGTTTTATTTGTTCGTAATTTCAAAATTTTATTTAAAAAAATACAATTTAAAAGGTATACCTTGTAAGGGCGCCTCCCTTGGTTGCCCTTCTCCTAAATTATCAGCGTGATCTAGAGAAGTAGGAATAAATGAAGAACTAGCAGCTACCATGATCTTAAAATGCCTTTATTAAGATCTTAACTTAAACCAATAACATATTAGATAATGATATGAATTGTGAGAGAATCTACGGTGGCTATAAACACACAATATATAATAACGTAACCCGGACCACTATCAATAACTAATTTGCCTAAGCTCTGTTTCAACGTGAACACAGATCCGAATATTTAAATGGTCCGCCAAACTTAATGTCCGCCAAAACGACGATCTATCTGATCCTAGCTGAAATAGTGGTTTGCTGGCTAGCAATGGTATGCAACTCGGTTGTACAATGATCGTATAATGGTTACTCTATGTCACGGGTAACCTCTCTTGACTGTCACTTAACTTCTCGAAAATCTCTTCACACTTGAAACACGTACTAACATAACATTCCCCAACTGCTCCCCTGTTTACTCTAAACTTCTGTAAATTAAAAGCTTCGTAATTTGTATCTTTCCTTCACGTTTTACTTCTCGGGTTGGTTGGGAAAGAATTGCTATTCATTCTTGCCCCAAAGAACCCAAAAGGACATGTTAATGAAAAAACTCGTGAGCCCGGTACAAACTAATTTCTGATCTAAAAATTTCAACTGGTTTTCAGCACTTGTGTGATCAGTATAATTAAAACAGTAACTGTTAAACTCGCCGACTAAAAAAATAAATAATGCAATTATTTTAAATTTTAAATATTTCACTAAAGTGCAAAAGCCACGTATTTTAAAATTAAATTCATGATATTAAAATTTCGGGCAAATTTTCTCTCTCAATCGTGGCAAGGAAAAGGCCAAACTCTGAGAAAATTCTTCAACTAATTTGAGGATTGTGTATCAAGCATGAGGTGAGAGTCCAATGTATTACAAAATATTAAATTTCCCACAAATACATTTTATTTCTCATAAACAAAGTGCGCATAGAAACTTACTTTATAAGCAATGGACGCAAGAATGATCTTACTGTAATTTCATAAGTGTGGAATTTCTAGAATTAGTTTCCATAGCAGTAAGAGTGAAAAATGATTCGTTTTTATTCATTTATAAAACTCATTTATGATACTTATGACGTCATAAGCTTTACAAGTTCTGTTTCGTGGGTAACCTAGTGGTTAGAGCATCGGACTTCTGACCTGAAGAGCTGGGTTCGATGCCCAAAGCCACCAAATAACCTCCGAGTACACAAGGAGTACGTGCTCGTTAAATCAGTGGGTCCGAAAGTTTTATGAGCTGCATCACGAGTGAAGGGGACTGGAGAATATTTCCCTCCTCTTCAGTTCCATGTCTACATTGTGGAGTTGGAGATAGATGGTGTCGCCATCTATCATCCCTTCGGGGAATTTCGCCGAGCTAATTCGTACTGTCACTTGTATGGTGCTCAAGGCCAACGGCAAGGCGTACTTCTAGCCCCTTTCCACGATGAATTTCGTGGGCCTCGATCTGACTACGTCAGATAGGTGGCATTTGCCACAACACAACAAGTTCTGTTCAAAAAGTATCTAACTTTGAATTTTCCCTATCACAACAGATATTCTAAAACGACACCACAGGACTCAGTACGAGATGACAGTTTAATGCACATGCCTGAATATTTTCCCTTCGTTCCAGTGGGCCAGTCGTTTCCAGCAAGCAGTTGAGTGAGATGTTGTTAAGTGTATTCGTCGGATTTTTATTTCTCTAAAATGATGACTGAATGACTTGAGTAGAGGTACTGCATGGGACGTTTTTTGTCCAAAACTCAATGATTTTTAAAGTGAAACAATTCATAAGATTCAACAAGTGTTTGGAGACGATGCTACTGGAGTTACACAAATTAAGGAGTGTGTAATACCGTGATGCCTTAAAATTACTTCATTACTTGGTAGCGTAAGACAGTGATCCGCAACCCCCAGTCCATGGATCAAATAGTGCCGGGCCGCCTAAAGAACATTAAACTAATGCCATTTTATTTAAAGCGGAGCATTTCTCTCGGATTTGTGCAACTTTCCACGGAAATCACTTTATATTACACGTTAAATCATTTTTATTCATTTTTGGTGTAACTATATTTTATTCTGAAGACATATTTAAATGTAACTAAATTAAAATTGTTAAATAAAAACCATCTAAAATATAAACAATCAACGTGTCCCACCCTCAGCGGGCCACGGTAAAATTATCAAACTTTGACCAGTCCGCAGCGATAAAAAGGTTGCGGAGTCCTGGCTTAAGGGATCACAAACCTATTAGCCCAGAAGACATTTTATTCCAAATAACTTAAACATAACATAAAATTCAGTATCAAGTTCTTACTCTTCACTGGAGAAAAAGCTTTAGTCCCGTTTACAGTTTAAAGATCTTTAAATGATCGACTCCCGGTTGTTATCCTGAATTCCTAAGACAAGTAATTTTGCGTTTAACTGCGTGTAAATGCATTATTGAAGTCTCTCCAGGGTCAAGTGGATACTCCGGACTAAAGTATCTTTTCAAGAACACCAAAGACTTTCAATAGCCACTTCATTAATCTCACTTTAATAGCAGCCAAAAGACTAACGCTAACACACACTTTGCTAGAGTTTAAATAATTCTGTGAAATGTGGTTTTAAGCTCAAATAACAGTTAAAGAAGTATTTCTCTCCAAGAAGATTAGTAAAAGGGTTTCAATAGGACCTGTCACAGCGTTAGAACTGAGTTTGCGTAATAGATACTGCTTGATAAAAAATTTAATATTTTTACAACATTTTCTCACAAGCGTTGTTGAGAAATAATATATTAGGGATGTGTGAATTTTAAAATATAGTCACCTTCTTAGGTTAATTGACACCTTACACCATAATTACTTCATAACTACATTCAAATAGAATCATTTTATATTAAATATTGACCTGAATGACTTACAACATGGATTTTTTTTAATAATTTAATTTTTATTACCTGATGAGTCTATTTTATTACAAAGTAATAAAAGGTAAGAACCGCACCTTCATTGTCTTGTTTCATCATTTTTTCTAATGGGCTGCATATTAATAAATAAGCCTTTGCAGATACGGCGTCCACAAACGTGAGAGCCATTTCAGTGGTGGCACCAACTAGTGGTAGCTATCGGTACCAAATTTGGATGCTTGATTAATTTAATTCAAGCTCTTGCCCGATGCTAATTATTGCTATGATTTCATTTTGTCGAGAGTACCAGAACCAAATTGATAATCAAGGGATTTTTTACTAATCATATCACACGCGTGCCTTCGATTGTCGCATCCAAAAAATATCAATCGACTCCAATCAGGATCAATCCCTTAACCTTGGGCTTATGAAGCGGGATCATTATCTCTAAGCCACCAAGCCGCTTTCATCATTTTGTAATAAGTTCCTTCTGTTACTATCATATATTATGAGTGAGTGAGTGAATATTAACGTTGTACTGTACAACTAATCTAGGGTTTTTGGCGACGGACTTCGTAATTTTGAACCATGGTCCAGTGACGAGGACGACACGTGGATGATATGTTTGTGATGAGGCTTTACCTCGTTTTTCCTATTAATCCTCTGGGGGAATCTTTGGGGCCAGCATTGAGTTAATTCACAGCGAATCCTCTCAAGAAGAAACCGCAATATTCAGATTAGTTAGTAGATATATAATGAAGGTTTTGTAACCGCAAAGGTAGAAAGATAATGAAAGCTGAGATGCTGAACGTCGTGAGCTGATGGTAAGACATTAAACTTAGAAGCATAATTAGAGAACGGGCTTTAGCGAGTTAAAGAAATTAAGGAAGATAAAGATTCATAGGATAACTTTGCTTAAAAATAACTAAAGACAATACACATTGTGAATTTTATTCATATATGCAATTGTTGGTTTCATGCAAATTCAATAAAAACATATCTGCTATTCTGCAAATAATTATCAAGAATCTTGGAACATGATGGAATAAATTTTATATGTAATAGCATTTGAATATGAAATTTAAACATATGATGATTATACAAATCTCATTTCAAGTATATCACTTAGTTCAACGGTTTTTTAACTTTCAATTCCCACGGCCCCCTTTATGTATCAGCCTGACATCGCAGACCAACAAAATTTTGAGCCTCCATCTCTGACTCAAAACCCATGCTGAGTGAATCAATAAAAACAGTCTGGTCAAAAATCCTAAGACTGTCTTTGCAACTTATGCAGACTTTTTTTAACACTTTTTTTTCTTTTAAGGAAGCAGTAAACATCTAATTAAAAATGTTACATAATACTAATTTCAAACACACACACACAAAAAACTGAATATATATTCTTGATCAAAATACATGTTTGAGTAGAGGTTTTTTTTGGAGAAATATCTAGTCTAGAGTATCCTACACCTTTCAATTTTTCCACGAGGCCTTTCAGAGTTTGTAAAAGAAGGAAATCTTCACACAAAAACAAGATACCTTTGTGGAACCCCTTAAAAAATGCTGGGAACACTCAGAAGTCTGCACAGTTTAAAAAACGCTGACTTAAATTTAAAAGAATCATACATGTTTAGTGTACATGCAAGAGTAAAGTGCACTAAGGTGCTTAAAGTGTGTAAGGGTGCCCCCCTCGGGTACCCTTCTTCTTGATTATCAGCGTGAGCTAGAGGTGTAGGAATAACGGAAGAACTAGAAGCTGCCATGATCTTAATATGACTTTATTAAGAACTTAAACTTAAACTTCTAACAGATTAGATAATAATAATATACATGAAATAATCTATGGTGGCTAAACACACAATATATATAATGCCGAAATAACGTAACCCGGACCACTATCAATAACTAACTTACCTAAGCTCAATTCCAGTGATAATACAGATCCGAATGTTAAATAGCCCCTCCTACCTTAATGTCGAAGGAAGTAGCGATCAATCTAATCCTAATTAAGGTTGCTGTCTACTGGAATGCAATGGTATGCACCTTGACCTAATGGCTCTATGTCAGGAATACTTCTGTTAGCTGTCACTAAATCTTTCCCAAAACCTCTTCACGCTTCAATCCTTGATTATCATAACATTCCTCAAATTGCCACACCGCTTTACTCTAACTTCTGATATTTAAAAGCTTCCTAATTTGCATCTTTCCTTCACGCTTCGCTTCCTGGGTTTGTTTGGAAAAGAGTTGTCATTAATTCTGGCCCTAAAGAACCCAAAGGACATGTTAATGAAAAGACGCGTGAGCCCGTCACAATGTCACTGATGACAATTTAAATAGTTCGCATGAATTTGTCGGATTACCTTGTCAAGATATCAACGCAACACATAGAAAAACATCATCTGAGCGTATGCGAGAGTACAGACGTCGTAGAAGAAATGTCCTTCAGTCCGAACTAGTTCAGGAACCACAATATCAAGTACCATATGTTGAAGGAAGTGAAGAAGCTACTCTGTCAAATTACAACGATTTTTATAGTCATCGACTTGCTCATTAAGAATTCAAAAATAACCACACAAACCTTTGATAACTTAATTATACAATTCAATACATATAAGCCAAAGAAGATAACTCCTACAGCGTGCTTACAGTAATACCCACACACATTTTTTTTCATCGGGAAAGTTTATCTGCATCGTCCAAACACCGAAAAAAGCAAAATTAAAAAGAACCGAAAATTTACAAAATTTAAATAACACCAGCCATGAACATTTCTAACTCTGTTGATTGATATGCGTTTCATAAGGAACCTTTTTCCACTTCCAGTCGTAATAAAAAGTCGCTACATATAAACGGGGGACTCGAATGTACTTTTCTTATAAGAAATTCAATTCTCGATATAGATGACTTTGATAAATTGAGGTCATGTAGAAGATCATGAAACTCATCTTGATTTATATGGTGAAGCTCAGAAAAGACTTCCGAAAAATCAAAGCTGTGTCTGATTTTTCTTCTACAGACCTTCCAAGCACTTTATCAATGTCAGCTTCAACCAAATTCCGTTATCTTGGAAGAAACACAAAGTGATTCATTGTATCATTTACTGATCTAGAAAAATTTTACAACATTCTATATTTTTTCTAATTTTTTTTTACATTGTTTTTTTTCTTCGTTTCTAATTTTAATTGAGATGATGGGCAGTGTGAAAATTTGAGAAATAATATAGCTTTGCTAAAGGTTAAAAAAAGGGGCACCTAGTAAGAACTAACCAAATAATGCAAAAACAAAGGTAAGAAGAGAACGATTACTACAAATTGAAAAATTATGACTTATCTCTTTATAATTATTAAATGTAATAAAATCATTAATACTAATGCTGAGGATTTTATCAGTAACATCAAATCAAATAAAACTAAAAAAAATATTATTTTGAATAATATATACACTGAAGTCCCACTGAATTATTGATAGCAAGGTCTATGCAAATTGTGTAGCGCTGCGCATCATTTATGCGCAAGTGAGGACGTTGTGGTACCTGCAATTATATCGCAAACTGTGGTTGTTCTGAGTTTCTGGAATTGCAAGTATGGGTAAACTGCCTTATTTAGACGCCTTCAATCGCGGACAAATCGTAGGTGCGCAACGCATGGGCCATTCAATTTCCGAAATTGTCTGATTGCTAGGACTTTCAAGATCGACAGTGTCAAGAATACATGGATGGTGGGAAAATCTGGCGATTGTGTTAACTGCAAAGGACAATTAGCCTTGACAATGCGTGGTGAGAGACGGCTTAGGCGTATTGCCAGTCGCACAGTCAGTAAACGGTCTGTGCAACTCTCGCTTCACCATATGGTTTCGGGAGCCGTCAGCCTACGAGAGTACCATTGCTCAATGCTCGCCATCGGGCTGCACGTCTTGCCTGAGCAAGAGTGCACAGACTGGATGGTAGAGGTATGGAGTGATGAGTCTCGATTTCGACTACTGAACGCCGACTGGAGAGTGAGAATAGGGAGTCAGGCTCATGAAGCGATGGATCCTGCATGCCAGGTTGGAACTATACAAAGGCATGGTGGCTCAATCATTATTTAGGATGTTTTTTCGTGTCACTGCTTGGGATCTTAAGTGAGTGTACCAACCTCCCTCAATACAATTCGGTACGGTTGGGTGATCATCTCCATTTAGTAGCGTTACGGGGAACATTTGGGCCCTGTAAAGTCAGGTTTTGAGCCCCCAAGTTGGATTTGTCAAAGTATAGATACTTAGCAGCAGTCAGGCTTTGGGGCCCTTTAGAATCCTGGGTCTCCCCTCAATGCGGGGGTTGCGGGGTGTACGTTACGCCACTGTCTCCATCCCTTTATACTGTTCTGTTATCTGCACAGTAATGGAATTTTCCAGCCAGACAACTGTACCTCTCACAAGTCCCGGTTTGCCACTGGCTAGTTGGATGAGCATTCCCCCGAATTCTTGGTCATAAATTGACCACCTAGAAGCCCAGACTTAAATCATATTGAGCATCTTTGGGAAGTTTTGGAACAAGGCGTGAAAGGCCATCCCCCAGCACCAACGAGCCTTATTGAATTATGGACAGCTTTAGACAATATTTGGCAAGTCATTCCTGTGGAACGTTTCCAGAAACTTGCCTCGTCGTGTGGCAGCCTTTATCAAAGCCAAACTCGTTACTAGGCAGGTATCCCTAATTCAGTGTCAATTCAGTATAAATATACATAGAGAAGAGAGAGAGAGAAGAAAGGTGACCCATTCACTCATCTCAAGATCTGCGCAACTATTTGACCCCAACTGATTTGAAATTTGGTAAGCATGTCTCTTTTGTAAAGTAGAGATCTGGTTAGAACCAGTTTGGAGGGAATCAAGTAGAAAAAGAGGCTGTAAGAGCTTAAATAGGCATTGTTTAGTTTGCACGGATTCATTACACCATTTGTTTTAAAATCTCTAAAGGATTACACCACACATTAAATGGCAAGATTAAGATAAAAGGAATTTTATCAGAGCGTTCTCCATGCGCTCTTGTTCTTACTCTGTTTACACTTACACTCTCTTGTTTTACACACACTAGCGCTCTCTCGCGACAAATATTAGCTTGTTGTTGTGGGCGTCACAAGGATTATTTGTTTAACACTGAACAGGCATTATTAGTGAAATTTTCCTTTTTTTTAACTATTAGATCTACGAACTTGAAGCTTAGATAAGTATGCTTCTTTTGTTGAGTAGAGATCCGCTAAGAATTATTTTGGGGAAATTGAGTCACAAAGAGTGTTGCGAGGGTTTAAGGGGATGCTATAGATGATATTTTCCTTTTTTTAAACTATTAGAAATTCAGACTTTAAATTTAGTAAACGTGTTTCTTTTGTTGCGTAGAGATCTGCTTTTTGTCGAAATCGACTCTTAAGGGTTGTGATGTCCCCCCCTTTGGATAATATCTCTCGGAGTGTCAGCGTGAGCTAGAGGTGTAGGATTAACGAAAGAACTAGAAGGAATCATTATCTTAATATGACTTTATTAAGATATTCAACTTAAACTTATAACAAATTAAATTATAATAGTTAATGTGAGAGAATCTACTATGGAAAATACGCAACACACAATATATATAGATAATAAGTAACTTAATCTAATTCAGACCACTATCAATAACTGAACAGCTTAACTCGAATCTAATTCAATCTTTGATTCTAATATTAAATAGTCAATCCTACCTTATTGCTGTTCGAAGAATCCATCAATATTGTCTTATGCTCAATCTTTTTTATATTTGCATGCACTGGTGTGCAACTTGAATTCCATATATTCAATCACTTATAACTTGTAATTGCCGTCATGTAAATCTCATTCAGACTTGAAACACTATTCCTCTATTGGACGTCAACTACCGCCAATTTCCATCCACTATCACGAATTGCCATACATTGTCATCAATTGCCCTACATTGCCATCACGTTTACTCTAAGTTCCGATATTTAAAAGCTTGTTCATTTGCATCTTTCATTCACACTTAATTCTGGCCCAAAGGACATGTTACAGAAAAGACGCGTGAGCCCGTCACAGGGTGATTAAGGGGACGTTATTGGTAAAAAATTCTTCTTTTGAACTATTAGACCTACAGAGTTTAAATTTGGTAAGCATGTTTCTTTTGTTGAGTAAAGATCAACTAAAAATGAGTTTTATAGAAATTGGCCCTGGGAGGAGAGTACGAGGGTGTGTTAAAGATAATTATACTTCCGTTTTAGACTTCTTGTCCTTTTTAAATGAAGAAGCTAGAATTATACATATATTTATTATAGAATCGAAAGCTTAATGCTATGTTCGACTTAGATTTCCATAACTTAAATACGTTACATAGTTATACAATCTCATGAAGTGGGTGAGTAACAAAGAGCTAGTGTTAATGTAAATATTAAGCTCGTTTTATCAAATATTAAAGTATTGATATCCAACGTAATATTAAAGTATTAATATCCAACGAAATATTAAAGTATTAATATCCAACGCAATATTAAAGTATTAATATCCAACGTAATATTAAAGTATTAATATCCAACGAAATATTAAAGTATTAATATCCAATGTAATATTAAATTATTAATATCCAACGTAAGATTAAAGTATTAATATCCAATGTAACTTATTAATGTACCTAAATTTGTTTAATGAAAGAGAAATTTAATGGATAGACTATGATTTCATATTCGAAATTATTGTTACTTAAATTATTTTCATAAGATGTAATACTGAAATACGAATGTTAAAAACTACCGTTAAAAAGTGAAATATGTTTTTAAGCTCAATAAAATAAATTATCTTTATTTAGCACTAACCATATTTAAACAAGAATAAAAGCTATCAGTGGACAATTTTATTCTGACCATCTAAAGTATTCCTTTGAATTAAACAATATAATTTTTTTCTTTCACCTGTCATATCTGCAGAAGAATTTAATCTATTCTTGAAAAATAGTGGGCTTCAAAACTTTTTCCCTTAATGTTTTATTTAAATCACTTAAAGAAAAACGATGTTCGAAGATTAATAAAGCTGAAGAAGAAAGGTAACGGTGGATTTTTTTTTCTGAAAACAAATTACACTGGTTTGCGTGTGTTATCCAAATCAACCATCTCCCATCTTTTAGATGCCACAAAATGGTTAGGATTTTTTTTTTCGTTGAACTGTTGTGTTGATGTGCTTCAAATTTAATTTTCCATTATTGTTCTGTTTCTTTAGAAAAAAAACTTCAAACAACAAAGATACCTTGAAATGGGATACAATTAAAAAATTACATAAACGTAAAGAGAAAGAAGCGTAATTGAATATTTTATGCAGAAAATACATATATTATGGATTTTATACTAACTCTTATTTTTCTTGGTATTAAATAATAGAAGGTCCAATAGTTCAGTGGTAGTGTTTCGGGCTTCCACACCACAGGTTCGGGTTCTATTCCTGAGCCGTACAAGATCGGTGCAACCTTCGTCCCTACTGCAATGGGTCGATAAATGAGTACCAAGTTTGATTAGGGACTTAAACACTAGGGGGTCTCGCTTCAGACTGACCACCTAATAGGGACATCTGCTCATGCACCTCAGTGGTCAAGTATACTGGGATGGATACAGTAGGCCCTGGCCCTCATGGGCTATAGCGTCACCGAGTTTGAGTATTAAATAATAGAGGAGCCAATGGCATTTAAGTTCCAAACGTTTTTGAATTGTCGAATCGGATTGAAAAGGTCCTGGGATGCTCAGTAGTGTCTGTTCAACACAAATACAAAATATTTTTCGATATGAAATTCACATTGGTGTTAAGGGGAAGGGGGATCTTTAAAACTAATTTCTTAAATTTTTAGCTTATTTTGCTGAAAACGGAATGAATATAGTAAATGACTATTATATGTCACAATTTAAATATATTTTAAAGTAACTGTTATAAACTGATATTTTTTAAGAAAACTAAATTTTTTAATAAATTTTAAAAAATGCTCCTTGAGCATTGGTTTTTAAGATATGTACATAATTTGTGTTTCACATATAGATGAACTACAACAAAATATATCTGTGCATAGATTTTAAATTCAGAATAAAATTTGATGAAAAAAAGATAAATTTTCTATAGTACATAAAATGTTTAAGGAATTACATCAAAATATTCAAAACAACACAAAATATGATCCGTTAAGTTTTTTAAAAAACTAATGCACAAATTTGTGATTTATATCATCTTTCATAAGTTGTGAAAATTTCAAAGTGATATGACGTAATTTGAAACGCAAGGAGCATTTTGCATAAAATGAAAGGGAAAAATTTATGTACTCAAAAAAGTGTATTTTAAACATTTATTTAAGTAAAATAAAAAAATGGTTCAGTAATTAATTATCAAAATGACAAAATTATTTTAACAGAATTATTCTACCAAATATAAGGAATATTATTAGTATAAAAAATCAAAATCACAATTTTGACCAAAATTTGACATTGTGAATGTCCACCATCCCTTTAATCTTAATACTTAAAATGCAAGAACTTAACTTAATATTAGTATAAAAGTAATACATTAGGATGAAATCCACAGTAAGGTATTTTATACTAAGAAATTGGCAGAGAATACTGTAAGTGAGAATTAAAAAATCCTTTTATTTCTTATATTCTTTATTGAAAATTCAGATTAAAAATCACATTATTTAATGCTTAAAACTAGGGAAATTTAAAAAAAAGAACAATGGACTTCCTGTAAAAAAGAATCTTCATTTTAACCGAAGTATTCATGAACTGATGTCTGGTGAGACGAAAAACAATCTCTTTCAGATAGAAACTGATAAAATTCTAAAATCATATTATGTATTGTACAAGTTATTATTATATAAATCCTAACTATATCACTCAAGTTACATTCCGATTCCCTAAGCATGTTAAGAGCAATGTATTCTAATATTAGGTTGAGGAAAAAGAAATCAAATATTTTTGCATGGAATTCAAGACTTTATTTAACAAGTTTTGGATTATCCAATTTGGCTCAAACATGCACCGTTTTGTTTTATAATTTGTTGCCATTTTAAAGGTAGATTCATAATGCATCTCTCATAGAAGTCTTGCTCCTTATTGGTGAAAAATTCTAGTAATCCATTTTCACAATCTTCTCTTGACCCCAATTTCTTATCACTCAGGAAGTTTTCCAATGCGAGAAAAAGGTTTTAATAGCTTAGTACCGGGTCCAAACTATATGTGGGATACATTAAAACTTCCCAACAAAGCTCCCAGAGTTTCTGGCGAGTCACTGCAGACGTGTGTGGCATGCGGTTGTCCAGATGGAACACACCACCTCTTCTGTTGGCCAATTCTGACCATTTCTGTCAATCGCTAGCTTCAAACTGTTCAGTTGTTGACAGTAGAGATCTGAATTTAGTGTTTGGTCATACGGAAACAACTCATAATAAATGATTCCTTTCCAGTCCCTCCCCCTAAATACACAGTAGAACCTTCCTGGCCGTTAGTCCTGGTTTGGCCACCGTTTGAGCTGTTTCACCGCGCTTTGACCACGATCGTTTTCGCACAATATTGTTGTATGGGACCCATTTCTCCTCTCCAGTCACCATCCACTTGAGAAATGGATCGATTTCATTCCGTTTGGCCAAGGCTTCGCAGATGGAAATTCGATCCATCACGAATCCATTTGGTGTTAATTGGTGGAACACCCAACATCGAGCTTCTTTTTGAATCTAACTTTGCGCAAATGGTTTAAAACTGCTTTATGGTTGAACTTTAGCTCCTGGGCCATGCTACAGCTAACATGATGGTCAGCTTCTATTATTTATGTGATTTTATTGACATTTTCGACGACTGTCCTGCCTGTGCGAGGTGCATCTTTAACATCAAAAATGCCTGAACGGAAACGACGAAACCAAAATTGCACTTAATTAGCTGTTACAGTATCGGCACCATAAACGCCATTCAAAATTTCAGCCGCCTGGCTTGCAATTTTGCTTTATCAAAGAAAAATTGTAAAATGTACCGAATTTTCTCTATGTTGACTTCCATTTTTAACAGCCTGTAATTCAAAACTGAATGGACCAAGCAAAAAAGAGCAAAAGAATTTTTAGTGTGAAATGTCACCTTGGCAGCTAGCATAAATTTGAATTTCTTTAATCGATACTTCACGAGATATAGACACTATAGCTATCTACCGAAAAAATAGATGGATTTCTTTTTCCCCAGCCTAATATATTATTCATTACATTTTGCTTGAAAAAAAGAGATTTTTTTTTTGGATAATAAATATTCCATATATTTGATATTGATTTTAGTTGATGTGGTAATCTGAAGCAACACGAGAGATATTGATAACGGACCTCTTAATTTTGAACCAAAATCACGTAACTTGGTGAGAGATAGCATCACTCTAAGCTTTCACAACACACCTGCGGGAGGGTTTCGAGCTTCGACAGATTTACCGTTTACTAGCCCTTCTATATGGCGGGTCTTTAGTGGTACTAGGACTAACTGACGACTCGACAGCTCCGGCCACGGGTATGTGACCATTACCCCACGACTACAATCCACAAAATTTCCAGTATAATCTTGTGACGTCTTACGCGTCTTTTCTTTAACAAGTCCTTTGGGTTCTTTGGGCCAGAATTAATGGCAACTCTTTTCCAACCAAATCCAAGAAACGAGAAGTGAAGAGATGCAAATAATATAGGATAAATATAGGATCTTAGAGTAAGCGTGATGGCAATGTAATGGTAATGTAAAGGAATGTTAGACAATTAACGTGCGTTGTGGTAGTGGATGATTATTGAAGTTCGTCGTTTAAAGATTCAAGTTCTACGTGTCGTGGATAAACATATTGGTGATCGATTAGAAGTTAAACGTAAAGCTGCATACCTTGTAGATAAATAAGTTAACCTTGTAGATAAGTTTATTACAGAATAATATAAGGTAGGATTGATTACTTATTATTATTATAATTGAAGATTAGGCGGTTCAATTATTGAGATAGGTCTGAATTATATTGTGTGTTGCGTATTGCGTCATCGTAGATTCTCTCTTTAAGTATTTATATTATATTTGTTCAAAGTTTAAGTTGAATATCTTAATAAAGTCATATTAAGATAATGTTTGATTCTAGTTCTTTCGTTAACCCTACACCCCTAGCTCACGCTGATGCTTCGAGGGATGTACTTCCAAGGGGAGGTGCATCACAATCTTTATTTTATAGCTCTGAGTTCCATTAAATTTAATATTAAGTTAAAAAACAACGCGCGCTTTAACAATATGTTTAATTGTAAGAGCACAATGCACACCGAAGATCCAAAGCATTATGAACACCTACTCAATAGCACGTTCCATCACTTTTTTCCAGCAAAACAGCTGCAATTTGCCCTGTATGGATACCACAAGTTCTTAGTTGATGACCGATTTTGCCAAAACTCTAAGCAGGGGTCAAGATATTCCACCATGATGATGATTGATCTCTTAGCTGCCGTTCTTTTAAAACACAAAGGTGCTCGATCACATTAAGATTCATGGAGTTAGGTGGCCAAGATATTAATTGGAATTCATTTTTATGCTCTTCGAACCCTTTTAACACAATTCTAGCCTTTTGACACGAAATACTGTTCTCCTGAGAGATGTCATTTCCAGTTGGGAAAACAGACATCATATAAGGGTGCAACTGATCTGCAGTTATGCCCAGATAGTTTACTACTCCTTCATAATCCCTTCTACCAGAACTAAGGATGCCAGAATCACCCATTAGAAAATTCTCCAAAGCATAACAAGTGTCATCACCAGCCTGTGTACTTGGAAGGAGTAACTGTTCGACTGTAGAAGACGGCGCACTGTGACCCAGCCATCGATGTAATGAATGAGAAATCGGGATTCTTCCTACCATGAAACTGTCTTCCACTTATTTATGGTCAAGTCTCAATGTTTCTGAACCCACTCCAGGCGTAGTTGGCAACGACACTTCGTCAGCAGAGTCCCACGAGTGGAACGTCTGCTGTGCAGTCATGTATACAAAAGTGTCTACCGAGCTGTGTGTTCCAAAACATTTGTACTTTGACCTTCATCGTATTGAGCTGTCAACTGACCCACTGTCTAGAATGATTTTGCTTTAATAAGTGGGACCATTTCCGACGATGTTTTTTTTTATTATTATTACTACTTTGACGATGCGTAGACAGTCAACAGCTAAGTGTTTACTTCTAGTTTCTCCGTTATTTATCCATTTTACACAAACACTAATAACCATTGAACGCAAACCAACCTACCAGCCATGCTATTTTGGAGGTACTCGTTTCAAGTCTTCGGGCCATTACGATCTGTTTTCTTACAAATTGGCTTAGACCGGCTGCTTTTCCCTTCATTCACAAAAATAAATTCAAGAATGATCATTTACCTTCTCCCGAAGCAATTGAATAACATTCTTTCATAATCACGCAGCTTCTATGTCATCCAGACGAGTTTATTGAAAAATGCGGTGTTGTTCATAATGTCTTGGCTCAACGGTGCAAATGCAGTTGCACTTAAATATGCAATTGTTAAAAGTGGAAGTGTGGTATCACATTAGCAAATTTCTATCTATGGATATTCAGACATTTATCCTTCCTGGATTACGCTCCTTAATATTAAACGAAGACTGATTAAAATAAAATATAAAAAACGAAGGCTTAGCGAAAACATTGTTTTCGGCAAAATGATTAAAGTGTAATAAAAGAAATAATGGAAGAAATATTTTATACCTCGAATCTCTTTAAAGACGACTTTTTTGTATCTATAAAATTGAATTACCGATATGCTTACGTCGCTCTGCACTGCTATTAAATTAAATACAAAACTTTCGAAATGTTGAAAGAAAATTTCTGCACTTAACTAAATACGACAACTTTCTTACTTTAATTACAAATAAAAAAAAGAGAGACTACAGTAAATATACTTTAAGTAACACAATATCATTTTGTACTTCAGAACATTGCTACAAAAAAAGGGATGGAACGATGTAAAGACAGACACTGGAAAAAAGAACGTTAATGTGTCTTCTTTTCAGAATGTCCTACGGATTTCTCAAGAGTTTGTAGAATTACATTTTAATCTGATAGCGTTGCTATGAGGGAATTTTTTTTACAAGAATATAGTTACGTGGGAAAAATCTTCTTTCAAATGTAGGAAAAAGCCAATAATAGGCAGATTCTTTCCAAGAAAATGATAATTTATTTTGGAATATTCTTGTAAATACTGTAGAATTTTCTTCTAGAAATTCACTCCTGTAAATCTACAATAGCCCAGATTCAAAAATACTCAAGTCACAATTCCACAGCAATAACAACTTTGTATAAGGCAAATGAAACGAACAGTCACTGTCACATATTTGATTCCAATGTTGCTTTTCTATATCGTCTTTATATAAGCTGGAAAATAACTGGTAGAAGCTTATAACCAGTATTTATCAAACTTTTTTGTGTTGTGATACACTTTTTACAATTTTAAAGTTTGGTGGCACTCTAACAATAAAATAAGTTTAAAAAAATTTTACTTATATATATAATATACTATGTAAAATAGTTTACGGTTATATTTTTCAATGTTAAATAAAATAATATGTACGACAAAGAGAACAAAAGCTTATTCAATAATTAATTACAAATTATTGATGATTCTTGATAATTTCGTTTATATTTGGTTGTAAAAACAATAAGGCCACTCTCATTGTGTCATCTACATTTAAAAGTCTTAATCTTTCATTCATTTTTATATCTGTATATATTTACATACAGATGTATCCATTATCACAAATGGATTACGAACACAATTAATTTTTTATACCCATCTATCCACGAAATGATACGTTAAATATACCATGAATAGCCTTTAATTTGTTTCTACAGAACGGCCAAATGATTCGGTTCCGAAAATTTTATTTTTCTTCACAAAGTATAATTAATAATTTTAAAAATATTTGGTGGCACACACTTCAAGAATTTTACGGGCACACAAAAGTACCGCACCAATGTGATTGAGAATCATTGTTCTAAACTTTTCTAGATAATCCCCCATACAGTTATGTCATCGTGGTCTAGTTTAAGAAAAATACCCTCTGGGCCGAATTTAAAAAACTGCAATGTTGAAATGACAGTGCGGCAGTTTTTCGTTTGGTAAAGAATAGCCTGATAGTGTTTGGAGAATAATCCCTTTAGAATCTTCTAGGCTTGTCTTGAAACATTTATTTTCGTCACCCCCCTCAAAAGGAGCTAAATAAGAAGCTTTTTGAAAATTCCTACTATTAGTTCACTCTCTCCCTATATATCTTGTTCAAATTTTCAATCTATACATATAAATAAAAATGAAGTGTCTGTTTGTAATTTGAAATTAACAGCTTTTTACTAAATGCATTTAAAAGTATATACAGTACTTACATAAAGAAATCAATTTTTAAAATTTTTTTCTGTCTGTCTATCTATCTGTCTCTCTGTTTGTTCCGGCTAATCTCTGAAGCGGCTGGACCAATTTTGATGAAACTTTCACTACAGATAGCTAATGTTATAAGGAATAACTTAGGCTACTTTTACTTTAGAAAAAAAATTAGGATCCCGAGAAAATAAAATTAAAACCAGTGGTATAGTGAGCAATATCCGATTCAAACAGGGATTATTTATTTCAATAGGGACTATTTTTATTCAATAGGGATTATTTTTTTAATAGGGATTATTTTATTTCGCGACCCTTCTGTCTCAACGATTGCAAGCAGTTACATTAAACTTTTTCTTTGATTAGGTTGCTGCCATTTGCGACATTTCCCGTTCATGTCTTGATCCTAATGATTTTACAGTCCTTAACTGCATTGTCAAAGGTCATGCGTCCCTTTCACCCCCTTCCTTGCGGCTTCGTTTGTGTTCGCGTTTCACCCTACACGGAGAAAAAGCACACTGGTTGTGCGTTGGTGCTCTAAGAAAAGAATATGTTCCCAGTCACCCTACTTGCTACTTAGACCTATTTTGATCCTAAAGATTTTAGTCCTCATCCCATCGACAGTGTCAAAGGTCATGCGTCCCTTTCACCCCTTGCTCAACAAAAAGAAAACAAAAAAATAAAACAAAAAAGAAACATTCACATAGATTCACAAAGTAGAAGAAAAGTTTTCGTAAACTCTGCGAAGTGAATAAACACTTTTTTGTTAAACTCCACTTGGACGAAGTCGCGGATAACAGCTATTTAACATACAATAAATGCATTAGAAAGTAATATTATCGTATTGCACATCCAGATAAAAATTATTTACACTATTTTTAGCGTTTATTACACAAAATTTGTAACAATGTGTTACTTTTGTTGAGCAGGTAGGTGTTTTCAAAAATTGACCCACAAGAAAGTTACGGGGCGTCATAAATAATAATAACAATAATAAAAAAATCAGCAATTATATCTGAAGACTTAAAATTTAGCAAACATGGTTTTTTTTTTTTTGTTCAGCTGAGTTATGTAAAAAGCTTTTTTTTGTTTAATTTATACAATTCACGTAAAATTAACTCATTAAAAACTTCCTTATCCTTCAGTCTGTATTTTTTTAATTTTTTAATTCACCCGTGCGAAGAACGGGTATACCAGCTGTCATTAATAAAATACTTTCTATTCATCCATTCAAGTTTAAATACATTTTTTTAAAGTTGTTGTGGATGACACTTGATGATAATACAGATTTTTCAAATATTAATTCATTAATTCAATTTAATTAAGGAATAAATAGTAACAAACAAAAATAATAGTCCAATACCATATAAAAAAGCTCGTTGTGTCCTTATAGCACAATGGATAGCCTGTTGAATTTCTAATCCAAAGGTCGGGGGTTCGAATTCCACATGGATAGCCTAATTTCTGAGAATAGGATTTCTTTTTTACTATGCTATTCTATTAGAATAATTAAATTTAATCAATGAATAAATATTAACAAACAAAAAAAGAATATCATTTTCTACTTTGTCACTTAAGGCTGTTTTCGCCATTTGTACGACAGCGTGAACTTAACGCGGAACACATTTTCGGACAGAAAAAAATACCTAAATTTTTATAAAAAATTTGTCACTTTGTAATTCATGCATTTATTTATTATATAGGGATTTTAAAATTTAAAAATATTACATAAATAATCAGTTTTTTGTTTTATTATTATAAAGGGATAGCTCATTTAGCATTACGGTTTAGGAAAAAAACACGAAACAAATTTTATAAAAGAAAAAAATGTGTCGACTCGAATAAAGATGAGTAGTGTGATAAAATAAGGAATTCTGTACAAGATAGTGAAGCCAGAATATAAAATTTATGTTCGAATACTTTTATATCTCTGAAAAATTATTCCGAATTTGGGTCCTATTCTTTAACATTAGCCGAAGACAGCCTTAATATTGGGATTCTGTCCTATGTATATACATATTTGTATTAATTGTAACTATTTAATAAAAAGTAACTAAAATAAAAATTTTCTATGCTGATCTAGGTAGAAATTGACTTGAAAAAGTTTTTTTTTTTATATTACTCGTTATATCATATTCTCAGACGCGTGTCAAAGTAACTTATTTTAAAGCATTACTCATTGTTTTTCAATCCTCCTTTTCTTCATAAAATATGTTGCGTGCCTTTTTAAGATTTACAATATTGTCAAAGACGTTATACGTTAAAGTGGGAAAAAATATGTATGTTGAATGATGAAAATACATTCATGGACAAAAAAACAATTAGCGCACTAAGAAGAAGGAGTCATCCAAATGAAACGAAATTTTACATACGTAAAGAGTACTTTGATATAAGTGAATGATTAGAAAATCAAAGAAAAAGGACCATTTATTTCAGAGAAAGAGAAAGGAGGATTTAATACCTTGTTGAACCCCATCTAGCGCGAATGCACGATGCGATACGATCGGGCATTGAGGCACACAAGCTCTGTATGATGTCTTGAGACTTTTCATTCCATATTTGCTGTAACCTTGCCTCTAGCTCGTTCAAACTCGTGAGATGCCCAACTCACCATCTCAAATGATCCTAGATTTGCTTGATTGGAGAAAAATCTAGGGATCGGGCAGGCCAAGGAAGGGTAGTAACAGTGCAGAGACAGTCTTGTGACACTCTTCCCGTGTGAGGCCGGGCATTATCTTGTTGAAAAATTTCTTCTGGGAGCCGTGGCATGAGTGGAAACAAATGTGATTGCAGGATGTCATGGACATACCACTGGGTTATCGTGGTGCCACGGATCAATACTAGGGGTGACCGTGTATTGAAAGCAATGGCACCCCATACCATCACACCTGCTGTGGGAGCAGTGTGTTGCTGCAAAGCAAAGGCAGGATTAAGGCATTCACCACGGGGTTTCCACACATGAACACGATTGTGATCACTGCTGAGATTGAATATGGATTCGTCGCTAAAGATGACCTGGTTCCATTCCGCTGCAGTGCAGTTTCCTCGTGCGCAGCACCACTCCAGACGGAGGCGTCGATGGGTGGGCGTCAAGGATAGCACACGTAATGTGCCCTGCGATTCCAAATGTCCTTCATGCAGGCTCCTTCGTATGGTTTGAGAAGACACAGGGACCCCTAATGAAGGTGCTACATGTGCCTGGATGGCGGCTGATGAGGAAGTTGGCTGTACACGCGCATTTCTTACGATGTGGGGGTCTTCTCGACAACTGGTCTGTCGAGGGCGAACTGAACCTGATCTTCGTGTAAATGACATCTCTCGGATCCACTGGTCCCAAAACCTGCTCACAACACAATCAGAGCGGCCTAATTGACGAGCTACTCGCCTATAAGATCACACAGCTTCCATCATGCCGATGATTCTCCCCCTCTCAAACAGCGACAGCTGCTCATTGTCTTTGAAAACTGCGTAATGGCATGTCTACCTCATCTCTTCCGTTATAAGCGATTCAGCACACTCAAACAAGCTTTGGTTACCTGTTTTATTCTCCAAGAAAAACGACGTTAAACTCCCTCTACCGGCTATACGTAATGCGCAATCACGCTGCATTTCTAACCATTTGCATATCTTCCCGACATGTACCTTCACGCCAAGTTTCGTTACAATTCCGCAATTATTTCTTGGTGCGCTAATTTTTTTGTCCATGAGTGTATGTTGTTTGTTTATGATAATTGGTTAAATTGGCCACAACGAAAAGAATTAATATTAACATATTAATGTTTACCTTGCTTAAAATATATTCTCAATCTGAGTTCCTGAGTTCAGGTCTTTTGTGACAAATACAGTCCAACCCCAATAATGTTCCTCAGTGGTATTTTTAAACGTCAAGAAACTTGTGTGTTGACTTAAAGCTCCTGACAAATCATTTTGATGCGTTTCTTTCTCATTTTTTGCTTGTCACAAAAATGGTGCATATTGTTTATTTCCATTCTCTTTTATAGTAGAATAAGAGTAATATTTGTTTTACACTTGAAAAAAATAGGAAAAGTCTCCAAAAATTCACCAAACCAACTTCAGAACCCCAATTATATTTACCGTGTTCCGAAAAGGAAAAGTTGATGGAAAACACATCTTATCTTAAAAAAAATAAAATGTATACAAAAGGCTGGAAATAAAATGTGTCCAGCACAATTCGAATCAAACGAAGAAAAGAAAACGTTTTCGAAATCTTTCTGCATTTCTTTTTCTCTTAACTATTGCATTATTCATCAAAAGTATCTTTCCTGTTAAAATTGGTATGTAAATAAGATCTGCTGAGAAGAAGGATCTCGATTGGCTGCGTGCTGCGGAATATAAAAGTTCGATTACGATTTTTTTTATCCTACGTTACATAATAGTTTGCAGAGATGATTTCAGATTTTCTCAGAGAGTCATACTACTGTTAAAGAACAAAAATTGCAATTTGTTGATGGCTAGATTTGTCTTCTAATAAAACTTTTTGAGATGAATATGCTTGTGCTCTATCCGAGCCTAACGTTCGAAAATTTAATTTTGGAAAAAAAAATTTCACAATTTAATTAAATTTTTAAAAGAAACATTTATCATGTAAGTTAAGGATTAAAAGAAAACATAAAAAACACGTTTTTAATTTTAATCGAACTAAAAAGTAAAAAATAATTCTGAACATAAGAATAAAATGATTAACGAGAAAATTAATGTCTTTGGGGTAAAAGCGTAGGTTGCTTTGTACTACATTTGTACACTAACTCTGCCTGCCAGAATAGAAATGGAAAGAAATTGTAACAAATGACATCGAGCATTCTACTATTTTACCACAATGACATTAATTTTCTCGTTAATCATTTTATTCTAAAACTAAGGATTACTTTTTACTTTTTAGCTCGATTAACTGTAAAAGTGTGTTGTTCAGTTTTTTAAACTATAGTTTCTTTTCATTTTTTAATTCGTTCTACAACAAAAAGCTTTTTTCCTTTTTTTTTGAATTTTTAAGAATATCAGTTCTTTTTTTGGTGTCATTCGTTTTTGTAAGCTAAGTTACACTAAAATTGTTGTGTAAGTGCTTCGTTACATAGCATTTACGCATCTGCTGTTGCGTTCAAATTACGTAAATGTGAGAAATTTGAAAAATCAGGCAAATACTGAATTTAAAGGAATTACAAATTCACTAAAACGCAAAAAAGTGCGAGATTGAACAGTGCATTGGAAATGAAGCTAAAATTATAGATTAAAAAAACTAAAAATCACGCTTTTTTGGTTTTAATCGAACTGAAATGTAAAAAATAATTCTTAATATAAGATAAAATGATTAACGAGAAAATTAATATCATTGTGGTAAAAGCGTGGGGTGCTCGATATCAATTGCTATAATTCCTTAGTAGTTCTATTTAGAAATGCAGAGTTATTGTAAAAATATAATACAAAGCCTTCCCCCAGACTTTTACCGTAATGACGTTATTTAATTTTCTCATTAATCATTTTATTTTTATATTAAGTATTATTTGTTTCATTTCAGTTTGATTAACCAGAAAAGCGCGTTCTTTAGTTTTTTAAACTATTATTCATTTATTGATGAATTAATCTTAAATACGTCTTTTTTGAATCTAGAATACTCATTGACATCTTATCAATGCATTGATACGGCTTGTTTTGCAAAATGTAGAATCTACCAACTGAAAAAATTCTGCAAGCGCTAGGTTCAAAATATTCCATGCAGAAAAATGTGTTAAGGTCAATGATATTTTTCACTAAAAAAGAGCTCAATATTCTCTCTGAAATTTGCATCAGCATTAGGCATAAAAGCACACGTTTTGAATCAAAGGGTTTGTGAGAAATTATTTAATCCTGTGACCTCTGAACCCATTCTCAGATATTTTGGTAAAATGAAGCAATGAATGATTTTTCATTCCACTGATGCGACAAGACAATTTAGAAAAACATACTTTATGTCTGAGTTTAGCAATTAGATAATAAATTTTTTTTCACATGTTCGAGTCTTTTTTTTTATTTCCATTTTCAGAAAACCTGGGCAGTTGTTTATATTATGGTAAGAGAAATGGCTGACGCACCCTCCCCATTTTCACTTAATGTGTGACGAATCTATACGGAACTTTATCACTAACCTTCTTTTTTTTAGGGAAATTTAATTACCTACCTATTTCCAATCAACTCAAAAAGCGGACAGGATTCCTTGTTATGTAAATTAAATTCAGTATTTAAGTCAAACGAAATAGTAAAAGTTAGAGCAGTAGGAGATAGACATTGTTGTTATAATGAATTTGAATTGAAATCTTATTGTTGGTGAGAAGAGTAAATATAAAATTGTATTTAAAGTCTCATTAAAATTTTAAGAGTGAGATTGTTATATGTTCAATAAGAACATTATTAAATATAATTCTGGGATCTCTTATCGTGGTAATTTCTGCGTGATCGTTATTTAATAAATTAATTAGATCATTAATTAAGTGAGTTAATTTAAAGGATATTATCTTTAAAACCTCATAATATTGTTAGAAACAATTGTTAATAAGTCTTTGATTCTATTTGGGAAAGATAACCAAATAAAAGAAAGTTATTTATAAAAATGGCTACTGGTTCTTTTGTGACTCAAAGTATTCTCGTTCTCAAAATGAGGTACAAATGAGCCCCTTTTTTGTTTGTTGTATCGGTTATTAACCCTGAACATTTTCGTTTCAAAGTTGTACCTTAATCTTTTAGTCACCAGATATGAAATTAGTCGCCAAATCTGGAAATAGCCATTCATGATTATTCTGATCAGGACAATGGAACAAAATTGTGAAATTATTGCATTGTCATTAGTCATCGACAAGTGGAGAAAATTTCGGATATCTTTTTCGGATATCTTTCGGATATCTTTTAAAATTTCTTTTTTTGGATATCTTCCAACTTGACTAAACTATACGACCTCCGGTCACTATCTTGTTCACTCTTCTATATCAACTTTCAACCATCAACGCGCCTATTCTACTACTAACACTTAAGTAGGAGCTCTATCTTCTTCACAGAAAGCGGTTTGGAACTGAAATCACAGTTACTTCCTTCCTCAGTGGCACGGCAGCCAGAGGGTGGACCTTGGCCTTCTCAAGACGACTTTTCCAGGTCAGCCTTCTTCCTGCTAGTGTTCTTCAGTTCCTAGTTCTAAAAACTAGGAGATCTTTTTCTAGGCAATCAATCCAGCTAAGATTTGGTCTACCCTTTCTTGGTGTGCAAATTAGTTGATCATTGAAGGCTTTTTCAGTGATGCGGTCTTCGCTCATTCTGATAACATGACCTTCTTGATGAAATTAACAATGTCAGATTCTTTATATGACTGACAGAGCTCCAAGTTTGATCTTCTTCGCCATGTTCCATTTTCCTGAATTCCTCCAATACTTATGTTCTCATCTGTTCGAGATGAGTTCAAGTTTCACATGCATAAGTTAATGCTGATCTTATAAGACTTTTATGCAATGAAATCACAGTTAAAAAGATTATCTTACCCAAGAGGATTATTAGTAGAATCGCGGATAAACCCATTACAGCATCTTGTGAGTAAGTGACAATAGGATGTTATGAAACAAGAGCCAAATTAGACTATTGCTTAAAATTGCTTAAAGTAAGCAATTGCTTTTTTAATGGATTCAAAATTCTTCCCTTTCAGATAACTCCTTTTTGCGTTGCTTTCTATGTTTATAGTGTATATATTTATGTATTTTTATACACTTATAGAAACTCACTGATAGAAAAGGAATATATTCGAAATATTTTGTCTTCCCATTTCAGAAATTTCCATGTTACTCCAAGATGAGCTGGTAAGTATAGTATTGAATAATAGCAAAGAAAATACCTCAGCGTCTTTCTTAGCACTCCCCTGCTGATATAATGAACTTCGATAACAATCGTATAAATGTTGGAAACTTTTGGAAAAGTCCTCCTTCCGTACTGAATTATGTTGCCTCAGCAGTCTGGATGTCTGAGACGTCAGTAAATTTCGTATCAGAAGGTCAAACGGTTGATGGAGATTTTTATTGCCAAGCACTGCCATTGGGCTCGCATTCGTCTCGCGAGACTACAGCACGCTGCTACAGTATTTGACGACTCTTTAAACATCCGAGCTGCTGTTCCTAGAGCACTTTACGAAGTACAACTATTTTTTAGGAATTTCTTATAGTTATGAGTTATTCGAAAGGCATTGAAGTATTATTTTGTAAATGCTTAGCTCTTTCGATGGCCATTTGTTTTTCTTTTGAATTTCTCGTAGTTTTTTTTTATGTTTTATTAACAATTAAACATTTAAGAAAATTTATTTTATTTTGCCGAATTTTATGTTTACATTTAAATTTTAGGGGTAGGAAGAATACTTCCCAAGGCACCATTTACAATCACAAAAGAAATTAAATTTAAGGGTGATTATTTGCCATGAAAAGATGAGAAGCATGTTGCAATGCACAACGGGACATCACATTCTGCACACTTGTAGCGGGGCCTCTTTTCTTGTCCCTTTCTGTGACATTTCCTTCTATTGTTAGAAACTATCTTTGACATATGATTTCCTATACAGGCTAGACGCAAATCATCCGGAACTAGACACTTGTTTGCTTGGAAGCTAGCAGGACGTCCTTTCCTTTTTCGTGAAAAATATCCGTCTATTAGCTGACGAGTTAATGCTATACGGAATGCTAGCTGGTCTAAACTTCTGTTCTTTTGTTCACTTGCCACAGTATGAAATTATTTATGATGGCAAGGTTAATAAGAAAATGAAAAATACGATACCACCATTTTACAGATCTTATTTGGTATATTTCTCTTCTTTGATCGAATCGATCAACCCCTCCCTTGACATAATTGTATACACAGTGACAGCTTTCGGACAAAGTACTTACTTCTTTAGTTCCACCTTTTTTTGTCCTATTTACAAATGTCATAATCTCTGGATTACGTGCAGTAACACAAAACTGAAGCGGAAATTAGTCTTCTCATCGTTATAATAGCAATGCCAATATATTGTAATGAGTTTTGCGCTTCTCACAGGTGTATTTTGTAAGATCATGTACATGGGAAGTAATCTTCCCAAGGCCAACTAAAGGGTTAATTCTATAACATTTATGTGATCGCACTCACCTTACTTCTAGATTTTGCTTTGTATTACATTTGCAAAGGATACTACAATTCTTGAATGTAGTGCTAAATATAATTCGATATGATGAGGTCGCATTAGTAGAGGGTACACTTAGAAATAACGAAGTCCATAGTTCATTTAAAACACTAACGTAAAATCAATCAATAGGCTTATAAAAGTGCAATTTGTAATAAAAATTTTTTCCTGACAACATACTTAAGCCTTTCGTGCAAGTGTCAGTTAAGAACGGTAAAAGTTGAGAGCAGCCTAACACGCAAAATAATCGATTTTTCATCGAAGAATCCTCGTTACTGAATATATAAATAGAAACCCAATATATCTTAAATGTGTCTGGATCAGGGATATCCATCCTGCGGCCCGTGGGCCGCAATGTGGCTTGCCTAGAATAATTTCATGGCACGCGAGATTCTTTACAACTTTACAAAATATGATTATTTTGTGCAATATTTTTGTTTTAAATGCATTGTTTTATGACAAATTCCATAATAGTTTCTATTTTATCTCGTTGCTTTTGTTTTTATAAAAGCTTAGAAGTGAACAGTATTGCATTGCAGTGGTACCCCGCAGTATCACACTTGATTCCTGTAATTTTTTTTCGACTTGCACCTACGAATTGTTTTTTTTTTCGAAAACGAAATTTATCAAACATAAATCGGACATAAACTTATCAGGCGAAACCCTGCACTGAGATTGACTTGCAAAAGCAAAGTGACAGAAATGAGAAACATGTATCTCATTATTTAAATAAATTACACATTTTTTACCATTTCATTATAATTATTATATTATCTATGTCTGTATACATGAAAAATAATGTAAACTATAACTATAGTTCATTCTGATTTAAATTTTCACTCCAATAAATGTTTGTAATGGCTCTAAATCTAATATAAAGATATATATTTTTATATGAGGTCCACAGGATTATGATGTTTTTCCCAAGTGGCCCACAAGGTTGCCCATCCCCCTAGCCTAGATCTTCAAAGATCAAAGCGTTGAGATGTTGTTTCAGAATTTTAAAACAAAATGAATAAAATCTTAACTGCATTGCAACTTTTTAAGTTTAATTTTTGCAGCAATTATTTTCATTTTCTACTTAATAACACAGACAGTGGTGTAAAGATATTTTTATATGGTCCTCAAGAGGTACGTTTAACGACAGGCGTAAATGTAGCCCTTTGCCATGATGAATTTCGCAAACCTCAATCTGTTGTTACTGTCATACAGGATATATTATATTATTTATATGACATACTGTCATATAAATAACAACCACAACATGATCTACATTAAATAAAACGGAAAATTTTGATTTAAAACTCAATAAAATTTTAAAAAATGGCCACTTTTGTCATTCTTATTTTATTCCAAAATCTTTTTTTTTTCAGTCACTCTTTTATGCTTTAAGACCATACCTTTACTACGACGTTAATGTAAACCAGTGATTCCCAAAGTGGTCTATATAGACCCCCATGGGTCTATAACGATCGTCAAGGGATCAACGTCAGCGAAAAAATAATTTGGGGGTCCATGAGGTGTAAATGAGGGTCTACGACAGTGGCTCTCATTAAATCAGATCGTGACTTTAATTTTAAAAGGAAATTTAATCAAGTGACTTATTTAATAGATTTATTTACTAAATTTAATTAGGTTCATTTGCAGTTACAAGGCGACAGCATAAATTTTATTAAAACAAGGACTACATTTCAGCGTTTCTTGCCAGAATTAAGCTAAAAGAGTGTAATTTTGGACGTCGCAAATTGTCCCAGTTTCTCATTTGTTGTAGACTATCTGCCAGGAAAAAGACGTTTTAAGCTACGTTTAAAATTTAAAAACCCTGTTCTTAGATTTTGAAACTAGGTTTGAGAATGTTTTGACTATCGTAATACCGCAGTAGACAATTAATTCATACGGTCGCTTTGAAAAAGAAAATGTCAGATTAGAAGAACTAGACACTAGGTATGGGCACAATAACAAAGATCTTAAAGTAAAGTTTAGAAACGAATGTCAACAATTTTGGCTTTAAAAAGATGTACCTGCTATGTATTCCACATTATGGAACATCTTATGAAAGTTTTTAATTGTTTTTCTGATTGAGAAGGAGTTTCGGTGTGCTTGCCAATCTCCAAAAAAAAAAAAAAAAAAAAAGAAGAAAAGACTAGACACTATTAACTGAGGAGATATTTAGAGTTAAACCTCACAATATTGATGCTAAATGTTGAAAATTTGTTATTGCATCCCCAGATTCATCACTCCCGCTAAAAGCATTTGTTTGTTGCTCATTTACTTTATGCATTAATTAAATTTTAATTTAATTAATGCATAAAGCATTAATATTAACTTCATCAGAGTCATAAAAAAATTTCGGCCGCTCCACATCTATCCGAATATCACTCGTTTTTAGCTGTTTTACGATGAAAAACGTACCAGCCAACAAAAGAGGTTTTACCCGTTTGCTGATCAAACTGTTCGATTGCTGCCGAGTCTTTTTCTAAGAGAAAAGAGTCACGTCTGCACAAAAGACAGAACGATGGAAAATTCGAAATCACGTCTCCACCTTCTCCAGGACTCTTCCCTAGGGAACGACCAATATCCGTGAAAGAATGCGTGATCTCGATATAGAAAAAGAAGAGAAATCATTCTTTGTATGACTCAATTGTGATTCTTTAGAGCTCCTTTATGGTACACAAAAGTCTCGAACTCCAGAAAAACCTCCTAAAAAAATAAAATCTTTTACAAAATCTACTTGCTATATACTGGATTTCTTTTCTTCTACGATTTTTGGTACATGTTAGTTTTCTCATGTCTTTTACGTAGAATTTTCAGTTTTCCTTACTCTTTGTGTGGATCCGGTAATCAATGCTTTTTAGGTATCGAACTCGATTTGAATTTGTGTTATTGGTAACAGTTTAATATCCTCGAAGTAGACTAGTCATTTGGGAAGGGATTTTACTTAACAATAGACTATATGGAATATTAAAGTTTAAGTTCAAGTTCTCTCTACTTGGAATGATAGTTATCTTATTTGAGCAAATATTTACATGTGTATATACTTGCATGTCTCGTGTGTTGTTTCTAATTGAAGAAGTAATTTATATCACTAACCGCCTTTAGAAATATTTAATATTAAGAGGTCTCAGGGGTGTGTTAAATTTCTCTAGAGGTCTGAAAATATTAACAATATTTTCAAACAGGTATAATTTTTTTCAATTTAAATTAAATAATTTGAATCTTTTACACATTATTTATACATAAATGGGGCTTCAGAAAAGTATAAAATGTTAAAAATATGATCATAATTTTAAAAATTATAAGTATAAGAAACTTTTCTATAAGAAATATTTATTGAGTTTACCGTCGCGCATGCTATTTTCTAAAATAGCAGCTTTAATTACTAGCTATAAGTTGATTAATAAAGTTTAATGTATTGTCATTACGCTGTAGCTATTTTTATATAAGTAAAATAAAGGTAGGGCTTAAAGAGCATGATGCATTTTATAATTCTATAACATTATATACATCAGAGATTACTATTTTAGAAAATAGCATGCACAACGAAGAAAATACTTAATATTTATCATAGAATTTTCATATGATTATGATTTTTAAAATTATTATTATATTTTAAACATTTTATACTTTTCTGAAGCCCCATTCTTTTATAAATAATGTGTAAAAGATTCGAATAATTTAATTTAAATTTAAAAGAATCATACCTGTTTTAAAATTGTTTATATTTTCAGACCTCTAGAAAAATTGAACACCCCTGAGCTTTCTTAATTCAATTAACCCGGAAGCAGGCACGGAGCTCGATACAAACTTTAATGGTCACATGGAGTGACTGAGTCACCCCAATCCTTTTTTTATAATTATTTTTATTGTACACGATAAAAATCATTATTCCAGTGAATAATTTAAGTAGAAATAAGTATACTTACCTACTTTTCAGGACTTTTCAATTTTTCTTTGATAATTTAAGAAAAAATATAAATCAAACTGAACCAAGAAGTTTCAAATGTGAGTGACTATAATAAAGGGAACAAATCACAGACACTTTACGCTAACATTACAGGAATGATATTTGCAGGCAAAACTGTCATATTTTGTTCAAGTTATTGCAGTTTAGTTGTCCTTTAAGGATCGACAAATAGCATGTTTACTTTATCTTGCTTGTGCCTTTTTGACAGGTCAAAGTGCATCTTGTGCGACACTTATGGATTCATATTTTTCTTAATTCTTTAGGTAGCATTTGAAAATTTTCCTTTCAACTCAAACGTTTCATGTTCATCGCTTTTCTCAAATTTACTTTCGCTATCATGATAAATATGCATTATATCGGCAGGTACTTCCCTTGCTTGATCAATTTCAGTAAAGATCACATATGCCCGTTTCTCTTTTTTTATATTCTGCTCATTTACATTTATAAACCATAATAAGTCCTACAACACATCACTCTAAACCACTAAGTTATTCACAGGAGAAAAATGTGGCACGTTCATAGAAAATATTTTGGAACAAAAGTGGTTGCGCGGGAAGCTCAGTCACCCCAAGTACCTTAAGAGGACTTGGTACCCCCAAAATCACAAACCTATCGTTTTTTTTTATTTTCATTTAATATTATTCTTTGCATTATTATCTTTCGATTGATATATCACTTGTGCATGTCGGAAAGTTAGAAGTTGAATAAAACTTCATTTGAAAACAAATTAGGCAATTCAGCCACGCCCCCTTTTTAGAAAAAAAAGCTAAAAAAACGTTTGGATAAAAAAATCTAATTTATAAAGAGAAATAATAACATTAAAAAAGAATGCGCAATATATAAAGCAGAATATTTCCGAGGCAATGCATACAATCATTTTTTTTCTTTGTGAAATGTGTGCATGTAAAATATTTAAATTAAGGCATTTTATATTAAAAAATTTTATAATTTCAGTTCTTATTCCTGATATATTTTTCATACAAATGTAATACTTTAATATTATAAGAAGAAAAACAGCTAAAATTTCTGTCGTGACAGAAAAAAAATTTTTAACGTTTTTCTTGAATTTTCTTGTGCAATTAGTTCTCTCTAAAAGTTGATTATTTATAAAAATGTGTGGGTTGAAAAAATATGAAAATGCAATTATTTTAAAGAAAAACGTATAACTAATATCTTAAAGTGGTATTTTAAGTTTAATTAAGCTTATAATAATTATTTTTTCAGAATTATAAACTTTAAACTGGTTTTTCTCAGTTTGTGTTTTTCGAAACCTTAGTGCATTCAAAATGCTAATCATTCGACAATTATTTACCAATCACTTCCATTTTTTTCCCTGTATGTTAAAAATAAAGCATGTAATAAAATTAGGGATTCGTTTTTCTTTAAACTAAAAACTTTTTTTAAAAAAAAATAAAATGTAAGACATGTTGGCTTTTTCGTTGATTTTTAGCCTGTATATCAACATTTTATTTTTTTTCTTGAAAACGAATGAAGTTATTCTACAAACGACCCCTAAAGTTGTTTAGAAGATCCATAAGAATATTATAAAAGAAGTTTCAGGTCAAAAAATTAATTTTTACAAATGGAGTAGGATTTTAAAATTTTCTCAATTTTCTTCAAAAACTTTAAATTTTTAAAATTGTGTGAATAATATATGAAAAGTTTGTTCTGATATCATTTTCTTGAATAGAAACATTGTATAAAATGCTAAAATATAATTTTTAAATACGTAAATAAAGCAATCTGCTCAAAGGGTACCAAGTCTTCTTAAGATTGTAAAAAAAAACGTTTACCACTCCGAAAAAAGAGGGAGATATGTGACAGATATGTTTTAGTTCCCATGAAGACCGTCATACAGGAGGATACTGTCAAGGTCATTAGTAACAAATAAACAGTTTTCCCAGAATTAACAATTTCGTAAGCTTGGGGTGGCTTTCTGCCCGCGCGACCACTCCCGGGTTAATCAACCATTTTGATTTTGCTTAAAATAATGAGAGATGCACAAAGGTTACTGACAATATAGACCTAACAGCTTAGGATCGTGGATATTCAAAAAGATAGACACCTGAATTGGAAATTAATCCTCGCACTATGTGGGACTTAAGATATCAAGTTTTATTTAAATTCCAGCAGTCATTATAGCTAAAAAAAGGCATTTGATGAAATTATGGTGTAAGGCTACGTCTAGACTAAAACATTCCTGGCGAAAATCACAACCATGACAAGCGAAATGCTACACGGCCCAATTTTACATACAGTACAAAATATTTACTGTTTCACAGAAAAAGATATAACTTTTTACATAAAATCAAAAATGAACATTATTTCCTTTAAGGAATTATTTTGCCATTATTACAAACCAATCATTAAGCCAGTTGACATGTGGAACTCGTCAGATAACGCCGAGCTTGCATGCACAGAAAACGATCCTCGCTGACTTTCGTCATCCTAGGACGTCCACTTCAAGGTCTCCGTGACACTGCAGATTCCATTTGATTCCAATTCCACAAGGGGCTGATGATCAAACGGTTGCCATTTAAGGTTCAGGCAGTCTTAGCGGTCTACCATCAGAATGAATCCGTCCGATTGCATTCCAGACGAGCTATACCACTCAAACGCTGTTAACGACTCATTTTTAGAAATTCTGAACAAAGAAATGAGCCTCGTATCAACGTAACGGGAAAAATAGCTACAGCTGAAATGAGCGTATTTTATGTCTATCGCATTACGCAGCCCTATATGTGGTTATGCAAATGTTTAAATTTCGGAACTGCTTTCATATTTCATTGCAACCAAATATTAGTGCTGTAATGTTTTTGAAGTGATAATTTCTATTGGCGCGATTTGCTTGAGAGTGCACTTGAATGAACATCACGCTCGGGAACGTAATGCTGATTGGGCTCTTAGTTGAACATACTCACCTCTAAAAAAGAAAGGAGGGACACATTCCTCCCGCCACTCTGAAACCGGTAGTTTGTACCCCCGCCAACAAAATTAAAAGTTCCTAGCCTCAATCTAAATAGGGCTTTCTCCCCCCCCCCTCACATCTTTCTAGGGCAGGGGTGGCCAACCCAAATGACCTCGCGGGCTACTTCGGAAAAACTTTACAATCCCGCGGGCCGCATATAAAAATATATATCTTTATATAAGATTTGGATCCATTGCAAACCTTTTTTGGAGTGAAAATTTAAAACAGACTGATATATTATTATTGTTTTCATAATTTTTCATGTATACAAACATAGATAGAAAAATAATAATAATGCAATGGTCAAATAATGTTTCATTTATTTAATTAGTGAGATACCTGTTTCTTAACTCTTTCACTTAGTTTTTGCCAGTTGATCTCAATGCATGTGTATTTGCATATCGTAATTGATGTTGCAGATTTTCATGAGTTAATTTTGAGCACGATTTATGCTTCATAAATTTCAATTTAGAAAAAAAAGAGATTAAGAGAAACAGAACCAGCGTGATAAAAAAAATAACAGTTATGGGATTTATTTTTTACAAAAAAAATAAATAAATAAAATACTTTTTAGACAAAAAATATTGTACAAAATAGTCGAATTTTGTAAAGTTGTAAAGAACCTCGCGGTCGCAAAACTATTCAAGGCTGGCCACCCCTGTTTTAGGGTAACGTGAATGCGGGATTCTTTCTAATCCTAGTTGAAGCATGAAAATGAAACGTAATATTTTTAAAAAATAGGTTTAGGAAGAAAAAAATCCTACACTAAGTTAAACATAAAATGTAGAAAAAGGACAAATTTTATCGAACTAAGTAAGTAGTTTTATTATCATTAGGATTATTGCAATGATCTTAAGATTAAAAATCTATTTTTGTAAGCGAATGGGAATAGCAATGAACAAATAATTCTACTAATCCATTACTTAAATATACTTTGAGTCTAAAAAGAAAATTAAAACAATTAAAAATTTAAAATAACAAAATTAAGCATACAGGTTTTAAGAAAAAGTTACACTAATTAATTTAAATACAAGAAAACAAAATATAATTAAGAAGACTTTCCTTGTAGCAGGACCGGATATATTTGTACAAAATTCCCAAACAATGACAAAAAAGAGCTAGTATAAGCCAGAGATTAGGTGATATAAATCTTCTAATTAAATCCCTTTTTAAAGGTTTTGACCTAGATTTGTCTCTTACCAATCAACTACCAGTCTTACTATTCCTTTGTTTAAATTAATTCTTGGATAGATTGAATATTGTTAAATTACAACCAAAATTCACAATGCCGGATCGGGTCTTCTGAACAAATTACCTATGATTTTAAGTGGGAACATTAAGGTAGAGTTTTCAAAAGACAAATTAAAACCTTTAGTTGATTTTTTTAAAATCAAAATTGAATTTAGTTATGTCAAATGATCCAAATGAAGCACGAGGAGGTACGGAACAACGCTTGACGGAGAAGTTTTTTTTTATCGCTACTATTGTGTGGTCATAAGCACACATATTTTCCCCCCTCGAATTATACTAATTTTACCGTTTTGCGTTACTGAGAGTGTCAATACAGATATTCGGATATTAAGGGATAGCCGATGCTCTATTCAGCATTTGTTTGAAGGGCGGAGGCCTGGTGGCAGAACGACATCGTGTATTGACTATCTTTTAAATTGCTTGAGTGCCAATATTAAGATTATTTTTCAGTGGGTACCATCGCACGTGAATGTCTGCGGGAAGGAGATAGAAGAAAAGGGCAGCCACAAGGATTCTGCACTTGGTGGCTGCCTTACTTTTTCAGAAATTGCTACCCGAGTCAATCAAGAGATCAGTTCCATTTGGAGACAGGCCCTCGTACATGAGTGGTATGGAGGAAACCGTTTTGGTGCTGCTTTGCTTGGAACAAGCAGTAGGCGAAATGAAATTATTCTTCCTAGGCTTCGCAGTGGACATACTTGAGCTCAACGGCATTTGGCGGTTCTTAAGGTTTACTCTCCTTCTCTAAATTGCAAAGTCACCTTGCTTGTGTGGTGTGTATTGGTTCCATAAGGGCCAGCTGTTCTCAAGTCCTGCTACAATTCGTCATTACTTAAAAACGCACGGTTTCATGGACTTGATCTAGACAGGAATGTCCAACCCAGATGACCTAGCGAGCCAATTTGTAAAAACATTAAAAACCCGTGAGCGGCATATAATATATATATATATATATATATATATATATATATATATATATATATATATATCTTTATATTAGAATTAGAATAAGAATTTATTGGGGGTTGAAATTTAAGTAGGCATATTATTATTGTTTTCATTGTTTTTTTCATGCAAACAAACACAGATAATATAAAAATAATAATAATGCAATGATCAAATACGTTTAATTTATTTAATTAGTGAGGCATTTGTTTCTCAACTCTTTCACTTTAGTTTTTGTGATTTGATTTCAATAAGTGTATTTGCTCATCGTAATTCATGTTGCAGGTTTCACTTATTTTTGTCTGTCAAGTTTGAACGCGATTTATTTTTGAAAAATTTCATTTTCGAAAGAAAACAAAAGCTTCGCTATAACAGAAAGTTAGGTGTGATGAAATATGCTCAGTTATGATATTTTTTAAAAAAAAATGCAGTAAAAACAAAAAATATTGCAAAAAATATTCGTATTTTGAAAGTTGTAATAAATCTCACTGGCCGCAAAGTTATTCAAGGCGGGCCACATGCAGCTCTCAGGCAGCAGATTGACCACTCCTGATCTAGATGCTTTTGTTGATGAAGTGAGATAAGAAACAACACAGCTTGTAGCTCATTTTTTGAGACAGAGTGCATCAAGACTGCCTGAAATCACTTATTTAAAAATGCTTCTAGCCAAAGAACTGACTACAATTTTGCTGCATAAAAAAAAGCACAAAGAAATGATACATTGATTATTCCTGTCACACTGAGCAATGACACGAGGGAAATTGGCAAAATACTTCGTAATTTTGAACAACGGTCAACGGAGGTGACTACATCTAAATCAACACCTCCACTACCCAAACTTCCACTCTAGGACTTTGAGCTTCGACAGTAGTAATATGTATGAATCTCTCAGCATGACAAGCTTTGAATGGCATCTGGAATCGAACCCACAACTAACGATCACTAATTGGTGACAACTTCCACTCTGCTGCAACAATGACAAATATATGATTAGATGGTTGCTTTGAATTTTAAAACTGCTCAATAGAATACCCCCACGAGGACTATTGTCAGAAGACTTAGTAATTTTGAGCCATGTTCATTTGGCAAGTAAATAAATGGAGTAATACGATATAAAAGTAATGGCAAAGATTACTTCTATATTAATTTTACCAATAACTTACAAAATACTAGTTAAAATGATGCTTTTAAAGTAGCTCTTTTAATTACATAGAATGCAGGTTTATTTCAGTCCATGCGGAAAAAACTCTTGCTCAGATGTTTAATCAAAATAATTTAATTTAACTTCTAAGCGCAGAGAGAAAATTACACCTGCATTAAACTGGGGTTAAAATAAAAGTATTTTAAGGAAAGCATAAACGAGGGGGGATAGGGTAAATTTTCAGGTAAGCCGAATTTAAGAACTTCTGTAAAGTAAATATGCTCGAGTGAATGTAAGTTATTCTGGAATAATTCTGATGTGAAAATCTGCAAGGCAGTAAAATACAAAAATTCTAAGACCATTACATATACAATCAATTAGTGGTATAACTAATGTTTGGTTTGTGATGATGGAAATTTTTTATCACGAATTTAAATTGAATAATTTCCATCCTGAAGAGACAAACTTCTGAGAGTTTGCTAATCCACCATTTGATTTTTCGAGTGGAAAGTTGAATCTCTGAAAGTAGAATTTAATTCCATTTGGAAATTACCATATTTCTTGAAATTTGTTCAGAAGATTTATGAAAGAAGTTTTACCTGTTGAGAGTATTTCAGTTAGGAACAGAGAAATTAGTTGTCCTCACTAAACTAATCTCTGTTTCTACTACTTTTTGGAGGAAATTATTTTTAAGCAGGAAAGATTTCATTCTAATTGAATTATGAAAGTTATAGATGCAATAGTTTCTGGTGTAATTGAATATTGATGTAAGTTTTATTTGGTTGGCATAACAACGGGGTATTCAGACAATTGATTATTTTCTGTCATATCATTGGTAAGGTCATCAAGATAATAGAGAAAAGTTTCCTATGAGTAAAATTTTATATATTTAAGTTTAATGTGATTTTAAAATAAAAGCTCATGAAGATATTCCTGGTTTTGTTTGGAATATCACATCCGAAATTTTGATGCGGTGTAGAGATTTGCTCGGAGAATAGAATTCCAAAGGGCCGAGGAGGCGCATATTCGAGAAAAGAACCCGCGACGCTAGGTTCCATAGCCAAGTAACATTTCCACCGGGTAGATGGGGCAACGACAGATCAGAAGGTTGAGTTTTTCTCAATTTAGCCAAGGTCACCAATGTAGAGGTAAGTATCCGAGAACAGAACCCGCGACGCCAGTGTCCGTAGCCGCGTAACATCAACACTAGACAAAAGAGATAACACCTGTTCGGAAGCAGTTACTGGCTTATGAAGGTACAACCACATTGGTGACCCGCACGTGATCTGAACACGGACACTGGCGTTGCGGGTTTTATCCACGGATAAGAACCTCTACAGAGCGTTATATGCAAAACTCCCGTTTTTTTATTAATTACACTTACAAACTTGGAATTTGGC
Organism: Trichonephila clavipes; assembly: GCA_019973935.1. NCBI lineage: Eukaryota > Metazoa > Arthropoda > Arachnida > Araneae > Nephilidae > Trichonephila > Trichonephila clavipes. The sequence goes on from BMAU01012458.1 coordinate 1,174,018, forward strand.
AAACATGTTTCTTTTGTTGAGTAGAGATAAGTTAAGATTGGATTTCTTGGAAACGGATTCCTATGACAGTAGTTGGGGAATTATTGATAAAAAAATTGACCCTTTTTGAATCCTTAGACATACAATCAGCAAATTTGGTAAAAAAAGTTTCTTTTGTTGAGCAGGATTGTTATTGTTGAAATAAAATACTGAGGGGGGGAAGGGATTCATAAGGAGGTTATAGACAAAAAATTTCTTGTATATATCAAATATTTCATTATTTGCTTCATTAAATAGTTTCGGAGACCATACACTCAATTTTCATTGAATTCACTGGAATTGAATTTGTTTTAACAGAAATGGATGCGTCTGGAATTTTCAGTGAATGGAATCAGAAAAAAAAATGAACGTTCAAATTGCCTCTCAGTCTTGCCTACTTTAATAAGTTAACCACCATCTATGAGGGTAAACTTTTAGCAAGGTTCTTAAAACTTATAACCTATCAATAAAGCTCCTTATTAATAAACCTTCCTTAAAGGATTAATAACCGAACCATCGTTGTATATTCTCGAGTTGCCTTATATCAGAACTGTGTGTCCCTTTCCTGGATCTCATTCCATGAGGAAAGCCAACCAGCCAGATAATGAACCAGATTATCAGTAAAAATGACAAAAAACAAATGAAAAATAAGAGGAGTGCAAAGGGTATTAAGCAGCTTCCCTGTAGATAAGGAACCACTTGGGCCGAAGATTGACTAAACCTCATGTTTCAAATCCCCTTGGAGCAAAAACGCCTACACCAGAGAAGGTGGACCTTTATGGATTAACATGTCATTTTTTCCTAATGATATGGTTAATGAGGTACTGACGCACTGTCAAATAATTTTGACTTGTGATTATTGGGAAAATAATAAAACCAGATGCTAGCAAAACTCAGAACTCCTTATTTACTACGAAAAAATACATTTTGTAGTGAATAGCAGTACATATTTTAGTTATAAATGAAATTAAAATTAAAATAATGTAATGTGATTTCTGTTGTTGCAGATTAAATGACAAATAACTTATATTAGGATTGTAAGACGTTACTTGCAACAGAGCGCATGCTGAATTAGAGTCCTCTGTCAAACATTTTCTAAGCAAGTCTTTGATGTTATTCGCCTCTGAAAATAATGACTCGTAGGCATAGGCGAGGAAAATATGGTTCAAATAGCATGAGGCAGCTTCTTAAAACAATTTAATGTGTCTGGAATCGAATTCCATGTTTCCGAAATTTCGTTATTAGTATTTTTATTTATATTGCTTGTTAATCTTTCTATTTCAATCAATTTCACCTTTTACTTGTTTCTATAAACTTTTAGTTCCATATTGAACTATATCGTAAATCAATCAGTTGCATTTCGGTGGCGAGCCCAAAATATTGTGTAGCATGCCATCAATGGCCCACGTGCCAATGGTTCACCATCCCTTGCCTACATCAAGCCCATTTGATCTTTTCGCAAAAGGATGTCACAAGCCAGATGCTGCTCACCAAACAACAGTCCCCCAGCAATATAGAAAATGAGTAGAAGAAGGGACAAGTAGAGAAAGACCTTACCCCTGCACAAAGATCATACCAACACAGGTGACCGCTTCAAGAGAGCGCCAAGGCCGTCTGAACAGCCCTGGATCTCCTGCACTGGAGAAATACGCCAAGACTCTTAGCTGCGTACCAGTGGTGAGTAGAAGCGTTTCGCCACAAGTCAGGTTTATTTTAACTCTGTGGAGGGAATGAATTTCAGAATGGCTCAAGACAGAGGAACTAGGGTCATGGAGAACACCAACAAAGTAAGGAGAGTAGTAAAAAAATAGATACGTAGTTCTGAACAAAATATTAAGATAATGGGGTAAATTTATGATGGTCACATGATAAATGTAATCGCGCGTTCTTCGTCGAATTAAATGCTGACCTATACTTACACTAGAAGTTCTGCTTGTAAAATTTAACTACAATTTTAAATTTGACAACTGGTTAATAGTGTTCAATTATTAAAAATCTCAAAAAGAATTTTCCAAATTTAAAAAAAAAAATCCTATATTTTACGGGAATTTTTAAATCAAGAGTTTTTTTGTTTACCTGTGTGGAGTGTTGACAAATATATACTTTTTAAAAGAAAGTTTCTGCTAAAAGCAAAAATCAGAAACAGTGACGCTCATGAGCTGATTCGCTGGAAACACATGATTACGTTTATTATGTGTTAATGACCTCACATGAAGTTAGCCCATTTTACAAAATCACAATTTTTATACTGTTTCATAATTTGATTTCTTTTGCTTTTTGATAATTTGATTTCTTACTTCCATCTATGACGGTAAACATTTTGCAAGGTCCTTAAAACTTAAAACCTATCAATAAGATTCGTTATTTTATTTAGCCCATTAAAAAATAACAATTTTTATACTATTCCATATGATCTCTTTCTTTTGTTTTATAAGTCAAAGTTATTTATATGAAATGCATAAAATTTCCATTACTTTTTTATTTATTTAATTATTCTTTCCGTGGCTTGCTAAATATAACATAAAAACGTCTGATGGTTTGTTAAGCTTTTTTGTGTGTCTCTAACTAAGCTTAGAATTTTTTTTTAATATTGAGTAAACTTAACATCAAATTTAATTTCAATATTTTACTTAAAACTTGTTAACTCATTGATAAGAAAGATTATATTCATATTTAATAAGACTTCTGAAATTTATATTTGAAGTACGGAACAAAGTTAAATTCATAAAAAAATCATTCTACTCACACGCAATCATTAGATACTTAACGTATGCGTAACTGTAATACAAATGCAAGCTGAAAAATATTTCAAATAATAAGATAGTGTAATATTTTCCTAGCAGAAAAGAAGATCTTGTGCTTGTAGGAGCTTAATTATTAATTTCTTAAAAATTAAGGAGTTAAAGATGATTTTTTTTTCTACTTTATTTTTAGAATGTTCCTTAGCCAACCTCATTTTTGTATTGATTACAGAAGGTCGTTTGCATTTTATGGAAACGATTTTGTAATTTATTTTCTTGCCTTTATTTTGAGGTAAATTTTTGGTAACTTCAGAGTGACATTCTGTTAATGTTTACGTTTGACTGGAATGTAAAATAGAAGATTTATTTTGAAAATGGATCTTAAAATTGATAGATGACTCGAAGGTTAAGTAACTGCTCTTTCCGAGGAGAAATATTCGTATCAAGAAATTAAAAAGCAGTGTAAAAATCTCGGTTATTGCATTTAAATAAAAAGGTATTTATAATGAATTAAACTTGAAAAGAATAAAAAAAGGTCTGGCTGAAAATAAAAAGGAAATTATGACCACGAAATCTCAACCTAGACTGTTCGAACGCAGACAACTGTCAAGAAAGTGAAGTCTCTAATCCTAAAAGAAAATCCGCCGCCTTAACGATTCATTGCATCGAAGCTGTAAATATCTTCTGGCACTGTACATAAAATCATTCATAAAAGTTTAAAGTTAAAAGAAGTTTAAACCTAAAATTCATATACTTTTACCAAAACATGTTGCTGAAAAAAAGAGAATTGTAGAAAATTATATGAAAAACACCTTGTTGCTGAAAAATGGAAACTTGTAGTTCCACTCAATGAGTAATGGATATACACTGCTGAACAATTGCTAAGGACGGATCACAAATTGCTATGTAGCATAACATTAAGCGAGACATGAAGCCTAGTAGGATAAAATATAGTTGCCACACTGTTCAGACATTAGAATAAAGAATATTTATTGTTCTGGAAAGTACAAAAGCTGTGAAACATCTGAAAGGGAAAAAAATGTTCATTTGATCTGCGTACGGAGAAATGGAACAATGCATCTAAAAGTCAACAGGCACCTTAAAGAAAGGTATCAGTACGAGATATGTCCACCGTGGAGTGTGATGCAACATTCCACATGTCGTACCATACTTTGCACAACATTATCCAGCAGCTGTTGAGGCAATTTATCCCATTCCTCTGTGAGTGCACGGATGAGGGTGTTCTTGTTTGTCGGAGGATAGTTTCGACCAGCAACTTGCCTCCCCAAAGTATCCACACATTTTCAATGGGGTTTAGATCTGGAGAACGCGCTGGCCATACGAGACGTTGAATACCCTCGCTGTCTAGACAATCCTGAACAGCGAGTGTTCGATGACATGTTGCGTTGTCGTCCATAAAAACAAATTTATCACTGACAGCACCACGGAAAAGACGAACATGAGGAAGTAGAACTTCATCAATGTATCGTTGGCCCGTCATAGTCCCATTCGCAACCACATGTAGGCGCGTGCGGCCATTGATCATGATGCCGGCCCACACCATGATACTGCATGTCGGATATCGGTCCTTTTCCTGGATATTTTCTGGACGATAAGCAGTACCACTCTAGCGCCAGATCAGTTGGCGTCTACAATCCGATGACAGACTGAACCTACTCTCATCTGAGAATAGTACGCATGCCCAGTCCTGTTCAGTCCAATTATGATGCTCACGACACCATTGTAAACGGGCAGTACGGTGCTGTCTGGTCAATGGGACACACACAACAGGTCTGCGTGCGTATAGTCCTCCTGCCCTCAAACGTCTGGTAACAGTTTTTCGGGAGATCTGCTTTCCTGAGGCAGCAAGAAACTGATTTGCCCCCTGCTGAGCTGTGGTTCGCCTGTTTCTTTTTGCTGATAGGGCGATATATCTGTCTTCTGCAGGCGTCGTACTTCTAACACGACCTCCCCGTGCCGTCTACTACACATTCCAGTAGTTTTAAATGACTTCCACAGCCGTGAAGCAACGCTGTGAGCGATGTCGAACTCCCTGGCAACATCTGTTATTTTTCGCCCTTCTTCGATCTTTCCAATAATTCGGCCACGCATAAAATCATCTATGTGATGTCGGGAAGACATGCCAAAAATTTTAAGTTCGTCTATTAAATCTTTCCTGTAAAACTTTGACTTGAAACAACAACTGTCCACACGCATCAAAACCTTTAAAGCTCTTATGAACGCTATCACGTGATGAACAGATGTGGAAAAAAATTTTGCATACTCATACTTCTTCTTACTAATATCCCGCACTTGTTCTAATTTTCCACATTTTGCTTCCTTTCATTTTGTGGTTGCTATGGATGATAGTGTTATCCGTCCTTAGCAATTGTCCAGCAGTGTATTTAACCCTTTAACGGGCACAAAGCTAAGATACACTTTTCTATGATAAAGTAATTGATAAATGAAATGTTCTCATCCATATATATGTAAACATTAATTAGTAACAAAATATATCTGATCAAAGGGTTTTTTCCCTGGGTTGCGTGTGGCTAGACGTTATAGCCACTGCGCACTTAAGACATTTAACTTATTTTCAGGACAGAAATAATTAATCATATTACAATAAACTTTTTATGAAAAATTGACATTTATGTAATAACTATTTCAGAAACAATTAAAAGAAAGTATAAGTAATTAAATATTATAGAATAATTGTACAACCATAGAATACTAACTAAGAATATATATATAGAATACTTAGAATATACTTTGAAATTGGTATATATCCCCGTTTTATATTTTATTTAATTTTAGTATAAAAGGTTAGAAATAAAGTAATACTTTTGAGAATTTAAATTAGTTATTTCATAAATTTGATGAGCTATTTACTGTGGAACTATATAATATGCAAACATTTTCTCCGAGCAGAAAAGCTGTAATGAAAGATTTTCGAACCCGAGAATCTTGTACCAAAATTTTGTAAACAAAGTTTATTTATATTTCCGACCCCGAACATTCTCACATGATTCTAAGTGTGGAGAAAAGCGAAAGTTTCCAGGTCAGTTTTCCGTTCTATGTGGGCAATGGATAGAGCCTCTATCCACATATAAAAGCTTTCCAAAAACCCAAACAAAACCTTTTTTAATTGCAAATTTGCTTAATTCATTCAGATGAGAGAAAAGTATACTGAAGACTTGTCGAAATTTTTTTCAAAAATCAGAAATTTTATTTACATTAATCAAAATACTATTTGTAGATTTACACCGAGAAAAACCTGCTTTTAACTACCCATCAAAAGACATGAAATGCAAAAAAATTGGTATCATATTGCCATCTGCATCGATTTTTATGCGTTTTAGCTTCTATTAACTCATGTAGAAAATATCCATCACCCGCTTGAGAAAACAATTTAAATATGTGACCAGACGTATTAACCACTACCCTCTAAAAGGTTAAGAGATTGTAATAAAAGAGGAGCAATTTCATATTGATTAACCTACAAGAATGACCGCATGAATGGCTTTGTTAATGTAAAGTTCCCAAAGAAATTCATGTCAACAGCAGGATTTTGTTGCAAAGGTGAATTAAAAATCAAAAAAGTCTTAAGTAAAGCCAAAATTAATTTCACTCTTCAATCAATAGAATATTTTGAAACCAATGTTTTGAAGAATAAATTAAAACTTTATATGGAAAGAACATTGATAAAGTTGAGCTTCGTATGGACAAAGCTTCTCCACTAAGAAAAAGTTTACTTACATTAAAAACTCAAGCTATGGCTATTGTCAAGAATCATGGGTATCAAGTAGAAGCAAATCACTACAAAAACTACGGCAATTATAGAAAAAAATTAGCTATCAAATTTTTTTCTATAAAATGGGAACGATCTCTCTCATCTGTATTTTTACAACATAAAAAAATCGTATTCTGCCCACACAATGTTACTATACTTTTAACACTTATCTCAAGTAATCAATATTCATGCACCAGATCTTGAAAAAATGTTTATCTGTTTCTGAAAAAATGCATTGTAAACATTTTCCAATACTTTAATCACATTTTCGTAAACTTTTATGATGGCACAGAATAATGATTCTCTACACATAAAAGTAAGGGAGAGTTGTGGAAAGTTCAATAGAATAAGACTTTGATTAATAGTTTTTTGCTGATTACACAGATTATTCAATTCTTCACTGATAATATGACATATACTAATGATGCAAATGGAATGAAACAGCTATTCTAAACTGCGTTAGTACTTTCAACTGTTAAAAAAATGCATGTAAAGGTTAACACTTTAGCGTACAGTGGCTAATACGTCTAGCCACATATTAAAAAATTGTTCTCAAAGCGGGTGTTGGATATTTTGTCTATCTATATGCGTTAATTGAAGCTAAACCACATACATATTAATACGGATGGCAGCACGATACCTTTTTTTTTTTTTTTTTTTTTTGCATTTCATGTCCTCTGATGGGTAGTTAAAAAACAATTTTTCTCAGTGTAAATCTACAAATTCTATTTTGATTACTATAAATAAAATGTCTGATATTTGAAAAAAAATTCGACATGTCTTAAGTATACATTTCTTTCATTTGAGTGAATTAAGCAATTGTAGAAAAAAGGTTTTACTTAGGTTTTTAGAAACCTTTAATATGTGGATAAACGCTCTATCTACTGCCCACCTAGAACAGAAAAATGACCTAGAAATTTTCGCTTTTCCTGTATTCGAGAGAGAGAGCATTTAGAATCACGTGAGAATGCTTAGGGTGGGAAATATAAACAAACTTTGTTTACAATATGTGATACAAGCTTCTCGGAATCGAAAATCTTTCATTGCAGCCTTCCTGCTCGGAGAAAATATTTGCATTTTATTAAGTTCCACAGTAAATAGCTATTCAAATTTGGGAAATAACTAATTTAAATTCTCAAAAATATTACTTTATTCCTAATTTTTCATTCTAAAATTAAATAAAATATAAAATGTGGTTGTATATACCAAGTTCAATGTATATTCTAAGTATTCTATATATTTTCTAAGTAAGTGGTATTCTACACTGGTGTGCAAAAATTAAGGACGAGACGGTTTTTCAATATAACTTTGTACAAAAGCTTTCCAAATCAACACATTTAATACCGTAAGATCCCCAATACGTAAGGACATGTGTAATGTAAGCAACACTTACTAAAAGAGAAATCAGAGGGATAAAAGAAGCTTGATATTGAAAAAGTAGCATGGCGCGCAATGCGACTGAAGGCCGAAACATCCCTGTGATGGGTGTCCAGTAAGAAACATCCGGTCTTTAGTAAGGGATATGATCTCCCCTGACTGCTAGGCAAGTTTCACAGCGTCTGCCCATGCTGAGAATGAGGGTGTCAATGAGTTGTTGAGGCATTGCTGCCCATTCGTCTTGCAGCGCCAATCGAAGCTCCCGAATCGTTACTGATGGTAAGGTACGAGCTGCCAAGCACCTGCCTAGAAAATCCCATACATGCTCGATGGGATTGAGATCCGGAGATCGTGCCGGCCAATCCATACGTTCAATATCCTCACTCTCTAAGAGCTGTTTGGCAGCTACTGTGCGATGACATGGTGCATTGTCGTCCATGAAAAGGAACTGCAGATCCATAGCGCCTCTAAAAAGACGCACATATGGAAGAAGAATTTCGTTACAATAACGGGTCCCGTTGACTGAACCTGCGTCGAAGATGTGAAGGTCTGTACGACTACCAAGCATGATGCTTCCCCAAACGAGAACACCACGACCTCCATACCTGTCCCTTTCAATGATGTTCGAGGGATGATTGTGGCTTCCCCGCTCTCTCCAGATGAGTATGCGATGAGAATCACTACTCAAACTGAATCTGCTCTCATCTGTAAAGAGTACTCGTCCCCCATTCATTGTCTCTCCAACTCCGGTGTTCCCGGCACCACAGAGAGTGCCTTCTCCAATGGGAAGGCGTTAAAGGTACACACCGTACAGCGCGTCGTGCAAACAGACCACCACCGTGCAGTCTTCTGGCCAAGGTAAAACGCGATATCGGTCGTCCAGTCGCCTGTGTCGTGTGTCTAGCGATTTCTCCCGCTGTCTGCCGCCTGTTTCTTCTGGTCTGTAAGACAATGTACTGGTCATCTGTGGGTGTGGTTCCTCGTGGACGACCACTACTGAACCCCCGTATAGCTGTTCCTGTAGTTTGAAATTGTCTCCAAAGTCGTGAAACGATGATGTGAGCAATTCCGAACTCTGCAGCCACACTTGTCACACTGCGGCCTTCCTTCAACTTCCCAATGATTCGACCTCGGGTAAAAGCATCCAGATGTCGTCTAACAGATTGATTATTCGCCATTTCTCGCTGACGCAGCAACTCGGTGTGATTTTAACTGCTATAGGCGTGCAATCTCTTTGCCAGAAATACTTATCTTACACCGATAACATGCTTTATACTACTCAGACACTCCCCCATTACGTCTACCTGCATATCTGCGCATGTGCTACCGTACATCACCTTACTTAATCCCCGGATTGGTCTTTCTGTCCGCTCTGCCTCTTCGTTCAGCTGATATGCTAATTTTTCGACTTCGTCCTCAATTTTTGCACACCTATGTATGTTACACAATTATTCTATTATTATTAAATTATACTTATTCTTTGTAATTAATTGTTATTGAAATAATTATTACATAAGTGTTATAATGTTGTAATATGATTTATTATTTCTGTCCTGTGTGAAAAGTAAGTTAAATGTCCTAAATGCGCAGTGGCTATAACGTCTAACCACCACCCAGGAAAAAAATTTATATTATAAAGGATAGATAGATATTTTTACGATTAGATATTTTTTGTGACTAAATAACGTTTATAGAGGATGAGAAAATTACATTTATCAAGTACTTTATCACAGAAAATTGTATTTTAGCTGTGTGCCCTTTAAAGGGTTAAGGTAAGAATTTACACACACACATGCGTTTTAATTGTTTTAATATATTACGAAGCTTTTAGGACGATTACGAGAGATTTTTTTCTGTTCATTTTATATTCATCTATTTTCAGAGGAATGTATATCTTTTTTCAAAGACGAATAAATTTGAAAGAACATACACTTTGCAAATAACAAATTGAAAAAAACCCAGCTATATTATGAAAAGTTTTATGCACACAGATTAGTTTATATATACGAAATAGGATTCAAAAGGTCCCGAACTGAATCTATAACTCAAAAAGTATTTTAACAATTAGATTGTTGAAACACATCCTTTTTTGAAATAAGACCCTTGAGCAACAACACACTTTTGCTATCGCTTGTAAAGGTCATCGAAACATTTCTGGTATCAGTTTTTAGCCATGTTCTTTAACTCAACCTGTGATGAACTATTAACTACATCTGTAGATTGGTCGTTTAACATGCGGGGTGGTTGCCACGCCCAATGCATGTTAAGGTCCTTAGTCAGTACCATTGAGATGTAGTCGAGAATATCCCAACTGGTTCTGCTATTATTTGAAGCCTATTCCTACGTACTGCCGCAAAAACATTTTCAAAGTTTTCAGCGGCGTGGGAAATCTGTATAGCTCTTAGAGCGTTTGTCATCTTTGACACTTTTCCTGCCTTCTCTGAAACGTCGATGCCTCTTAAAAACTTACGTTTGCAATAATGTATCACAGCCTTACACATGCTTCAAAATTTCGTAAGTCCCCGTAGCCCTTTTTCCCAAACAAACACAAAAATTAATATCCATTATCCGCTCAGCACAAGCGTAATTTCTTTCAATCCCCCGACGACTAAATACATCCGTCAACGAAATACGTTGCCATGGTGACCCACTGACCACAGGATTTGTGTGAAACAAACTTTTTTTTTAAAAAAAAAAGGGGAAGATGCAATAACACAAAAATGTTATTTTAGTCGCTCTACTGCAAAAGTTTTTTAACGTTATAGGCTCAGTCCGGGAACTTTTGAATCCTACTAGCATATCTATACCCCTGATATATGATCCTTAGATGCAAAAACGTTACAATTTGGATTTTAAAACTTCATTCACAGATTTTCTCAATAGTTAGTTTAATTATCAAACTATCCATTCACCCGAAATGAAAGATTTTAAATTGAAACAATGCTTTTTGTGCTAAAGCAAACGACACCTGCCTTGACATTGAGTGAATGAGTGACTATGAAGTAATACGAGGGATATTTGCAACGTACCTCGTAATTTTGAACCTCGGTCTTGGGGTTAGGACGACACCCAATCATGCTCCCTTCAAACAATCTTTTACCCTAAAGGGAGGACATTGAGCCATAAAAGATTTAACGTGCACCATCTCTTCTATACGTCGAAACTTCGGGGGGACTCTAGGGTTCGAACTTATTACACGTCGGGTCACGAGTTCGTGACCATGACGCTACGCTACCATGGGCAGTTTCTTGACATTGAAACGGTCCTCCAAAATGCTACACCCGACCTTAAGCCTCCCACCTGTTAATGTTTTGAATGAACGTCACTCTAATGCGATATTGAAGATACTGGGGACAAACCTTGTGGTTTTGATCCATGATCAGATGGCAAACATGACACTTGAACATTTAATTTTCACACTCGACCAGGTGCGATATAGTGCCACACATATGATATTCAATATCTCCCTTTACTTTGCATAATGGATATCTTATCGTATGTTAACGTATCTAATCGAATCTCCAATATGAGATTTATTAATTGCTAGCCATGTTCACTGGAATACCGAAATCTCCTTTTTACATAAGCTGTCAAAAATATCCAATGTTGTATATCTGGATAGTATCAACTTTAACAAAATGGTATTCAAAAGATATCTATGTTTCCTGGTCCTAAAATCGTAATATATGTTGATATTCTAACTATAATTGCCGGTTAGTTATATGTAAGCAAAAATTCTTTTTAGATTGGAATAAATCAGTTTTACTCGCATAAAGGGAACCGGAATTCCCCCAAATCATGAATAACTGTTTACCAGCAGTAATTAACCCCAATCCCGGTATTAGCTATTTTGTAAAGTAAAATCATTTTTTCAATAGAAGAAAACTACTATTATGCTATGAATTATGCTATTATCCACTAGTCTTAAACATTAGCTTTGTTGAAAACAATGTACGAATACCTTTTGATCTCCTTCAACATACTCCCCTTCCCAATCAATTCATAGCTACATACGAGTTTTTCACCGTCCAAAACAATGCTGTTTCTCATTCGGTGCCATCACCTTCAGTAAATGTGTCGTTTTTACCTTCGCTTCACATACAGACTTAAAATACGTTCCCCTCAATGTTTTTTTCCCTTTAAGAATCAGGTAGAAGTCGTATAGTGCGAGATCGGATAAGTACAGTGGATTCTCGAGCACAGTAATGTGTTTGACCACCAAGAACTGTTTTACATAGAGCGCAATGTGCATCGAGGCGTTGTGTTGGTGCAAGCTCCACGTATTGTTGCTCTTCAGATCTTGCCTTTTCTACCTTACTTTTTCTCTAAACTTTATCATGGCTTCAATGTAGCACTGCTGTTTTACCTTTCGGCCTCAAGGTACTCATTCTGTCTTAATGATGCCATTAATATCGAGCAAAAACGATGCGCATCAACTGTCCTTGATGTCACAGGTGGAAAAGAACGCTCATCATGTTCAGCAACCTCCCTAATCTTCCAAAAATCATTTGGGCCGTTAAACATTTTACTATTTGACGGACAGTTATCAACAAATTCTCATTCAAAACATTCAGTTGGAATTTTCTTCTTTTTTTTTTAAATTTCACGAGGATTTTCAAATATATGCGCAGCTCAATTTTTACGTTTATCATGACCGTGGCGCTCCGACACCACAATGCCTTTCTAAAACAAAAAGAAAAGACAAACTGAACTAGATAGAGGGATGGAATAATGGGCCACCAGCACCAGAAAGATCACAGTATTCCATTCCCACCCCTTCACACGAAGCCTAACGGCTAGGGCACGCGCAGTCGAGGAATTTAATTGTCACACCTTGTATATTCCTCACTCGGTAAGGCCCTATTCATGGCATTAATTTTACTTTTAAATAGATAATAATAAGCGTCCTTAAATTGAATTGAACTAACTTCTCAAGAATTATGGAAAGGAAAATTTATGGAATTATTAAAGAATCTGGAAGAGATAACACTAATGATAAGTCGACGGCTATTTTACATTGTTAGGATGAGAGAAAAGTACATGTGCTCTCTACATATCTACGTGAGTAAATATTTTCTCATGTGAAAAATATTTTGAGTCCGCAAAAAAGTTGTTAAACAATTTTCTTTGGAGAATCAATTGACAATTTAGAATAGTGCGAAGTATAACCTCTGACAATAAAGTTCGATTAATAGTCCTGTAACATTAACGTAGATGAAGTATTAACGAAAGTTACTTTAATTAGTCCTTCGAAATAGTCATTTCCCTTAACTATACACCACTGAGATCTGCTATACATGTCCTGGAAATTTGCAAGAAGTTTTCTTTTGAAATGGAGTTCAAACCCCTCGTCACGTTTCGTTGGATGTCAGAAATATCGTCAAATCTCTCTCCTCTCAAATCGAGTTTGATTCATGGGTATAGAAAGAAGTCAGGAGGATTGAGATCTGGCGAGAAAGATAAATGTTCAATTTGCACCACCCCCTTTTTTCCAGGAATTGTTTGACGATATTGGCTGTGTGAAGGCGAGCATTGTCGTGAACAAAAAACCATGAACCGTGTTGTGCGTACTGGGGTCGTACCCTGCGTAGACGTTTTATAAAACGGGTCAAAATTTCAATGTACCTTGCCGCATTTATCGTCCAGCTATCATGCGCACAATTAATCGACGATCTTTCGTGATTAATTTACTCACCTCTCTCTCTCTCTCTCTCTCAATGTTTTCGTCACTGAAGGAGGTCGCCAGTCTTTCGCTACGGAGGTTGTCAGAAACAATTTCCTGGCCTTTTTGAAAAAGGGTGAACCACTCGTACACACACTTCATGGACAGTGCTTGATCTCCATAAACACGTACCAGCATCGCATTTCTTTCGGCGTCTTGCTAAGCTTTAAATGAAACTTTAAATTGATATTTTATTCGTTCATTTTCCTGTTCTAAGTAAATAACCAACGCACTAAACAAGCACTTTGTAAGACAAGTCTCACATGGAACACAAACGACGCTCAACTTGACAATAGGGTCAAAGGGGGTATAAGGTCAACAACTGCCTCTACGCATGTGCAACCTTTTGTTTCACCAGTGCTGCCAGAATGGCCGTTCTGACTTCATTCACCGAACTTTATTGTCAGAGGTTGTATAAAGTCACAAATTTCACCCCTAACATTACGAAACAAAATAGAGAAGTGCAGGGATAAGAGGTTCGCATTAAAACATTTATCTATATTAAAGGAATGCTTATGTTTTATGTCGTTTATTCCTTACACTGACGGGGAAAAAATTCCCCCAAGAAAGACTTGTGTCTTGTGTTAGGTAAACAAAATTTTAAAGCACTCAGTGCTGTAGTGTGGCACTTGTAGTGCCACTCAGAACTTGCAAATCAGAGTTGCTTTAAATGCTTGCTGTAAAATTCGTTTGCGTTACTTTGTCTGGGAAATATGACGTATTGAGTTGATGTTAGCCAAGAATGCCTTTACTAAGACAAAGAAGCCATTATCAACAGCTCCCTGAATTTGAACGAGGTCGTGTAATAGAGTTACGAGGAGGTAGATTTTCTTTCCGCAATATTGCAAAAAGACTTGGCCGGAATGTATCAATTGAGCATGATTGTTGCAATGGTCAAGGGATAGTACTGCTTCAAGAAGACCGGGTTCCGGGTGGCCACGTGGCACGATTGAAAGGGAAAACCGCCGTATTCAGCGTACGGCTGCGGCGCATCGTACTGAGACTGTTGCAGAAATCCAGCTACAGTTGGTACCACAGTGACACAACGAACAGTTAGAAATCGGTTACTTTAAGGATAGCTCCGAACCAGGTGCCATGCAGTGTGTGTTCTACTGACTCCAAGCCATTGCCGTTTGCGACTCCAGTGGTGTCAAGCCAGAGCTCATTAGATGACAGATTGAAAATTTCTTCTGTTTTCCGAGGAAAGCAGGTTCTACTTTGGTCTCAGTGGTGGCCGTGTGTTGATCAGAAGAAGGCCAGGGGAGCGAGTGCAACCAAACTGTCTACGGCCAACACACGCTGGACATACACCTGGAGTCATGGTCAGATGAAACATTTTTATATATGACAGCAGGAGCACTCTTCTGGTTATCTCAAACATACTGACTGCAAATTTGTACGCGAGTCTGATGATTCAACTTATATGACTGCCATTCATGGGCAGCATTCAAAGGGGAGTTTTCCAACAGAATAACGCCCCCTCTCCCAACACTGTTAAAATGCAAAGTGCTATACAGAGTGCTGATATATTACCTTGCCCTTCGAGATCACAAGATCTGTTTTCAATTGAGTCCGTAGGGGATATCATTGGACGACTCCCGCATCATCCAGAGCCCGTCCCAGTATTAACATAACAAGTACAATAAGCATGGAACTCCATACCACAAAGTGATTTCTGGCACCTGTATGACACAATAAAAGCACGCTTGCATTCAAAATTCTGGAGTTTACTCCGGCTATTAATGTAACATCACTTTTCAAATTTTATTACTCTATCATAATTTTTCTTTGGTGTTGGGATTTTTTTTTCGTCAGTGTATTTAAATGATTAAATTTAAAAGATACATAACAAAAAATGTAAACACAATTTTATTTTATTTATGTTGAAGGAATAGATATGCCTTATGTTTATTCTGATGTTAATAAATATCTTTCAATAATGCATAATTAATATATAATAAAACTCTAGGTATCTGTATTCTTGATCTCTTTCCCCCTAATTCTGCATGCACTGCCGCGGTAATCTAATTATTTCAAATATTGCATATATATTGTCAGGACATCCTGACAATATATATGCTGCTAAATATGCTGCTGTAGGACATCCTGAATCATAGTCAGATATTGGTTTTACACTCCACAACAAGAAGGTTGCCAATCACTGGTCTATTAGTTGTTTTTTTTTCGTTATTGTTTTTATTTTATTGAAAGGAGAGAAATTGATTTTCAGATTATAATTAAATTCACTCTTGATTAATACATATACAGTCGGACCTCTATATAACGAAGTCGCTAATTCCCGCAAAAAAGTTCGTTATACGGAAAATTCGTTATATAGAGGTTCATGTTTTAATATACGTTACAAACCACATAAAACAATTTTAAATTTATAAACACTATATATTAAAAAAAGTAATTATTCACACTTTTTTAAAATTAATATATGTTTATTTTGTTTATCTTACCCATCAAAAAAGAAAAAACATTTGCAAGGAAAACAAGAAAAAAGAATGTCGAGGAATTTACTGTATTTTCAATATTAAGAAAATAATTTTATACTAAAATTAATGAATTTTAAGGATATTTTATAATTTAAAGCATACAAATAATATTAAACATACATTATTTTACAATTAGAACACGCAGACACGGGACAACTCCACTAAAGGTGAAAGAGGATACCGAAGATGTTTCTAATGAACTGGGCAATGGGGATTAAATGTTGTACATCTTGGATGAAACGTCCTGAACTTTATTGCTCTCAGCGAGTTAGGATCTAATAAAACCAGTTCAAGATTTATGACCACCGTAAAATGTGTTAAAGAAAGAATAACTCGCAACTTTTTTCAGAAATACGTACTTCATAAGAAAGGGAGGACACAAAAATTAAATCACAAAAGAGAAAATTTGTTACATAGAAAATGCACTTCGCTATAGAGAGATTATTTTACGAAGAAAATCGTGAAATGTTCGAGGTTCTAGGAAAAAGCTCGCTATATAGAAAAATTCACAATATAGAGATTCGTTATATAGAGGTTCGACTGTACATTTATAGAATTTGTTCGAACAAAAAAATTAAAATAAGTTTATTTTCTGTAAAAACAAATAACTGGTGGTTCTAATTATACATTTCCAGTAATTAACAGAGCATTAGCATGAGATATACTAATAAATACCCCGTTACTCTCGCGTTTAGTACTCTTAGTTTGTGTGATTCGTTATGCTATTCAATAATGTAGTAAACATATTTATAAGCTTTAAACATGAAAAAATATGTGTTTTTTTTTTAAAAAAATATAATATTTAGAATAACGACTCAGAAAGCAAAAACAAGCAAACTAATTTTAACGCGAATAGAAAATAGTGGAGTGGAAATGTTGAATTGTTTGAAATTTTGAAAAGATGTAAAAATTGAAAATGGAATGCCGTCAGTAACTCTAACCAAATAAATGAATTTCCAAACATTTCTGCATTTCTTTTCGCTTTTACTATTGCATTATTCATCAAAAACGTTTTTGTAGCTAAAACTTTTATGTAAATAAGATTTGTTGAACCAGAATTCAATTCGTTTGGCGTTTCTTAAAATATGAACATTTGTTTAGGCTTATTTTTTTAAGCATAATTTGCGACAGTGGAAAAACTTATAATTTAGATAAAATACAAGTTTCTTGTAAACAATAAAATTTCTGTGGAAATTCCTGTGTGTGCCCAAATTTTTGGCAATCCCTAAGAAAGGGAATTTTAAGCGCACCTTCCCTATTCGATGGGGAAATTCCAACAGTTAAAAAAAGAAGCAATTAGTTATTTTTTTTGAGGATATGGCAACGATAATTTTTATACATATTTATTTTTATTATGCGTTTTCCTTTGGGTATCCGGACTGTAAAACAGTCCTCAATCTTATGTCTCGACAAAACTTTGATGTGGGGCTTGACGAAAGTAGGTTTTTTTCTGTCTGCTGAGTGGCATGTCGGCGATTGGTTGGACGATGGAATCTGGGAGTCGTGGCTAACGTGATTCGTCGGGATGGAAAATTTTCAGGGTTTTTTGGCAGGACTGAGAGCTTAGAGCCTGCTCTCTAGTTGGATGTTTGGTAAAGTGAGAGAGAGAAAGATAGAGAAAAATATTGACAAAAATAAAAGAAAGTAAAATTTTAGCTACTAAGATGTGTAATAAAAATTATTGCACAAAAATTAAGTATTACGGAGGGTTGTAAGAATCAAGAAGAGTTCTTCTTGGCCTTTTAGTATTGTCATTAGGAGTATATGGAGTTAAATTCTGCATACTGAAATTATTGGTTGCATGTAAATCATTAAAAAAGTTAATTGCTATTTTCTGAATATGAGATTTGAAACTATTCTTTTTAGAGCATTACGTATGTCGTCATTGCGCATGTATCTTGTGGCTTTGAAGATCATACGTATTAGAGAATTTTGCATGGTATCTAGGATATTAATATTAGTTTTAGCGGCATAAAACCCCATACTGGACTTGCGTAAGCTAAAATTGGACGCATATAACGGCTGTATAATTTATTTTTATTCAATCGATTTCTGTATGTAACGTTATTGTCTAATTTTATATTGTTGCTCTATGCGCTACAACAGCGTTTCTCACAAACAGGGGTCCCTAACTCTACGAGGTCACGCAAGCATATTTTGAAGTCGAAAACAAAAGATTATTTAAAAAATTTATTAACTTACTGAAAGTGAACAAACAAAATACATTCTGACATGATAAAAAATAAAATACATATTTACACTGATATAAAGCATTTAAAAATGTATCAGTACTGTACGATGTATTTTATAATTAATTTAACAATACTAAGTTAAGAGCAAGTTTAATAATTACCATTTGCCCATGTGTGCTTGTCATACATAAAATTATAAACCAAAATTAACACTTATCTTGATAATTTGTACGTTTTATAATTAATTCCTTAACTACCGATTAAAAGTTAGCGATTCACTCCCTAATGCCACGCAGGTGCGTGTATGTTATGTATTGGGGGGGAGAGAAAAGAAATAAATAAGCAAATCCGATTAAATAAGTAAATCCTTCGCAACTGTCAATTTTACGGATACCAGTGCACAGAAAAGCTCGTACTTTGAAAAGACGTAAATATACGCCCGGGGTAATGAACGTTTTGGCTAAGAGAGACGTTTATATACGCCGGGAGAACTTAAATGGTTAAAGTCGTTTTGTAGCTTTAGCGTTAAAGCATAGTATTATTGAATTCGATACATTGTTATTAAAGGGTGTTTTTTTTTGAGAGGTATAGAACTTCAAATTGCAATAAAACAACGATGTATTATTCGATTGACATGAATTTTTTTTATTCGAAAGATAATCTTGTGGCATTACATTTTAAATATGATTTCTGGCATGGGACTGCCACGGCTGGCTCGGATGTAGTCCAAACTGGACGTCCAATTTTCGATGACTTTTTCCAACATTTGTGGCCGTATATCAGCAATAACACGGCGAATGTTGTCTTCCAAATGGTCAAGCGTTTGTGGCTTATCCGCATAGACCAATGACTTTACATAGCCCCACAGAAAATAGTCTAGCGGTGTTAAATCACAAGATCTTGGAGGCCAATTCACAGGTCCAAAACGTGAAATTAGGCGGTCACCAAACGTGTCTTTCAATAAATCGATTGTGGCACGAGCTGTGTGACATGTTGCGCCGTCTTGTTGGAACCACAGCTCCTGGACATCATGATTGTTCAATTCAGGAATGAAAAAGTTAGTAATCATGGCTCTATACAGATCACCATTGACTGTAACGTTGTGGCCTTCATCGTTTTTGAAGAAAGGTTCCACCTGCCCATAAAGCTCACCAAACAGTCAGTTTTTCTGGATGTAACGGTGTTTCGACATACACTTGTGGATTAGCTTCACTCCAAATGCGGCAGTTTTGTTTGTTGACGTAGCCATTCAACCAGAAGTGCGCTTCATCGCTAAACAAAATTCGCTTATGAAAATCGGGAACAACGGCAATCTCGTTTTGGGCCCATTCGACGACAATTTGAAAGCGTTGTTCAGGCGTGAGTCTATTCATGATGAATTGCCAAACCAAACTGAGAATAAATCACTTGACAGCTGTTAAATCGGTCGCCATCTTGGAAAGTAATGCCAACTTAAACTTCTAGGCCTGGAAAAAAAAAAACACTCTTTATAATAAAGGGGGGGGGCGATGAAAATTATGATTGAATATTGGGTCGCAAATATTGAAAGTTTGAGAAGCACTGCGCTACACGGTTTTTATTGAAAATAAAAGATGGAAGAAAAATTTTCTACGTTTAAAATTGAGCAACACTCACTCGGGCCTTGGAATAAGGAAATACAACAGTTCCAGGTCATTTTAGCGATTAAATTTAATTGTTAGTCCGAGTTGTAAAAAGTAGGAATGTTCTGATTTTATATATATATATAATTATACTATATTTAAAAATTCAAATCAGACGATATGATTTCCAAATAATGATGGATAATATCATTTCAAACACATTTGGAAGAAAATTAAATATCATTAATGTATTATTTTTAGAGGAAACCAATATACATATTATTTGTATATATTTTATAATGTATTTATTCAGAAGTAATTCGTGCATGGAGAAAACTTATCAGGGATCCTTTTTATGTCTTAAATATTCACACTTAAATCACTTGGCAAGAAATATAAATTACGAGTTCCTTTGTCCATAGCCTTTATGTAGCTCAATATTGACATCATTCCAAATCTAAATTATGGTTGTACTAATAAGCCAGTGCTTCTCAAACTTTCAATGTTTGCGTCCCAATTTTCAATAATAATTTTCATGGCGTTTCTCTCCATACAATAATAACGTACTTTGACGCTAAAATTGCAATACGACTTTAATTGAAAAATGTACCAGTTATCAAGATAAGTATTAAACTTTGCATATAATTTTCCATATGACCAGCAATGAGCATGCTCAAATAAATGATGCGATCACGATCAAGCCTCTTTATTTGAGCATGCTCCTCGTAAAGTGACAAAATACCAGAGAAGAAATTATTCAAATATCGAGTTTTTATATGCACGGAAGAACAGAGGAAAACGCATTATAAAAAATACAGTCACGTGTTTAGACAAAAGAATATTGATCATGGTTAATAAGACACATGAAGACAATTAATGATCTTGTATTTCTTGGAATCGCCAATAAATCTATCAAAAATTCAAGGTCTAAAGAATCAGTAATAGATATACCAACATAATGTTTTTAATGCTTTAGAAAAAAGATAAGTTGAGATGTGTTTCGAAATAGGGCATTAGGATTTATATGAGGCAGATGTTAATAATAAAGGAGAATGGTGAGAATTATGAGTAGATATCAATTTAAGTGTGTGTGTGTGTGTGTGTGTGTGTGTGTGTGTGTGTGTGTGTGTGTGTGTGTGTGTGTGTGTGTGTGTGTGTGTGTGTGTGTGTGTGTGTGTGTGTGTGTGTGTGTGTGTGTGTGTGTGTGTGTGTGTGTGTGTGTGTGTGTGTGTGTGTGTGTGTGTGTGTGTGTGTGTGTGTGTGTGTGTGTGTGTGTGTGTGTGTGTGTGTGTGTGTGTGTGTGTGTGTGTGTGTGTGTGTGTGTGTGTGTGTGTGTGTGTGTGTGTGTGTGTGTGTGTGTGTGTGTGTGTGTGTGTGTGTGTGTGTGTGTGTGTGTGTGTGTGTGTGTGTGTGTGTCCAATAGCCCTCATATTCCTTTTAAGTAAGAAGTTTATAAACACTCACTCACTCATCTTTATAAACAAATGAATGTTTGTGAATCCATTCGAATCCATTATTACTGTTCGTATTATTGCTGTTGTCGTGTGTTTTTATCCTGGGATACATATGATATACTAGTGAAAGAGAGAACAGAAGCGATTAAGGTATCCGACTACCTTAATCGCTTCTGTTCTCTCTGTATAAAATTGTATAACATGTATAACTCTGTATAACATGTATAAAATTGCTTCAAGGACATTTTGACAAAAAAATTATTTAAATACAACATTTCGGCAAAAAATTAACTTAAAATAACTTTTTTCAAAATGTTCTCCTTTTGTGAAAAATTCTTCTATTTTAATAACATTTTGCCTGTACATAGCTCAGACCTCTGTACAGAGGCTCAATTGTGATTTTGAAAAATTCACATTATTTTCAGAGTTACAACCAATTGAAATGATTATCGGCGTTTTTTTCTAAAATTTTCTCCTCTCTGTTGTCGTAAAACATGGATAAACCCACTTCTAAGTTATATATTTCAAAATTTCTAGTTGAGCCTCTGCACAGAGGTCTGAGCTATATACAGGCAAAATATTATTATAATAGAAGCATAGTCGGATACCTTAATGGCTATAGGCGAACAACGAAACAGCGGGTGAACGCGCAAGAGACTAATACACCATTAGGTATAGGCCAGGGATGGCGAACCAGTGGCACGCGTGTCATTAATGGCGCGCGACACAATATCTTGGGCACTCCATTGATCCAAACAGTTTGCATATTAGTTCAAAATAACTAAATTCACTGTGTCGATTTTGAAATGTTATTTAACATGGCTTGTTCAGCAAAAAGACAAAAAGTGCAAGACAGTAAATGTAACAGAAAATCTCAAACTTTCTGGACGGAGAAATATGGCATGATTAGTAAAGGTGAAAAAGCGGTGTGCGTTTTATATTCTGGAACAGTAAGTAGTATGTAGAATATTGTCTGCAAAACAGAATTTTGAAACAAATCACAAATTCTTTTGTCAAAAAAGGGAACCAGAGCAAAATGAATTAATTACTTAGAAACCGTTTGGCAGATGACTCCAATTCAGCATGCATTATGATAAAAGAGTACGATCTTACAATCCTAATATAAGTTATTTGTCATCCAATCAGCAATAACAGAAGTCACACTAATGTTACTTTAATTTGAATTACACATATAGCTAAAACATTTAATTCTATACAATGCAAAATATATTTTTTTCGCAATAAAAAAGGAGCTTTGAGTTGTTAGCATTTCGTTTTATTATTTTCCCAATAATCACAAGTCAAAATTATTTGACGGCACGTCTATACTTCATTAAACATTTTTTAGAAAGAAGGGCACGTTGATCCATAAAAGTTCGCCACCCCTGGTATAGGTGGACCACGATCAAGCAGATGGAAAAAGTTATCTGGGTTCCTCAGATCTGCCGTTCTATTGTTGGATGGCAATGCAGAGCCACACGGCGACATCAATGCAAAACCATGTTGCAACTCTTGGTAAGGAGCGCCTACACCATCCACCATACAGTCCTGATCTCGTACCAAGTGATTTTTATCTGTTCCCGGCTTTGAAGAACAATCTTGTTTTGGAAACGCTGAAGTCAAACAAGCCGTTAAACGTTTCTTTCGTATGCAAAGCCCTGAGTTTTTCCTGAAGGGTTTTTTGAAGCTTATCAAGTGATATGACAAATGTCTCAACTACTTGGTACTTCTGTGCAAAAATAAAGTTATGTCTTATCTTTAATGTCTCATTCTATGTTTTGAATTTCATACACAACCCTGACCACAGTCGACAGGGGAAACTTATTTTCCGACTCACCCTCGTATAAGTTTTATTTTGAGAAATTCGTAAAAATTTTGCTTGATTGACAGAATTTTATGCGGTCTTTGGCTGCCTCTTTTTAAGGGCCCCCGTATGCAATGCACTCCCTCTACATCTGCTAGGATCACCCCTGAATCTCACTCTACTCATCAATTTTCCTAAATTGTCACAATGCACTGGAACTTGTTTTGGCGAATGATTGGAAATGTTTGGTGAACGTTTCCTCGGCGTTTGGTGAATGTTTTTTGAGTTGGCGATATTTGTTGATGTAAGTACTGAATTTTTCTGTTAATTTATTATTATAGATAACTCCAAATGTAAAAAGAGTCGAGTCAAAAATGTCAAACTCAATATTTTCAGTTCTAAAAGGAATTGAGTCGTGGTGTACTTGAACTTTCGATTCCCAAGCTTATGACACAAAATAAAAGTATCTCATCACCCTAAAGATATTGAAAAACTCTAACATTCTTCACCTCATCTAAAAGAAACCCCACTTACTTATATAAGATAAGCCAATGAGAGATGCGAGTTTGAAAATTCCACTTTTATTTTCCTCCAGAATGTATCCTCAGGGGAACATCTGATGTTTTTCGAATACTGCATG
The DNA here is from genome assembly GCA_019973935.1 of Trichonephila clavipes. Classification (NCBI taxonomy): domain Eukaryota; kingdom Metazoa; phylum Arthropoda; class Arachnida; order Araneae; family Nephilidae; genus Trichonephila; species Trichonephila clavipes. The sequence goes on from BMAU01012458.1 coordinate 1,197,861, forward strand.
ATCTCTCGCGCTGAGAAAAGAAAATAAATCTTTTTATTCTATTTTGCTACTTCGATTGCCAAGGTTTCTCATCCTTATTTAAATGCCTTAGAGAGAGAGAGTCTTATCTTAAAATAAAATACCTGAAAACTAAATTACAGGAAAGTGTAAGCTTTTAAGCAAAATTATGGGGGGTCATCTATTTTTTTTAAAGTATATTTTCTTTTCTATCTTCTTTGAGAAATCTTCCTTCCTAGCACGCTTTTGTTAGCTTCACCTGAACGTAGCGAAATATTTGAACTCGACTTTTATCTACTTAAAACGGTCAGATTAATTCGTAATTTTTCCCACTTGTGTAGGACCGAAGACGATACAATAGTTTCATAATTTTGTTCCGTTGTCCTTGTCAGGATCATCAGGATTAACAATTTCCCTTTTCAAGATTTGTTGACTAAGAGATTAAGTTACAACCCTAATGGGAAAATTCTCATGGTTAATACAAATAGTGATCTTTTAGTGAAAAATATCATTAAATTTATTACACATTTTTCCTTATTAAATACTTCAAACTTATTTTTTCCAGATTTTCTTCAGTTTGTTGATCCTATGTTTTGCAAACCAGGCCGTAACAAACGAAAAAGTTTGTTGTCAATGCACTGTGCCTATGGTTTTTTTAAATTCTAAAAAAAATTAATCATTTACGATTAATTCATCTATGAATAAATGGTAGTTTAAATAACTAATTTAAACTAACTAGATTTTATTGTTGATCGAACTAAAAAAATGAAAAGTCATAGCTTAAAAAAACTAAAAAAAACCGCTTTTATAATTAATCGAACTAAAAAGTAAAAAAATAATTCTCAATATAAGAATAAAATGATTAACGAGAAAATTATAATGCCATTGTAGTAAAAGCGTGAAGGACTTTGTATTACATTTTTACACTAACTCAGCATTTTGGAATAGAACTAGTAAAAAATTATAACAATTGATATCGAGCACCCCACGCTTTTGCCACAATGACTTTAATTTACTCGTTAATCATTTTATTTTTATATTAAGAATTATTTTTTACTTTTTAGTTCGATTAAAACTACAAAAGATTTTTTTAGTTTTTTTTATGTATATAAACTATAATTTTTTGTTATCATTACATCATGAAAAACTCCTAAATGACGGATTAAACAATATTTTCTTAGCGCGGAGACTTCATGAAAAAGAATTAAATAATTTATCAAATGTAATGTTAGAATATGTAGTACTTACGTAGGGGAGACCAAGGTAAAAGGACTATGTTAACAATTTTTGTTGTTTATTAATTTATTTTTAAGGATAGTAAAATTATTTTTACATAAACTGTTAGAGTAGTTTTTAGTAGTATTAAATATATATTACCATTTAATTTTCAAAAAAAAAAAAAAAATAAAGGATAATTTTATTTTTTCATAACCTTACTAAATCGTCATCTTGCCCCAGTACTGGGGCAAGATGACAACACTGAAAAAGGTTGAACATATTTTATCTTTTGAATATGTTGCACAGTTTAAAAAATGATAACTATGTTTTTATATCTTACAAAGTATCAAACTAAACGCGTAATACATTGTAACGTTATGTTGAAGTGTTTAATTGTGCAGCTAACAATACTAACAAATAAAAATGATATTTTCATAATTGGAACATTCTCATGCCACCACTCTTGGCATTTACAGCACTAGATCCATTCTTCTGTTGGAGGAACACAATATTCCTCTTCAAAAGCAGAACATCTTATTATAACACCATCCTTTGAAGTGGATGCTGGACTGTTTGGCCTGGATTTATAGACTTAGGCCTACAGGAATTTAGTTTGAGATTTTTTACTCCCATTTTAGCTTCACGGACTTCTTTTCTCTGTTTTTTTAAACTTCCTGTTCTTCCTTCTGCTCTCTTTTCCCTTTGTTCTAATATTTCTTTGATGGGTGTGCTTGTAAGAATGCTTGAGCTCAGTTTTTTGCTTTTTCTTTTTTTCCCACATTGCGTTGTTTTATGCAATTGTTTGAAATCAAAAACAGGCTTCTTTGGTGCAACGGAATCAGCATTTGCCATAAGTTATGATTCTTTTGGAAGGTTTATATGTTCGTTTTCTACTACCAGGGACTGAGTATTAGCCCTATTATTC